>CM042477.1:49788465-50437698 GCA_023621385.1 Quercus gilva
GTGTTTTTTTTTTTTTTTTTTTTTTTTTTTTTTTCTCAATTCAAGATGCTAGTGCTCTAACAAAAGTGGAACAAAAGTGTGCTGCATTAATGGAGCAAAAGCCAAATTTTTTGGCTGTTGAGCTACAATGCACAACCAAAGATGGCTATGCACTATAGCTAATATGGTAAAAAAAAACAATATTTTATTAAAAGATATATTATTTTATTGTGTTGGTGGTGGTGGTTGTTGTTTATTGTAGTAGATATATTACTTTATTGTGTTGAACGCTAAAATAAAACCATTTATCATGTTGAGTGTTTTGTAAAGTGAAGTGATATAATAGATAAAGTAACTTTTGTGATGCCAAATTGCTAAATTCTTGGCACCACCAATGTTGATGCTCTTATAAAACCTATTGTACATAGAATGTAAACTAATTTTTCATTATTTTATTCATCTCTCTCCTTCTTAAATAAAAAATCTGTGCATCTCTTACTTTCTATTGCTCTCCCTCTTAAACTCCTTGTTCTCTCCAAGCCGAAGTGTTGGAAAAACTTATTTTCCATCTCATACAAAACACACAGCGGAAGTAACAATTACGGATCTACTTCATTCATGAGAGATAACATGTAACCTTAAATTCTAAAACAAAGAATAGAAAACGTACCTTGATGCATTATTGGAAAATCTTGATACTGTGAAATTCAAAATCAAGACTTAAGAATATCTTTAATCTTCATCTCAATTCCACATAATGCCCAAGGAGTGTGGTCTCTCAATCAGTTTACATGTATGTGTTCAAGGGAGAATAAGAGAGTGGCTTACACTCACATACACACTATTTCTATCTTCTGTATTTTCTATGTTCTAAAATTCTATATGTTTCTCTCCTTATACATAACTAATTATCTAATTGGGCTAACCTTTTGGGCCTACCCAATTGGACTTTAGTTTGTGGCTTGAGATGGGACCAAAAGGAACAAATAAGACTCTAGCTCCAATAGGCCTTAGACTTTTCTGTCAACTCTTGACAAGTCCAAAGTTACCATTAATTATATTTAATACCACTATATAAATATAATTGCACTCTAGACCTTATTAATAAATTATATCACATGACTCTAATGATATCATTTGACCCCTCCATGAAAAATCCATAGTGAACAAAGTCATAATAAACTGTCACTTTGTAAACAAATATTTTATCCTTGAGTACCCGGTTTAATCTTTTAGTTATTCACATTTATTGAAATCCGATTTCAATAAATATAAGCTTTTGTAACTCCTTACTAAAGTGGGCGTCCTGAATAACCAGTTCTCATTAAACTTATCTTAAGGGGATATTTTGTGTCTCTATAAAAGGAGATTATGGATTTCATCTTGAGAATATGTGTTCCCTCAACACTACGCGTGTGGTTACCCAACATACTGAAGTTTTGACCGTGAATATTAGATCTCACTCCTGATATATCAAAGTAGCCTACATTTTATGATCGGATTCACTATCCTCTTAGGATTGAGAGTCTATGAAATTAGAAGTCGTGAGATTAATTATTCAGGTGACAGATGTTGATTGAATAATTAATCTCATAGCAGTCTAGTTCAATATGTCTTAACTCTTAAGACACATCAACACATCAACTAGAAATCTCCACTTCCATGATCAAGACAAACCATCTTAATTGATGTGTTATAGTCTTCGCAGATGAAACGCCCAATTTTATCACCGATTACGAACTATATTTTGAGTTTACATGGAACTTGTGATTTATATATTTTGTGATTAAATCACATAAATCACATATAATGCATCTCAAGGACTATGATAATGTCTCATTAGTTCATTTATAAATAATCTCATATAATTAAACAATTTAATTATTTATGACATGCCAATAAATTGAATTTTAGGGCATAAACCCCAACAATCTCTCACTTGCCCTCAAAGACAATTTACCAAATATCCGACACTTATTTCCCTTTAGAATAATTCATAGTCACTCTAAGGCAAGGTTTGAAAACAAGTTTCAACCAAATTTATTGCATTAATTATCTTTTCTACTACTACATCTCACGTACTCATATCTCTCTAATGGAATAATACTTACGTTTAATGTGTATCTTCACCACCTAGGATGAACACATATCTTGAAGTCCAACTTCATGAATCACAATCAAACTACAAGTCAGTATTTGTACAACCAGTAACCATCAAATCCTCATTTTGGTGGACAAGCATATAATCTCTCATTCTCCTAAGATATTTAAGTATATGCTTTTTTCCCACTAAAATAAGTGATCTTAGATTCAATTGATATTTGCTTACCATACCCACCGCAAAATAAATATTTAGCCTAGTATATAGCATAGCATAAAGACTTCCTATTGATATAGTATAAGGAATCGTCTTAATATGCTCTTCCTTTTATATGTCTTAGAACTATAGTCCTTTATAAAGGAACTTCAAACTTAAAAGGAAAAAAATCCTTTCTTAACGTATTACATGCTATACTTGGCTAGAATTTAATCTATTTAAGCCGTTTGAGATAGACCCAACATTCTAATTTCTGAATTTTTACAAAATTTAATTCTTAAGATATGACCAGTCTTGCCCAAGTACTTTATATCAAATTGAACTAGACAACAAAAATCTTCATTGATGACAATAACTCTACATCATTCTAAATGATTAGAATGTCATCAACGTACATTAAGAAATTTATTATTCTATATAGTTTTTACACACATAAGGCCTTTTAATACTTAACCAAAATCAAACAACTTGATTGCTTGATCAAAGATGATATTTTATGATTCAGATACTTGCTTTAGTCCATAAATGAATTTTAAGCAATTTGCATACTAAACACTACTGATTCTTTGCTATGAACAAGTCTAGTTACATCATATAGATGTCTTCTTCAAGATTGTTGCTAAAAGAAGTTATCTTGATATTCATTGCCATATTTCATATAAATGAAATATAATAGATAAGAGAATCTAGATAGAGTCAAACTTCACTATTGGTGAAAAAATCTTTTCATAGTCAAACCATTTCTTTTTGAATAAAACTTTTCGCCACTAGTTTTGACTTTAAAGATTTACACCTTCAAATCTATCTATCTCATTTACTTGTAGACCTATTTGAAAAACAATAGACTTAATGCCACTAAGTGTCTCTATAAGTTCTAGACTTTAAATAGAATCTAATTCTATTCACATAACCTTGACTCAGTAATCCATATTCATATCATCTATTGTCTTTACGTAGGACTGAGGATCAAATTCATATCCTTGTGGAATGACTTCAAAAATTTATCCAAAAAGTATTAATTTATTTGGTAATTGATAATCCTCCCATTATGATATTGTACCGGTGTAATAGTTATCTACAAAATAATATCTTGTGGTGTATCTAATACAACCATCTCATTTCCAAATATATTTTATAGTTGTCCTACAATAAATTCTGACATTTTCTTCTAGAACATTTTACTTTTAAAAAAGCCCTATTCCTCCTTTATGTATGCACTAACTTAAAGAAGTCATTGGAACTTCATTCCTTTACAAAAAGGAGCTCTAGATCATATTATCCTCTAAATAGAATTCATAGACTGGTAATATAACAAAATAATGATTTTAAAAGCCCATCTTTCACCAATCTTGAATATCATTTAAATTAATAAAATCTAGACATAAGTGTCAAAACATATAATACCAAAAGATGGAAACTTTCTCTTTAAAAAATAAAACATGTAAATTTCTATTTAGAGAACAATCATGGACAATGCTCAGCCTTACCAAAATGAAAACACTTTCCTTTTGGCCATACTTTTGAGTTTAATTTCCTTTTGGCAACTATTAGGGTAACTATCTTGTCCAACTGTTTGATATTATAATTCCTCTTCTTACCACCCTTACCTTTCGATTTAGGCTAAAAATTTGAATTGAGGGTCTGTTTGGATACTGTTTATTGCTGAAAACTGAAAACTGAAAACACTATAACAAAATAATTTTTAAATGTGTTAATAATGCCGTGAGACCCAATTTTAAAGTTTTTTTTTAACTAAAAAAAGTACTTGCGAGTTCCGTGAACAGTGCATGAGACTCACTATTTTTCAGCCAAACGCAGGAACGCATAGAAAACGTGCGTTCCAAACGCACACTAAATCATATTGATCCTAGCCTTAGCTTTTAGGATGTCTTCCATTGCGTAGAACTCACTTATCCACTCAGATAATATAAAAAGAATTTATTTTCAAAACAATCTAAATTGATCAAATGATTCTAACGAGGACTTTTGGATCATATCCATATGAGATTAACATTTAATCTCTAAATCCAAGAATTCCAATTCATTTAGAAATAAAACATTTTCATAAAATGATTAGAATTAGAACTCCTTAAGCCTTTTTTAGCACTCAATATGATTCATACCAAACATTTCATTTAGACTTAATATAAAGTCTAAGTCTAGTGCTAACTCTTGCATCTCATGCTGTAGCACAATTAAGATAGAAGCAAATATAACATTTTAGCATTTCAATGGAAACTATGATTACATCATAAGCCATCTTCCATAAATGCATCATGTATAGGAAATTATGACAATGCTAAATCGAAACATGTTTATGTACTTCAGCTCCTATAAGCACTATGTCCAAAATTATTTCTTAGTTAATGTGATTCAATTAAAATAGTAGTAAGAAAACAAAAATTTATGACAACTTTATTTTGAGATTATGAACATAATTACAGGGACATTATAATTTTGCATTCATAACCATATAGTATGGAACCCGAAAACCATAGTATATTAGGTGCAACGACAACCCAATCCTGCAATTAATATTCCTCGGTAGCAAGGTCATACCAATCACTATGATCAGGCGAGAACTATTCTCATTATTAATGCTATCATGGTAACTCTTATCAAACAAAAATAATTTGCCACTCTTCCTTTAGCTTCTAAGTAATGATGACATAGTTTCGTTGGGAGGTTAACATCACACTTAGTCTAGTATACGCCATTGCCTAGACTCTATGTGAGTCACCAAGTAACTCCACGATAGCGTGGTCATTCTCAATGTAAAAACACACTTCATTTATCATTAAGAAATTTAACATGTAGTACCATGAATTAAACACCCTCCATAGGGAGTAAGGCATATACGCCAAGGTAAGGTGCCTAATCACACTACTATAAACCGACAATGGAGGCCATGAGAATCAACCCTTGAATCTCTCTCCCACTAGAAATTTTAAAACAAGTGGATTGTCTTAAAATTATTGTGATCTAATCACAATTTTAACCCTACACATTAGATATGTTTAATTGTTTAAATTCGATGTGATCTTACTAAGTCACATCACAGTAGCATAACAAACATTCACATAATTACAAAGAAGTTTAATCATAAAATCCGTGAAATAAATACCCTCTGCATGGAATGTAAGACTCGAAGTCAAGACAAGGTATCTATTTACA
The DNA here is from genome assembly GCA_023621385.1 of Quercus gilva. Classification (NCBI taxonomy): domain Eukaryota; kingdom Viridiplantae; phylum Streptophyta; class Magnoliopsida; order Fagales; family Fagaceae; genus Quercus; species Quercus gilva. The sequence goes on from CM042477.1 coordinate 49,793,936, forward strand.
TTACAATAAACTTAACAAAAGGGTTATTTCAGTACTCCCACTCCTTATTTGGGTTTTTCTTGAATAATTGTGATCCCATCACAAATAATAACCTTGCACTTGTTAAAGACTCTAATCTCATTAGAATCACTAACTAAAATAGAAGTCCTAAACTATTTAGGATTCCTTAAACACTAATGAATCAAAAATTAGTTGTATAGAACTCTATCCTTAACTTATTTGATTAATAATTCTAATCTCATTAGAAACTATATACCTTTTTATTAAGCTTTAATCTCATTAAAACTTATAATTAAAATAAATTAAGGACTTTCAATCATACAATCCAATCTCATTAGAATGTTTCTTAAAAGAGAGGTCCTAAACAATTTAGGACTAAGAGTTCTATTTAACTAACATCTTTGATTTCATTAGGTCATTTAGTTAGATAATGATTAATAAATGTCCTTAACTTTTAAGGACTATAAAATTAATCACTATATATAGAACCATGTGTAATCTCGTCACACATTACCTTGTCTTTTATCAAAGTTTTAACACTTAATCAAAAAGGCAAGTGAAAATTCAAAATTCAATGCCTTCAATCGGATGAACCTATTTCTCGATCAATCGAAAAATGAAGAAATTCATCACAAAGCTTCTGCCTCGTTCGATTGATTCTCAATTCCTCTTCGATTAATCAAAAAGTACATTCAATCAATCGAAAGGAATTCTCGATCGATCAGAACTCACATAAATGAATTTTTTCAAAATTTTCTGACAATCGTTTTTGACAGTTTTTACTATTTTCCATCAAAAAGACCTTTTGATTTTATGAATGAAGATTCACAAATCAAACATTAGGGTTTTCAAGATCATTATCAAGAATCCTAATAATGCTAGAAACCTTGAAAACATAATCCTAATCTCATTAGGAATAAATTTCATTAAAGGATTTTAAGAGGAAACCAAAATATTTTAATTCTAGCATTAACATATTGTTTGATCAATCTCATCCTAATGAAGTCAGACCATCAATCCTTTATGAACATTAACGGTGCATCTCACTAATACAAAAACTAGCAAAGTCGGCACCGTAACTAAAAGATATACCTTGGTCCACTTCGAAAAACTAAATCCAACGTACATATCCCATATATAAAACATAGCATATGGATTCAAAAACAAAATTATGCAGAAACTTTACCGTAGAAAATAAAAACACCAAGAAACGGTTTTTCTTTATTTCTAAAACTCAATCACATGTAATACAAACATGATATTAAAGACCGTTCTGATACCAATTGTTGGAAAAACTAGTTTTAAATCTCATGAAAAACTAGTTTTGAATCTCATACAAAACACACAGCGTAAGCAACAATCACGGATCTACTTCATTCATGAGAGATAACATGTAATCTTGAATTCTAGAACAAAGAATAAAAATTGTACCTTGATGCATTGTTGGAAAATCTTGATGCTATGAAATTCAAAATCAAGACTTAAGAATACCTCTAATCTTCATCTCAATTCCACATGATGCTCAAGAAGTGTGGTCTCTCAATCAATTTACATGTATGTATTCAAGGGAGAATAAGAGAGTGGCTTACACTCACATACACACCATTTCTATCTTCTATATTTTCTGTGTTCTAAAATTCTGTATGTTTCTCTCATTATACATAACTGATTATCTAATTGGGCTAGCCTTTTGGGGTTTAGTTTATGGCTTAAGATGGGACCAAAGGAAACAAATAAGACTCTAGCTCCAATAAGCCTTGGGCTTTTCTGTCAACTCTTGACAAGTCCAAAATTACCATTAATTATATTTGATACCACTATATAAATATAATTGCACTCTAGGCCTTATCAATAAATTATATCCCAAGACTCTAATGATATCATTTGACCTCTCCATGAAATATTCATAGTGAACAAAGTCATAATGAACTGTCACTTTGTAAACAACTATTTTATCCTTGAGTATCTGGTTTAATCTTTTAGTTATTCACATTTATTAAAATTTGATTTCAATAATTGTAAGCTTTAGTAACTCCTTACTAAAGTGGGCGCCCTAAATAACCAATTCCCATTAAACTTATCTTAATGGGATATTTCGTGTCTCTATAAAAGGAGATCATGGATTCCATCTTAAGAATATGTGTTCCCTCAACACTATCTGTAATTACCTAACATTCTGAGGTTTTGACCGTAAATATTACATCTCACTCATAATATATCAAAGTAACCTACATTTCATGATCGAATTCACTATCCTCTCAAGATAGAGAGTCTATGAAATTAGAAGTCATGAGATTAATTATTCAGGTGATAGTTATTGATTGAATAATTAATCTCACAGTAGTCCAGTTCAATATATCTTAACTCTTAAGACACATCAACACATCAACTACAAGTCTCCACTTCCATGATCAAGACAAACCATCTTAATTAATGTGTTATAGTCTTCGCAGATGAAATGCTCAATTTCATCACTAACTACGAATTATATTTTGAGTTTACAAGGAACTTGTGATTTATATCTTCTGTAACTAAATCACATACAATGCATCTCAAGGACTATGATAATGTCTCATTAGTTCATTTATAAATAGTATCATACAATTAAACAATTTAATTATTTATGACATGCCAATAAATTGAATTTTAGGGCATAAACCCCAACACGAAGCTCACAGCCCACCAAGGCTCGAGCTTGCTCTTCCACTTGCCAAGCCTCCATGACTGTGGCTCACCTTGAGCTCGCCCCTTGAATTCCTCTATCTGAAAATCTCATCTCTTTTCCAAATAGTAAATCCAATTTGACCACCATAGCCACCACCTTATTTTCTTTTATTTTTCTACTCAAGGTGCCTTATTTTCTTTTATTTTTACGCTCAAAGTTCCCTTCTTTTTTTCTTGTCCATGGGTTTGGTATTTGGTTTGAGATTTGAGAAGTGGGTATGATTGTGTTGGTGTCTGTATGTTTTTGTTTGGCCTTTATTTTTCTGCTCAAAACTCCCTCCTTTTTTTCTTGTCCTTGGGTTTGGTATTTGGTTTGAGATTTAAGAAGTGGGTATGATTGTTGTGGTGTCTGTATGTTTTGGTTTGGCCATGAGTTTGGGGTTTGTACTGGCTATTTATGTGTATTGGGTATAGGGTTTGGGTTTGAATCGATGGCTTTAGTGGTAGGTGGTGTGATTAAGTTGCTTGGCAGTGGTGGTAGGTAGTGGGTGGTGTGTTGGGTTGCTTAGCGGTGGCTATGGGTGGCTGAGAGATAGATGGTAAAAGACTTTTTTTTTAGAAAAGTGAAGAGATCGAAATTAGAGAGAGGAGACATAGACCCTTTTTTTAATAATATTTTATTATGTGGTTAATATTATTTTAATGGGTTAGACGTAAAAAATAAAAACTATTGATGTAGGGTGTATTGTAAATTGAGTTGGTATAATAGATAAAATAACTTTTTCCATGGTAAAATAGAGATTGATATGCATCCCCGGATGCTAGTGCTCTTAAGCCTAGGTTCCATGAGAGGGATTTTATTAAAATATAACTATAAAACCCAAACTATATTATTAGTTTGGCAGGGTTTGAAACAAATTTCATTTCTAACAGATCGAGTCTAGAGGACTCGATTTTGCTCTGAGAAAATCGAGTGTGAGACAAGTGCAAATTCATTGGGCAAAATCGAGTACAAAGAACTCGAATTGTTAGAAACCAAATATGTTTAAAACGTTGCCTAACTAATAATATAGATTGGGTTTTATAGTTATTTTTTAATAAATCCCTCATGAGAGAGTTTTATAATACTCAAAAACTCTTTTTGCAAAAGAAATAAAATTTAGGCTAAATTACAAAATATACCCTTTAACTTTGCTCAAAATTCATTTCAATCCCATAATTTTGGTTTTAATCATTTCAATCTTCTAACTTTAATAGTTATTTCAATGTAGTCCTTCCGTTGAAAGTTCACTGTTAATCACCCAACAACTGAGGCTATTTTGGTATTTTTAAGCTTCTTAATGTGTTTTTTTTTTAATCCGAAAAAAAAAACTAATAAAAAATATTTTGAAAAAATTCTCACTCTCCCTTTCTCTAATCTGATCTCTCCCCACTCCCCAGCCTCCATCGTAAGTCACTCGGTCCTTCAACTTTTCGCTCTACAAGTTCAACCAATTGCACAATCCAATCTCGAAAGGTACGATGAGGAGGTCGATGTCAAGGCTGATGATTTCATCAATAGGTTTACGCAACAGTTTTTCTTCTGCTAATGTACTGCACTCTTTGCTTGTCTGCGTGTCCACTGGAGACAGGGACAAACGCAGGATTTTAAGTTGGGGGGGTCGGAGAAAAGTGAAAAAAAAAATTTTCAAATACACTTCCATATAGCATTAATAAACTATCAACCAAGACAAATACCCAAAAATCGTTGTTTCTTAATATTTTAAGATACAATCATCTACTAACAAAATCAAAAAACACGAAACACTATTGTTTCTTTATACAATCATCTATGAAAAGGGAACTTGACGCTCTTTCAAATTTTCAAAATCATCTACAATTGAATCCAAACTAAATGTTGAATCTATATCCTTTTCAATGTATAACATCAAAGAGTCCGTCAAAAAATCATCTTCCATTTTGTTTCGAAGGTTAGTTTTGACAACTTTCATAGCTAAAAATGCTTGCTCTGTAGTAGCAGTAGAAACTGGAAGAGTAAGCACAAGTCTCACCATTCTATAAACAAGTTTGTAGTGTTCTGAATTTCTAGTTCTCACTAACCATTGAGACAACTCAGATAAACTTTTCAATTCTTTGAACTCTGGTTCCTGGACTACATTATGCTCAAAATGATTATGCTCAAAATGATAAAGCTCCTTCTTTAACACTTGTTTGTCATAATCTGTGAAATCTTGTGGATAGAAATTCTCTACCAACAAACAAAGATCACTACTTCTGAAAGATTTTAATGCCTCTCAAGGTTCTAAAGCTGAGCTAAGCCTAAGTAACTCCATTGCATCTTCATTAAACCGATATTTTAGTTCCTGTAGTTGAGAATCTATTGTAGCATAAAAAATATTTACTCGATAATGATGCTCAATTGTAATGTTATCTTGTTGATTACGAGCTCGACCTCGCCTCGGAACATAATGAGCATTCATATCTAGGACATCAATGCAATGCTTCTCACAAAATGATATCACAGTGGTGAGTAAGCCATCCCATCCATCATCTCTAAATTTTTGGATAAGTGCTTTAGTAGATGAAACTAAATGCCTGGCATTTAAAATGTCTTGAGATTGGCTTTGCAAAGCTTGACAAAGTTTATCAGTGATCTCCATAGTTTCCTTCTCAAGATGCAAGATGAAGACAAATTCAAATGAAGTTAAACCCTCATAAGCTGACTCTGCTTCTGCCCAATGTTCTCCATCAATTACATTATCAATTATATTTTGTAAAACTTCAACAGTTGAAGTAAACATCCTTAATAAGCTAGAAACTGATCTAAAATGTGAACTCCAACGTGTTTCTACAGGTCGTTGTAAAGTGCCAATTTGATTAAGTCCACTTCCAATCTCAAGCTCTTCAAGATCAATCAAACGTGCTATTTCATTAACATTGGCAAATTTCAATTGCTCATTGCGCTTACATGAAGCATTAACAATTTTGATCAGAAAAAGCAATGCAAGAAAAAAATGACTAATGGCATTAACTTGTTTTGATGCTTTTACTAATGCCAATTGTAAGCGATGTGCAAAACAATGGATGTAGTAAGCATATGGGCAATCATTCAAAATCAAAGCTTGTAATCCATTCCACGTACCTCGCATGTTGCTTGCTCCATCATATCCTTGCCTTCGAATATTTTGTATATCTAAGCAATGTTGAGATAACAAAAAATATATCCCCTTCTTTAGAGTCAAAGCCGCAGTGTTAGCAACATCAATAAGCCCAAAAAAACGTTCTTTGACAAAGCTTTCTGCATCAACATATCTAAAAACCACAGCCATTTGCTCTCTCATGGACTCATCACGAGCTTCATCAACCATTATGCAAAACTTTGCATCACCAATTTCTTCCCGAATGGCCTTCTTCACTTTGGCTGAGAAAACATGTAGAATTTCCTTTTGAATCCTAGGTGATGTGCAGGTTGCATTTTTGGAAGCTTTTTCTATTATTTCAGCAATCTTCTCATTCCAAAAAGTCACAATGCCCAATGATTCAAAAAAGTTCTCACGATTTAATGAACTACAACTTTCATCTCGACCTCTAAAAGCTATAGCTTGAAAGGCAAGATATCGAACAGTAAAAATTACGGCTTTCAGATGCAATCGATTATTTGCAATTTGTTCAGTAGTGAAATGATCAACTACCCTTTGTAAATGCTGCCATTGGTTCATCAAATCCTTACACTTTTGCTCGGCAACTCTATGAGCTAAGTTAGGCTCTTTTCCTATATGAGTTTGAAAAGAACAATTTTTGCCCCCAACCTTTTTCCAATTCCTAAATCCACCAACAGTGAATGTATTTTGTCCCACAACCCTATTTGGATTATTAAAGACAAAGCAGGGTAGACAATAAGCTGCATCTGTGGTAGGAGAATATTCAAGCCATGTTGAATTAGATCCAAACCAAGAAGCTTGAAAGCTACGATTGTGCTTTCCACTTTTTGGATATGTCTTTAGAGGAAGTTGGTGCGGACCTTTTATAATGTAAGCCCGTCGAATTTCATCACGTTGATTAACATGATATTCCCATATTTGTTTGCGTGTTTTGGGATCATAATCCAAAGAATCAAGATCGACTCTTGGAAATTGTGTTTGAGAGATTGGAACATCAACATTTTCCAGAATTGAGAAATGCACATTTTCTAGAATTGGAGCATCCTCCACATTTTCTAGAATTGGAGCATCCACATTTTCTGGAATTGGAATAGCAACATTAGTTGTTGGCAATCTCACGTTGACTTCAAAAGAATTTGAACCTTTTCTTTTGAAAAAATCAAGCATTGTAGTTGATTTTTTCATGATCTACAAATAAAATAAGAATCACCGTTATTTTTTTAAATTTGTGTGACAATTTTCTATAATATATGATTTTTTTTTTTTTTTTTTTTTTTGTGTTTGGTCTACCTTTATTTATGTCTTTGTGTTTGGTCGGCCTTATTTATAATTTATGTCTTTGGGTTGTCTCCATCTTTTTGATACTAACCCACTAACCTAATGAATCCACCACCAACACTATAAATTTATTCCCTACACTACTAACAAAAACTTTTCTTTAAGTTTTTAACTTTACCTTTTTTTTTCTGTCACTTGCCCGTTGCCCAACCTCACTTGTCCCTATTATGCCCAACTAATAGTCAACAAAGAAAAAACTAATCTCTACAAACTCTACTCTTTGTCTCTCTGTCTCTCTCTTATCTATATAAACAAGAGAACAAACACAGACAGAGTCACAAAGCCAAAAAGCCCAAAAAAAAAAAAAAAACACCACAGGCAGCAAGCCAGCAACATAGATTCAAATATTCAATTCACAATCACCAACATTTAGTTCCAATTCACAATCACAATCACAATCACCAACACCACAATTCACAAATATTCAATTCACAATCACAGTCACCAACACCACAAGTCCACAAGGCAATCTCAGATTCTCAGATCACAAAGTCACAAACATTTTGAAGTTGAAGGAAAAGATAAAAGTAAATACCTGTGAACTGTGAAGGCTAGAGCGACGAAGCTAGGCTGAGCAGATCGAGCAACCGGCGTGGGCACCAGCAAGTGGGTCTTGTGACTCTTGCCAGTGTGGGTACTAGAAAATGGGTGAGTCTCAAATCGAGCAACCGCCAGTGTGGGTCTCGGCGGTGTCGTCGGCGTGGGTGAGTGGAGTCACTCGTGACTCTCGCCAATCACCGGTGTGGGTATTAGAAAATGGCCAAATGGGTGAGTGGAGTGGGTCTCTGCTCTCTCAGTCTCAGATCGAGGATCGAGCAACCGCCGGTGTGGGTCTCGGCGGTGTCATCGGCGTGGGACTCTCAGTCTCTCTCACTCTCTGTCTTGCACTCTTGCCTCCGGCCTCTCTATCTTCTATATCGCCTCTCCCTTTCCTCTCTCTCTTTTTTTTTTTTTTTTTTCTTTTTTTTCCTTCGTGTTTTTGGTTTGCTCTCTGTTTGGTGTTTGGTGTTGGAGTTGGACTAGTGAGAGCTGAGAGCTGAGTGTTTTTTTTTTTTTTTTTTTTACATGGACTAGCTGGATGTGGGCTAGGGACTGGCCGGAAAGTGGACTCCTAGACTGGCCGGATATGGGCTAGGGGGTTCATGATTTCTAGGAGGGGCGCCCAAGCAAAAAGCGTAGGGGGGCCCAAGCCCTTTTTTTTTTGTTTTTTGAAAATTTTACCTGCTAAAAAAAAAAAATTTGGGCCTAGGGGGGGCCCAGGCCCCCCTTGGGCTCAACGGTGGTCCGTCCCTGTCTAGAGATCAATCCTTTAAAACAGCCAAAACAAGCTCTGTATTTCTTCTACTATGTGGACTGCGTTAGACTTAGATCATAGATAAGTCCTCTACCTCTAGACTGGAGAGCTTTTATTACATTGGAGGAATCTTACTAATTATTTTGATAACAAAAATTTAGTTTGCTGCGTGAAGTTAGTTTGCTAGATGTCTTTTTTTTTTTTTTTTTAAGAAAATATTTTTTATTAATTATTTAGAGTTTTTAATTTTCTAAAATTAAAAATACCGAAATGCATTTCCTTGTATTGTAGGTAACTAACGGTGCATTTTTAACGGAAGGATTATATTGAATAACGGTTAAAGTTAGAGGACTAAAATAATTGAAACAAAAGTTAACAAAAATTAATTGAATTTTGGGCAAAGTTATAAGGTTTAATTTGTAATTTAGCCTGAAATTTATTTGACAAATTCTAGTATAGTTTGTAGAGCATCTGCACCAGACTATGTATAATAGAAAAATGTGAGAAATTTAGACATTTAAGTCCCAAAACTACCCACATTAGTCCATTTATAAATGTGTATATTTACACATTTGTAACTATAACTGTGTATTTCCACGTTTACTGTAGCTATGTATTCTATTGTTTTATTAATTTTACAATTTTGCTCCTTTTTTCCTCTCTCTTCTCCCTCTGTAAAACAATCTCAGACTTCTCTTCTCCCTCATCTTCTTTTTCCTCCATTACACACAAACACACTCACACAGACAAACTAACACAAACACACCTACACGAACAAACCAACAGAGAGAGAGAGAGAGAGAGAGAGAATTGTTGTGAGGTTGTTGAAAGTATTCTAATTTAAAACAATTTAAGGCTGGTTTTGAAAACCTCAAAGTTCAGCCTTTTCTCCAAAAATTGTGAAATATTGGAACTGTTCATGGTTTTTTTTTTTTTTTAGACACCTTATATCCATAATCAAATAGTAGTAATAACTAGGGTTGAGCTTGATTCGAATCTTGCCTACACGAAAAAAAAAATTTTGGTATCTTGACCTAAAGATGGGCAAAATGGTCATTTAGCCCTTTTGTTGAAATGTGTATTCAAATAACCCTAGGTTTGAAATAATAAAGTCAAGTTCTACTTGCATCTCGACTTTACTAAAGTCAAGTTTGATGCAAATTTTACTACTATGGCAATGGCTAATGTGGCATTTTTTAATTAAAATTTTCCAGAGGGACTCAACTTTCTTAAAGTCAAGTTCTGTGAAAAAAAAAGTGTTTTGTGGACTTGATTTTATGGAGATTGAGTTCCCCTGAAATAAAGTTTAAGAAAGAAAACTCTCCTCTTTTCTCTCAATTTATGTTTCTAACTCTCTCTCCTCTGTATTCTTAGACTCTTCAATTCCTATCTCTCTTCTCAGTTCTCATTTGTCCCTCTTCAAAGTTCAAATTCCTCACTCTCTAGCGATCTATCATCTCTTTTCACAACTACAAAATCCCTCTCACTCTTGCTTGGTACTCTCTTAATATCCCTAACATACTCTCCATTTAATCTCTCTCTATTGGTCTCATCCCTCTCACCTCCTCTCTCAGTTTTTCATAATTTTAAATTGATCTCTCAAAAACCTTAAGCTATAGTCTAAAACCCCAAGCTACAATTTGAAACCCTAAGGTATGGTCTTTATTTATCTGTTAATTTTTGTACTTATTACTTTTATTTCAGACTTTGAAGTGTTGTTCGTAAAATTGGTTGGTGAGTTTAGCACCCAAAACATCAAACTCAAAATATGAAACAAAATTATACATGAATTTTGGGTTTGTCAATGATTATTTCTTGGATTAAGTTTTGTTCTTGTATTAGATGGGATGATTTAGGGATGAGAACAATATAATTTGTTATTTTTAAAATTCTTTTGTATTCTGTGATTTTAATAATTGAGTTCTAAAGTATTGTTATTCCTTAGAACATAAATTAATAAATTAATTAAACTTCATAATCTTCAAATAATCATTTGAATAATAAAATTTCACATAAATTAGATTTCACCATAAAATTAGATAATAAGTTGAAAGATATTACCTTGATGGTACCTTAAAATAATCTCATAACATGATCAACAAAATTACCATCAATTCATGTATAATTTAAGTGGCAAAGTTGAGGTGCGGACCATGTCGCTCTATTGAGATAATACACGCCGTTTATGGGATTTTCAGTACGGTAGACTAACAACATTGTGTGCCACCCTAGAATACAATAGCCCAGCTACCTTGTTGATTATACTTACAAGCCTGCACCATTTGTAGTATAAGAAGCTCTCAAAATAGTACTTTCCAAACCTAGAATGTAATAAAGTGGAGATATGTATTTTTCATTCAAAAGAAGGAGAAAATATAATGCAAATATGTGATGGTGTATGCAATAGTCAGAAGATAAAATAAAATAAAATAAAAACCATATTTCCTCTTAATATATCCATATTTGGTCCGCACATATTGGCGTTATATAGACCAAAGAATCCTACAATATAGATCATGTTTATTTGGGTTTTTAAATACATTTACTTTATTGTTGCTTTGACTATCCTTAAAATGGATACTAAATGGTAATTAGCATATTGAATCATAATATATCGGCGGTAACTAAAAAACTGTACAACTTCAAATACGTTTGACATTAACAAACCAATCAAGGAATGGTTAGAAAACAATTAATTAACATTGAATAAAAGAAAAACATTAACCACTAAAGTATACTAGGCAGCCAACTCATAACAAAGCGTTAACAAATATAAGTAATAAATATAAAATATTATGATTTTTATAAAAAAATTACAATAAGTATATTAAAAAAAAAATAGAATTCCTCTACCTCATGTGCTCTATTTAAGTATATGTTGAGAACAAATTGTAACCAAATCTAATATTATAATTTTATATTGTAGATAGTATTTTTTTTTTTTTGGTAACAATTAAACAGATTTAAGAGTTGAGAGGATATGACCCCTTCTATGTTCAAAGGAAAGACCAAAGGAATAGATGACCAATAATTCATTATCAATGTAGTGTATTATCCCTTTTAATGCAAATGCTAAATATGAGAAAGTTTTAAAGGAGTTTTTGATTCAACATAGTGAGATCCCCTATATCATTATTGTTATGGCATGTACATTACTACTTAAGAAGTTAAGATTGCTGATTCAGAAGGTTCTTACAAATGTATAGACTAAATCTTGGGTTTTTACCTTTAATTAATATCATAAACCAAAATAGGATTTGTAAGCTTGATTATCATAGATGGATGGAGAAGAGAGGTATGGGTTAGGCAGAGCAGAAAGGAGACCAAACAAAAATCTGTTGTGGTATGAAAAACTTTTGGGGGTTCAGCAAACTTAAACCAACTCTGGGCACGGATCTTAAAATTTTAATAACAACTCGACTTTGAGAAGTCCAGTTCTACTCTTTACATACTAACTAATAACCCAAAGTTGAGTTCCATAAGCGAGGATGGAGCCAAGACTTGTAATTAGGGGACTACTTTGCTGTTGGTTGTGTGTGGTGGCTTAGCCACTGAGGTGTGTGTGTGTGTGTGTTTTTTTTTTTTTTTTTCTTTTTTTTGTGACTTTGATGCTTGTTATTGGATAAGGACAATTGTTTTGTTTGAAATTTTTTAAAAGGTCAGGTTGTTTAAAATTGGTTGATTAGACTTAATTTTTTTTAGTTTCACTATTGGTAATTTTTGTTATTGGACTAATTTAATTGGACCTGTATATTTTGTTTTAAATTTTAAATTTATTGATTTTTTATGGTCTTTAAAAAGAAGAAAATGCTAGAGCTACAAATTTTTTTACAAATTACTGATGTGGTGAGTGGTTATTGGTAAGAAAAAAAGTGATGTAAGTGGTGGGCCTAGATGCAAACCAATAAGAATTTGCTACCTCAAGAGTTTGTGAAAATATTGTAGAAAAATTTGTGGCTATAACATCACTCTTAAAAGAATTAATAATATTGTTAAGGGGAAAGTGTAATTTTATAGAACAAAATTGCTAAAATTAATACCTAGTATATTGTCCAATATTTTTATAAAATAAATTTGGAGGGGGGGGGGGGGGAAGGCTACCTCCATCCTTGTCCATTAGCAATAGTCGAGGATAGTTGAAATTTCAAGGGAGTCTCCATAAAATCAAGTTCCACTTGGAAATTTAAATTTATTAGGAAAAAAAAAAAAAACTACATTAGCCACTGCCACAATGGCAAAACTTGCATGAAACTTGGCTTTAATAAAATTGATATGCAGACAAAACTTTGCATAAGAGGGCTAGATGCCCATATATTTAAAAAATGGGGACTGTGTAGCTACATATTTCGGGAAAATGGGCTAAATGGTCATTTTGCCTTAATAAAAAGTAATTATTATCATAGAGTGGATATCGAAGTTTTTTTATTTTCTATAATTTGATAGTTGGGGGTGGAAATTTGAACCCTAGACATTCCCACTAGAAACAATGGGAGTTGAGAGATGTCATATGAGCTATAAAACTATTTGTGATAGTTTTTAAATTCTATTGTATCTATATATTTTTTTAAAAAAAAAAAAAAAGGTAAATTGCAAATTATACCCCTATAATTTGGGATTGTTTGGATTTTACATCTCAAAGTTTTAGAAATTTGATTTTACACCTCAAGGTTTCATTCTGTTAGCAATTCGCCCCCCCCCCCCTACCCTCCAGTTAATTTCTATTGTTAAGTGACACATCATCTTGTTGATGTGTTTTATTTTTGCCAAATCAGCCCTAAAACGACACCATTTCAATGAAAGTTGAGAAAAGAGTTGGCATTGTAAAATGGCGTCGTTTCGGCCCAAATGAAAACACAAAATTCATCACCCATACAACACCATTTCAGCCCAACTCAAAAATCTTAATCAAAACCCCATGATCCTTACTGTCTTACCTCCTTAACCTAACTCCTCGGCTCGAGTGAACCCAAACCCAAACCATCAACTCGCCTTAAGTGAACCCAAGCTCCATTGTTGAAGGCTCCAAGTGGTGGCAACGACAATGGCCACTCCAACAATGAGTTCTTCTTTTTCTCTATCTTTTTGGATTTGTCTTTTGTCATTGATCTTGCTTTTTTTTTCTTTTTTTTCTTTTTTATTTATTGGGTTTGCTCGAGGTTTTTGTTGATTGGGTTTATTGGAGTTTTTATTAAAATTTTCTGTTGGGGTTTTTGTTGATTAGGTTTACTGGAGCTTTTGTTAAATTTTTTGGGTCATGGATTTGTTGTTGGAACTATCTATCTGTGTGTGATTTAAATTCATTTGCTTTCGTATTGGAACTGTGTGTGAGTTTGTGGTGAAGTTTGTTTCTCTTTGATTTTTTTTTTTTTTTGGGTGGGGGGTGGGGGTGGGTGGGGTTTGTAGCATTTGATACTGTTGAATGGTACCAATTTGTCCTAAGGATTTTCATAGTAGTTTGTTGTCAATGATTTATAATATAGTTGGTTGTATTTTGTTTAGTTCTAGATCCTTTATTGATCTTTAATTTTGGTGGGTCAGTTTGTGATGATGACCTATGTATTGTATGGTGTAAAGTAATGCGCGCTTTTCATAGTAGTTTGTTGTCAATGATTTATAATATAGTTGGTTGTATTTTTTTTAGTTCTTGATACTTTATTGATATTTAATTTTGGTGGGTCAGTTGGTGATGATGAGCTGTGTACTGTATAGTGTAAAGTAATGCACATTTTTAATTGATAAATTGAATAAGTACAATGGTTGTGGTCCAACTGAGTGGTCCATGTGTTGTGTTTTATACCTCCCGTTTGCATGTATGTTTGGTTGAATTTATATGTGTATTATATTTTAGTAATGTATTAATTAAAGGTTATGTATGGGTGATAAGTTTTGGGTTTTCATTTAAGCCGAAATGACGTCATTTATGTGCTTGATTTGGCAAAAATAAAACACGTCAACAAGATGATATGTCATTTAACAGTAAAAATTAACCCCAGGGGGAGTTGCTAACGGAATGAAACTTTGCGGCGTAAAATCAAATTTCTGAATCTTTAGGGTGTAAAATCCAAACAACCCTAAACTTTAGAAGTGTAGTTTGCAATTTTCCCTAAAAAAAAATTAAATTAAATTAATCTTCTCACATATCTTTTGCACATAATATAGCTTTGTTTTTCTTTTCTTTTTGTCTTTTTTCTTTTTTCTTTTTTTAATATGCTTTTGAATAGTTGTAAGTAGTTATAGTTTAAGGATGATATAAGGATGAAACTTAGGTAAAATTAGAAGCAAGATAGTCAATTTTATACAAGAGGTTATTTCAATTTAGCTGAGGAAATGAAATGTTTCACTGCCTGTCAATACTGGTGTATCATTTCAAGGTTACTATAATCTAAATAATTTTTTTTATACAACCAATAATCTATATACCTACATACATATGTTTGTATGTATTTATTTACATATTTATAAACATATAATTTAAAATTTGTATATTTTATAAGCCTAAATATTAACCTACGTACATTAACCTTATGTATATGCTTAAATAAAATGTTTAATATATTTTTTTTGTACTAATTGAAAAATCCCATGTATAGTATAACTCAAAATAATCCAGTATTTTATTTGGTACATTTTAGAGAAGTATTAATATTAATTTAATGGCCAATACAATATATACCAGTGACCACTGATACAACCAGTACTGATATGGTATTAACTACCTTGGTTAAAAGAGCGAATTCAAATTTGTTAGAAATATGTAGTTAAATGATTAAATTTATCATATTCCAATAGCTTAATATTTTTGAAGAATTAGTAATTTAACATAGTATTAAAACAAGAGGTCATAAATTCAATCATTGTCTCCTTCACTCTACCTCCTATTTACGTGTAATTTAACAAAATTCAACTTCAAATTTAATTTTAGCTAAGACTATTTTTAAATCTTGTAATATACTCTTATGTAATATTGGGTTTTAATCATTTATTGGATATTCTAGGAAATTTTAAAAAGTGAACCCAAGCCCCCAAGATCTTCTTAGATAATAATGATTAAATTTTCTATTAAATTTAATTGTTTGGCTTTGCTAAACAAAATAAGTGTTTATATAATAAAGCACAAAGTTTGACTACAAACTTAGTTGTAGCCAATAACTACAATTTCACTCAATATCTTTTTATTGAATACGAATTTTGACAAATCCACCATTAGATAACATTTTCTACTTATACCCTTCATACTTGCAAAAATTTTAGAAGATCAATAATTATGTCATTAATCAAATGTTTAAATTTCAAGTTTTTATAAACTAAAATTATGCATAAAAAATAAATTTATAGATTGAATAGTAAATAATATCTAATTAGCACAAAATTGACATGTGTGTAAATAACATGAAATTTAATGGTTAAATTTTCAAAATATATAGTCATATTAATGTTTTTAGTAAGATTTATAATTATTACTTACAACCAAGTTTGTAGCCAAATTTTATCCTTTAATAAAATAAAATAATAACACCAACTCAGCCTCTTCTCAATAAAAAGCCCATTCATGTTCTTTTGTTTATAAACAAACCATACTTGAACCTTAGTCTTAAACTTGTTTAAAAAACAAATCAAGCCCAAGCAAATATCAAGGGCAAAATAGAAAATACATAAATTTCAAAACTTGATTCCAATCCTTCTCAAATTATCTGTGAAATGTAATTCTAAGACCACACGTTTTTTGTTCACAACTATCCTATGTGGCCTGTCACTTTCACATAAATCTATCAATTTTTCTCTACCATCCACAGTTTGCTACATTAGAGTTGTGACAAAATTATGGCTTAAAAGAGTAAGGTCCTAGAATTTTTTCTTGGAGGAATTAAGAAGAGTACTTTTAACCCCTTCCAAGTCAAACCCACAAATAATTTCCCCTCCCCTTTTAGAAAACATCAAAAATTAACTCCCCACCCCAATACAACCACTTCACACAGCGAAGGCAGGTTAAAACAGACAAACAAAGAGCCGTACGAGTTAGATTTCAAAACCCCTTATTTAGCGGGCGCCGGGGGGGGGGGGGGAAATCAAAATCCCTTAAGTCAGGGTAAAACCGTGAGATTGTTAAAAAAAAATGCTATAAAACATGACAATCATGGAGTTCCAACAAGATTATATGCATAGTCTTGTATGTTTAAGGAATTTCTGTAACATATCCTAGATAATTGGGACAAAGGTATGCAGTGATGACTCCATTTTCATCCTCATGGATGACTCAAGCTTGATTAGTACAGAATAAAACTTTAATTTCTATTGGACATCCTTTTAGAAATATATCACCTGTATAATAATAGTGGAACTGTGTTATCACTCGTGCATGGCACTTTTCTTTACCATGATAATTCCAAGAACACAACCTTTCAACCACCAATTCATTTTTCGTCCAATCTGTGA
Organism: Quercus gilva; assembly: GCA_023621385.1. Lineage (NCBI taxonomy): Eukaryota > Viridiplantae > Streptophyta > Magnoliopsida > Fagales > Fagaceae > Quercus > Quercus gilva. The sequence continues at coordinate 49,810,826 of CM042477.1, forward strand.
GAATCAGAAGGCAGACCAAAATCTCCCACATGATAGGCTATCAGACCTGATATCACTCCTCTTGAGGCACGCTCTTACACAGTGCAGGAAAATTGCCAGATATTCATAACTTGCTAGGGATGATCTCATTAGAAAGCCTTTCCATCTTGCGAAGTTGGATGGATTTTTTAAGCAACTCTTGCCTTTCAGCCATAAATTTAGCAAAACGGGAACCCTTCCCTTCTTTGTTGTTATCTTCTAGTAGCGATTGCGGCAGATTAGGCAGAGGAGGGGGCTTGGGGGATAGCGGTGGCATCAATGCCCATACAGAAGAAAGGTGTTCATTTGGTTGATCAAGGATTCGTAGAAGTGACAGATCCTGCATATCTGTCAGAGAAAAGCAAAGTCATCAGATCTACCACAACTATACTTCCTAGCTTCAGTAATTAACTAAGTACCATGGAGAATTCATCTAACATAAAAACTTCAGTAATTACTAAGTACCATGGAGAATTCATCTAACATAAAAACTATGGCATAAATACAATATTTTCTTACTTCCTTCTTCCGCTTTCTCACTTTTTATGTAAAAAATTCATTCTTCCCAAAAAAAAACAAAACAAAATGCAATGCATAAACAAGAAATTCGTTTGAATTTCAATAAGAGAAAATAGTTTATTTTTCTCATGCTCAGCACCATAGTCAATTTGTCCTGCTTGCACTGCATATCTAGCCAAAAAGCTACCCAATTTTCTGATGAAATTGAGCTATTAAGATTTGTGAAGCTAAAAGTGGGATCATCATTTCTTATAAATAATAAAAATGGAAACTTTTTTACATGGTCATGATAATAAAAGTGAAATCATATTATCTTCTGCAGTTTAAAAGACACTAACCTTCTGAGAATTTGAAGATTGGTGCCAGAGCAGCACATGGAATGCTAAAGTTCAGATGCGGTATAACTGTTCCACCACCATGCCTTGCATTGCTGTATCAAGAATATGAAATTCAATCAACAAATAGAATGATCATTGAAATCTGAATGAAAATGCAAAGAAGAACATGATTAATTTATGAATGATGATGGTGCGGAAAAGCAAATTGGAACATTCAATATAGTTTTGTCAAATCATACAATTAATGATTCTGATAGTTTACTAAAATGATACAGATGACATGATGCAAGGAGAACCAAAATTAAATCAGGTTTTTTCCCCCAGAATTTATTTGGAATTTTGAACTAGTTTTCTTTTGTCTTTATTGTGATTGAAGATTTTATGGTATTTATTTGTGGCATCATTAGAACTTTCCATATTGGTGTAATCCTAGAAGGCCTAATAAAATTGTGGCTCTTGTAATTGCGAAAGTGCTACAATTTGAATAAGAATTTTCTTATTAGAGAACGTTTCTCTTGCTTGGTGGTGATTTAAGAACTCTTTGGTGGTGATGCCTACAGTTTGCAAACAAATCCTAGGGGGGAACCTTAGGATTTAGCACGTTCTCTCTTATTTTCCTGTATCTCTATTTTCAACACCTCCTAGATCATGACACAAACCAAGTATGCAAGTAGGCAGCACCAACTTCCACCAAGGAACTACTCATAGGAGACTAAAAGTCCGTTTGAGAACAACTTATTTAGTTGAAACTAAAAAGTTTTTGTTGAAAGTACTGTAGATAAAATTAAAAGCTAGTTGAAATAGTACAGTGAGACCTATGAATAGTACTAAAAAATACAATGTGACCCATAAATAGTTGCAAAAATAAGCTGAACAATACCAAAATTAGCTAAATAGTAAAAAAAAAAAAATTCTTTTTCAACCAATGTCAAACACAACCTAAGAGTTCCCCTTGACATCAAAATCCAGAAGCCCAACACCAATGACGTCACACCACATCACAACCCACAAGTGTGGAATTGGAATCAACTTCATGGGCATAGCAGGAAAAGTGTTGGATTTGAAGAAAGGGGAACAAACCCTACCTCTCCCCCCACCCCCCCCAAGTCTCTTTTTCTACCTCATAGTAACTTATATCATTTTGTACAATTTCAGTCACTGTACCTTGTAACAAGTCCAATCATATGACCATCTGAATTGACAACAGCACCACCACTACCACCAGGATGGACAGCGGCTGTTGTTTCAAGCATCACTGGAAATTGTGCTTGTGTATCTCCTTCTTGACTGAATGAATACGAGTTGGGCATCGTTGCTTTGACCACTTTTGCTACCACACCAGAGCAGACAGATGGGAAGAAACCTGTTGGGGATTTGGAAGCAGAATCAGATACAAAGACTTGAGAAACTATATTTCAGGGGGGAGGGGGGGGGGGGGGGGGGGGACATTAAATTTGAACAAACAATAAGAACATAGAATGGAAATATATGGACATCTCACAAGAACAGAACCTAGTCCTCGTTCATAGCACTTAGAAGTGAACATCCAATCTCTAGAACAATGTTGCATTAAATACCAGAGTTAAAGACATGATATAAAGAGAATCAAATTTCATGATTCAGATTCACAGACAATCATATGTCTAATGAACATGGTAGAGCGTATTGAAGTGAAAAAGGGTTTAGAATAAAAGAAATTATCTTAACCTGCATCAATTTTTTTTTTTTTTTTCTATTTGGGAAATTAAATCACATTTTTGTGGGGAAAAAAAAAATCCAGGTTTAGTAATGTCATTATTTTTGTAACAAACCTCCCTCCCTTATGTGCAGTAGCTAAGATTGTTGTATTAAAATTAATCAGACTATCAGAATCCCAAAATGTAAAAACGTTTCTAAAGTCTTTTTATGGTACAGTGGTACTAAACTCATAAAGTTGTTCAGCAAAAATAGGATTAAAAGTTATTTCAGAAAATTTAATTATCACAATTTTACGGGTAATAACTGATAAATTGTTCTGTGAGACACACACACAAAATTCTGAAAATGCAATGAAGATAAATATTTAATATGTCACATCACCAAAATACAATATCATATTCCATGGGGTTTCAACCAACCAAAAGCAGAGAAATAAGGTACGCAAAGCTATACCACATCTTGGGCCAAATAGTCCATGTCCAATAACATATGCCTTTGATCCCAAAGATGGGCATTCAAAATCCACGATGATAGGCAAAAGTTGATCGGGAACATACTCAAGCTGCAGCAGGGCAACATCTAAAGGTCCTTTACAAACATACAGTACTTTAGCATCACACCAAACCCAGGGTTGCCTATGATCCAGGCGAACACGTATGTTTCTATGGCCTCTGTAAGATGAATTTATTTTATATCCACTAAACTCATTAGAGAGAAAAGTATTCACAGTCTTCAGCGACTTTGGCAGCAAACTCTTACTCTTCTGGTTGCCCTCAACTCTATTCTGGACAAGAGATGTAGATTCCTCAGTCAAGAAGGAAAGATCCTCTGACTGGGATCCATATCTTACACCCCTGACAGTTGTTTTCCCAAATCTCCATGGTTCTAACAGGTGAGCATTTGTAAGTATCAGGCCTTGGTTGTTGAGCAGAACCCCAGATGCCCAAACTCCATCATCACAAGTAACAAGACAAATAGCACCCATTGCCTGCTCAACTGCTAGCTGGGAGGGGTAATAGGAATCAAGATGCTTGTGCAAATAGCGAAAGGTTCCATCTAAGTCTTTGCCATCAGATAAAAATGCTTTCCCAACAGCATTAAAGTTTCCTTCTTTGTAACCGGGTCCTTTTTCTGTATTTTGAGGATCCTTCCGCAGCAAGTCACAACAAGCAGTTGCCATGGCTTCCCATGGAATCACCAGCTGTTACCCAGCGCTAAAGTTTTGCATGATGAGTTAATTATAACAAAGTTCAAACTATGTGGAAGAGAGAGAAATCTTCTTAAATTACCTGAACTTCAGCACCGCTGGCTTTTTGCCTTAGCGGTTTTATAAAAATACCAATGAGATGTGCATGCTCACCAAAAACTGGACCACCCTCAATTCCTGACAGATTCAGTGTTAAAGGGAATGAGAAGCCAATAGAATATGAATAATAAAAAGTCAAACAAAGAAATGCACTCACCAGGAAGACCCCGTATGTCAGCCATCAACAATGATCTATTCAATGAATTAGGTGGATAGCAGTTGGCAATGGATCCGACTGATATACTGATGCAAGCAAAATAATTTTAAAAAAGAAAAGAAAAATGAAAAGCGTGATGCATCAAATGGAATACTATATACACGCACACACAAACACACAGAGAGAACAAAAGCTAATTTGGTCTCAAAGATTGAATGCCCACAATGAGCCATGACACCCCCCCCCCCCAAAAAACACCCCCAACACCCCACCCCGCCCCAAACAAAAAAAAAAAAAACCATATAATTAATGAAAAGAAAAATACAAGGATAAGTAATCTTCTTTTTTATTGGTAAATTATAAATACACCCAAAGAATCTTGCAAGCATTACTTCACCCTCCAGGCTCCACACTTATCTTTGATGCAGGAAGCACAAAGACAATTATATTTGAGGGTAATTGCACAAATCTACCCTAAACTATAAGGTTTTTGCACTTTGCACATAAATCATTAGAACTTGCAATCACCACCACAATTTTTAAAAAGCTTGTACATTGCAACCCATAGCCAGATTAGTTGTTAGAACTAACGATCATGTGCAAGTCACGTGGCCCTAACACGTAAATTCCCCATTTACCCATACATGATCTGATATTAGAAAATTACCCATGATAAAAATCCGAAACAAACCAACCCACCTCAATAACCCATAATTGCTTTTTCAACCCCAATCCACATTGCCACTGCCAAGACAGCACAGCCCAAATACAGCAAAGAAGTGTTGCAACTCACAATGCATTAGAGCCCTAGGGAGATCCAAAGTAGTTGGAAAACAGAAAAAGATGTGTCTGACCAATCATGATTCCTCAAACTTCATTCAATGTTGAGAAGATGAAATATATATACATATATATATGTACATGCAAACCAAAATTTCCAAGGAGTCCAAGATTTATAAATATGTTGTTACACTTATTGGCATCTCACACCATGAAACAATCTGTATAAAGGTGGCGAATTTTGAAAAGTTGGGTTTCTTAGATGCTGAAATCTTCAGTGCTTTTGGGAGTGTCTCTCCTTGTGTTAATACTATCAGTTGATAAGGTACAGAGGAACTTGACTTTCGTTTTAGGCATGATGAAGCTTCTTGCTAGTAAGGTCCCCCAGTACCCACATTTCAATTGTACTCTAATATAGAGGTTTTTTGAGGCCATAAGTACTTGTTTCTGGGTAGATACAGGACATAGGTCTTGATTTGCAAATTATGGGACCCAAAATGATTAGGGCACTAAGGATGAATGAGAAGAACAAGACAACATTTTAAGTTTCAAGCCCAAGGATGTTTCTGATGAATTGATGAAGCTTTTTAGAAAGGTGGGTTGGTTCGTTAGGGATTTTTAGCGAGCATAATTTTGTGATTTCACACACAAGGGCAAAACGAAATTTTTTAGGGTCCCGTTACTTGCATGTAAATATTAGTTTTACCAGCTAGTCCTCCATAGTTTAGGGCAGACTTGCATTTTACTTAATTTTAGAAGTCAATTGGATTTTAGTTTCTGTCTTATTAGTTAATTAGATTTAGTTAATTAGATTATTAGGATTTTATGTAATTTGCTAGAGTTACAGGTATTTTTGTGATTTAATAATTGGGCTTTCTTACATCAATTACAATCAAAGTTTATACTGTTTAGTTGTAGTAACCTATACAAACACGCTATCATACTCCAATGGAATAGCTTTACATTTTACTTGATTAAAGTATTAATTTTTAGTAGTACAAATCTGTACAAAGTAAATTATTACTAGAATAATACTATTTTCATTTAATAATTATTGGGCCGCCAAACCAATATAGTTTTATTAGATTTTTTTTCCATACCATAACACAACCTACTAACCCAAGTCCAAAATTTTTTTCTCCACATGTTCTCTCCATATTTATCTTCTTCGTTTTTTCCCTTTTCCTTTTTCCCGCCCACCACAATCTTTATTCGTTATCTTTTTCTTCCGTTTTTTGTCTCTCGATTCTTCATTTCTTCTTTCTTCAATTTTCCCCACTCTTACAAACTGCCTCTCTCTCTCTCTCTCTCTCACAGTTTACTTTCCTCATCAACACCACCCACTGCAATCCCTGCTTTCTTCCTTATTTTATTTTTCTGCTTTCTTCCTTATTTCATTTTCTTCTTTCTTCAATCTTCCTCACTCTTACAGATCTGCCTCTCTCTCACTCCCTCGCAGAGTTTACTTTCCGCTCCAACACCACCCAGCCCAGAATCAGTGCTACCCATTTTGCTCCCACAAGCCGCATCTCTCCTCACCACCACTCTGTAGCTCTCTCTCTCTCTCTCTCTCTCTCTCTCTCTCTCTCCCCCATCAACACCACCGATCCCAGAATCAACGCTCTTCACCATGCTCCTCCTGCAAGCCCACTCTTCACACCACCACACCTCCTATCTCAATTGTAGAATAATAATATTCCAAACCAAATGTATTTTTTAGTCCAGAATGGCCAAAAAGGACAATATCAATTAAAGTTGTCCGGTGTTTGGGACAAGGAAAAACAGGAAGCATAGTAGTACTGGATTGAGTACCTGTATGACAAATACCAGTTATACCAACTGATATGAAAAGATATCAACAACCTTGGTTCAAGTCCCCTGAGGTGATAGGTAAATTTGCCAAGAAATAAAAAAGAGTGCAATAGTTAAGAGACCATGGAAAACATGCTAATTTTACATAAATTATCCCTTCTATTCAATGGAGATCAAAGAACCAAAATTGAATATGGAGATAAGTGGAAACCCAATGGAATTAATTTGGACACCATGCAATTTTAAAAAATGACCATCAAAAACTTCGAGATCTTATATATATATATATATATAGACACACGAATGGAAATAGTCAATTGACAAAGACAAAGGGCACCTCGTACAGAAATTAAAGGAGTTCAGGACAGAGAAGAAATGCCTCCGCTGGATTAAAAATTATCAATTGAAAGCAACAATGACAGAACACACCTTACAAAAATTTACATGCAATTTTCAATCCAGTTTACGATTATAATGTGCTTCACAATGCAAGCATGTCAAAAAACGAAATTCTAACAGAATATAAATTTATGAAGAAAGAAAACTACCTGTTAAAGAAGTGCAAAGGTGATAAGACACCAAAAGGCGAACCCAACGCTAGAAGAAAATCCCCCCTCTTATTCAATGGTGATATGACGATGTTTGGCACATCCTAAATAACAAGAATTCACCAGTCACTCTCTTGAACATAAATGTCTAGATAAAACACTGCCAGCAGACAAATCATGCCAGAAAATACTCACTAAATAATAATTTTGAATTCATTACCATATGGTATACTAGTAAAGGATGTAAGAACACATCTTAAATTACCTTAGGCAGCAAGGAAACTCCAAGAATCGCAATTCTAGTTGTTGACTTTCCCAAAAGACTAAAATTGCCTGATTCTCCCACTGTGAAATCGCTCTGACGCTCCAAGAAAGATTTAGCATCACGCTTGATCCGAATCAGTTAAAAAAAGCTTGTACATAAGATAGAAAAGGAAAAGAAATAGTAATAAATTCAAAAGGCAAATTAAAAGTCATGCCAAATTTGATCGTTGCACCAAAAATAAAAATTTGCTCCGGGACTAGACAATGTTTGTAAACTGCATAGTGCTTGAGAAACGTTTTACAAGATTTACAAGAAACTGTGCTCTGGTTCTTTTGTGACCTCTGCTATGGATTTCTTCTACTTGCTCTTTGGGTGTACAATTTCAAATGTGACTTGAAATCTTTTTGCATCCTTTGGTCATGTTCCACTAAGAAGATATTTTAAAAATAAATAAATAAATACCAACTATTTACTGACAGTTATTGTTTTACATTTAACTGCAGCTGCTAAAGACAAAAATCTTCAAGAGAATTACAGCTAACAGGTATCCAAAGTCCATATAAGGTTTATAAATATCTTTTGGCTGATAATTACTATTGGCTTGTTTTCAGATTACATGCTAGAAGATCATTAAAAAAAAGTTGTTTTTAGTGGTAAGTTATACATGCACTGATGCACCCTATAGGTTTTGAACTCATGACCAACCTTCTATCCGATTCTTTTAGCCGAAAAGATCATCAGATCAGGAGTTTCCCCGTATGATACAATTTCCACATTTCTCTTGCAAAGGAAAATTTTAATACAGTTGCAAACAATTGCATTTGACATGAGAGAACAAACTTTTTTAATTTGGCTGGGCATCACTCAGTTGTTCTAAATTCTACGAGACATGACATTATATTTCAGAGAGACATGTCTCTATGCAAAGCCAATAAATAGTCAAAACAATATTACATTTGAAGTTCAGTTGATGTTTTCTCATTCTTGTTCTATGATAGAGGAGTCTATTCATATAAAATAAAAATAAAAAAGTCAAATAAATTTTGAGTTAATAATATGAATTGATTTCTCATAAAAATTTAGGAAAAAAAAAACATATGGAAAACCTTCTTCCCAACTAACCTCTTTCTGAATAGCATCCATAATAGGCTGAGGACCATTACTGTGTGATGCCAAAGACCAACCCACCTCCCATCCATTCTCCGGTGATCCCGAAGAAGCTTCAGTAATAGATTGGAGAGCAAGGGCAGATGCAGGGATATCAGCCTGCAAATAGAACCAGTTAATCAGCATTGAAAGTGAGTATCAAATGTTTAAAAGATCTATAAATTCGAGCAATATCAAGAAAGAAAGAAAAAAAGATGCTTATCATAAAGTACTAATTATCACATTCAGCATTACTGACCCTAAGCATCAACCACGACAATAGCAATGCATTCACATTTTGAGAAATATCATTAAGTTATTGCCACAGCACATACAATCAAAACCACCATCTTTAACAAAAACAGGACAACCAAACTGCCATTAATAATTGTAAACAAGGAATATGAAAAAGAAATGAAAATTAAGATCCCATTAGTCTACAAGCTCCTTTTACAACCATTAGATAATTAAATGGTTTCTTATGCCTCCTTAGACCCAACTAAACAAATTGAATGAATGAAAAGCTTACTAATGTTAAAATTTTCGCGCCAATCCAACGAGGAGCGCCTTCATCCAAATCCTCAGACCCCATTTTACCCTGAAAATCAAATTACATTAATATATCACATAAATCCCCAGAAATCAAATCAACCCCAACTTGTTGTCCCCCCCAATTATCAAACCAATATGAATTTTCTTATACCTCCACCATAACATCAATCTCAACGCCGGGAATCAACTCGGGTGGGCCCTGCAAAGCACATAAACCAAAGCAAATACATTTAAAACCCAACCCGAAATTTTAAAATACTAATCAATGATTTTACTTTTACATTAAATTATCACAAATGTTCCAACCTTAGCAATGTTCTGTCTATGTTGCAGTGACAGAAAAGGCTCAACAACAGAGGCAACAGTCACAACCAATACCGGGCATTGATTATCTTGGCCATAAAGCCCCTTAGCTACCTCACCATCGTAAAGGGTATCAGGAAGTAACATTCCAGAAGCTGATAGGGTCGTTTTGCCAGAACTACAAAGACCCAAATACACAAAAAAAAAAAAAAAAATACACTTCAATAAATGATTAATTAAAAACCAAAACTTGGGAAATAGTTGTGGGGTTGTGATGGAAATTTCTTGACTCACTGGTATTGGTGAAAAGCGTGTTTTCTCATCTTCATGCCCTTTGGGTCCTAAAAATTAATTTTTTTTTAATTAAAAACAAAACAAAAACAAAAAATCATTATCAGTTACCAGCTATAAGAACAAAGCAATTCTTTTTTATGTTTTTGGGATATTGAGACTTACAGGGCCTAGGACTCTGACCATGACAGCAAAATTGCGAGCGAATTCAACGACGTCCGGCAGAGCCATGTGTTGGGTTGGATTAGCTTTTTTTGAAGCTTTGGATTTGGAATTTTTTTTTTTTTTTTTCTCTGTGAAATATGGGGGGTTTTTCTGAGTTGAGCTCTACGAGCTTTTTGGAGTGCGTGATCTGTACAACGATTTTTAACGATTTGTTTTTGTTTTTTTGTTTTGTTTTTGTTTTTGTTTTCTGTGACGTAAGGATGTGTTTTTTTAGTTGAGTTGAACCTGGACGCCGACAGACAGGGTGAGATTTACGAGGCATTTAGATAGAGAGGCAAATGGGATGGATACGACGTCGTAACGATGTAGGACCAAATTACTTGAATTGATTATGCTTCATTCTTTTTTAATTTCTTTTTTTGGGTTGGGTGCAGCTAATTACGGGCGGCGTTTATAATTAATTATATTGGTCACTATCATAATGTGATATATGTCATGTCATGCTCCCCATTCCCGTTGTGGCGGCGGATCTCAGGGGCAAATTGGTAACCTTACTACATTACATGAGTTCGGCGCAAGGTAGCCCATCACTATCGTTTAGACTCTAAACTCTAGGGCGACTCTCAGGCTCCGTTTGGGAGGAGAGAATGAAATGAAATAGAAATAAATAAATAAAATAATTTTATAATATTCTTTCCTTCTCTTATTTGGAATTTTTAATGAAGGGAATGGAAAGTTCATTCTCTTGTTTGGGAGTTTAAGTGAGAAGGAATTGAATGGGTAGGAGAGAACACTCATTCTTTTTTATTTCCTTAAAATCTCAAATTTTCATTCCCCCGAAATTGAGAGGAATGGGAGGGAATGGAATTAGATTTAATGATTTTTTTATTAAAATTTCAAAAATACCTCTATATATTAAACTATTTATTTTAAAATAGGGGTCTAATAGTAATATTGTGATAAAATGATTCTATTTCATTCCCTTCATATTGCTCCCAAACAGGATTACTTACATTCCATTCATTTTCATTCATTTTCATTCCTTTATTTTAAAACATCCAATCAAGGTTACTTAATTTCATTCCATTCCATTCATTTCCCTTATTTAAATACATTCTATTCATTTCCATTCCCTTATGATCATCTCATTTCATTCCTTTCTATTCCCTTATGAACTCCCAAGCGGAGCCTAAGTAATCGATCAAATTAGTCACAAACAATTACATTTATTATATTTATTATGGACAAGCCATATGTACCGTACGTATGTATTGTTCCTTAAATTTTCTTTTTGAAATTTTGTTATGTGAATTTTTTTTATAGAAAAAAAGCATATTTTTTAAATAAGTAGTCACATAACAAAATCTTTAGAGATGAACTTAAAGAACAATACCTAAAATATTATATTTAAATTTTGTCTTTTATTACTCACGTATAAGAACTAAGGTCCGTTTGGTTAGAAATTTTTAATATTATTGTTTAAGTATTATAAAAATACGAGTAAATTAAAAAATATAGTAAAAATATAAATGCTTTAATGTTTAAACACATTAAACAGCCATAGCACTTAATTACTTAATACTTACTGTGAATCCTCTTAGTGGGGAGGGAGTCCCAATCCTTTGGGAATGGTGCCTAGCACGGTGAAATAGGCAAGGGCATGTGACATCCTCTGGAAGCAGCAGAGGTAAGTCATGTCTCATGACACCTTATCCCTAGTCCACCGCGTGCTATAATAAAGCATATAAGAGCATTCTCATCAGGTGTTCTATAAAAAATGCCATTTTGACACATCAAAAACCTACTTTACTATTTTACCACATCATTTTACAACATCTCATTTATCAGGTATTCTATTTTTCAATTCTATACATTTAAATAATATTTACTACACATTAAAATAATATATTTACCTAAAATCTAGCAAATATATAAATGTATAGCTAGAGGCAGTCGCAACCACCCAAGAACCAATAGCCACCGCTACAACCACCGCCACAACAACAGCCACCGCTACAACCACCGCCACAAACTACAACCACAATCACCGGATCCTCTAACAAATTCCAAATTCAAAAACCTCAACAAAATTTAAAAAAAAAAAAAAAAAAAACTCAAAATCTTCAACAAAACCCCAACCCAACAGATCAATCAATGACCAAACTCAACCAACCATCGGCGGCGAGATCGACGGCGAGAGCTGTGGAGGACGACGAGCAAAGATCGGCAACTGCCCCTGGGGGAGCAAAGCTTCAGATCGGCGAGCAGAGGTTCAGATTGGTGAGCTTCAATCGGCAAGCTCTGCGTTAGATCAGAACCGCCTTCTTCTTCGTGACAAGAAGCAAAGATCGGCGACCATGGAGGACGACGAACAAAGATCGGCGACTCCCCTGGGCAAGCAGAGCTTCAGATCGGCGATCAGAGGTTCAGATTGGCGAGCTTCAATCGGCGAGCTCTGCTTCAGATCGGAATCGCCTTCTTCTTCATGACAGGAAAAAAAAAAAAAGAGAAAGAAATAGAGAGCACGAAGAGATGAAGACCAGAGAGGAGAGAAGGAGAGCTCTGTTGCAGACGAGAGAGATGTGTGTTGGAGGAGAGAGAAAAGCAATTAAAATAATCCAAAGAATTATAGCACATCTCTCCGTACGCTCTCATATTTGAGAGCGTACTGTTCATATGTCTCAAATTTTTTGAGATTTAAAACATCTGATGAGAGATGTTTTTTGTGTTTGGTGTGTCAAATGTGCCAAATATTTAGCATTTGGCACATTTGACACACCTGATGAGAATGCTCTAAATACTCCCTTCACTTTAACCACACCCCCCTCTCCCTCCAAAGGCATGCAACCAAAAGAAATTTACTACTCACATTCACTCCTTTTGTGTTACTGATTTTAGCATCGGATTGTTTACCAATGCTCCCAAGGTGGTGTCGTACTTTTTGTCTGCAAGAACCTGAAATGATGAAGTCTTGATAGACCCCCCCCCCCCCATTAAGCTACAATTACTAAACTACCCTTACCCACAACATCACCACTTACAATTAGGAGCAAACTATTCTTCTTTCAAATAATAATAATAATAATAATAATAATAATAACTTAAAAATATATCTATATTGCAATTTTCACACTTAAAATTTAGGATAATTTTGATTTTTAACTTTCTAAAGTTATAAAATTTAGATTTGTACCTCCCATGCTACATGTCATTTAAATTTAAGTCCTTCCATCAATAAGGTATCCATTGAGTACCAACTAAGATTAAGATGACATTGTTTTTTTAATTCAAAACTATGTTGTTTTAATCACTAGTTTGCAATTTATACATTTAAAGTATTGAGTAATTTTAATTTTGCCCTCCTAAAGTTTTCAAATTTGGATCCATAAAACTACATTATTTGGAGTTGAGGTGACTCTTAACCAATATCTCATCTTTATGGACAAAAGGGTTTATATCCAAGCATTATGTAACACTAGGGTACAAATCCAAAATTTGAAACCTTAAGGGATAGAATAAAAATTATACCAAATTTTAGAGAGGTAAATTCCAATTTAGTCAAAAAAAATAAACAAATAAAACAAATGATTCTTTGTTTTATAGTTTTTTTCTGCTACTTTTTAAGTTGAGGAAGAATATACTTGGGGTTAAGATGGATTTAATATGTAAATCCTACAAGTTTTTTTTTTTTTTTTAATTGTACAAACACTCATTCAAAATATTAATATCTCATTTTACTTCTTTTAGTTTAGATTGTTTCCATAAATAACACAATGACTTTATGAACATTTAAAGCATCATTTTCAAAAGGAAAAATATATATAAAATCTCTTTAGTAAAATATTTTCTTCCTTTTTTTTCGAAACCAAAATATTTTTTTCATTAGATCTAGAGAGTTAGGGATACGAATGTTTTTTCTTTTTTTTTTCTTTTCTCTATTGGAAGAAAAGATGCTACAATGGTTAAAAGTTTGGGGCATATTCTATTTTATCATCCATAAATAAATATTGTTTTTAACATATTATTATTATTATTATTATTATTATTATTATTGTGGGGCCAAGGGATTAGGCAACTCCAGCCCGCTTTGTACCAAGCCCAAGGCCCATGCCGAGGAGGAAGAAAACTTCCGAGGACAACGTGAGAAAGTCTGAATCACCCAGGATGACCGCCGAGGACAACCATGTCCTCGACCAACCCCAACTAGAAGAGGGAGAGTCAACGCCCCATCACAGGCAGCCTCCCAGAGCACCCCATGAGAAAGGATGAGTATAATGTGCCGATCATGGGAGGACGGTGGAAGAGCAAATCCAAGACAAACTGTCATCTCCACATTAAATGTCTGTCGCTGGCGTTCTGGCCGCATTAATGAGAAAATAAGCCCTGAACATTGCAGTCTTGGTAGCTGCAACTCACAGAAGGGTGGAAAAACGGCTGATGAGACAAGCACTCAAGTAGTGACCTGCCTGGTCGACAAATGTAGAGCTAGGATCAATTGAAAGGAGATATATAATGTAAGAAGTCCTCCCGAAAAAAAAAAAAAAAAAAAAAAAAAAAAAAAAAAAAAAAAAAAAAAAAAAAAAAAAAAAAAAAAAAAAAAAAAAAAAAAAAAACTGCAGCACTCGCATGACCCTTGTGACCAAGCATTGAAAAAGCAATAAGAACTTCCAGCCTTTAAGAAGAGGGCCGAGGAACCATATCTTATGCTTTAACTTATATTCTTGTCGCCCAACCCTTACATTACCTTGTTTAGCCGTCGCAATCTTTACCATGGCCTAGTTCTGCCGCATTAATGAGGAAATAACCCCTGAACACTGCAGTCTTGGTAGCTGCAACTCACAGAAGGATGGAAAAACGGCTGATGAGACAAGCACTCAAGTAGTGACCTGTCTGATCGACAAATGTAGAGTTAGGATCAATTGAAAGGAGATATATAATGTAAGAAGTCCTCTGGAAAGAAAGAAAAAAAAAAGGCAGAAAATACTGCAGCACTCGCATGACCCTTGTAACCAAGCATTGAAAAAGCAATAAGAACTTCCAGCCCTTAAGAAGAGGGCCGAGGAACCATATCTTATGCTTTAGCTTATATTCTTGTCGCCCAACCCTTACATTACCTTGTTTAGCCGTCGCAATCTTTACCAGGACCTAGTTCTTGAACCCATACTCTACAAATTCATTGTATCGGACCACCTAGGCTTGAACCCACTTCCTCCCAAGGGCGCTTTCCTTGCTGACGTGGGACTAAGGCGTTAAGCCTTACATTACAAGGTCAACCCTTGGTGGGATGAAAATCTTGAACTCCAGCGTCGCATGGGAAAAAAGCCCAGTCCCTACAATTATTATTATTATTATTATTATTATTATTATTATTATTATTATTATTATTATTCACTTAAGTTACATTATATTGTATATGTTAAGCCAGGCATATAAAAAGGGCATTTATTATTTAATTTCTTTGAAATTAATTTATTTGTATACATTTATGTTTTCTAAAATTATTATTATACTTTAATGTGTAATCTTTACTTTATTTAAGAAAAAAAACTAGATTTAAAATGTTGGGTAAACTACATATTTGGTCTTTATCTTTCACATCATATTTTAATTAGGTCCCTAACATTTCAGAGCCATATCAATTTAGTCATTATCGTTATATCTTTGATGGAAATTGCTGATATGGCTAAAGGCCAAAATAAAAAATTAGTTTATTGCCACATCAACGAAAACTAATTTTTTATTTTGGCCATTAGCCATGTCAGTAATTTTCATCTAAAAGATAATAATAGAGACTAAATCGATACAACACTAAAAGATTAGGGACCAAATTGACACAATTAAAAAATTGGGGACCAAATTGAAATATGATGTAAATAATAGGAACTAAATACGTGATTTACTCTAAAATGTTTAAATAATATTAATTGTGATTAATCTATAATAATAATAATAATAATAATAGGTAAAGTAGAGAAAAAATCCAATTATATTTCAAATGGAATTCAATTAGAGTATAATTTTGCACCATGTGTCTCATCTAATCTAAATTTTAGAATTTTGTGCCCAGTGAGTTAATTTAATGTAAAAATTTAATTTCAGTTAGAATTTAATTTTGCGTCACGTGTCTCATCTAATCTAAAATTTTAAATTTTTGTTCCAAATTAGTCAATTTAGTGTAAAAAACGATGAGTCTAATATAATAAATCATAAAAAACATAATCATATAACAAAAAAATATTCAAATTTATAAGTCATATATATATATATATATATATTAATAGATAAAACTTAGAGAAAACTGAATTATAATTTGAAATTATAATCCAAATTTGCGTCATGTGTCTAAATTTATGTGAGAATTACACGATAATTATCCACTTAAGCTTATGCCATGTGTATACATAAGTTTTTTAAACTTTGTGTCAAGTAAATTAATGAGTGCAAAATACTAAGAATCTAATATTAATGAACTATAAATTTTTTTTTTTAAAAATCACATATACTCAATAAAAATCACCACATGTTTCTCAAAAAATAAATAAAATAAAAATCACCATGCGTTCTATCTTATTAAAAATTAGAAAAAAAATATAATAATTATAAGTAGTATTAAATTTAGGTAAGAATTTTAATATGTGACTGTGGGGCCAAGGGATTAGGCAACCCTAGCCCATGCCGAGGAGGAAGAAAACTTCCAAGGATGACATGAGAAGGTCCGAATCACCTAGGATGACCGCTGAGGACAACCATGTCCTCGGCCAACCCCAACCAGAGGAAGGAAAGTCAACGCCCCATCACAGGCAGCCTCCCAGAGCACCCCTTAAGAAAGGACGAGTATAATGTGCCGATCATGGGAGGACGGTGGAAGAGCAAATCCAAGAAAAACTGTCATCTCCACATTAAATGCCTGCCGCTGGCGTTCTGGCTGCATTAATGAAGAAATGACCCTTGAACACTGTAGTCTTGGTAGCTGCAACTCATAGAAGGATGGAAAAACGGTTGATGAGACAAGCACTCAAGTAGTGACCTGCCTGGTCGATAAATGTAGAGCTAGGATCAACTGAAAGGAGATATATAATGTAAGAAGTCCTCCAAAAGGGAGAAAAAGAAGCAAAAAATACTGCAGCATTCGCATGACCCCTGTAATCAAGCATTGAAAAAGCAATAAGAACTTCCAGCCCCTAAGAAGAGAGCCGAGGAACCATATCTTATACTTTAGCTTATATTCTTGTCGCCCAACCCATACACTACCCTGTTTAGCCGTCGCAATCTTCACCAAGGCCTAGTTCTTGAACCCATACTCTACAAATTCATTGTATCGGGCTACCTGGGCTTGAGCCCACTTCCTTTCAGGGGTGCTTTCCTTGCCGATGTGGGACTAAGGTGTCAAGTCTTACACTACAAGGTCAGCCCTTGGTAGGGTGAAAATCCTGAGCTCTCACGTCGCATGGGAAAAAAGCCCAGTCCCTACAATTGGCACCATCTGTGGGAAGAGCTTGTGCGTTGGCAAGTGCAACTGACGGCTAAACAGGGTCAAGCTCCCATCAGTGGAGAAGGCCATTTTGGCGGCCATAACTACTACCACACATGCGAAGTAGAGCAAGTCCCAAAAACTGCTACCTTATGCTGTGGTAGTGCACTCGGGGCTGAGCCTCTTAAGGCACCTAGGTTATGTGTTTAAATGCGAACCTTAGTCATGCCTGAAGTTCTCGGACCAGATGCCTAGGGGAAGTTAACACTCCATAACTACTACCACACATGCGAAGTAGAGCAAGACTCAAAAACTGTTACCTCATGCTGTGGTAATGCACTCGAGACTGAGCCTCTTAAGGCACCTGGGCTATGTGTTTAAATGCGAACCTTAGTCATGCCTGAAGTTCTCGAACTAGGTGCTAAGGGGAAATTAACAGTCCATAACTACTACCACACGTGCGAAGCAGAGCAAGTCCCAAAAACTGCTACCTCATGCTGTGGTAGTGCACTCGGGGTTGAGCCTCTTAAGGCACCTGGGCTATGTGTTTAAATGCGCACCTTAGTCATGCCTGAAGTCCTCGGACCAGGTGCTAAGGGAAAGTTAACACTCCATAACTACTACCACACATGCAAAGTAAAGCAAGTCCCAAAAACTGCTACCTCATGCTGTGGTAGTGCACTTGGGGCTGAGCCTTTTAAGGAACTCGGGAAAAGTCCTAGATAGAACCAAGGTATTGCATGGTCCTCGGACTCAAATCTATGGGGAAACTAGGCACTTCAAGAAAAAAACTAAGTCCTAGATAGAACCAAGATATTGCATTGTCCTTGGACTCAAACCTGTGGGGAAACTAGGCACTTAAAAAAAAAAAAAAACTAAGTACTAGACAGAACCAAGGCCTTGCATGGTCCTCGGATTCAAGCCTAT
Source organism: Quercus gilva (assembly GCA_023621385.1). Lineage (NCBI taxonomy): Eukaryota > Viridiplantae > Streptophyta > Magnoliopsida > Fagales > Fagaceae > Quercus > Quercus gilva. The sequence continues at coordinate 49,829,122 of CM042477.1, forward strand.
GGAGAAACTAGTTACTTTAAGAAAAAAACTAAGTACCAGACAAAACCAAGGCCTTGCATGGTCCTCGGACTCAAGCTTATGGGGAAACTAGTTACTTCAAGAAAAAAATAAGTCCTAGACAAAACCAAGGTATTGTATAGTCCTCGGACTCAAACCTGTGGGGAAACTAGGCACTTCAGATTAAATTAAGTACTAGATAGAACTAAGGCCTTGCATGGTTCTCGGATTCAAGCCTATAGGAAAACTAGTTGCTTAAAAAAAAAAAACTAAGTACTAAACAGAACCAAGGCCTTGCATGGTCCTCGGACTCAAGCCTATGGGGAAACTAGTTACTTCAAGACAAAAACTAAGTACCAGACAGAACCAAGGCCTTGCATGGTCCTCGAACTCAAGCTTATGGGGAAACTAGTTACTTCAAGAAAAAACTAAGTTCTAGACAAAACCAAGGTATTGCATGGTCTTCGGACTCAAACCTGTGGGGGAAACTAGGCACTTCAAGAAAAAAACTAAGTCCTAGACAGAACCAAGGTATTGCATTGTCTTTGAACTCAAACTTGTGGAGAAACTAGGCACTTCAAAAAAAAAAAAAACTAAATACTAAACAGAACCAAGGCCTTGCATGGTCCTCGGATTCAAGCCTATGGGGAAACTAGTTACTTCAAAAAAAAAACTAAGTACCAGACAGAACCAAGGCCTTGCATGGTCCTCGGACTCAAGCTTATGGGGAAACTAGTTACTTCAAGAAAAAACTAAGTCCTAAACAAAACCAAGATATTGTATGGTCCTCGGACTCAAACTTGTGGGGAAACTAGGAACTTCAGAAAAAACTAAGTACTAGACAGAACCAAGGTTTTGCATAGTCCTCAGATTCAAGCCTATAGGGAAACTAGTTGCTTAAAAAAAAAAAAAAAACTAAGTACTAGACAGAACCAAGGCCTTGTATGGTCCTCGGACTCAATCCTATGAGGAAACTAGTTACTTCAAAAAAAAAAAAAACTAAGTACTAGAGAGAACTAAGGCCTTGCATGGTCCTCGAACTCAAGCCTATGAGGAAACTAGTTACTTCAAAAAAAAAAAAAAACTAAGTACTAAATAGAACCAAGGCCTTGCATGGTCCTCGGACTCAAGCCTATGAGGAAATTAGTTACTTTAAGAAAAAAAAAAAAAAAAAAACTAACTAAGTCCTAGACAGAACCAAGGTGTTGCATGGTCCTAGGACTCAAACCTGTAGGGAAACTAGACACTTCAGAAAAAATTAAGTACTAGACAGAACCAAGGCCTTGCATAGTCCTAGTACTCAAGCCTATGGGGAAACTAGTTATTTCAAAAAAAAAAAAACTAAGTACTAGACTGAACCAAGGTCTTGCATAGTCCTCGGACTCAAGCCTATGTGGAAACTAGTTACTTCAAGAAAAAAAAAAAAAAAAAAAACTAAGTCCTAGACAGAACCAAGATATTGCATGGTCCTCGGACTCAAACCTGTGGGGAAATTAGGTACTAGATAGAACCAAGGCCTTGCATGGTCCTCGGACTCAAGCATCTGGGGAAATTAGCTACTTCAAAAAAAAAAAAAAACTAATTCCTAGATGGAACCAAGATAGCACATGGCCCTCGGACTCAAACATATGAAAAACGATCCTCAAATCAGACACTTATTTAAGTCCAGCATGCTCGGCTGTTCGCACAGTCCACGGGGCAGAACACCCAATCATTTCCCTAGTAATTCTTATATTGTTAACTTAATTAGAGATAACGACCAAGGGCTATCATCGGCTTTATCGAAATTAGGGTGACAATGCTCCGTTACTACTAGCAGCATCAACTATAAAGTCCCATTGGAGGCAAAAGATAACGCACACATTAAATAATTATTGCAGCGAAAATAAAAAGATTCGTAAAGTAAGAAGAACAGCCTTCTTTATTATTTATTATTGAATAAAAAAAAATATATACATCATACATCAGATGGCTTGTCTCTTAAAGCTAAACTACAATAGAGGAGGCCGATGATGGCTTGTCTCTTAAAGCTAAGCTACAATAGAGGAAGCCTAGGATGGCTTGTCTCTTAGAGCTAACTACGGTGGAAGAAGCTGAGACAGGCTTGTTTTAAGGCTAACTCTAAAAAAAGAGAAAGCTCATGGGAATGGTAGATGCCCCGCCTCGTCCCAGCAGCATTCAAGCCCATAGGGACGGCACCGGCAATGAAAAAGAAGAAGAAGCGGAGGTGCCTGGCTGCCCCATCCTAGGATGTTCCCTTGATTCTCTCCCAGTTTCATGATAACTGGACATTAGGAGAGGGTAACGCTCGAGCGTCAAACATTCAGCAATCTCGCAGACCTCCATCAAGGTTCCACCATCAATGCGAGGCCCGAACTTGGGCATGCCGGAAATATGATGCGACCTACGCTTACTTCGATTCTTGGCCGAAGGAGGAAGACTTTCTTTCTTGCTCGGTTGAAGGGAAGGGACATCTTTATCCTTTGCTTCCTAGCCCTTGCCCTTATCCAGGGCCATCTTATTCCCTAAGCCTTGATCACGGCCTTGGCAAAGTCCTTGGAAGGGCCTGTAGTGTTGAAGGCTTGAAGTTTCTAATGAATGTGGGGAGTTATAAAAAGAATAATTCCCCCATGAGGCCTTATATAGAAGGCGAAATCCAATGAAAATTAATCCGCACGAAATTCGAGGAGAGTGAAATACAGCGAAGCAAATCCCGCCCAATTTCCAAAGAAATTCCAAACCGTTGGATTTGCGCCACTTCACGAGGACATTAATGAGAGCACGTCTTGTACACCGAAATGTCAGGAGCGTGCCTTGGGCAGGCGAAAAGACTCTGGTACTAATGGAGGACAAGACTTGATAAGCCATGACAAAGGCCCGAGGACATCAAAATCCTCCTCTCCGCCCAAAGAGCCTGACAACAGGATTTTTAGGGGTTATTGTAGAGCCAAGAGATTAGGCAACCCCAGCCCGCTTCGTACCAAGCCCAAGGCCCATGCCGAGGAGGAAGAAAACTTCCGAGGACGACGTGAGAAGGTCCGAATCACCCAGGATGACCGCCGAGAACAACCATGTCCTCAGCCGACCCCAACCAGAAGAGGGAGAGTCAACGCCCCATTACAGGCAACCTCCCAAAGCACCCCTTGAGAAAGGACGTGTATAATGTGCCAATCATGGGAGGACGGCGGAAGAGCAAATCCAAGACAAACTGTCATCTTCACATTAAATGCCTGCCGCTGGCGTTTTGGCCGCATTAATAAGGAAATGACCCCTGAACACTGCAGTCTTGGTAGCTGCAACTCACAGAATGATGAAAAAACGGCTGATGAGACAAGCACTCAAGTAGTGACCTGCCTGGTCGACAAATGTAGAGCTAGGATCAACTGAAAGGAGATATATAATGTAAGAAGTCCTTCAGAAGGGAGAAAAAGAAGCAGAAAATACTGCAACACTCGCATGACCCTTGTAACTAAGCATTGAAAAAGCAATAAGAACTTCTAGCCCCTAAAAAGAGGGCCGAGAAACCATATCTTATACTTTAGCTTATATTCTTATCGCCCAACCCATACACTACCCTGTTTAGCCGTCGCAATCTTCACCATGGCCTAGTTCTTGAATTCATACTCTACAAATTCATTATATTGGGCTACCTGGGCTTGAGCCCACTTCCTTCCAGGGGCACTTTTCTTGCCGATGTGGGACTAAGGTGTCAAGCCTTACACTACAAGGTCAGCCCTTGGTGGGGTGAAAATCCTGAACTCCCGTGTCGCATGGGAAAAAAACCAAGTCCCTACAGTGACTAATTATGTTTACTTTTAAAAAATAATTTGACTAATTATCTATATTTTATGATAAAAATTATGTTTAATTTTAAATGTATCTATATGTATGCATGAATGCATGTGTTACATGCTTTTAAAAAAAATTAATTTGACTAATTATTTATATTTTTATAATAAAAATTTTGTTTAATTTTAAATGCATCCATGTGTTTGCATGGAGCTACATGCTAGTATAATTTAAAGGATAACTAAATATGATTTAATGAAAGAAAATACGTGTCTTGAATTATATAAACTAAATTGATAATATTTTCTTATACATGAGGAGAAAATCATGTGTGTATGTGTATTATTTTGTAATTTTTAAAATTATTAATATATTTAGCTTGCCTCTTTCTGGAAAAAATAAATCCAACTAGTTCGACACTGATTAAAAAATGTTGATCTTATGCTCAAGACCCAGACGTTATATCTATTTTTATGAGTGGAATGTGTACTACACTAAAGGCACGTTTGGATTGTGTTTCTCCCATGTGCGGCTGCGTCTGGCTTTTTTTTTTTGTTTTTTGGGAGAAGTGCATTTCAAGTCCGGCAGTGGGTCCCATACACTATTCACAGGACCCACAAACCTCTTTTTTGAACAAAACTTTTATTAAAAATGGGTTCCACGGTAATATTCACACATTTAAAAATTATTTTGCTACAGTGTTTTTAGTTTTCAATTTTCAGCAAAATAAACAGTATCCAAACATATATTAAGTAGATTAAATAATTTCACATAAGATTGGGCTTATAAAATATTGCTTACAAAATGCCAAGCAATTTTTCAAAACAAGTCTGGTTTTATAGTGTTAATTGTAAAAATCCACTTAAGGTATTTTATTTTGCATTCCAAATTATAAAAAATTGTACTAATCACTCCAAGTGTAACAAACCTAGTAATTTGCACCCACAGTTCATGATATTAAAATAACTTATTTTACTAAAATTGAAAACTTTTTGTTAAAAATACTGTAAATAAAAATAAAAGTTAGTTAAAATAGTACACTGAGATTTATAAATAGTATCAAAAAGTATAGTGAGGCTTATAAATAGTAGGAAAAATAAGTTAAATAGTAAAATAAGCTGGCTTTTTAATTTGAAGTCAAAAAGTACAGTAGAGCCTGTGAATAATAGAAAAAATAAGCTGAATAGTAAAATAAGCTTTATAAATAGCTTATTTTTTGCCAACTTATTTTTGCTACTATTGCTACTATTTATGAATTCCACTACACTTTTTAGTACTATTTATGGGTTCCACTGTACTATTTTAACTATCATTTACCTTTATCTATAATACTTCCAATAAAAATTTTTTAATTTCAACAAAATAAGTAGATCTCAAATAAATATTTAATGTGATATTTTAAAAATTAAATTAGAAAAATTATCATCTTATATTCAAATCTACCATATTGCCTTTCTCCATTTTTATTATTTTTTCTGATCATTCTAGCAAATCTTTTTTTGGCTCGATTGAAATGCATTTCTAAACTAGAGCCAATTACAACGTCGTATCCCTCCTCATGGCCAAGGGTCATGGCTAACACTGTTAGAGAGGTTAGCCAAGGCTGCACAAAGCCAAGTACACTATTCTCACCTAGCCATTTTGCAAGACAGTGAGCGACATTGTTCTTATTTTTCGAGCCCATAAAAAATTACTTTCCATTTAGTTTATGCTTATCAGAGCTTTGACATTTTCTAAAAGTTGGATAATTTCCCACTTAACTTGCCAATTTTCAAGATTAAGAATGGTTTGGTAAGAGTATTAAATATAGTTTTTTTGTTCTGCAATATATAAAATAGTGGGTTTTACATTTCAATTTATTGTTTAACTAATATTTTTTAAATATAGTTTTCAAAAAATTATATCATATTTTTCTGATTTAAAACATGATTTTGAAAACAGCTTAGGAGGTGTTTTTAGGATACAAAAAATGTTTTTAATGACATAGTTGTAAATAAATTGAAAACAATGAACCCTACATATTTGTCCAAACTCTTTTATCTCTTAAATTTAGGAATTTATTTTTATCACAAAAAGAATTCTCACACTTCAAATTTAAAACTTATCATTAAAAAAAAAAAATGATGAGCTCTATTCCCTTATCATTATCCACAAAAAAAAAAGGGTAATCTACAAAATTTACATGTTACTTTTTGTAATTTTTTTTTAAATCTCAAAAATAAAAATGGTCTCCCAAACAATTATTTTTGTTTTTAGTATTTTAAAAATTATTTTTAAAAGTAGGAGCCAAACACGTAAAATATATTATTATCTAAAAACTAATTTCAAGTTCAATTTTTTGAAAATTATTTTTATACTGTTTTAAAAATAAAAACAAAAATCCTCCTACCAGGCCCTAATATTCTCAAAAATAGATTTTGTATCTACTTCACAAATAGATTTTGCCCGTTCCACTGCTCTTTTCAAAGATAGTACTTATTTATCCTGATCAATCAATTTCAATGTCAAGTGCACAATCAAATCCATGTCTTCCCACTAAACTTGCCTATTTTCAAGATTAATATTCACAAAAATAGATTTTTTATCTCCTTCCAAAATAGATTTTGCCCATTTCTCTGCTCCTTTTAAAGATAGTACTTATTTATCCTAATCAATCAATCTCAATGTCAAGTGCACATTCAAATCCTTGTCACTAATTTGGTATTGATCCACATCAAGGATGACGGCAAGTAAAAAGTTTCACTTTTTTTTTTTTTTGTTGATAATTCAAGAGTTATAAAGGGAGAGGAGGGGAATTTGAAACCTAAACGTTATGAGAATACCAGGAGATGCTTATTAGTAGAGCTATAAGGCTCTTGGCGGTGAAAAGGCAGTTTCACATAGCCCAAATCCTAAATGCATTCAAATAGATCTCTCACACAAGTACAAAGAATAGGAACTACACTTAGAACAAAGAAAAAATTTTCCCTTCCTCAAATTTCTACGCAACAAACTGAAACTTAAACCAACAAACCAGGTCAAATACAAAATTGTTATAGAGCACAAACCAATTAGAGAGCTACGAAACAAAATTACGGCGCACACACTACAGAGCACAAACAAAACCCAAAGTTGCAGCACACAACTTACTCTTCAATTCATCGCACCATATAAGTCTTTCTAAATTCAACACGCACAAAACAATTATCCAAGCCAAAACATATATATAAGCGGTCGAGTTAGAGAAATTATAAGGTTCTCATAGTAGACAAGTAATGTGGTCCATTATTCTAATAAAAGATTTCAATTTGTTTAAAACTGTAGAGTTTTAAATAAAAATTGAATATTGACTCAATAATTTTAAATAGGTGAGAGTCTTTTACTGGAATGGTAGGCAAATGACGTAGTCCACTTTGAGGACTGTATAATTTCTCGTCAAGTTGGTTACAAATTACTTTGCCACAGAGAAGTCCATGTCCCATAATATTAGGAGAGGAGCAAGTCAGTTGGCTAAGGTCAGCTAGAAGACTTTTTTCTTTTTCTTTTTTTAATGTTGAATTCCAATGCCAATTAAATAAGAGAGCAAAAGTCGGCTATGTTGAATTCCTATTTCAACTCAAACTTTGTCACAGCTAAACAAGATTTAAAATATAGCTACGTCAAATAACAGATCTCCACCTTGGTTTGAATTCGATCAAGCATCATAAACAAAATTTGTGGACCACCAAATTTAGTCAAATTCCTCTGTATCTTGGCAAGACTTGTATCAATTCACAAATGCCTTATTAGAGCTTATCGAAAGAAAAGAGTGCCAATTACCTAAAAGTACTTCCAAATGTGCCAATAGATACCAAATGCACCAAAAGATTGTGCCAAATCTAAATTAGAGCTCAACCAAAAGAATAGAGTGCATATCATATCAAGCTACGTCCAAATCCACTAGAAGATGGTGCCACAAGTCCCTATATTGATCTTCTCCTAATTTTTCTCTGAAATCTTTCTCCCCAGTACTAAAATCCAAGAACAAGTCAACAAAATCTCAAAAGAGAACAAATGCCTATGCAATGAACTTTGGCTCAAAAGAACAAATTCAAATGCCTAGGTAGTGAGTCTTGACTGTGATACCAGATCCAAATGCCTAGGTGATGAATGTTGGCTTTAAAGAATAAATCCAAATGCCTAGTGAAACTTGGATCTTATACTAGATCCAAACATTTAGGGAATGAACCTTGGCTCTAAAGAACAAATCCAAATATCTAGGTGGCACATTATCTTTGATCAGTTTTAAAAAAAAGTGAAAGCTCAAATATCAAGATTGATTGTGAAAGTATTTATAAGCTTGAGAAAGATGTCCAAAATAATAAATAAAAATGAAAAAAAAAAAAGAAGAAGAAGAAGAAGAAGAAGAAGAAGAAGACATGAACACCCAAAGAGAACACCAAGGATTTATGTGTTCTGGCCTTTGGCTTATATCCATGGGTGACAACGAAGAGAAAGTTATGCTAACAAATTTGAAGAATATAAAGATGGTGCAGAGACACTCTCATAGAACCCAATTCTCAAAAACATACAAATAACTCTCTCTCAAAAGTACCCAAAAAAAAAAAAAAAAAAAAGAGGATGCAACTAAAACAAAGAGAATTTTTTTCTACCTCAAAATTTTGCATTGAACCCTCAAAGAGATTACTCTTTAAGTCAAACCAACAAATCAAGCTAATACAAACTGCAGTTGAGTACAAACTAAATAGAGAGCTACCAAATAAATTTACGGCACACACATGAGAGAGCACAAACAAAACCCAAAGTTGCGGCACACAGTTTTCTCTTTAGTTTATTGTAACACATAATTAATCTCCATAGTTTCAGCATACAAAACAATTAATCAATCCACAACATATATATGAGTGGTCAAGTCGGCTACAATCCCTTTTCCATATATCCAAATCCCATAATATTTAGAGAGGAGTAAGTTGGCTAAGGTCAGCTAGAAATATTTTTTATTTTTGAATTTTTTTAATGTTGAATTGCAATACTAATTTAATAAGAGATCAAAATTTGATTATGTTGAATTTCTATTCCAGCTAAAACCTTGTCAAGGCTATAACCAACTTAAACAAGATTCAAATTATTGCCACATCGAATAACAGTTTTATCTTAATACTTTGTGGTCCAAAGTGCCTTTACCAAAAATATTATTTTATTACTGTGGGGCCCAAAGATTTGGTTACCCCAGCCCACTCCATATCGGGCCCAAGGCCCATGCCGAAGAGAGTACAGAATTTGAGGACAAGTGGGAGAGGCCCAAGTCATCAAGAAACTACGCCGAGGATGACCATGTCCTCGGCGGGCCGACATTAAAGAAATGGAATTGTCATCCATCCTTTTTTTTTTTTTTTTTTTTTTTTTTTTTTTTTGAGAAACCAGACCATGAGGTCATGTATTATTGAAGAATAAAACAAAAAGACTACAAAGAGTCCCGTGCAACCAGAGGGGCTATATCATTAGGAACTGAATTGTGCCAAACCTGCACATCACTACCTATCTTTGATGATCTAGCAAGACAATGGGCAACTGAGTTGCCTATTCGTTTTACATGGGAGAAAATACAAGAAGAAAAACCATCAGATAGCTGAAGGATGTCATTGATTACATGTCCATACTCCGGGTGAGATGAATCTGAAGTTTGGATTGCTCAAATGATTACCTCAGCGTCTCCCTCAAAATTGCAGTTCAGTATACCTACTTCCTTGACAAAAATCATAGCTCGACAACATGCCATTGCCTCCACTGTTGTTGCTGAGATGGGAGTCTCTATTCTCTGCGCCAAAGCATGTAGGACTACACATGTATTATCTCGAATCACCACTCCAAGACCTGCTGTTCCTTTAACCTTAAAGCAAGCTCCATCAAAATTAGCTTTGTACTGAGGCATGATGGGTGGTATCCATCTCACTGCTCTAGCCGAGATTTTGTTGGGACTATTCTGAGGGCGTTGTGCTGCCAAAAACTCCTGCAAAATGGTGGTAGCTCGGTCGCTAATGCCTGAAAGCTCCACATATTTTTCTCCACATCTGTCTGCATTTCTTTTACACCAGATCAGCCAGAAAATAATTTCCAATAAATTAATATCTACCTGTTCTTTCAACAAACACAACATCCCCATTAAGTCATTGAAAGAGTGAAACTTGTACCTCAATAGTTTCCTTAGAATCTCACTTTCCTCCCATAGGACATACAGAACCGGGCAACTCCATAGTGCATGCACCGTATCCTCGCTATTTGCATGACACCTCGGGCATTGATAGAAGTCCACCACCTTTCTCCTCCACAAGTTGCATAGGGTAGGAATAGCATCATGTGTTGCCCTCCAAATCAAATGCTTGACCTTTTGAGGAGTTTGTAATCCCCAGATACTATTCCATAACCTGTGTGTCATCTCTGGATTTGAGCAAGAGGGATTCAAATTTCTCTCTACACCAGCCAACAGATGATATCCACTACGGGTAGAGTACAACCCATTTTTTGTGAGGAACCATACCTGCTTGTCAGGGATAGACTGATAGCTCAAGGGGATGCCCAGGATCAAAGTAGCTTCGTGGTCTAAAAATTCAGTCTTGACTAGGGAAGAATTCCAGGAGTGACTTACCTCATCAATAAGGGAACATACCTTCGCATCTGGGCGTAAAGTCATTGGAGGAGAAATAATTGTTGCTGGAGCTTGTTTTGGCAGCCATCTGTCAGAACGAATTCGAGCTGACTTGCCATCCCCGATCCTCCAACCCGCTCCCAATTCTATGATATGGCGAGACTGTAGCAAGCTTTTCCAAGCATAAGAGCCCTTAGTTGTGTTTATTACTTCCATAACCGAGCAATCCGGGAAGAATTTGGCTTTGAACACCCTGTAGAAAAGAGAGTTCTCACAAGTTTTTAATCTCCAAACCTGTTTTGCTAGGAGAGAATCATTAAACTTGTCCAACTCCCGAAAACCCATTCCACCCTCATTCTTTGGAAGGCAAAGCTTCGCCTAACTTACCCAATGAATCTTTCTCTATTCACCCTTATTACCCCACCAGAACTTCCTGATAAGTACCTCAATGTCGTTCACCAGCCCTTTTGGTAGCTTAAAACAGGACATAGTGTATGTAGGAATCGCCTGCACCACTGCCTTAATCAAAATCTCACGTCCTGCTTGGGAAAGTAACTTTTCTTTCCAGCCCTTTAATTTCTTCCATATCCTCTCAATAATTAAACTGAAGGATTTCTTCTTGTTTTGGCCCACCAGAGTGGGCAGCCCGAGATATTGTTCAAACTGTTGGTTGACATGGACCCCAAGGAACTGTGCAATGGCTTCCCTAGTTCTGGGCTGGGTATTTGAACTAAAGTAAATGTTTGTTTTGCTCCTATTCAAACTTTGACCTGATGCTTGTTCATATTGGTGAAGCAAAGATTGGAGCTGTACACATTCCAGAATGGTAGCTCTATAGAAGACCAGGCTGTCATCAGCAAATAGCAGATGTGAAACTTTTGGACCAGCAGCGCATAAAGATACCCTTTTGATATCACCTTTTTCTTCAGCCTTCTTAAACAGAGCATGCAGCCCCTCAGTAACCAGCAAGAAGAGGTATGAAGAGAGGGGGTCTCCTTGTCTCAAACCCCTTTCCAGAATAATGAGGCCGTGGGGTTGTCCATTCAGCAAAATGGAAAAAGAAGCTGACCTGATACACGCCATAATCAGATTTACCCACCTAGTATTGAACCCCAATTTCAGCATGATTTTCTCCAAAAACATCCACTTTACGCGATCATACGCCTTCCTCATATCGAGTTTCAGGGCCATAAAACCCATTTTCCCCGTTCTTTTTGTCTTTAAGTAGTGGAGTGTTTCATGAGCTATTAAGACATTATCCGTAATCAATCTTCCTGGCACAAACGCACTCTAAGTATCCGAGATCAGCTCAGTTAGGAGAGGCTTCAGTCTGTTAGCTAGAACTTTGGCTATCAGTTTATAAAAAACATTTGTGAGACTAATGGGTCTGAAATCTGTGACCTTACGAAGACTCTGGACTTTTGGTATAAGGGTGAGAAAAGTATGATTAAGGTCAGTTGGGATGGTACCTGTGTTTAGAGCTGCCAAAACTGCCTCAGTGACCTCTTGCCCCACCTTATTCCAGAACTTTTTGTAAAACAATGGTGGAAAACCTTCTGGCCCCGGTGCCGTACCTGACTCCATCTATTTTAGAGCATCTTGGACTTCACTTGGTTCAAAAGGCCTTAGTAACTCTGCATTCATCGTCGCTGAAACTTTCTAATCAACTCCTTCCAAGACTCGGTCAAAATTTGTTGGATTGGACGACATAAATAATTTCAAGTAATAATCTGTCAACAGGGCTTTAATTTGACTCTCCCTTTCGATCCATTCCCCATACTCATTCTCTAAGCCTGAAATATAATTTCTCTTGTTGTGCTCAGTGCGCAACTAACACTCTGGCCGCATTAATGGAGAATTGGCCAACGAACAGTGATGCCTTGGTTACTTCAACTAATAGAAAGCCTACAAAGGCGGCTGATGGGACAAGCCCTCAGACACAGGTTCAGATGACCGATAGGTGGACAGCCGAGATCGACCAAACAAAACTATATAATAGAGTGAACCCTCAAGGGTTGTGGGGCTTTTTTTTTGGTTTGGGAGGTTAAGGGGTTTTTCGGGGTGTCTAAGGACAACCCTTGTATTCATCAGTTCTAAGGGAGGGGCTCCTCAGACTAGGCCGAGGACGAACTTTCCCTTAGAATGCTTAGCCAAATCTCAGTTATTGATCCTGTAAACTCTCGCTGATCATTGTATCTTTTGTTAATTCCTAGTCCTTCTACCCACTCTCTACAAATCTATTGTATCGGGGCGCTTTATTCGCCGACGTGGGATTAAGGTGTCAAACCTTACACTATAAGGCGAGCCCTTAGTGGGGTGAAAATCCTGAACCCCCGCGTTGCGTGGGAAAAAGGCCGGTCCTTACAATTACATTGTAGCCTTTGTACATAAAAAAATTAAATTACATTAAAAAGATACTAAGTAATATCAATACTAGGTAACACATGTAAGCAAAGATGATTAAAAAAAAAAAAAAGGATGATTGTATTGTGTGTATGTGGACAAATTATTAGGTACTCTGAGGTCTTTACGTGGTATTCCTTCGTACATCAATAGTTAATCATACTATGAATTAATTAATAGAACCAACTGTTATATATGAGTAGGGATTACCACATTACAGTACTTCCAAAATACTGCGTAATTATATACATTTGTGAATATTTTTAATTCCTACTTCGATGACCTTTGCATATCACTACACATTGAAACAATAATCGCATTGTTATCCTAAAAAAATATTAGATCTTTCTAGACTATGCATAACAATTTTTGCCTTTATTAAAGTAAAAAAAATCTTATATGCATGGGTAGTTGATGCTACTCGTTGAAATTTTATGCACATTTTCACTATTGTGAACCTATCTTGAAATTACTAATTCAATGGTTCAACATAAATTATTTTTTTAAGATTTTATGTATATTTTCATTAATATCAACCTATCTTGAAATTACTAGTTTAGTGGTTCAACATAAATGATTTATTTTAAAATTTGCAAAAATCATATTATAAAAGAAAAAAAAAAATGACTTGCAACAATTATAATAACAAAATGTTTTTGGTGGTATGCAGTTTACTTTTTTTTTTTTTTTTTTTTTTTAATTTTTAAAATGAGAATTTTAATCTATAGCATCTGCTTTTGATAATTGTCATTTATCATTAGACCAAGACACTAATTGGTTTTTAGTGTAGACAGAGATAAAACTCAAGATCTCTCATTTGACAATAAGAAACTTTACCAGTTGAGTTAACTAGAATCCAATGGTACATAGTTTGCTGGATAGAGTATAAAAACTAATTGAGTTAATTTCGTACCAAACTACTAGTACGGTTGGAATTTATCATACCGATAACATGGTTGAAACTAAAGCATAGTAATTTTGTGTCATTTAAATATTGGCCATATCGGCATTATTTCAGCCATATCCCCGATATCGGATAAATATCAAATTTTGGATGGAAAATAGGTACCGGACCAGTGCTGAACTTACATAGTTATTCACAGAAATTAACGTTGACTCTCACGTTAGATCAACTCACTTCATCCCTTTTTTTCTTTTCAGACCATCAACTTTCTTTACTTGAACTGGTGGTTTCTACTCTCTAGCAACATACACTATTCACTGAGATTGAGGAATAGAGCTCAACAAGCCTGAAATAAATTGGAGAGAGAGAGAGAAATAATGTGTGTTTCATAGAGGAGTAATTCTTAGGTATTCCCAGAGTATAGAGAATGGTACTCCTTCCTCTCACATTCATGGTGGGGTCCGCTCATTAAATTCATAGTAGGGTCCACCATGAATGTGAGAGAAGGGAGTACCATTTCTCTGTGCTCCGGGACTACCTAAGAATTTTCCTTCATAGAGTAGATAGAGTTGATAATAGTCAGAGGTGTGCATGTAAAGTAGGAAAAAAAAGTGTTGGAAGCTGTGAGAAATTGAAAAAATTAAGTTGGAAGTTATGAGAATTAAAAAAAACTGTTATCTTTGGTTATCACCCACTGTCCACCAGGTTTTAAATTTTAAATTCTTATTTAGTTTTTACCAACTACTTCCTTATATGGTTAAAAATTTTAAATGCTTCTTTAGTTTTTACCAACTACTTCATTCCTCTGTTTGAGAGGAGTACGGAGATGGAGTAGAGTAAAGTAGAGTTAGGGGTGTCAAATAGCGGGGTGGGCATAATTGAGTTGGGTATATAAAACTCATTTACCCATTTAATTAATTATTTCTAACCCAAATCCAACTCAACTCAATTATTATAAGTAAACCCAAACTCACCAAATTACCCCAATAATCAAATTTAACAAAATGCCATAAAACTTGAAAATGACCAAAATACTTCTAAAATCCTTTAAAATTACCAAAATACCCTCTAAACCTTAAAAAAAAGACCAAATATGCTCAAAAACCACTAAAAATTACCAAAATACCCCCTAAACCTAAAAAATGACTGAAATACCCCCGAAACTAAAACTTGAGCAAAATACTCCCATAAACCTAAAAAATGACTGAAATATTTCCGAAACTTTAAAAATGACCAAAATATCTCCGAAACCTAAAAATTACCAAAATACCCCTAAACCTTAAAAAATGACCAAAATACCACCTCAACTTATAAAATGACAGAAATACCCCCGAGACCTAAAAATTGACCAAAATACCCCCATAACCTTAAAAATGACTGAGATACCGCAAAAGCTATATAAAAAAAAAAAAAAAAAAAAAAACCCCAAAACCTAAAAAATGACCAAAATACCCCCCTAAACCTAAAAAAAATGACCAAAATACCCCTAAAATCTTAAAAATGACTGAAATACCCATAAACTTAAAAAATGACTGAAATACTCACGAAACCTAAAAATTACCAAAATACCCCTCTAAACCTAAAAAATGACCAAAATACCCCCAAAACCTAAATGACCAAAACATCTTTGAAACCTAAAAAATTATTGAAATAACATCGAAACCTAAAAAATGACAAAAATACCCCCGAAACCTAAAAAATGACCAAAATACCCCTTAAAAACATAAAAAAATGACCAAAATACCCCCTAAAAACATTAAAAAAAATGACCAAAATACCCCTTAAACCTATAATATGATAAAAATACAGCCTAAACCTAAAAAATTAATAAAATACTTCCAAAATTTATAAAATGACCGAAATACCCAAAAACCTAGAATATGCCTGAAATATTCCCGAAGCCTAAAAATGACAGAAATACGTCCTCAACCTAGAAAATTACAAAAATAGCTCCAAAATCTAAAAATTAATGAAACACCCCTAAAACCTAAAAAATTATCGACATTCCCTCGAAATCTAAAAAATGATTGAAATACTCTTAGAACCTTTAATTTGACGAAAATACTCTCGAAACATCCAAATACCCCAAACCTCTATTTTGGTAATTTTAAAGGCTTCGGGTGTATTTTGTTCATCTTATAGGTTTAGTGGTATTTTGGAAATTTTAGATATTTTGAGGGGTATTTGGTCGTTTTAGAGGTTTAGAACTATGTTGGTCATTTTAGAGGGTTCATGGTATTTTTGGTAATTTTAGTGGTTTCGGGTTATTTGTGGTCATTTTAGAGGTTTTGGGTGTATTTTGGTCATTTTAAAGGTTTAGGGGTATTTTCATCATTTTATAGGTTTAAGGGTATTTCGGTCTTTTTATTTTATCTTTCAGGGGGTATTTTAGTTATTTATAGGTTTAGGGAGGTATTTCGGTAATTTTTAGGTTTCAGGGGTATTTTTGTCATTTTTTAGGTTTTGGGGGTATTTTGGTCATTTTTAGATTTCCGAGGTATTTTGGTCATTTTTTAGGTTACAGGTGTATTTTGGTCATTATTTAGGTTTATGGAGTATTTTGGTCATTTTTTAAGTTTCGGGGGGGTATTTTGGTCATTTTTTAGGTTTAGAAAGTATTTTGGTCATTTTTTAGGTTTCGGGGTTATTTTAGTCATTTTTAGGTTTCAAGGGTATTTCAGTCGTTTTTTAGGTTTTGAGAGTAATTCGATCATTTTATAAGTTTAGGGGGTATTTTGGTAATTTTTAGGTTTAGGGGGTATTTCGGTTATTTTTTAGGTTTAGGGAGGTATTTTGGTAAATTTTAGGATTTGTGGGTATTTATGTCATTTTTCTAGTTTTCGGGGGGTATTTTGGTAATTTTTGAGGTTTCATGGGCATTATGGTCCTTTTAGTGGTTTTGGGTATTTTATAGTTGGGTGATTTGTAGAAATGATACTTGGATCATAATTAGGTCTAATTGGGTATCTAGTTAAAACCCAATAAACATTAATATTAATTGGGTTTTGTACAGTGACCAGTCCACCAGCCCATTGTTTGATGGCCCATTGGGTCGCAGATCGAATAAAGGTCATTCAGGGGCCCAATCCACACTGCTCGGCTCAGAGTAACCATGAACTATTACAGCCTCGGGATCCAGAATTGCTCGGAGCCTGCTCCAAGGTATCTCGGTAGTGCCTTGGGGGAGGTCGACAGCCGAACAACATCCGACGTCTGTTCCAAATTCCAACACTAACACATCCATTCCTAAAGGAGGACCCTTTGTGCCAGGAATAATCTCAAAGGGCCCCATCTGCACGCAAAACCATCTAATGTAATCATAACCAACCTACTGAGGAAGCCTATAAATAGCAGAGAAGAAGAAGAAAAAGGGGTTAGACAGATTAAGGGGGAGAAATCAGAAAATAAGAGAGAACACCAAGGAAGAGAAGAGAGAGAGAGAGAGAGAGAGAGAGAGAGAGAGCTTGTATAGGAAAGTATTAAGGAACCATCTGAAAGGTATAAGAGTTTTGCCTATAGGAGTTTCCCATTGTAGAATATCCATACACCCACAACAACAAATAGATTGTGAGCACAGCTTAGTTATTAGCCCATTAATCGAGTTGTACACGCCATAATTGGCGCCGTCCGTGGGGATCTTTTACTCAGCTGAAGGTTTAGGTGAAGTCTGCTACCTTTGAACATGGGAGACCGGCATTTGATGAGTGCTGTAGGTAGTTAGCCTAGGGGCTCATCTTAGGGCTCAAGAAGGCGTGAAAGAGAGCAAAAAAGGGACTAGGATCACATGCACGAAAAGCGAACAGTGCACTTGGATTCAGGGGAAGGTTCTTTGCAAGGGTATCAATCAGCATCCTACATCCCTAAGCAAGAGATCCACGATAGGAGGGATCGAGAGAATGAGCGCCTACGCAGTCGGGTTATAAAGTTGGAGTTAGAAGTACAAGGAAGACGTTGAAGAAGGAATCGTGATGAATCTTTTAACAATTCTGGCGATACAAGAGAAAGCAGGAAGGAGTCCTCTCACTAAAGTAGTTCACGCTGATCAAGAGAAAGATTGAGCGAGTTCATCGAGTGACGCCCACATTCACCCTACCGACATGGGTGTCACAGCGCCACACTAAACGCGATGAGTTGGGCACTGCAGAGAGCCATTTGGTTGCCATTTTCTCACAAAATTGAATGTGCTTCGATGTCGAGGTGTTTCACCTTTCCACTGTTCGTCTTATATGATGGTAAGGCAAACCCTGTCGAACATGTTAGCCACTATATGCAAATGATGTCGCTTCACAGTCAAAATGACGCACTCATGTGCAAAGTATTTTCTTCCAGCCTCGGGCCTATAGCTTTGAGGTGGTTTAATGGACTTAGAAAGGGGTCAATATATAGCTTCAGGGAGCTGATTCAGGAGTTTGGGACTCATTTCATAACTTGCAGTTGGATATCCCAGCCAATTAATGCATTACTGTCCATAAAGATGGGGGCGGGAGAAACTCTTCGAAATTATGCCAACTGATATTGGGACCTGTACAATGAAATCGGGGGAGGTAATAAGAAGGTGGCCACCAGTACTTTTAGGTTAGGACTTCCTCAGGATTCCGAGCCGAGAAATTCGTTAACCATACGGGCCCCCTGAGAATATGCATTAACTTATGAGGCGAATTGAAGAACACAAAAGGTTGAAGGATGACCGGCAACAAAGTAAGGGTAAAGCTCTCGCTACTTCATAGTACGCAAAGGATTCATGGCCCGGGAGCTTTCAACCGTGGCCGAGGAAAGATATAAGGATTTAGGAACCAAACACCCGAACTGGGGAGATCAACGTAGCGTTCAAAGAACCCGTTCATAAGATTTTGGAGCGGATAAAAAATGAACCATATTTTCGATGGCCGAGCAAGATGGGGGGTGACTCAGCAAGAAGAAACCAGAATTTATATTGTACATACCACCGGGAAAAAGGGGCACACAACCAAGCAGTGCAAGGTATTTAAGGATCACTTGAAACAGTTGGTGAAGTCAGGGCATTTGAAAGAATTTGTAGTTGCAATAGAGGGTAGTACAATAATGCAGACTTTGAGAAACCAGGGGAATACACTCCCGTCGCCACTGGCGGTTATAGAGGTTATACATGCGGCTTCAATTGACACAAATTTGAGCCAATGGAAGGGGATCCAAAGTGTGGTTTTGGAAAAAGCTGCCGAAGACAATGGCTTCATCCATGGATAACTGCATTCCTCTATTGATTTCAATAGAAGTGGTAAGTGAGCCTAGCATTGACCAAAGTGTGCTCACAATCTATTGTACGGTGACCAGTCCACTGGCCCATTGTTTGATGGCCATTGGGTCACAGATCGAATAAAAGCCATTTAGGGGCCCAATCCACAATGCTCGGCCTGAAGTAACTGTGAACTATTACAGCCTTAGGATCTAGAATTGCTCGAAGCCCGCTCTAAGGTATCTCGGTAGTGCCTTGGAGGAGGTCGCCAGCTGAACAGCATCCGACGTCTGTCGCAAATTCCAACACTAACACATCCATTCCTAAAGTAGGACCTTTTGTGCCAGGAATAATCCCAAAGGGCCCCACCTGCACGTAAAACCATCTAATGTAATCATAACCAACCCACTAAGGAAGCTTATAAATAGCGGAGAAGAAGAAGAAAAAAGGGTTGGACAGAATGAGGGGGAGAGATCAGAAAATAAGAGAGAACACCAAGGAAGAGCAGTGAGAGAGAGAGCTTGTACGGGGAAGTATTAGGGAACCGTTTGAAAGGTATAAGAGTTTCTCCTCTAGTAGTTTCCCATTATAGGATATCCATACACCCACAACAACAAATAGATTGTCAGCACAACTTAGTTGTTAGCCCATTAACCGAGGTGTACATGCCACAGGTTTAATTGAGTTAATACCTATTTCACCCAATTAATAATTGGGTGGGTTTGGGTCTTATTTAAGTGGGTGGGTTTGGGTGGCCAAATGGGTTTGGGTTGATTTTGCAACCCCTAAGTAGAGTATATTTGACCCAAAATTAGTCTACTTTTAGCCAACTCTACTTTATTCCCCTCCACTTCCCCTCCTTCCACCCTCAATCCAAACACTCACTTCCATTTATTCTAATTATATAAACATGTTATTGAACTGAACTTGTAAATTGTATTTGTAAGTATCCATAACAATATGTTGGGTTTTTACCAAATAATTATATATATATATATATATATTTTTTTTAAGTAGCATAAATTCTGAAATAGTACATCAGTATAAGTACTGAAATATTTCATTACCCCAGTCTAAATTGAAATGGTCTCCAATAAGGTATTGACTCCCTTGATTAAAAAAAAAAAAAAAAAAACTTCTATCAACTTTCACATTAATTGTTATTCTTATAAAGAATCTTGTCTTAGGCAAACATATACTTGGATATTGTATGGTCATCCAAACCTACTAATAAAAATTGTTATTATTCTTATTATTATTATTATTATTATTTATATTCAGAATAGGATAAAACAGTACATCAAGCACTAGAACGCGTTCAATAATACATTGAGGTTCCTCTATCTAAGAAACAAAATAAGAAATGTTCCTAGCATACTGAGCTAGACCATGAGCTGCCTTATTACTTGAACGAGGGACATAAGCAAATTGCACCTGACGAAAAGAACCGAGGAGATGAAGAGAACTAGAAATAATGTTAGCTATACTGGCAGGCGGGGTAATAACACCATTTAGGGAATGAATAACCGTTAGAGAATCACTTTCAATGAGGACTTTAGGAAATCCCGTGTCTCTAGCAAACTGGATCGCCTCTTCCATAGCTTTTGCCTCCATCTCTAGTGGACCCAACGAAGTTGCCACAAGCTTACTCATTGCCGTTGCCACATTGTTCCATTGATCCCAAACCATAATACTCAAACCAACAGATTTGAGAGTCAAGAAGACGGCACCGTCCACATTAACCTTGTACCAAGGAGGTTTAGGAGGAGTCCAATATACTTCTGTTAAAATCCATGGCTAGGTAGGAGAATAGTTTGCTAGCTGAAACTCCTCCAAATAAGATTAAGCCCACTGAAAAATATGCACGGCTGACTTGCGAACACCCCCCACTCTCACTTGATTTCGAGAAGTCCAAAAACACCAAGCTAGCGTGGCAAAAAGAGCCAAATTCTTTAAATCCAGGTTTTGAGAAAACTTTAGCAACCAAAACATATCCATGAAAGACTTGATTCGGCCCATCTTAACATCCCCAAATAGACCCGAAACTTCCCAGACTTCCTAAGCTTTTAGGCAATGTCAAAATAAATGCCTGAAATCTTCCACCTCTAGCCCACAAGCTTCGCAAATGTTCTCCTTGATAATATGCCGGTGCATCAAATTGGACTTCGTTGGTAACATATCTTTGTAAGCTTGCCATATAAAGTAGCGGATTTTGTTTAGAACCTTAGGCTTCCAAACAAATTTCCAGAAAGAGTGCATCTGCCGAGGGTCTGAATTCTCTCAACTTCTCCCATTCTTCTGGGCCTTTACCTTAGCATTGAGTGCCACCTAATATGCACTAGCAACAGAGAAGCACCCTGATGAAGAAAATGCCCAAACTCGAGTATCAGGAGGAAGGGACGGGCTAAAAGGAATTGCTAGGATGGAATCGGCCTCATGCTCAATGAAAACTTGCCGAACCAACACCGAGTTCCATTCCCCATTTTGATGATCAATCAACTCTAAAACATGAGTTTGAGGGTGTAAAACACGAACTGGAGTTGATACTTGAAAGGTAGAAGGGGTAGGAAGCCACTTGTCACCCTAAACACTAGCACTCTCTCCATTGCCAATAAGCCATCGGCACCTAGCCTTTACTACCTGTTGCGACGACATAATACTCCTCCATGCAAAGGATGGAGAACCCCCCAAACTAGAATTGATAAAATCATGATCAGGAAAATACTTAGCCTTAAAAACATTGTAAAATAGAGAATTTGGGCAAGTTTGAAGACGCCACCCCTACTTGGCTAATAAGGCAATGTTAAAGCCTTCAAATCCCGAAAACCCATTCCCCCTTCCGCCTTTGGGCGACACATTTTCTCCGAACTCAGCCAAGCAGTCTTGTTCACCCCATTGTTTTGCCGCCACCAAAAACTTCTCACCATACCTGCTAAGTCATCACAATTCGATTATGGAATTTTAAAACAACTCATAGAATATCGTTTAATCACCAATAAGTTGTAACGCTACTAAGAGCATTAATATTAGTCTCAACATAATTTTAGCTATTTTAACTCAAAAACTCCATTTTTATTACTTTAACTAATGCACTATTCATAGATAACTAATATTCTAGCTATCACTATTTTATTTAAATATTTTTATTTTTCTCTCCATTTTTTTTCGCACCATCATTCCCAATTTAGACACACAACAAAATCAAACCAAACACCATCCTCCTCCCAAATCCAACATCACACACCAATGATCAAACCTAAACAAAACCACATCAGAGACAAAACACTAGATAGCAACCCAACCTAGTTTTGAAATAGCAAAACTTGATTCGAAGGAAAAAACATTGGAGCTTGATTAGGTGGCAAAAATGGCAGAAGCAACGTGAATAGCAGAAACGATATGTGTATTTTTAGGTAAAATTTTGAGACTGATTCGGTGCAAACTCAAGCTTAAGAGAGCTCTTTTGTTATGGGCTTCTAGTGTGAAGGAGAGAGAGAGAAGAAAGATAACGAATCTAAAATGAATAAATTTAGCTTTGTTGAACTACAGTGTCCCGCTAGATGTAACAAGATACTGTTCAAAAATAGTCTGGCTTTTAGGTTTGTTGAGGCTGATGTGAGTTTTTTTTTTTTTTTTGGTTGTTGTAGTTTTAGCTATAATTTCATTGAAATGTTACTTCCGCAAGTCTAGTGCGAGTGCTTTAAGGGGCCAGGGGGTGATGAGCCCCCTCTAAGTTTGTTTGTTTGTTTTTGTTTTTATATATATTTTTTAATTATTATTATGTAAGCATAGAGAATTTGTAGTACATAGCCTCTCCAAATCAGCTCTATAAATATTATTATTTTTTAAAATGGTCCATAGTGTCGATGCCTGGCCTCAAAAAATGGTAGCAGAAAAACTGCCGTCGCTGTCATGGGCCTTCATTTGACCACCTGCAATGGCGACACTCCCGTGCGCACAAGGGGGCCCATTGGAGGCCCCTATCTCAGATGATGATGATGGGTGTACGCGTGTGTAACAGTGTGTGTGGCGTGGTTCGTGCGGGGTTTCATGTGCTCTCTCTCTCTTGGTGGAGGAAGGTAGGTCTACCTTTGGTGTGGTGGTAGGAATCTGGGCCAAATTTTATGAAATTTATCAAAGGTAAGTGGAGTCGTCACCAATAATTGGGTTTTTCTAAGGTGTGATTGGTCACCTGTTTCTAGTTGATTTTATTACTAGTCTTAGGCTAAGAAAAATGGTATTTTTCCTAATCTAATATGGATGGCAAAAAATCTTGATTCTTAGGTTCAGAAATTTGGTTACGTGTGGGGAAGATGTTAGGCACCTCACAACGGCTGTCTAAGGACAGTCCTTTGTTTTGTTTTGATAAAACCTTAATTTTCGGAGATTGGTAGTAAAAACATGATTTTGGCATTGGCTTTCGGGGCTTTGCATGCATGGAGGCTTTGAGGTTTTGCTTTTGAATGAGTGTGGTCCCAATTTATGCTTTCTTAAGGCATTCAAGCAAAATGCCAAATTTCCACGGCGAAAATCCAGTGACATGTCACTTTACTTTCGCAACGAAAATTAGGCATCGCTTTGCCTCAGGTGACATGAACTTTGACAATCACACCGAAAGGGGCAAACAAGTATATATATACATACATCATGCACAATGTAAGCACTTAGAGCAGGAAAGTAAATGTCTACATCCTTAGAGCATGGCCCAAAATATAGGTATAAGAAAGTAAATAGGGGTCGCCATGCCCCAGAGATGAGGATGATTGGTACATGGCATGATATACCTAATACAACCCATATAAGAGAGAAAGGGAGGAGGAAGGAAGGGGGGGGGGGTTTAAAGAGTACAAAACCAAATGGGAAAAGCTAGATCCCCTAAACCTACTGAACACAACAGCTCGGCTTATATTGACATGCTCGCATCCGTGTCCTTTTTGCTTGCGCCTGGGAGACTGTGCCCTAGCTCCAAGCATCCCCGCTCCTTGTGTATACATGCAAAGGCAAAGGCAAGAAACTAGCAGACAAGCAATGAAAGGAAAAAAATGCAAAGCACATATGAAGAAGGCATAAAGTGGATAAGCATGATAGACATGGCAAGCAAAGAAATAAGAAAGCAAGCAAACAAGCGAGAAGACAAACAAGCAAGCAAGCAAACAAAAGCTGGTGTCTGCGAGGGACAAATGTAGGTTTGGATCAAATGTCCATAACTTCATTGTGTTGAAGCATGAACGACACCCTAACAAGCAAGACTTATGGATGAACATGTAAACAAGCATGTAAAGATGCATAGAAAGCCAACGGGTGGCACAAACAAGTATGGCAAGCATATCATCGCACAGAGCTAAAAAGGGAAAAGGTATGCATGAAGCATCTGGCATCATGGTGATGCATCCCAAGTGGTTACACCCAAACAAGGCCTCGTGGGCGTCGGATGTAACCACACAACCATAAACCTCCTAAAGGCGTCGAACATGGCAAAGCCTAGAACAAGAGAGGCTAACACAAGCATAAAGCATAGAAGCAAGCAAGCATAAACATGCAAATAGGGATGATCCAAACCCTTTGATATGGGCCTCGGTGTATGGACGATGACAAAGACCATAGGGTCTAGATCGAGTCCTAACCATTAGGCCAAAACACAAGAAAGAAAGACAAAGCGATAAAAGAGCTATAATAGCACATGGTATGACGAACATGGCTTAGAAGGCACAAACACATGGAAGATGGCATAAAGCATGTAGAGAACATAGATCCAAACACACAAGCATGTGAAAACATATATCTAGGCATATAGGCATAGAAACGTGCATGTAAACAAGTAGAAACTTTAGCACAAGACATGAAAGAACATGAATCCAAGCATATAAGCATGTGAAGACTAGGATCTAAACATATGGTATGGAAATAAACACATAGACACATAGATCCAAGCAAGGCCTAGCCAACAACATCATACAAGCATGTAACCCTAACATCAACCTAGAACAAAAAGAGGAACAAAGCATAGGGAAACATGGCATAGGGTATAAAGCATATAGATCTAAGCATATAAGCATGTAAAGATGTAGATCTAAGCATGAAACATGGCAAAAAGCATAAAAAGCAAGGAGATTTAGGCTAGAAACACAAATAAAGCAAGCAACATGCTAAAAATGCAAAAACCCATGTTATTAAGGCAAAAGAGATAAATAAATGCTAGAAAAAGATTTAAAAGGTTAGGGGTGTGGATAGTAGCTATAAAGCTACATTCACACCCCTAAACCCCAAATCCAAAGTGTAGAACCAAGGAGAAGAAGATAGGGTATAAGAACAATACCTTGCATTTTTGGTGAGAAAGGAAGAATCAAGAGACTTTGATGTGTTTTTCGTGTTTGAAAGAGAAGAAAAATGAGCAGAAAGTGTCCAAGCAGAGCTTAGGAACCAAGGAGACCTTTTCTTTTTTTTTGGTCTGAAGGGTGCCTGGGCCTTTTTATAGCCCCAGCACACTTTTCAAAGCGGTGGCCCTTGTAGGGCCGCCACCTCCAAAAGGCCATGGATTGGGTTGATCTTGACACCCCTGGAAATATTTGACTTCCTGTTTCTGAAAATGTATGGATATTGAAAATCCAACGGTCGGATTGAAAATTATGGCTCTTGGAAGTTAGTGTGGATCGATCAGTGCATTATCCCAGTTTCCATGATATCTCGGCCGTTCTAACTCCAATTTCAACACATGAATAGTGTTGAAATGAGAATTTGTTAATCTTCGCAATGGCATTGGTTTCAACCCGTTCTGATAGCTAAATCAAAATTAGGGTTTTTAGACTCACCCGAGATCAACTTCAAGTCAAACTTGGTCAAAGTGGCCAAAAATCTCCGAGAAACTCGGGTTTGATGTAAAACTATGAAAAGTGTTGTTTTGTGAGATTTTTTTACCTTGTTTGACATTCGGTTAAACCTAGGATTGACTAGGGACATTTTGGTCATTTTAGCTGAAAAAGGCACTTTGGGTGTTCTGGTGTCCGAACGGGTTGCGCCATGTCATTCTAGAAGTTCTCGAGGCCCCATGGAGAGAAAATAATATTTTTGGATTTTTCGAAGTCAAGCACGCAAATCAAGGGCAGACAAAATACAGTATCAACACATAGTTCACGGTCTTAAAAAATATTTGTGGTAGCTCATCTAAGAAGTTAAAGAAATTATAAAATTTTCTTTTTATATTGCATTTACAAGACTAAAACAAGATAGTTTATTTTTTCTTATGCACTTCACTATTGCAAATTAGGACCATTTTTGCATTTGTACATGAACAAATTAACCAAATAGTGTGAATAACAAGTAACACGTGGAAAGAAAGTTAAATGTACCATTTTTTTGTGACTATTTGTAATTCCCACCTTGATGAACATTGGATATTGTTACACATGGAAACATGGTTTACAATATTGTCCTTAATAAGATTTGTTGTCCCTTTAGACTAGGCAAACAATGTTTGCTTTTAAAAAAAAGAAGGTCGATTCTACTTGCAATTGAAATTTTATGCACATTTTCACTTTTATGAAAATACTAGTTTAATGGTTCAACATTAATCTTATATTTTTAGGATTTGTAACATTTATAATAACAAAAAATTTTAGGAAGTATGCACCTCTTAAAATAATATATATATATATATATTAATTGAGCTAAGTTAAACATTATATATATATAACTTAGCTCATTTAATAGGTGAGTGTAAGCTTGGGTTTAAACTTTGCTCATTTGTTAAATAAACGAAACAAACTGAAAAAAGATTTTTCTTAATTCGAGCTCGAACTATTCATATATACTTTGGTTCATTTATAGCTCTTCTCATTTACATGATGTCCAATATCATGATGTTCAACATCTTCAAAGTTGGCAAGTTGTCCAGATCTAGGGTGACCCAAATTGCTTCACTTGTGAACCACCCAACGAGCTTATATCTGTCAACGTCCCAAACCCGTAGACCAAATACTTGTTCGGCCTTAATAGATCTACCATTTCCCACCCGTTATCTCTCACAAACCATCACATAGAACAAATCTACTACCTCCGGCGACTCCAAACTATCTTTTCCAATCTTCAAATTCCAACCCATGCGCTTCATGTTAGCAGTGATGTCCGCATTTGTGCCATGTTAGAAGCTTTTGCCATGTCAGCGCCTCGTCACCTCTATCATAAGCACCATATATTAGCATCCTTTGCCATGTTAGTGCCTCATCAGCAGCCTCTACTACAATAGCAATACTTGCTCTCGAACTGACCTGACCTAATCAAAACCTTAAATTGGATCACTTGCTGAACCACTTAACCTAACCAGACCAAACATTTAAACTAGATCGTTGACCATGCCATAAACTAGACTTTGATCAAGTTAAATTTGACTAGTTGATCAAAGTTGGCTTTTTCTAATTGGGCCTATCTTGATTCGATTTTCATTTAGATTTAGATATTGGGGTCCGTTTTTCCCACATGAGGCCCAAGTCACTCAAATTGGCCCATTTCTCATTATTATTTTGGTTCAATATACGCATAATTCGTCAACTCACTCACGTATTCATTCCACAATGTGCTCCGATCATCATCGATTCAATTCTGTTATTCATGATCACTATCAAAGCCTTTACCTTGAGTTTAAGGGGGAATGTTAAATATATGAGTTTATTTATGTGTGTGTATCGATCTGATAGGACCAATATATTCTACAAGGCCGGCTCAACAACTTTTGGGGCCTTAGGCAAAAATTTTAAATGAGGCTTTTTTATAATTAAATATTAATCAAATAATATATATATATATATATATTGACTTTTTTTAATTTAAAATTTATTTTTCTTGCATTTTGAGATGCAAAATGACTAATTAAGTTTTTGTATTTAAGTTCTTTTTACATTTCTTTTTCAATTGATAATATAGCTAATTCACTTAATATTTCTTGTGACATAATAGACCTTAAAGCCATGACCAATTTAAAATTTAAACTTACACAAATAAAAATTAATTTAATGTATAATTTAATAAATTAGTGTCACTATAATATAAATGAGTTGACATGATACTCATCAAATTATTAGTTGATATAATAATTTATAATAATAGATAAAGTGTCAGATTATTAAAATAAAATAAAAAAAAAAGAAAAAGTGAGAAACCGTAAGCTACTCCACTACTCCTATCATCATATGGCTAAGTTTTAAAGAAAAAAATGTGTCCTATCAATTATCATGGCAGAGGTCCAAAGAGAGGCAGAACAGAAAAGCTATCATAGCTGCAAAAAACGTGTCCCATCCCATCAAACAATTGTGCAGTGCAGCAACGAAAGTGTGAAACAAACAAAAAATATATATATATATATATATATAATTTAAGTGAAATAAATAGAAGTCTAGAAGACTATGAGTCTCGTTCCTCAAAAAAGAAAAAAGAAAAAAGAAGAAGACTATGAGTCTTCATTTTCGGAAAGACAAAGAGAAAAGGGGGGAGACTGAAGAAGAATACCTGTGACTATAGACTGGTACGCTGGAGCCTGGACTCAACAAAGAGAAATTTCAAGCTAAACTGACTGAGTTTATGGAAAAAGATCAAGAATCAAGATGAAGATGAAGAAAAGAAAGGTAAGACCGTAAGAATATTGATGGAGAGGCAGAGAGATAAAGAGATGAGAGGTTTTTCTTTTGTTTTTGAAATTTATAATCTCTAATTTAGCATATTTCAAGACAATTACGTTGTATTATTAATGAATTTGTCTGCTATTAATTTTGATTTTAGCATAGTTCAAGAATGAATTAATAAATTTGTCTCCTACAATTTAATTTTGTTAGCTAAAGTTTGTCTATTTTTAGTTTTTCCTTTTTAATCTTTTGCATTTTAGGATACAATGGGATCTTTTTAATGCATTTTATTGACCAATAAACGTGCTTAAAATTTTTTTAAATTAAAATATATAGATAAATATATTATATATATAATTTTTTTTAACAAGTGGGGGCCTTTTTTTTTATTTGGGGCCTTAGGCAATTGCATCAATTGCTTTACCTATCCAGTCGGCCCTGATATTCTAAACGCCATATAGGGTTAATCCTATCTCCTATAGTCATATATATATATATATATATCCTTCTTATGATTTATTGTAAAACAATTCATCATAATAAAAATGTAGCCGCTAAGGGTTTCCTCTATAAATGTAGGCTGTTAGGCTGAATTACGTAACCCTAGTGCTCATCTCTTTCTCTCTTACTTCCATTCTTCTTTACATCTACATCAATTTTACTATCTTTATTTTACAAGATTTCAACAAATACAATTCTATCTTATATACCAAGCCAAGGACTAATGATAGTAAGTATTATATAATTTCTTGTTTGATTGGCCAATTGTATCCCAAAATGCTCATGTGACATTTAAGTATGCACATGTAGCTTTTTTTTTTTTTTTTTTTTGAGAAAAAAATACGTGCTATAATATTATTCAAGAATTAGGAAAATCAGACAAAACAAAAGACAAAATATCCGGTGGAACAAACTCCAACCAAATTAGTAATGGAAAAGAAAGTTTTACTCTCTAGGCTAAAGCATGTGCAACTGCATTGCCTTGCTAGACTACATTAGAGAAAGAAATACATTGAAAAGAGTTACATGGAACAAAATGTCTTAGATGAGATGCCTTCATTGGGAATTTTCCATGCCCTTGCTCCGTATGGACTATACTACAGGCTCAAAGTTGCCTTCACAAACGAAATTTGTAAAGCTTGCAGTGAAGCTCACAGCTCTCTTAGTAGCCAAAAGTTCCAAAATTTCCATTGTTGGAGGCGACACAATCTTTTCGGAAAGGGCAGCCAAAACCTTGCCTTCATTGTTTCGAATTACTACACCAATTCTAGGCTTATTAGATTCCTTGAACATAGCACCATCATAGTTCATCTTCATCAATCCTACAGCAGAAGGATGCCACTTCCTAGGAACAACCCGTCGACTATTTGAAGGAGTACATACCAGATTTTTTAAATCACGGATGTAATCTTGTGCAGAACTTGCAATATTTTTCAGCGGCAAAGAATTCTCTTGGAGATAAGATTTACATTAAAACCAAACTGACCATGCTGTTGCTGCAAATAGAGGAAGAACATAGGTTTTTCTTGGATTTTTTGTAATAAATCCGAAAAGGAGCCTGAGCTTGCTCTAAATCTGTCCACCCAGCCAAACTCAGAATCCCAGACCACTTTCAAACATTCACATCCCCACAAAGCATGCAATACATCTTCTTAATCTCTAAAGCAGCAATGGTAGACCAATTCTTGGAGAATTTTATGCTTCATCAAGTTTTCTTTTGTAGTCAATGAGTTTGTGCATGCCTTCCAAAGAAAATGCTTTATCTTTCCTGGAACCTTCATTTTCCAAATGCTTTTCCAGAAAGTCTTCTAAGAGTCTATTTGAATCAAGAGCATGGAGTTCACAAAGTAACTTATATCCTGACTTCACTGAGTAGTTTCACAATTTTTCTTTTGGCCAAACAAGAGTGTTGGGTTGTGGGGTGACGATGCCAAAAATCGTCAATAAGCCACACAATACTCACGTGTTCGAAACATGACCTGCGAAATAAAAACAAAGAAAACCCTAGGAGAGTACTAATGCGGTACCAGCCAAGGACCCTCCAAAGGCTAAGTCAGAGAACTCTTCACAACTCTAGAGTGCCATAGTTGGGGTAAATTATGCGTACCTTAGTTTGTGAGTATCTTGGGGTTTTTATAATAGCATGGGGTTGACATTCGTTCCTTGGTTTAGAAGTTCTTTTCTTGTGGGAGAGATCTTCTTTAACTCGCATATCTTACGGGATCTTTTCGTTATTGGACTCTCCTAATTAGGGTTAAATGTGGTGCACAAGATATTTCCTTATATGCTTATGCGAGGAGGCCAAGCCATGTTAGCCTCATCAAAGGCTTGCTTATCCCCTTCAGCTTCTCCTTGTCAGCTTTGTATTTTGTCAGTATATTATAGTTGTCTCATTCAGATGTTGTCTTCAGGGTTAAGCCGTCAGCTTTAAGGTGGAATCGTCAACTTTTGCTTTAGTTTAGGCTGCGACTCATTCAAACGAGGTTGACGAGTTCATTAGGCCCGTCGCTTCCACCCAACATAGACGACTTTATCAAAACCACAGAATTTACCTTTATCATGGGGTAAAGCACAAAGACAGCGACTTGATAAGTTGAGCTTCAAATGGGTAGAAACAAAACTCAATTAAGCTAATGTTCCACCAACCCGTGATAGCACTAATCAAAGAATCCACCATTGTATCAGATGCTAGAAGCAGTGGAGGGGAAATAATTCTACGTCCCTCAAATCTTGGCAGCCAAGCATCCTGATAAATTCTGATAGATTTACCACTCCCTATCCTCCAAGATGATCCTTTATCAATTAAGTCTTTGGACTAAAGAATACTGTTCCATGCAAAAGAGCCAGAAGAGAGATTTGCTTCAAAGATAATTAAGTCTTTGGACTAAAGAGTACTCTTCCATGCAAAAGAGCCAGAAGGGAGATTTGCTTCAAAGATTGAACAATTTGGGAAATACTTTGCCTTGAAAACTCTATAGTATAGAGACTCTATATCACGGATCAACCGCCAAACTTGCTTTGCCAGCATGGCTTTATTGAATTTGCAAAGATCTTTAAAACCTAACCCACCCTCCATTTTTGGATGACACAAAACCTCCCATTTCGCCCAATGAATTTTTCTTTTGTCTCCCTTTTGTCCCCACCAAAATTTACAAATGAGCATCTCAATATCTTGGCAAAGGCCAACTGGCAACTTGAAGCAAAGGTAGGGATGACTTGAATCACTGCCTTCAATAAGACTTTTTTGCCCGCTTGAGATAGTAATTTCTCCTTTCACCCCTAAAACTTACTCCAAACTCTGTCTTTTATAAAATTCAAGCTTGCCTTTTTTTTTCTTTTTTCTTTTTTTTTTCAACCACCGCAAGTAAACCCAAGTATCTTTCATACTCTTTGATTTTTGGCACACCTAGCAGATTTTTGACTAATTCTTTTGCAATATTAGAGGTATTGTTACTGAAGAAGAAGAAGAAGAAGAAGAAGAAGAAGAGTAGTCTTGTCTAAATTTATTTTTTGTCCTAATGCCCGCTCATATATTCCCAAAATTTCTTAGATTTTTCCCATATCCTCCACTCTTGCCTAGCAAAAAAGAAGATTATCATTTGCAAACAATAGGTGAGAAATATTTGGACCATTTCTACAAAGAGAAAAGCCTTCAATATGTTTATCATCCATTGCATGTTCAATCAACCCATTTAAACCTTTTGAACATAAAAGGAAGAGGTAAGTGGAGAGAAGATCCCATTGATAAATACCTCTAGTTGGAATAATATGGCCATTTGGTTCGCCACTAACTAAAACAGAATAGGTAACTAATTTTATGCACTCAGCCCACCCAAGTATGATGAAAACCCATTTTCTCCATGATCTATTGAAGGAAAACTCATTCCAAACGATCATATGCTTTACTCATGTCTAGTTTAAAGCCGCATGCCCAACTTTCCCTTTGTTTTTCAATTTCATATATGATGCAAAGTTTCAAAAGTCACCAAAATGTTATTGGAAATAGCTTTATCTGATTGGAAAACACTTTGAGATTCAAAAATAGTTTGAGGTAAGACTTTTTTCGACTTGTTTGCCAACACTTTTGAAACAAGTTTATACAAAATATTGCAAAGGGCAATGGGGCAAAATTTAGTAACAAATTCGAGACTCTTCACTTTAGGAATAAGAGTAATAAAAGTATTATCGATTCAAACCTACCGAGATAATACTATAATTTAGGCGAGATAGTACTGCTTTGACTACATCATCCCCTACACTTTCCCAATAATGTTGGAAAAAAATTGGTGACATTCCATGGGGCTTTCAAAAGGGCCATTTGTTTTAAAGCTATCTCCACTTCATCCTTGGAGAATTCTCTGGTTAAGCAGCTGTTCATGTCATCCGTCACAACCTTCTTAGTAAACTGAACCACCTCCTCTATTTCACACGAGCTGGAAGAAGTAAACAGTTGTTTATAGTAATCCACAATCATGACCGAAACATTTTCATCCCCTGAGACCAATCTGCCATATGAATCCCGAAGTTCTGATATGCTGTTTCTCTGGTAACGTTGTGAAGTCCGGTTATGAAAATAACTAGAATTTTTATCACCCGAAACCATCCAGTGTACATGACTTCGCTGCTGCCACATTTTTTCCTCCAACCTAAGCAGATCGGCAACCTTAGATTTTAGCTGAAGGAAAAATTCCACACTCCCTCCTTTCACTGCTGCTTCCTCGGCTTCCTTCAAAGATTTTTTCTTCTCAGTTTACGTGCTGGCGACATTGCAAAAAGACTGTTCACTCCACCGTTTCAGTTGAGTTTGACATGCTTCCAAGTTTTGCATTACCCTTCTCATCGGTGGATCTGAGGAGACAGCTTCCCAAGCATTTGCTACAGTATCGTGGCATCTGTCATTCTCAAGCCACATTTGTTCATAGCGCCAAGAACATTGGGGCTTTACACCAATCTCGTCAGGTTTGGAAAATTCTACAGCCGAGGAGAAGTTAGGAACCCTAAGTATGCACATGTAGCTGATGTTTATTTACTATTAGTTTTACTGAAGAATACCTTATACGGGTTGAGGCCAACCTACACTGAGCAAAAAACACCAACACAAGATTATACAATTCACAGCTACATAATTCCATCCAAAGTAGGGTGGTCAAACTACTTTCATTTTTAGGCCTAATCGCTTAAGAAAAATTAACTTGTCAAATATACTAATGATATCTATAATGTACCCCATAAAAAAAAAAGATATCTATAAAATGTACATAAAAAAATATATCTACAAAGACTACAATGTACTTTGTAGTTATTAATTTGTTACAATAAATATATATACCAATCCCCAAGTACTTTAGATTATACTTTTATCAAATGTTTGCAGTTATTTTAAGCAATATCATGGTACAATTGAAAATGCTTTTAACGTTTAATCTCTATAATCCACTTGTTATGAAGAAGAAAAAGTAAATGTATATAAAATTAACTAGAAAGTGCAATTAATAGCTAATAAATTAATGTTGATAATCCAAAAACAATTGAGAAAAGGCAGAAAAAAGAAGATGCTAGAACCCAATGCAGAAAAAGGTGTACTCCCATGCACCCCAAAGCACCTTAGGTTGCGTTTGGTTCAATGTAAATCGAATTTCGAGTGTAAAATGAATGCAGGGGAAAGTGAATTCCCGTAAGGAAAATGAAATCCGGGTGTTTGGTTGTGCAATGGAAAATAGTCCGGAAAACAATTTTCGGTGTTTGGTAACATTCTAAAAATGCAATTTTCCTACAAATTTTTCACATTTTCTCAACTATTTTCTCAGCATCCAAACAAATTTTATTACATAAAATTTCAAAATATACACTTAACCCAACCAAAAATCAAAATAATAACATTGAGCAATAGGAAGAAAGAGTGAGATCAGAGGAAGAAAGAGTGACAAATTGAGGGAAAGAGAACGGCAGTGCTTCAGCGGTCGAGAACGAGAATGACAGTGAGCTTTGGGTTGCTATCTCGGCGGTGCTGATGAGCTTTGGGTCGAGAACGAGAACGGCGGTGAGCTTTGGGTCACGATCTCGGTGGTGCTTCAGGTGGCGCGATCTCGCCGATGCTGGGGTGCGACAAGATCGGTGCGATCTGGGGTTAAGGGTGGTGGTGTGATCAACGGTTTAGCTTCTAGTACGATCTCTTCTTGCTGATTCTCTCTCTCTCTCTCTCTCTCTTTCTCTCGGTTCAGGTAGGCTGAAAATGGGTGTAATTAGTTTGAAGGTAAAATAGAAGTGGTATTGATTTTACACCGAAAGGCTTGATATTTTATGGTCAACGGAAATCATTTTCAGTTTGACTGAATTTTCCAGCTGTTCCCAAACATGCCCCATGGTGTAAAATATTTTTCAGATTCCTTTTACTGCTGAAACAAACGTAGCCTTAATTTGTCAATCGGTTTATAGCCCCATTGACATCTTACTGTTTTTTCTAGCCCTATGTCATAGGTTCGACTAATCTTTCCCTTTCCCTCCTATGGATGCCCAACAAGAGAGCT
The DNA here is from genome assembly GCA_023621385.1 of Quercus gilva. Lineage (NCBI taxonomy): Eukaryota > Viridiplantae > Streptophyta > Magnoliopsida > Fagales > Fagaceae > Quercus > Quercus gilva. The sequence goes on from CM042477.1 coordinate 49,864,190, forward strand.
TGTTGAAGGCATTTCTTTTTGTTTAGCAATATGACTCTTTGTGTGCATGTGTTTCTAGGGTGAGGTTTGAGTGTGAGCCCTTATTTTTATTTTAGTAGTCGCCACCAACCATTGGTTTTGTATTAGGTGTGATTGGTCACCTATTTGTCTAATTCATTTTAAGTTACCTAATTAACTAAACCAATTTTAAGGGTTTATTAATTAAGGTAAACCAAAAGTCTCGAATCAAAGATCTTTGACTCTGAAGTTCGGTTATGTGTAGGGAAAGTATTAGACACTCCACACTGCCTATCCAAAGGATAGTACCCCATTTTAATTTAATTCTAATGTTACATTTTTTATGAAGAAATTAGATACTTGGCATTTTGTTGCTGTTGTTGTTGTTTTTTTTTTTTTTTTTTTACAAGCAATATACATATATATTCTGTGGATGCCTACAAATTTCCCCTGCGAGGGCCGTTGGTGGGATGTGGGGAATTTATTTTCTAAGTTGGTCACACATTGGGTCCTTGACAACGTGACTCTTGTGTGCTTGTGATTCTAAGGTGGGGTGTGTATGTGAGTTCTTTTTTCTTATTTTTATTTTAGAAGTTGCCTCCAACCATTAGTTGTGTGTTAGATGTGATTGGTCACCTAAGGGTCTAATTCATTTTAGGTTGCCTAATTAACTAAACCAAAATTTGAGGGTTCATTAATTAAGCCAAATCAAAAAGTCTCAAACCAAAGATCTTGGATTCGGAAGTTTGGTTACGAGTGGGGAAAGTGTTAGGCACCCCACAATGCCTATCTAAAGATAGTACTTCATTTTAATTTATTTCAAAGTGTGAAGAAATAGAATACTTGGCATTTTGATTTTTGAAAAAAGGTTTTGCAAACAATACATACATATATATATATATATATATATATGCATGTGAGTAATTATTCACGATATAGCTAGCATGTGAATATTAACTCCAATGAATATTTAGAAACAAGACATGTGAGGTATATACATAAGTAGCATGTGGGAGAGCATACAAAAATAATCTACAAGGGCATGTGAATAGAATACTTAATAGGTAGGCAACATGTAAATGTTAACTATTATACACAAAAAAGGGAGTTAGGAAAATAGCACCTTGTTGTCATCTACAATTTTCTTATTTTTTTATCATGCAAAAAAGATAACAAGTAAAATACATTAGTGCCAAAGAGGGACAATATAAGCTTAATTGGTGTTCAAGAATTCAAGAAAATGAACCATGGACACAAATCTTTAACAACACTATTCTAAGGAAAAGTTTGAAATCATAATGTATGAGCAAATTTTACAATGTTCACTTTTTATTATTATTTTTTTTTAAAGGAAGATTGAAAAAGACACATTTTTATTTAAAATTTTATTGAGAAATTTTAAGAAAACATTTTTCAACACATTTTCTTTTAGAAAAGTTCCATTTGAACAAGCAAAGTTGAAAAGGTAAAATAATTTTTTTTAAGAAGGTTTTTGAAAAGTGCCATGATTTAAAAAAAAAAAAAAATTTGAAGAGAAGAATGTTATTTAAGTTGAAAAGATTTCTAAAAAATGTTCATGGTTTTTTATTTCTTTTTTAAAAAAGGGTCTTGGGCTTTAAGAAAAATCTCATGATTTTTATATGCAAAGACAAGCTTCAAAAGACTTTACTTGTTCAAAAGATTTTTTTTTTTTTTTTTAATTATGAAAGAAATTACAGCGTGGTAAAAACATATTTGAAAGCATTTTTTTTTTTTTTTTTTAAATTTTGAACACAATTTTTTGGATTTGGTTTGGAAAATCAAACATTCTTTTTTAAAAGCATTTTTCAATGTTGTAGAAACATTTCCTAAATAAAAAAACATGATTTTCAATTTTTTTTTTAAAAAGAAGAAAACACATTTTTTGAAGAAAAACCCAATGTGGTATAAAAAAATTTTTTTTTTTTGAAAATGAATTTTTTAAAACACGTTAGAAATTCCAACGTGGTAAAAACACTATTGAAATTTTTTTTTTAGCACAATTTTTTGGATTTGGTTTAGAAAATCAAAAATTATTTTTAAAAGCATTTTTCAACATGGTAAAAACATTTCCTAAAAAAAATTGATTTCAGATTTTTTAAGAAAAAGAAGAAAATACATTTTTTGAAGAAAAACCCAATGTGGTAAAAACAGTATTTTTTTTTTTTTTTTAACATGAATTTCTTAAAACACATTATTTTAGGATTTTGCAAGAAAATGAGAATACATTATGTTTTGAAAGCTTTTTTTTAGAAAAAGATATTTTTTGAAAAATGAAAGGATTTTTTTTTTTGAAAGAAAAGTTTAAAAATAAAGATTTTTTTTTTTGAAAGATTTTTATTTTAAAAGAACGTTTTTTTATAGAAAAAGGTTGGAACAAAGAAACTCTATTTTGAAAAGCATTTCCTTAGAAAAGTATGTAAAGAAATTGTTTTACTCAAGCAATTTTAATTTATGGCAACATTATTGATGAGAAAAGTAAAAGAGTAAAAGTAAAGTGCGGAAAAATAAATAGCAAAGTAAGTAAAGTGCTGAAATTTAAATGACAATAAAGTAAAGAGTTGAAAAATAAATGACATAAAAGTAAAGAGCTGAAATTTAAATGACATTAAAATAAAGTGCAGAAGGTTTATTAGAGAAGGTTTTTTTATGTCTCTCTCTAGACACTCGATTTTGCACTCATGATTTAATAAAGGAAAATGACTGGAATAACCATCCATGTACTCCAAAAATCATGATTGCATTACATGCATTAATTCATTCATTGCATATTATAAAATTATCTTGAGATTCTAACGGTCACGACGGTATGTCCGATTTCCAAATCGAACCATCAAATCGAAAGATATCACATAATCAAGTTTGCACGGTTAGCTTACATTGTGTCTAAGTAGAGTTAACCACGCATGATTAATTTAAATTAATTCTGATTGGTTAAACAATTAAAATTAATTAAATAATTTTGTGATTGGTTGATAGTTAGTGTCAAAAATATGATTGCTTGCATGGGAATAAAGGGGATAATTGGATAACAATAAAATTGTGAATAATCTGAACTTAAACAAGATTTATTTTAGAGTATTTATCTACAAGATATTTGTTGCTAAAAAGACCTAAGTTATCCAGATTAGTGATAAAAATCTTAGAATAAAAATTGAAAACACGTCCAAGTGCAAGGTCCGGCTCAAGAAAACCTAAAAAAGGAGTCCAAAACACACCTGAACATGAAAGTGCTATTGGCATCCAAGAGTACCATTCAGCACCTTTGGAGTGTCGAACGACACTTTCAAAGTGCCGAATGGCACCCTTAAGGGCTTTGGCTCAATGCTCTTCAGGTGACGATAAAGCACATCCTTTTCGACTTTTTCACAGAAAGGCACGTCCCAATTCACATTCTACTCACCGTTGCTTATTTTTTAAGCATTCCAGCCTCTATAAATAGAGATTGGATCTCAAAATTTAGCACATTCCTTTTACGCTCTAAGAGAGACACTTTCTCACACACTTAAAATTCTCATATTTCTGATCCCCCTCTCTGATATTCTCTCAAGCTAGGGTTTTTAGGTTTCAAAGATAATTGCATAAATTTTTTTGAACCCTAAAATATCCTCTCAAGAAGAAGAATGCTCCATGCAAGAGGTTGTTTCTTGTTACCCCTTTTTCTTATGTTTCTCTTGCAGTGATGATGCATGTTTATATATTTATTTTAGTGTAGTTCTTTCAAATATCCATAACATGAATTGTTAATTTATATTGATAAAACATGTTCTTAATTCTTATATTATTGTTGTGATCTCTTTCTTAGTTTCAAAAATCTGCATATTGTCAATTCTTTTTCTCAAAATATAAATGGATTTGCATCTTCCTTAGATGCAGATCTGAATTTTTCTTAAATAAAAACAGATCTACATCTTCATTTGATGTAGATATGAATTTTTCTTAAAATAAAAACGGATTTGCATCTTCCTTAGATGCAGATTTGAATTTTTCTCAAAATAAAAACTGGTCTGCATCTTCCTTAGATGCAGTTCTGAATTTTTCTCAAATCAAAAACTAGTTTACATCTTCATTAGATGCAAATCTGAATTAAAAAAAAAAAAAAAAAAAAAAAAAAACTGATTTGTATCTTCATTAGATGCAAATCTGATTTTTTTTAACATAGCAGATTTTGAAATAAAGAAAAAAGGTCATGAATGTTTGTGTTGGTTGTGTTTGTTTTATTTAATACACGTAGCATAAATTTATTTCATGAATGAAATTCTCTTCTCAAGAAATCTTTTTCACATTTTTTACAAAAACAGATCTGATTTTTTAAATATACAAATTTGATTTTTTTTATCATTACAAAATAGATCTGATCTTTTACAAATCAAAAACTATTTTTTCTAAGTTTTCAAAAATAGATCTGATTTTTTTTTTTTTGGTTCAAATTAAAAAACTTTGTTTTAATTAAATAAAAAAACAGATCTGAATTTTCTCTCCAAAAAACTTTTTTTTTTTTACACAACAAAAACAAATCTGATTTTTTCTAAACCAAATTTAATTTTTTCACTCACAACAACAGATCTGAATTTTTTTCAACGAAGAAGAGGATGCATTCATAAATAAACTTGTGTGATTTGGTTTTGTTCATATGTACAACATGTCATTCATAGCATGCATAAAATGGGTACATTGGTCATAAGAGTCTAGAAGACTAGACTTTGTTTGGGCGGAATGGGTGCCTAACATCTTTCCATTCCGTAATGTAGCCTCTGAATTTAGTGTTTTTGGATGGGTAGACATAGGTCTTATCTTTGTTTTATTTTTGGTAGTTTGTAACTAGGACAAAAAACCATGTAATTATTTGGTAGATTGTAACTAGAACAAAAAGCCATGTAATTTTCAAATTTTCAAATATGTATTTTTTATTCAATCAATGAAAGGAAACAATTCAATCATGTAATTTGTATTTAATTTTTTTCTTATATTTTTGTAAAAAAAAAAAAGTAACGACTCCACACTACTTACCCAAAAAGAGAGGTGCCTTAAATGTACCCAAATCTCTTTTTTGAGAGCACCCTCCTAATTTTTGGTGGTCTCTCACACTCTCTTAAATAGATTTTAATCACTTTCAAGCCTCATGGGTGATTCATCATAAAGAAATGGGTGTTTTAAGCCATCAACCATTCTTATGAGATATAATCATATTGTGTTTTATTTGAGGTTTAAAAACCATTCAAGAAGGAGGAGATAGAAATTTTTTTTTTTTTTTTTTTTTAAATTTAGGTGTCTAGATATGGAATATGATGAAGCAAAATTCGTCAGTCCTTGTAAGTGCATCTAGATGGAGCTAAGTCCTCGTTGGTGTCCCTACAAGTATGTAAAGATGACTCCCTCAAGGTGGTCACCAGTGTGGTGCCTACCACAATGTCTCCGATGCCAAAGTCAGTACAAGGAAACCTTTAGAATAATAAAATAACAATGAGTGATTTTTGGAATGTCTATCTACCTTGTGTTGATGCTGTGAGGGCCTTATATATGTTTTCACAGCCCCTAGCCGTTGTGGTCGTTAATGTGGCTTTAATGTCTCTCTTGGTAACGCCTCATGCTTAGTAATGTGGGTCTTAATGAGGCATCCAATGGTCTGTACAGATGGTCTTATAACAGCTCGAGACATTATTGGCTGCATTGAATGGCTTTGTTATTTTCGCCAGTGATATGGTCATGTGCTTAGTTTGTCTCAGAGGATGGCCTCGTTGGTCTTAATGATATCGTCTATGGAGATTGAGTTCGTTAGTCCCATCAGCTGTCCTAGATTCTGTGATCGTCGTGATGTGTCATGACGAACACAGAATATGAAAGGTCTTTAGGCTGTACATGACTCTTGGGATTTCGCTCCGCATTAAATGCGTAGTGGAGCCACACACGTTGTGGCCACGTGGCACGTTCTGATTAGTGGAGTTAATGCCCTACTTAGTATGGCTCTTGGGTTTCCCACTGAATTTCAGTTTTTTGAGCCTTGGTTTTTAAAATTCTCCTCTTCTCACTTTCCCTTCCATTTTTCCAAAACTCTCAATCATTGCTCTAAGTATTTTCTTCTTCAACCTTTCTCTACAACTTTTCTCTGAGCTGGTGCGTGGCGTGGTTGGGCTTCTTACATTTCCTTTTTTTTAGGTACGCTTTTCTCCCTTTTTCTTGCTACTTTTCTTTTTTGTTGTGATAAACATTTGATTTTTTTTCTTTCTCTTCTTCTTTGGCATTTGTTTTTGGTTTTTTGGGGATTTAGCATTCATCTCCTCCGTGTGTTTTTTCATGGTCAGTTGTTCTGAGGTTAGGGTGGTGTGCCCCTCAGTTTCCTTTTTGTTTGCTCGTTTGGGGGCTTCCTTAGATACTTCCCGTGCTTTTCTCCCTTTAGTTGGGGATTTTGTTTTTGAGGGTTGCGGGTTAGGAGTTGTATTGGGTGAGTTGTTTCCCATGCTTAGCCAATCGGTCAATTGGTTTAGGGGTTTGGTAGAGGAGAGAGAGAGAATGTCTGAAGTAAGATCCAGTGAGCTCAAGATTGGGTTGTCTTCTAACAACGACCCAGTGGAGGGAGATACTGCTGTCTTTACCCCTCGGGAGGTTAGGGCTTTTCATGCCCTCGAAGAGGTGTGTGGGCTAGATGGTGAGACACTTGGCAGGTTTAAGGATAGGTTCCAGTTCTTGAATAGGGTTAGGGTTCGTCTATCTCGTGAGGAGGAACGGGCTTGCCATTTCTTTCCACGAGAGGTATGTTTTTACGAGACTGCCTTCCTGTGTGGGTTGAGGTTCCCCATCCATCTGTTTCTTATGGAATTGTTAAATCGTTTGGTATTGCTCCCCGGCAACTTATGCCCAATTCATGGAGGATATTGGTTAGCTGTATGGGGATATGGCTGGCCGTTGCAGACGGGGACATGATTAAGGTAGATGAGCTCGTCTACTTATACCGTTTGAAGGAGTCCAAAGAGCACAGGTATTATGAATTGTTGCCCTGGGAGAGGAGGACTAGGATCTTCAGAGGTCAACCTTCGTCCTTCAGGTATTGGAAGTCCCGGTTCTTTTTTATGTCCGGGGATGACTTTGAGACCCCCTCCAACGAGGTTTGGGTGATCTCCCAAGGTTGCTCCTTCAGTGGGGAACCCCACATTTAGGTGCATCATTATTTCTTCTCGTCCATTGATTTTCGTTGTGTTTATTTTATTGCCATTAACTTGTTTGCTCATTGTGTTGCGCAGTTAGGAGACGGCCCAAGCTTAAAAGCAGGCATAGGGAGTGCATTGAGAAGGCAATCGCATACGCAAAGACGATTGAGGATTGGGACGATCTTATAGACCCACAGACTCTTACCTTCTATTGCCTTGGTCTCGACCCGTCTGCCTTCGTCCTTCATAATATCGAGATTGAGGAAAAAAAGAGTGAGTGCTAAGCTCGTCCATGTTGATCTTCTTGCATATACACTTTTTTTTTTAACAAGTGTTTTCCTCTTGCAGGAATAACGACTAAGTTTAATAAAGACATGTATGCGAAAATGAGGTTAAAGAAGGACGAGCCACTGTCCAATCTTGGTAAGAGGACAGTGCGCATCACAGGGAAGAGGCCCTTCGTTACTCTAGTTGCCCTTGTTGCTTCAGCTATCCCCGATACCGAGGTGATGAGGACAACTTCTCTGGCCACTTCTGTCGAGGAAATCCCCACTCCTACTTCCAAGAGGCCATGCCTGGAAGATAAAGGAAAGGAGAAGGCTGGCTCTCATGTATCTAGTATCTGGGACGATGCTGAACTTGCTATGGAAAGGGCATATGAAGTCGTCACTACTGAGGACCTGAAGGTTTTCTCAGGCGTGCCTTCCAACGAGGTGGTGGCTCATCATGTCCATAAACTTGTTTAGGTAAAGCACTTGTGTAATTTTCAATTCCTCTTTCCCTTTTTTATTTTATTTTATTTTATTTTTTGAAGGCTCCAATTTCCTTTCCAGGTGCTGGGGGAGAGTCTTCATATCACAACGGAGTACCTCACTCAGAAAGCCAAGGTCAAGTTCGTGAAGTCCAGGATAGAGGCTCTGGAGGCGGAGAACTCCAAGCTAAAGAAAGACTTAATTTTCTCCATGGACGAGGCCAATACTCTTAAGGAAAAAGCCAAGACCTTGAGTGACGACCACAGAGCTGAGAAGCAGCTAACTTTGGAAAAAGATGAACATCTTTCAGCTGCTAAGGAGAAACTTAAGACCATTGCTGCTAAGGCCGTTGAGGCTTTCCAGCAGACTAACGAGTACAACACAGTAATCTTCAATTGGTATTTCAATAGTTTTGAGCTACTGAAGAGGTACTTCATAAAGCACCCCACTGGACTGGACCTCGAGAATTTGGACCTAGAAGAGGTGGATAAAGAGATGGCAGCCGATGAAGCTTCTTAGTCTTCAATTCCTGAGAGTGACGCTCCCGAGAGTGCTCATGCTGGTGGTGACGATATCAACAATGCCTGAACCTGTCATTTTCCTTTGCAATATATATATATATATATATATTTTAGTGCCCAGTGTGTTTTTGGGCCTTTTGAGTCTATTTTCAGAACAATATTCTTATTCTAATTTGGGAACAATGCTTTTCACCCAGTGTTTATGGGCTTTTAGCTTTAATGTGAAAACAATGGTAATTGCCCCATGTTTTTGGGCTTTAAATTATATTTGTAATTGCATACTTACTTGTGTATGCTCTTGTTTCTATATGATCTTTGTTCCTTTAGTTTCTCGTCCAGCATTTTTACCTTGTACTTAACCAAATTACTTGCCTGAACTCTTGTTTATTTTGTCATTTTATGACTTATACCCTCTTGAGGGATTCATTAGTAACTTACATCCGTCCACACAGAATCTTGTTACTTAGCTATTTTATGACTTACACCCTTTTAAGGGATTCATCAGTAACTTACATCCGTCCAGGCGGAATTTTGTTACTTGGCTATTTTATGACTTACATCCTTTTAAGGGATCTTGTCATCTTTGGATTCGTTAGTAACTTACATTTGTTTAAGCGGAATTTTGTTACTTGGCTATTTTATGACTTACACCCTTTTAAGGGATTTTGTCATTTTATGGCCTCATCAGTAATTTACATCCGTTTAGGCGAAATTTTGTTACTTAACCATTTTTCTACTTGGCCTTAGGCTGCTAGGCTTGCTTGTATTGAATCATTGGCTAAATAGTCCTTTTATTACTTTCAATAACGAATACAATTTTTTGTTACATCCATTGGTGGTACTTCTTCAAATGCCCAATGTTCCATGGTCATGGCAGTCTCTGCTCGTCTAAGGTCTCTAGGTGATAACTCACTTGTCTAGAGTAATGGATGATTCAGTAGGGTCCTTCCCAAATTGGGCCCAGTTTCCCTTGGACAGGGTCTTTGGTTGCTGGAGTGACTTTGCGTAGGACAAGATCCCTTATGTCAAGTCGCCTGAGCTTTACTCTTTTGTTGTAGTACTCGGCCATCTTCTATTGGTACTTGGTCATCTTACTTGAAGCTTCATCCCTAATCTTGTCCAAGCAATCCAAGTTGACTTTTAGTTAATCGTTATTGCTTTCTTCGTGAAACATCTCTCGTCTGACGCTGGTTATTCCTACCTCGACTGGGATTACTGCCTCGGTGCCGTAAGTGAGCTTGAAGGGGGTTTCTCCTATTGGGGTTCTGGCTGTAGTTTTGTAGGCCCACAAGACATTAGGCAATTCTTCGGGCCAAACCCCTTTAGCATCATCTAGCTTAGCTTTAATGACCTTGAGTAGTGTCTAATTAGTCACCTTCCTTTGTCGATTTGCTTGTGGATGTCCTGAGGATAAGAACTAGTTCTTGATCCTTAGACCTAAACAAAAATCCTTGAAGCTCTGACTGTTGAATTGCTGCCCATTATCTGATATGATCGTCTGTGGAATCCCGAACCAACAAATTATGTTCTTCCACACAAAGCTCTGGATTTTTGCTTCGATGATGGTTGCTAATGCCTCTGCTTCAACCTATTTCGTGAAATAATCAATAGCAACTAGTAGGAACTTTACCTGTCCTTTACCTTGGGGCAATGGACCGACGATGTCAATTCCCCATTGTGCAAATGGCCAAGGGGAGGATATAGTCGCCAGTCTTTTGGCTAGAAAGTGTTGGACATTCCCAAACCTCTGGCACTTGTCGCACTTCTTGACGAGCTCCCTTGCATGCACATGCATAATAGGCCAGAAATAACCAGTTCTGATGACCTTGCTTAACAAGGATTTGGGGCCCGCATGGTCTCCACACACCTTTTTATGAATCTCTTTTAGAATATACTTGGCTTCTTCTTCATCTACGCACTTCAAGTAGGGCATGGAAAAGCCCCTCTTGTACAGGATGTCATTCAGGATCGTGAATCTAGCTGCTCTTTTCTTGACCTTCCTAGCCTCTTTGACATCTTGTGGGAGATGGCCATCTTGGAGGAATGATATGATAGGGGTCATTCATCTGCCTGTGTTTTGGATTGGAATGTAGAGATTTCTTCAAAGCTAAGGCATTTCTAGGCTTCCATCTCTAAGCCTATGCTTGTTGATCCTTCTTCTGACGATGCTAGATTTGCAATTTCGTCTACTATCATGTTTTGGTTCCTGGGGATCTGCATGAACTCCACCTTATCAAACTCCTATGTCAGATGCTTCGTCAACCTGAGGTATTTTTACATTCTTTCTTCCTTTACTTCATACTCTTCTTTTATTTGCCCTATTACCAGCTTAAAATTGCTCTGAAGGAGCAAGTTTTTAGCTCCTAGTGCTTTCTCGACTCTTAGCCCCGTCAGTACTCCTTCGTACTTGGCCTCGTTATTGGTGGCCTGGAATTTTAGTTGAACTATGTATTTAAGCGTCTCTCCTTTTGGGGTGATTATGACGACCCCTACTCCCCCTCTTTTTTGGGCGGATGAACCGTCAATCTGTATCGTCCACCGTTTTGTCTCGTCGGTAAGGTCGTCCTCATCTAGAAGAGTAAACTTGGCAATGAAATCTACCAGAGCTTGTGCCTTGATAGCTATCCTGGGGTTTCGATGTCGAACTGGCTAAGCTCGATTGCCCATTGGACCATTCTCTAGCTGCCTCGGATTTGTTTATGGACTTCCTGATGGGTTGGTCCGTTATTACCAGGATGGGGTTCACCTAAAAGTACGGTCACAGCTTGCGCGAATCTACTATTAATGCAAATGCAATCTTTTCGATCATAGGATACTTGGCTTCTGATCCTTGGAAAGCTTGATTGTAGTAAACTGGGAGTTGTTTCTTGTCCTCTTCCCGAATCAGGGCTGCGCTCACGGCTGTGGCTGATACTGCCAGATACAAATATAGATTTTCTCCCTCCTTGGATGGACTTAGGAGGGGTGAATTGCTCAGGTAGCGCTTAAGTTCTTGAAACGCTGCCTCACATTCATCAGTCCAGGCAAAAGCTTCCTTTAATGTCTTAAAGAAGGGCAAGTATTTGTCCATCACTTTAAAGACGAACCTGTTGAGTGCTGCTATCCTTCCTGTGAGCTTCTGGACTTCTTTGACGATCTTGGGTGATGCCATATCGAGTATGGCTTGTACCTTCTCTGGGTTTGCTTCTATCCCCCTTTGGGACATCATGAATCCCAAAAACTTCCTCGAGGCTATTCTAAAGACGCATTTGCTGGGGTTCAACTTCATCTGGTACTATCTGAGTGTGGCAAATGTTTCCTTGAGGTCGTCTAGATGGGCAAGCTCCTTCTTTCTCTTAACAAGCATGTCGTCCATGTACACTTCCATATTTCTCCCAATCTGCTTGTTGAACATTTTGTTCACTAACCTCTGGTAAGTTGATCTTGTATTTTTTAGTCCGAAAAGCATTACTTTGTAGCAGTAGAACCCATGACTTGTGATGAAAGCGGTTTTCTCCTGGTCCTCTTCAGCCATTTTTATCTGGTTGTACCCTGAGAAAGTGTCTATAAATGTCAGTAACCTATGCCTAACAGTAGAATCCACCAGCTGGTCTATCCTTGGTAAAAGGAAACTATCTTTTGGGCAGGCTTTGTTCAGGTCCATGAAGTCCACGCACATTCTCCATTTCCCATTTGCTTTCTTCACTAAGACGATGTTAGCGAGCCATTCTAGACAGTAAACCTCCTGAATAAAGCCAACCGATAACAACTTGTTAACCTCGTCTGTAATTGCTTGGTTCCATTTTGGAGCAAAGACTCGTTATTTTTGCTGGACGGGCTTCATCTTCGAGTCCACACTTAGCTTATGTTGGATGACTTTTGGGGATATATCTGGCATGTCCTCGTGACTCAATGCGAAGACATCCAGGTTCTCTTTAAAGAACTGGACGAGTCTTGTCCTCATCTAGGGACTTAGTGTCGTCCCTATTTTGGTCATCTTTGCTTTCTCGCCTTCGACCAACTCCACTGTTTCCAGGACTTCCACTTTATCTTCCTCCTTCTCCTCAATCATCCAAGTATATTTTTCTTTTTCAGCTAACACTGCCTGGTAGCATTCTCTGGCCAATACTTGGTCTCCTTTCACCTCTCCTATACCGTTCTCTGTTGGAAACTTTATCTTCAAGCAATAAGTAGACGTGGCTGCCTTCTAGCAGTTAAGAGTGGGTCTCCTGATGATAACATTGTAAGATAAAGGGTAGTTTACCACCAAAAAGTCCAGCAAACAAGTCAATTGTCTTGGGTGAGTCCCCACTGTCACCATCAGCATCATTATGCCTTTGGGATACGCTCTGTCTCCACTGAAATTGAGGAGAGGAGAGTCAAATAGGCATAGCTTTCCTAGATCTAGCTTTAGCTGCTGGAAAGCGGAAAGGTAGATGATGTTTGCCGAGCTACCATTATCTATGAGGATTCTCCTAGTATTGAATCTTTCTATCATGAGCATTATGACCAAAGGATCGTCATGAGGTTGCTTCACCCCCCTAGCGTTTTCTTCTGAGAAACACATGTCTCAGTCAGTCTGTCTTTGTTTGAATGGAAGCATCCTGTGGATGCTGTTCACTTGCCTCTAATACGCTTTCTTGAGAGATTTGAACGACCCACTTGTGGATGGACCACTTGTGATCGTCTTGATCTCCTTGATCATATTTAGTGGGCGCTGGGACGTATGATCCTTGTCATTGGGTGAGAATTCGTGCTGGTTTTTGTTATCATCTTTGAATCTACTAGATTCCCCTTTCTTTACATACTTCTGCAGTTTCCCTTTCCGTATAAGCTCCTCTATCTATTCCTTTAGGTCCCTGCAATCCTATGTGTAGTGGCCGTGATTCTTGTGGAATTGACAGTACTTCTTCTTGTCACGAATGTTAAGGGACGAATGTAATGGCCTCGGCCATTTGAGGTAATGCTCATTCTTAATTTGTGCCAAAATTTTGTCAATAGGCATAACTAAAGGAGTGAATTTTACCGTTCAATGAGTTTTTTCGTCTTTCCTTTTACCCCCATCATTGGTCCGACTATCTGGCCGCTCCCTTTTTTGTACTCTACGATCGCCCTCCTTCCTTCCTGTGTTTCCTGGCTTTTCTATGTCCTTTATGGCAACTAATGTATCTTCAACATTCATGTATTTCTGTGCCTTCAAAAGGATCTTTGCCATCGTTTTAGGAGGATTCTTTGCAAGTGAAACCACGAACTCTCTGGACTTTAGCCCCACCTTAAAGGTCGTCAATTGCACCTTGTCATCAGCTTCGTCTACCTCCAAGGTCTTCCAAGTAAAGCTTTTCACGTACGACCTCAGGGTTTCTTTCTCCCCTTGTTTAATGGTGAGTAAGTGGTCCGCTGGCCTCTTAAGGCATTGTCCCCCGATGAAGTGACGCAAAAAGGCGTTGCTCAACTGCTCGAAATCATCGATGGACGAATTTGGTAACTTTGTGAACCATTCCCTTGCAGCTACTTTGAGAGTGGTAGATAAGGAACGACACAGTATCTCGTCAGGAGGTTGTTGAAGGCCTAGCATTGTCTTGAAGGTGTTAAGGTGGTCCTGGGGGTCTTTAAGTCCGTCAAACGACTCAAGTTGAGGCAACCAAAATTTCGATGGCACTGGGCATTCCAAGATCGCTGTAGTGAAGGGCGAGTCTGTTACCCTGACCATTCTCTCTAGGCCTTGGTTTGTTTTCTCCTTAATGGCGTTCCTCAGCTCGTCCATCTCCTTCCTTATCTCTCGAAGAAGATCTGAGTTTTGCTCATCCGGAATAGTAGGTCCTCGACGGTCACTTCTTCTATGGCTATCACCCTTATCCTCCTGGTTGGCTTTGGACTAACTCTCCTCCTATTGAAACCGTAGCCTCATTTCCTGATTTTGTCTGGTGAGCTCTTCGACGATGGCTGCAAGAGCCTGGACATACTGAGCTAAGGTTGCTGAATCCTGGTTGGACTCCATCTAGATGTAGAAGTTGATTGGAAACTACGCTTTCGAACCTGAGTATGAAAATGTCGTTCCCACAGACAACGCCAAACTAATGAAGAAAAATTCGTCAATCCTTGTAAGTGCGTCCAGATGGAGCTAAGTCCTCGTTGGTGTCCTTGTAAATATGGAAAGATAACTACCTCAAGGTGGTCACCGGTGTGGTGCCTGCCACGATGTCTCCAATATCAAAGTCAGTACAAGGAAACCTTTTAGAATAACAAAATAACAATGAGTGATTTTTGGAATGTCTATCTACCTTGTGTTGGTGCTCTAAAGGCCTTATATAAGTTTCCACAGCCCTTAGCCGTTGTGGTCGTTAATCTTGCTTTAATGTCTCTCTTCGTAACGCCTCATGCTCAGTAATGTGGGCCTTAATGAGGCATCCAATGGTCTGTATAGTTGGTCTTGTAACAGCTTGGGACATTATTGGCTGCATTGAATGGCTTTGTTATTTTCGTCAATGATATGGTCATGTGCTTAGCTCGTCTCAGAGGATGGCCTCATTGGTCTCAATGATATCGTCTAGGGAGATTGAGTTCGTCAGTCCCATCAGAATATATATATATATATATATGTATGTATGTATGTATGTATGTATGTATGTATGTATGTATGTATGTATGTGCACATAAAATAAAGGGGAGGGGGATGGAGTAAGAAATTAAAGGGATAACATAAAAATAAAAGGGAAGGGATTACTTGAAAATAAAATGGATGACATAAATGTAAATCAAGAACAAAAGAAATCCCTAGATACCTATATGGAATGAGATTTCTTTCCCCTAAGGGTACTTCCCATATAAAGGTCTAGGAGATGGTCCAATACCCATCAAAGGAAACAATCACAATATCACAAACAAGCAATAACAATACAGACATAAAGAGAAAAGATATTTACACAACAATATAGCAAGTATAATAAAGAGACAATGTAAAGAATAGAACTTCATATATATATATATATATAGATGGCGTTTACATGAGAATAAAAAGAAGATGAGATGGGTGTAGTTATTAAGAAACTACTCCATTCCTACAAGCTTACCCACAAAATTACAAGCAAAAATAGAAGAGGCTTTTTTTTTTTCTTTTTTCTTTTTTCTTTTTTGTGTGTGGTGGGTTTCATAGAGAGAGAGAGAGAGAGAGAGAGAGAGAGAGAGAGAGAGAGAGAGAAACTTTTTTCAAAATTTTTAAAAGGTTTTCTCAAAATTTTTCCACTCTTTTTCCATTTTTTTCCCTATTTTTCTCTCTATTTTCCCATAAAAAGTTCCTATTTTTGGTTCCTCTTTTTTACAAAAAATGAGGGGGTATTTATAGAATGAGTGATGGAAATGGAGGCTAGCTGAAGTGTAACATGTTACACTTAGGGCTGTCCACGGGTCGGTTCGGGTCGGGTTTGTGCCCAACCCGGAACCGACCCGCCGGAATCGGGTGGAGAAAAATGGCACCCGCCGCCGACCCGTCGGAGTAATCGGGTCGGGCGGTTCAGAACATCAACGGGTGGCGGGCGGGTCGGTCGGATTTGGGACGGCGAGAAAACTGTGGAAAAAACATAGATCCGGCGAAAAACTCACCGGATTCGCTGAGATTTCGCCAGATCCGGCGAAGATCTCACCGGATTCGCTGAGATTTCGCCAGATCCGGCTTAAAATCTCACCAGATTCGATGAGATCTCACCAGATCCGGTCAAAATCTCACCAAATCTAAGGAAAATAGCGCCGGAATCTGGAAAAATATCACCGGAATCTGGGTTTTTCGCCGGATTCTGGAAAATTTTGGCCGGATTCTGGAAAACTTTCGGTCGGTTCGGGTTTTTCGGGTTTTAAGGGAGGAAAACCGAAACCTGACCCGCCGGTATCGGTTTCTGGCGTTGAAAACCCGCCGCCGACCCGCCGGAGTAGTCGGGTCGGCCGGTTTCGGGTCGAGTCCGGTCGGTTCTTCGGGTGGGTCGGGTTCACGGTTGAATTTGGACAGCCCTAGTTACACTTTAGCTAGCCTCCCATTTTTGCCACCTCATCAGGCTATTTTGTCTTTTTCTCATTTTCTGGTCCGATCTTCATGTAGCTTTTTAGAGGCCTTTCCAAGCTTTGTTTTCTTCAAAATTTATATGCCTGGAAAGCTCTAAATGTCTAGTTTCCAATGGTCTTGACCTTGTTGGATTTGGAGCTACGTTCGTCAAGATATTGCACTTAGAAAAAAGGCGACACAGTATTGAAAAATTCTGTGATGTTTTTCCTTAAAAAATTTGTATCTTCCAATCCGGATAGACATTGTCATGCCCATTTTATGAAAAGTAGCCAAGACCTTGTTCTTTAAGATGGTTCAGCTGGATTGCGCCAGTTCTTGCCCAATCAGTATTGTTTATTGCGCGAAGTTGGCCCCAAAACTACTTGTTTTTCTTTTTTCTTTTTTTAAAAGTGAAGATTTTATTAGGGTTTTTTTGGGGTATTTTGGCGATATCTTATCCGTTTTAACTTTGATTTTGACCCGTAAACTATCATTTCAAAGGGAAACATATCTCTTATAAGACGGTCCAAAATTCAATTCCATCTGATGGTTGGATCAAAAAGTCAACTTTTTGACCATACCTAATTAGTGTTTTGGCCTCAATTGCTATAAAAGGGGGTTTTAAATGTTGTAACCCTTTGATCTACTATACAATCATGTTGTATTTATTTTTACCCATTAGGCTTTGAAATTTGTATTTTTGCACATTGTTTCGATTTTTTATTTTTTATTTTTTATTTTGACTTTTGTTTTGTCGTGCAAATTGAGGCCGAACAAAATACGGTATTGACATATTCATGCAAGTATTTATTTATTTATTTATAACATAGCATGTGAATATTTATTTCAAAGATTTATTCACAAATAAAGCATATGAAGAAGTTACATACATATCATGTGAGAATCATCTTACCACGTGCAAGAAATAATATATATATATATAAGAACATGTGAATATTTATATACTATATATTTAGCATGAATATCTACAACGTAAAAAGAAAGGAGGGAGGATAAGAAAGATAGCACCTTGTTGTTATCCACCATATTTATCAAATTTATCATGCAAAAAACACAATAGAAAGAAACATTAGTGCCAAAAAAGGGAGAATCATGTTTGCTTGTTTGGTGTCTATTGTTTGAAAGAGAATTTTGGGGGAAGATTGATTTTAAAAAGTTTCATAGGTTTTCCTTTTAAAGAAAAGGGGTTTGGATTTAGAAATTCCATGATTTTTATTTTGATAATAAAAGTTTTAAGCAAAAGGAGTTTGTTTTGAAAATATTTTTTGTAAAAACACCAATTTCAAAAAAAGAACTTTGAGGAAAAGGTTGATAGTTTCATGAGTTTTTCTTTTAAAGAAAAAATGGTTTGGATTTATAAATCCTATGACTTTTATAATAAAAGAAAGTATGTATTGAATACACTTTTGTGAAAAGACCAATTTTGAACAAAAAGAACTTAAGAAAAGAATTGATTTAAAGAAAATGTTTCCATGAGTTTTATTTTTAAAGAAAAAATTTTGGACCAAAAATCCCATGATTTTTATTATTCTTGAAGAAACATTGGTGTAGAAAAATTATTTCCTTTTTTTTATCAAAAACTTTGTTTATTCAAAAGGGGGTTCTTTTTTAAAGGATTTTTTTACGTAGTAAAAGAAAATCAATTTTGGAAAGAAAGAAAAATATTCTTTTTTCTTGATAGAAAAATCTTTGAAAGATTTTTAGGATTTTAAAGAAAAAGAAGACCTTTTGAAAAGGAGTAATTGTTGAAACCAATTTTTTTTTTTAGAAAAAACACTTTTAGAGTTTGTTAACCCAAGCCTTTTATTTTATGACAACATTGCACATGAAAAAAAATAGGGGTTTGGCTTACCTCCAGTGCTTTTTTAATTGGAATTTCATTTTGTTTTAATGAAAAACTGTCACATCATCCACTAACTACATAAAAAGTGGATATTAAAACTCGCTACCATTTGCCATTGTATATTTAAAATAAAAAGAGACCTCCAGTTAAAAAAGTATTGGAAGTAAGCTAAACCCAAAGAATAGAGAGAAACAAGAATAAATAAAGATGCTAGAAATTAAAAGGCAAAAAAATAAAGTGCTTTAAAAGTAAAGGAATTTAAAGACAAGACATTAAAATAAAGAACTTGGAATGTAAAGGAATTTAAAGCCGACATTAGAATAAAATGCTTGGAATTTAAAGATATGGAAAGATAAGATAATAAATATAAAGAGCTTGGAATTTGAAGGAATGTAAAGCCAAGAAAATAAATATAAAGAGTTTGGAATTTAAAGAAATGTAAAGACAAGAAAATAAAGTAAATTTTATCGGAAAATCATTTTTTAGAATTTTTTTCCTAAATAAGTTCTAATCTTGCCACATCAAGCCTTATGGATTCTTTACCAATAGAAGAAATGGGAGGCAAGCTGTAGGAACCGGGTTCGAGCACTATTCCTTGCGGATGAGTGGACTCAAACCTAGCTGGCCCAATACAATGAATTTAGAGAGTGCGGGTCAAAGAACTAGGCCTTAATGAGGATTGCAACAACTAAACATGGTAATACATGGATCGAGTGGCAAGAACACAAACTAAAATATGAAACTAGGCTCCTCGGCAATTTCCTTGGATCGTATAATTTCTATTCCTTCTTTAGCACTAGGTTACAAAGATGATAAAAGTGCCACGATCTTTTTTCCTTCTAAAACTGCCATCCCCATTTCTGGAGGACTTATTACATTTTATATCCCCTTCTGGTTAATCCTAGCCCTCTATTTGTTAATCATGCAGGTCACCACTTGAGTGCTTGTCCCATCAGCCACCTTCTCATCCTTCCTGTGGATGGTGGCAGCTAAGGCAGCACTGTTCAGGGGTCACTTCTCCATTAATGCGGCCAGAACGTTAGTCGTGGGCATTTAATGTGGAGGTGACAATTCCTCCTGGAATTATTCCTCCACCATGCTTCCATGGCCAACCCGTTGTACTTGCCTTTCTTTTGGAACGCTCAGGAGGGTTACTTCTAAAGGTACTTTGCTCTTCCTTTCAATGGTTTTGGCTGGCCTAGGACATGATTGTCCTCGATGGTACTCCTGGGTGGTTGAAGCTTTCTTGACTCGTCCTAGGACATTCCTTCCTCCTCGGCGTGGGCCTTGGGCTTAACATAGAGTGGGCCAAGATTGCCAAATTCTTTGGCCCCACAATAGCCCCTCAAAATCCTGTTGTCAGGCTCCTCGGACGGAGAGGAGGATTTTGATGTCCTCGGGCCCCTACCGTGGCTTGTCAAATCTTGTCCTCTATTAGTACTAGTGCCTTTTCGCCTGTCCAAGATACATTCCTGACGCCTTGGTATGCGGAGCGCACCCACATTAAATTTGGGTGGCTTTGTGCTCCCCACGTTCAATGGTGTGATGATAATCTAACGATGGTGATCCTTCTGACTTTATGGGCGGAAAAACTCACGCGGTTGTTATTTTTTATTGGGGGTATAAATACCCATTTGAATTGATTCGCCTTTTTACTTTCACATTCAAGAGATCTTCCGCACATACTTTGAATTCGGTCACATCTCCAACTAAACTCGCGATTTCCTTCAGCACAAAAAGCATGTCCGAGGACCTTTTCCTCATTTCTGTAAGTCTTCTTCTCTCTCTCTCTAAATTACACTTCCTCTTTTCTGAACTTCTTTCTTCGTATCCCTTTCTTCCTTTTGTCTTTATCCAAGTCTTTTAGTCGTTTCCAGAGATGGGTAGGTTCAAGAAATTGATTGAGTCTGAAGAGGCGATGGAGAAATTTATCGCCGATTATAAGATACCTAGCAGTGTAGGTCTAAGGTACTGTGAGGAGGGAGAGGAGAGTTTTAGGAGGCAAGAGGGCGAGGTGGTGATTCCCATAAACGCCTTCTTAGAGGGTGGTATGAGAATCCCCATGGGTCAGGTGACGAGGGGTTACCTTAGACACTTCCGGCTAACCCCCACCCAGTGCAGCGGCAATATGTTTAGGATTCTGGGTTGTGTAGATGCCCTAAACGAAAAGATGGGGCTGAGATTAACCCACCACGACGTGAACTGGTGCTACAACCTTCAGCTCCTGAAGGGCAAGTCTTACTACATGAAGACAAGGGAGGATAGGGTGCGGCTTATCTAGTGCCTCCCCTCGTCTAGCAAGGGGCTGGATAAGGACTTCCTTATCGTGTTTGGGGAGTGGCACGATGGCCTTCATTGTCCAACAGTGGAGGGCACACTAGGTGGGGCACTCAGAGTAGGAGAAGGTCTATTCTTTTAAGTTTTTGCTGCCTGCTTTGTTTGGTTGCAATAGTAGTATGTTTTCTTCTTTGCAGATCCACACGCTTTTGAGTGTCATTTTGGTTTGGTCAACAAGAAGGACTTGGAGACCATGCTGAGGGCGGAGATCTTCGTGAACGAGGCCGACAACCAAGTCAGGGCTGCTCACAAGATCTTGGGGTACGACCCTATTCAGAAATCGTTCGCAGCGCCAAAGTATGTGATCAGAGCAAAAGATCCTCGGTTCCGGAGAATTACCGTAACCAAGGACGGTTTCTTGATCCCGGAGGGGTCCCCTACTCCAGAAGGTACTTCGTCGGCAGGCTCCTCTACACCCCGCCAAGCTGCGGAGGCTAGAAGTGAAGAAACAGAGGAGGAAGGTACTGGTTCGGGTTTGACCGAGGACGACTTTGGCGTGTTCGAATAAGTCCACCTGCCCGAGGATCCCCCTGGTGACTTGGGTGACCAGAGCCTGACCGAAGCAGACTTTCTGTCAGTAAGGAACTCTCCTTGGGCCGAGATGGGTTATAAGAGGAAATCCCAATCCAGCTTATTTAACCTGATTAAAGGCCAGCCAGGGAAGTCTCAGCCTAAGCTTCTTCCTCCTCCACCCAAGTCTCAGCCTGCCCAGACCAGGTCAACTTCTGCCCAGCCCAGACTTCCTTTTCCTCCATCTCAGCCAAGTCTGCCATCTAGGCCTGAGCCCTCTGATCCTAAGTAGAGGAAGGACAAGGGTAAAAGGCCTATGGGAGGGGACAGGTCTCGTTCTTCCCAGGAGGAGGATGACATTCAGTAGCCCTCCAAGCAACTAAAGATAGGGCCTCAAGGCCAGGACAAACAGGTCGCCGCCCAGACCGAGGCTCAGGCCTGACTTCCAGCCCTAATGCTCCACGGAGAGCCTCTGATGGACGATGCCTCCATTAGGGACTTCCGAGGGGGCGAAGGCACATTTGTAGTCGATGCACTGGAGAGGTCCCTGCTACTCCCTGCGGACATGGCTAAGCTAGAGGTTTTAAGGAGTAAGGAGGTCTTCCTCAGCCTCAAGCGATACTTAGGAATGGTAAGACTCTTAGCACTTATGATTCTTCTAACTTCGATTGGCAAGCTGTTCAGGCCACTTTCAGGAGTAAGGAGGCACATTTTTTGTTTCCTATTTACTTGTGCATTTATTTCAATTGGCAAACTGTTCAGGCCACTTTCAGGTTAGAGGAGGCATCCAACAAACAAGACAAGACCCTGGATGTAGAGCGTGAAAAACGCAAAGGGCTAGTCGGACCCTTAAGGCCTCCGAGGTTGATCTCGTGAAGGCCCAGGAGAAGCTGAAGAAGATGACCAGGGCTCGAGACAACGCTGAATTAGGCCTGGCTGGTGCCTAAAGGCAGGTGTTAGGACATATGTGTTCACATGATTAAGAACATATGTCATAATGTTTATGTAAATTGGCTAATCCTTTGACAAAATGCACTATACTTGTAATTGGGTAGTTCTAAGTGTTTTTAATACTTCAAGAAACAAGGTTTCAAGATCAAGTGTTGAAGTCATCAAGTCTGTCCAAGAAAAAGCAAGTTGAAGTGCAGAATTTTTAAAGCTCAACACCTGCTCGATAGCTACCTCGACACCTGCTATCTGTCGAGAATTAAAAAGTCAGAATTCCAATCTGATTTTCTTGGGATCCGTGAATGTGTTTTTGGGCCTTCTTTTCTTCTAACCCTAAACATATTTAAGGAGTATTTTAAGAGCCGTCAACATAGACACAAGTTGCACAAGCATTGAGCAATCCTTGTTCAAGCAAATTGTGATCTAAGACGAAGTTCTTGACCTAGTTCATCTTCTTCAAGAAGTTGCTGTGTACTTTGCACCGTAGGGTTTTGTGACCAAGCATCTTCCTGATCTTCATTGCATAGGATGATCTGAAGAACTTTGCAGCCAACCTCTCTTCCTAAAGTTGGTGTTTGAAGTCGCGTACTAGGATCCGCGCATCTGGTTAGTCACGTACTTGGGAGCCGTGCATAAAAAGGGGAAACTGTCACTACAGATCAAGTCCGATTGGGTATTGGGGTAAGAGTTCAACTGTAGGTTGGTAAGGTACTTGGGATTCCTTATTTGTAACTGCTTGATTTGATAATAGTGGAGTTTCGGGAGTGGTGACCTGAAAATCACCTGGTGGGGTTTTTGCCATTAGGGTTTTTCCCCATTCGTGAACAAATCACCGTGTTATTTATTTTCCGCTGCATATTTAGTTATTCGGTGATTTGTTTGTGCTGCCACGTATTTGCATGTTAAATTGATTAATTAATAACTTGGCTAAATTAATTAATTAGTTTAAATCACAAGGGGTCATTCAGTTTGTGGCCTATCAGCAGGCCCAAGACCAGACGAGGCGTCTGACTGAGGTGAAGGAGTAGTTAAGGATCGCAAAGGAGTAGATCGCTGATCTA
The DNA here is from genome assembly GCA_023621385.1 of Quercus gilva. Classification (NCBI taxonomy): domain Eukaryota; kingdom Viridiplantae; phylum Streptophyta; class Magnoliopsida; order Fagales; family Fagaceae; genus Quercus; species Quercus gilva. The sequence goes on from CM042477.1 coordinate 49,887,354, forward strand.
AAAAGAAGGTGGCCAATGCTGAGGGGGCCAAGAATGTGGCTGAGTGGGCCAGAAAAGAGGCTCTAAGGGCTAAGGCTGAGGCGGACTTTGGCAGGGTGGAGGCTCAGGCTTCTAAGGAAGAAGTCGAGAAGGTAGCCTATGCATCTAGGGTGGCCGAGACGGAGGCTGCTCTCAAAGCCCAAGTCCTTAGGGTATGCAGGCTCTACTGCTCCCAGGTTTGGAGTGAGGCCCTCAAACAAGCTGGGGTTGAGGCCTCGTCCGACCTATAGAAGGTAGAGAATGTATACTATCCCCTTGCCATCCGCGAGGCTGCTCCTTCCAACTTTGAGGCTGAGGTGGCTGCTAAGGAGATTGATACTGCCCCTAATGAAGAAGCTGAGGAGGCTGCAGTCACTACCGAGGTGGTTACTACAACCTCTGATGAGCCTGCCGTGGAAGCTGATCCTCTCGTGGTGACTGAAACAGCCAAAGGTCCCAACGAGGAAGCACCCCAGGAGGCCGCAAACCCCTCAGCCGATGTCCAGGCCCCTCTTGCCGAGGAGACAGCACTCTCTGCGGTGCCTTTGCAGATTATTCCTCTAAGTCAGGGCTCAGAGGACCCTAAGGCCGCCACAAATCAGCTACCCACAGGGGGAAAGAAGATTAAGCTGAAGAAGTAGGCCCTTTTGCGCCTTTGTCTTATCTCCCTTTTATTTTTTGGAACAATGTAATGGCACTTTTGCATTGTCCTTTTTTTTTTTTTTTTTTTTTTTTTTTTTTTTCAAATATTGTAATATGATTCCTGTTGTGTATATTTATGGACTTAATGTCGCACGCATTTTGTTTTCCCTTACTTGTCTCGTTTATATATATATATATATATATATTTGTTATTATTATTATTAAATTTTTTTTGTACTTGTATAATCCTAACTCCAGTTGTACCTCGGCCCATCACAACAATAATTACAGTAATGTGAAGATGTGTATGCAAAGGGAAACCTACCTCTTTTTCGTTTTTGACTTGGACCAAAAGTTGGCCAAAGTCATTAAACCCTTCAGGTGTGGGCTGAACCAGGACCAAGTCCATGGTCCCATAAAACGCTTTAAGTGATGCTCATGGGCGCAATTTTTGGATTTTGTTGTAGGAAAGGTCACCTTCGTCTGCAATGATCACAACGGGTATTAAGGTAGTTAATTAAACCGGATTAGGTTGCTCATCGGCTTTGTTTGATGCTTAGGCGGAATTTGTTTATCACTAATTTCACCAAAACGGATGACCCCAAGATTAGGTATAACTCTGATTCCACCCAACATTTAGGCTTTTCTTAAAGTAGTTAGGTTCTCCATAGGCTTGAGTCCGAGGACCATGCAAGGCCTTGGTTCTATCTAACACTTATAGGATTTATTGAAGTAGTTAGTTTCCCCATGGGCTTGAGTCCGAGGATCATGCAAGACCTTGGTTTTGTCTAACACTTAGGATTTATTGAAGTAATTAGTTTCCCCATAGGCTTGAGTCCGAAGACCATGCAAGGCCTTGGTTCTGTCTAATACTTAGGATTTATTGAAGTAGTTAGTTTCCTCATAGGCTTGAGTTCGAGGATCATGCAAGGCCTTAGTTTTGTCTAACATTTAGGATTTATTGAAGTAGTTAGTTTCCCTATAGGCTTGAGTCCGAGGATTATGCAAAGCCTTGGTTCTGTCTAACACTTAGGATTTATTGAAGTAGTTAGTTTTCCCATAGGCTTGAGTCCAATTGTAAGGATCGGGTTCAAGCACTATTCCTTACGGATGAGTGGACTTAAGCCTAGCTGGCCCAATACAATGAATTTGGAGAGTGCGGGTCAAAGAACTAGGCCCTAGTGAGGATTGCAACAACTAAACATGGTAATACATGGATTGGGTGGCAAGAACACAAACTAAAATATGAAACTAGGCTCTTCGGCAATTTCCTTGGATCATATAATTCTTATTCCTTCTTTAGCACTAGGTTACAAAGATGATACAAGTGCCACGATCTTTTTTCCTTCTAAAATTGCCGTCCCCATTTCTGGAGGACTTATTACATTTTATATCCCCTTCTGATTAATCCTAACCTTCCATTTGTTGATCATGCAGGTCACCACTTAAGTGCTTGTCCCATCAGCCACCTTCCCATCCTTCCTGTGGCTAGTAGCAGCTAAGGCAGTACTGTTCAGGGGTCACTTCTCCATCAATGCGGCCAGAACCTTAGTCGTGGGCATTTAATGTGGAGGTGACAGTTCCTCCTAGAATTGCTCCTCCACCATGCTTTCATGGCTAACCTGTTGTACTTGCCTCTCTTTTGGAACGCTCTGGAGGGTTACTTCTAAAAGTACTTTGCTCTTCCTTTCAATGGTCCTGGCTGGCCGAGGACATGATTGTCCTCGGCGGTACTCCTGGGTGATTAAAGCTTTCTTGACTCGTCCTCGGACATTCCTTCTTCCTCGGCATGGGCCTTGGGCTTAGCATAGAGTGGGCTGGGGTTGCCAAATTCTTTGGCCCCACACAAGCCATCACCAATTTCTAGGCAACATACCTATATTGTGCTTTGAAACAAGGTTTAGAACCCATTTAAGAAAAACCCACCTATGATAAAGCTTTATTTCCTAACTAGAATGGTTGCGCACTCGGCCTAAGCCATTGCATATTATCTAGTTGGAAATGTATAGATTTATTATAGATGTTGTGGTTACTCTCTTAAGTGAGAAGGTAACCAAAAGAAAAAGGGGTAGAAAATGTTTTTTAGGTTTTGAGAGAGAGAGAGAGAGAGAGAGAGAGAGAGAGAGAGAGAAATGAAGCAATATAGAGTACAATAAGTAAATAGAAGGTACGGGGTACAAGAATTTAAATAAGGTAATTGCGCCACGTGTCATACCCATGGCCGAGGGGGCCATTATCGTGCCGAGGTGGTCACACCCTCGGATAGTAAGGCCACGTCAGTGGCACGTTACTAGAGGAGGTCGTACTATAGAGAAAGAGTTTTGGAGAAAAGCCCTGACATGACTGAAGGGATAGTGGCTGCCACCATATTTAATGCATTACACCAAACCTCCTGACTACATTTATGTGGAGAAAATTCCTGAACAGTGCTGCCTTGGTTGCTGCAACTCACAAGAGGGTTAGGAAGGTGTCTGATGGGACAAGCACTCAAGTAGTGGCCTGGACGATCAAGAAATAGAGGGCCAAGATCATCTAAAGGGAGCTATATAATGTAAGAAACCCTCTAAGAAGAAGGGATTGGAAAACTTGTAAAGGAAACATTGTAGCAACAAAAGCTGAAATTGTATCCAAGTCTAAAAAAAATATATTCAAGAACCACTCTCCTCGAACTTTGCTGAGGAATGTTTTCTTTGTATAGAGCTTATCTTTCTTTGCTTTCTTATTATCTTTAATCCACTGTGTGTGCTACTTGATCTATTGAAGACTGGCTTTTAGGCCCGCTCTCTACAAATTCATTATGTTGGGCTCTTTGGGCCTGAATTTTTCTACCTTTTGGGCTCAGGAATCAAACACTGCCCCTACAGAAGGAATGAACAATATATATAGATGAGCAAGTAAATAAAGCAACAAGATAAATAGAAACAAGAAAATAAATAGATGAACAAGATAAAGGAAAAACAAGATAAATAGATATATGAACAAATAAATAAAAACAACAAGATTTTTTTTCCTAAATGCCTAGACTTGATTAATCCTTCCCCCTAGGGCTACTTCTCACATAGTGTCTAGGAAAAGGTACGAAACTCATCTAGTAAAAACCCACAAGAATATAAATATTTAACAAGTAAATGAAACAATAGAGCATAATACACATACAAATAAATAAGAACAACAAGATAAATAAAGGAACAAGTAAATAAGAACAACAAGATAGATTTTCCTAGATGCCTAGAGTTGATGAGTCCTTCCCCTTAGGGATACTTCTCATATAGTGTCTAAGAAAAGGTATGAAACCCATTTAGGAAAAACCCACAAGCATATAAATATACAACAAGTAAATGAAACAAAAAATATAATAAATCATTATATAACTAAGATAGCATCTAAAGAGCAATAAATAAATATGTCAAGCAATAGAAAGATAGAACAAGGAATTAAAGTGCAAGAATCTAAAGAGACAAATAATGAAAGAGTCATTTTTATATATAGAATGTTATGATGTTACAAGAAAAAGGAAAAAAGGAAATGGGCATTTTGAGGGAGGTTTCCTAAGGAAAAACGAGAGAGAGAGAGAGAGAGAGAGAGAGAGAGAGAGAGAGAGAATTCTAGCCTAGAGAAATTTTTGTAGGTTTTTATGTGTGTGTTTTTACAAAAAAAGAGAAGGGGTATATATAGTAGTGGAGAGACCATGTCGGGGTGCTGATGTAGCACCTCCCACATAGCCACATGGTGTCATGCATCTATGTGGGGTGTGTTGCATAACACCCCACATGTTGTCTCATGATTTCTCCTCAAGCTGTCCTATTTTGTCATATTTCCAATTTTGGTCCAATTTTCATGTTGCTGTTTAGAGACCTTTCCGAGTTTCGATTCCTTCAAATTTTATATCCCTGAAAATCTCTGGATGTCTTGTTTACATAGGTCCTGGCCTAGCTCGATTTGGAGTTACGGTCCCCAAGATATCACATTTGGGAGAGAGATGACGCAATGTAGGAAAATTTGCAACACTTTTCTTGAAAAATTTATTTCTCTCAACCCGTGGCAAATATCGTCAAGCCATTTTTATGAGAGGTATTCGAGACATCATACTTCAATCTTGTTTAAATGGATTGCCCAATATCTACTCAGTTGGTATAGTTTTTAAGCGAAAATAGCCCAAAACAACCATTTTTGACCTGAAAATAGTGAAACATTTACTTATAGTTCCGGTATTTTATAGATATCTCATCCGTTTTAACTCCGATTTTGACCCATAAATTGTCATTTAGAAGGGAAAATTTTGGCCTATAAGATGGTCCAAAATTTATCTTGATCAGATGGCTAGATCAAAAAGTCAATTTTTTTACCGTCCCCAATTAGGGTATTTGGTCTTAATTCTTGTCAAAAGTGACTAAATTAGTTGCAACTTTTTGCATTTATTCCCCGTTTATGGCTTTAAAAATCATGATTTTCACCCTTTTTGAACTTTAAGCATTATTTTGACGTGTTAATCGAGGTTGGATAAAATACGGTATCGACACCTCCAAAAAAAAAAAGAAACCCTCAATTTACTAATCTTCTAAAAAAGACAAAATTCAGTGAGCAAGTCATTATTATAATAAATCGATGTAAAATTTATTTCATATTTTTTTCTTAACTTATTGAGATGGTAGATGAGAAAAATAATGATAGTGATGGACCTATATTCTTATTAATCATAACTTACCATTTTAACAAGTTATGAAAAAATGCATTAAATGAATTAATAAATCGATGTAAAATTTATTTCATATTTTTTTCTTAACTTATTGAGATGGTAGATGAGAAAAATAATGATAGTGATGGACCTATATTCTTATTAATCATAACTTACCATTTTAACAAGTTATGAAAAAATGCATTAAATGAATTAAGAAAAGATTCTTTGAACTTTTAACCTTTATAATCCACTTGCTATTAAGAAAAAGAAAGTAAGTATATGTAAATAAAATTACCCATTAAGTGTCATCATAGCTAATGAAGCTGCTGGAACCCAATGCGGCAAAAGGTGTACTCCCCATGCACCACAAAACACATTTGTCAATTGATTTATTGCCTAATTGACACCTATCTCTATTCTCTAGCCCCGTGTCACAAGTTTGACTAATCTTCCACCTTCCTTGCAAAAAATGCAAATATATATATATATATATATGTTGATTTACTAATCTTCTATAAAATGACAAAAATATCATTTACATACTAGTTGTGGCCGACTAGTGAGCAAGCACTATTATAATAAATCTGTGTACAATATTTATTTTGCAAATTATTCCACAACTTATTGAGATGGTAAATAAGAAAAATGATATAATAATGATGGAGCTATATTCCTATTAACCACAACTAACCATATTAATATGGTAGGGAAAAATGCATGAAGTGCATTATCTCTCTTCTATTCACCTAAATTTTAGGGCATAAATTTGAGAAGAGAACAAAACATTCCTATATAGTCTATACCATACCATAAAGAAACAAGGAAACCAAAATCAAGCTCATATGTTTGTAGTTTTGTGAACACAAAAAATGCTAATCATTTTGGTTAGCCAGATTATCACCTCTAATTCTCACACAATTTCATAGTTGCAAACACACTCATCAATTGTGCCAACTACTAAACTACCCCCTTGAATACACAAACAAAGAAGTGGGTTCTAGTTTGCTCAAGTAGTAAATTAGTGTCATGGTACGATGATAATAAACAATCACCATGAAGCAGATGTCATAGTTCTGAAATATTATGTATTTATAAATAAATAATTAAATAAAAACACAAACACGTGTCGGTCAACAAAGTAGGCTGAGTTGGTCTCCTGCATACACCAGCGAGGCATAGCATAGTATAGTTGCTAAGGGCATTCTCTGTGAATGTATGTGAATGTAGTTCATTAGGTTGAACTCTCTCTATCACATCCATTCTTCTCTACATCTACATCAATTTTACTCTTCTTATTTTAAAATATTTCAACAAATACAATTCTATTTTATATACTTACTCAAGGGAAGGCAATCGTCCTGCACACATCTTAAATCAGTATGTTAGGAATTTAGTTAGTTTTGTAGTTTGGATAGAGAAAAATCCTATTATGATTGTGTTGGCTTTGGCTCAAGATTTAATGTGTTTATCTTCATCTTAATAAAATTACAATATTCTTATAATAAAAAAATGATAGTAAGTATTATATAATTTCTTGTTTGATTGGTCAGTTGTGTCCTAAAATGCACGTGTGACATTTAAGTATGCACATATAGTTGATTTTTTTTTTCTTTTTCTTTTTCTATTAGTTTTACTAAAACATTCCTTATATAGGTTGAGGCCAACCTACATTGAGCTAAGAATACCAATACAAGATTATACAATTCTTTTCGCTTTTTTTTGTTGTTGTTTTTTTGGAGTCAAGATTATACAATTATGAGCTACATAATTCCATCCAAAGTAGGGTGGGAAGAATACCTTAATTTTTAGGCCTAAGCATTTAAGACAAATTAACTTGTTAAATATACTATGTTGATATCTATAAACTATAATGTTCCCCATCAAAAAAAGAAGAAGATATCTATAATGTACATAAAAAATAAAATATATCTATAATGTCTTGTAGTTGTTAATTTGTCACCAAAAAAAAAAAAAAAAAATCCCAAGTACTTTAGATTATACTTTTATCTAATTTGTATTGTTATTTTAAGCAACATTTGAAGAAACTTGTAAGGGCAAAATGCAAAATTCACTCTTTAAGTTTCACAACTTTTCATTTTAGTCTTCTAAGTTTGAGTTTTGTTATTTCAATCCTTTAAGTTTTATTTATTCTCAATTAAGTCATCCGTTAGCAATCTATTTGTTGTCGCCGTAATCTATAGCAAAACTACGTTGTTTTTGTCATTTATTTAATTTTTAATTTATTATTTATTTAATAACTTTAAGAAAATGTTAATCAAAAGAAAACCATAAATTAGATAAAGAAACTACATCCTATTTGGAGAACAACATTGAAGAACTAAATTGAATCCCCACCCACCCAATACTGTGAGATACTGAGAGGGAGAAAAAGTGGGGAAAGAGAGACCGAGAGGGAAAAGAGGGAGAAGAGAGACCTAGAGAATTTGAGTTTGGCCTTTAGATTATCGAAATTCAAATTTGGGAGATCAAAGCAGTAAGGATTCAAAGTAAAGGACTTGGAATTTGGCAACAATGTCAGGTATTGAGGATGAAAGTTGAGGCCATGAAGGAGCTTGTGCCTCTTTTGTTTGCACTCACTGTTGCTGTCATAGTCGCGACTAGAGGAACATTTTCTACCTTCACAAGCCCATCACCACTCTTGCATATAGATGCTTGTCCACACTTTCTTACACACCTACCAGATGCATTTCTCAAAGACCATTCACTTGGTGACTTGGGTTGGAACCCAAGTAGGACAAGTGCATTCAAATTTAGTATCATTTTGATGTTGAAATGTACCAAATGTTGCCATAATACACAGGTCCCTCGGCACTTTGCCCAGAGAAAGCCATCTTGGATCTCCCTCCCTAGTCACAAAGCGTTGAATAGACCTCGATTTGCTTACCACTAATCTTGCGAATGTTCTTGGTAGAAGTCTCAGTCTGGTTATTCACCATACCAAAATTGAAGAAAATATTAGCTTTTGCGAACTCGGGTACCCCACTCCATCCAAAGCCATTCCAATGACCAAAAAGCCACCACAAAATGTTACTTTCAATAATGTTGTTCTCCAAATAGGATGTAGTTTCTTAATCTAATTTTTGGATTTTTTTTTAAATTTTTTTAAATTAACGTTTTCTTAAAATTAATAAATTAAAAATTAAATAAAGGACAAAAATTGCATAGTTTGACTATAGATAATAGCAACAACTAACGGATTGCTAACAAATGACTTAATTGAGAATAAATGAAACTTAAAGGACTAAACTGACAAAACCTAAACTTAGAGGATTGAAATAAAAGGTTGTGAAACTTAGAAGGTGTGTTTTGCATTTTAGCCTACTTTTAACTTTTAATCTCTATAATCCACTTGTTATTAAGAAAAAAAAAGTAAGTAAATGTAAATAAAATTACATAGAAAGTGCAATTAATAACCAATGAATTAATGTTGATGATCCAAAAACAATTGAGAAAAGGCAAAAGAGAAGCTGCTAGAACCCAATATAGCAAAATGTGTACTCCCCCATGCACCCCAAAGCACCTCAATTTATCAATCGGTTTATAATCCAATTGACATATATCTTCTATCTCTATCCCTGCGTCACAATTATGACTAATTATGACTAATCTTTCCCTTCCCCGTTAGCAAAGGCCAAACAAAAGGTTCAATTTATTAATATTCTAAAATATGACAAGAATGCAGTGAGCAAGTCACTATTATAATAAGAGAAATGCTACGTCTATAATATTTTTACAACATTTTTACAACAAATCCTAAATGGCAGGTTGTTACTGGTTATTATTGTTGGGGCAAAAAAGTAATCTTAGTGTTAGTTTCAAATTTGAACCAATAACAACTAACCACCTGTGATTTGTTGTAAAAATGTTGTAAAATTGTTGTAGACGTAGCATTCCTCTTATAATAAATCTACATACATTACTTACTTCACATTTTTTTCCACAACATATTGAGATTGTAAATGAGAAAAATGACGATAGTGATGGAACTATATTTCTTTTAATCACAATTTACCATTTTAATTAGTTATAAAAAAAAATGCATGCAATAATTTGAGAAAAAATGCTATTAATTTTTAAACTCTATAATCCATTTGTAATTTTTTTTTTTTTTTAGAATACTAAGTATTTTTAACATACACACGAGGAGAGGGAAAATGTAAATAAAATCACCTAGAAAGTGCAATTAACAACTAATGAAGCTACTAGAACCCAATGCGGCAAAAGGTGTACTCCCCGTGCACCCCCAAAACATCTCAATTTGACAATTGATTTATAACTCGATTGACACCTATCTCTGTTCTCTATCCCCATGTCACAAATTTGACTAATCTTCCACCTTCTCTCCAAAAAGACAAAAAATAAAATAAAATAAAATAAAATAAAAAACTTAATTAACTAATCTTATATAAAATAACAAAATTCCCTTAACATACATATTAGTTGTCTAGTCGACTAGTGAGTAAGTCACTATTATAATAAATCTACACACAGTATTTATTTTGTAAATTGTTTTGACAACATATTGAGACGGTAGCTAAGAAAAATTATAATAGTGATGGCCGATGGCCTATATTCCTATTAATCACAACTTACAGTATTAATAAGTTATGGAAAAAAAAATTGATGAAATACATTATATCTTGTCTATTCACCAAAAAATGCTAAAATTAAGAAGAAAGCAAAACACGTGCCTTATATAGTATATGAGAAAAGTTAAAGAATATCCTAAGAGCATTTATTAGTGAATTATTTTAGAAAAATTTTTATGAGAAAAGAAAAATAAGCAATAAAAATATTGATAATTTTTTTATTCCCATAAAATAAAAGTGATATTAAATTTTCTTGAAATTGTTCATTTTATTTATGTACTAAAATAGTTCATTAACAAATGTCACCCGTTAACCAAATCTATAGAATATACACCATACCATAAAGGAGCAAGGAAACCAAAATTAAGTGCATATATGTTTGTGGTTTTGTGAACACAAAAAACACTAATCATTTTGGTTGGTCGGATTACCACCTCTAATTCCCACACAATTTTACAAGTGCAAACACGCTAATCAATTGTGCTAACTACTAAACTATCCATAAACACACACAGGTGTCGGTCAACGAAGTAGGCTGAGTCGGTCTCTTATTTATTTATTTATTATTATTATGAAAAAAAAAAAAAGGGCTCGAAGGGCTGAGTTGGTCTCCTGCGTACACCAGCAAGGCATAGCATAATAAATAATAACACCACACTACACTAGCAAAATCTGATAATATTAATAATATTACAATTACAAAATATAAAATACAAAATACAAAATAGAAAGAAAGAAAATAAAAACTTTGGCAAAGACCACGAGGTTCGCAGCCTCTCTCTTTCTCAAAGTCTCTCTAACCCCTCTAAAAAGGTAAGGTAAGCAAACCCACACTGTCTACACCACCTTCTCGCTATCTAACCATAGCACCAAATTCCACAACCGTACAAACCCTTTTTGTTTTTGTTTGTTCAGTTTATTGGGTGTCGTTAATTCTTGTTTGTTTGTTTGTATTGTTGGGTTTGGACTTTGGAAGAACAACAGCAATGCCGGCACAGAAGCGAGGTGTGGAGGAGGAGGAGGAAGAGGAGGAGGAGTTGGTAGAGGTGGATGATCCACTGGAACACGACCACAGTAACCATGAACAACACCAAGAGGAACCACAAGGTATATAGACGTTGTGTACTACGTACGTGGGTTTGCTTGTCTTTCTTTTTTAGCTTGTAGCTTGCTGTTCCCCCAAAAATTCATAAACCTCAAGCAAAGCAACCACCGAGATTTTACTTATTGCACATTCAGAGAAAATTTTTTGATTCTTCATTTCCTTAACCATGTTCTTTGTTTTCTCAGAGTCTGATCGAAGCCATTCGTCCAGTAATGGAGACAGCAAAGACGAGTGAGTTTTCTTTTATTATTATTATTATTATTATTCTTTTCGTGCTATTCGTTCTCTTGGGCTTTCTTTGTTGGTGTGAGTGTGTGAATTATAGAGGTTGGTGTTGTTTGATCTGGGATCTGCGTGCTTTGTATGGTGGTGGTGCTTCTGTGTTGTGTTTTCTCGAGGAAGTTGCACATGGGTGTTTCAGTGAGTGATAATTTTGAGTGTGTTCGAATGGTTATCGTTGTGTTTTGTGGTATTTCTGAGATGGGTTTTGCTCTCTTCTTGTGGACGAGTTCGATGAAGGTTGGTAGAGTTGGGGTTTTGGTCATCTGGGTCGTGGTGATTTTGACTCAGAATTGGTATATGTGCATGAGACTTTGTTGCATGGTAGCGTCTGTGACAGTTTGGGTTTTGGGATTTTGCTACTGTAGTGAAATTTTGCATGTCGATGCTTATCAGGGATCTTGTACTTGCATCGTGCTACTTGATTACGTTTATACATGTACTTTAATTTTATTATGATTTCGGAGATTGGTGCAGAGGTTGGTTAAAATGATTTTTAACAATTGGGGACCTGGATTACTGGTATTGTTGAGGAATTTGGGTGATGGAAATTTTTGTTAGGCTAAGAAGGCTTGTTGAGTGTTGTCAGTGTCACTCTGGGCCTCTGGGTTGCTGATTATTATGTTTACTTTTCAATTACCGAGTCTTGGAAGTTGGAACCATTGTCCTTTTTGTTTCTAGGAGCTCTGCCAGTTTGGCTGTGATCTGCTTTATGTTAGGATATACTCCGGTTATTGTTTAGACAATGAATTTAATTCATCTGAAACCTCAGGTGGGTTAATTGAATCTTGTACATGTAAATTGTATTGTTCAACATCACACATTACTTATCCTCATAGAACAGTGAATTGATAGGCATTTTCCCAAGAACTCTTTTGTTGATGTCTGAGCATCACCCGAGTGTAACATTTTTATGTACATGACCCAGCAGGTTTTTTTTTTTTTTGTTTGTTTGTTTGTTAAAAGATTGATATGAATGCATCTACCTAGTCAATATTTATAAAATTCATAGACAGCAAATAATTTTGTGAATGATATTTTGATTACTGTTCTACATCCTGGGACACTACATAATAATTTGACATATCCAATAATTATAGCATTCAAAAGCCTTTTTGGGTGTGTATGCTGGAGCTAACATGTAAGCCTGATGGTTTTGCCAGAAAGTATAAGTCAGAGAAAAACTAAAATGGTGCCATATTGTTTGAGAACCTGATTAGAAGAAACCTTCTCCTTGTCAATTGCTTTTTTCACAGAGTAAATAAGATTGTTTTGTACAATTTAGGATCACTATTGCTCTCCTCTAGTGTCTACTGATAAAACTGCTACATGCATTTTTTCAATTTACACATTTTGATAGATTTTTTACAACACTGAGAATGTCATGCATGCCTTTTGAATCTGAATTTTTTCAACACCAAGTTGCTATTGTAAGTCTACATGGCAATCGTGATTGGGTGTATTAACATGCCTAAGACAATAACTGTCAGTGTAATTGTTAGCATTCAGTTCAGCTTAATGTTTGACAAAGAGGGACTTTTGGGCCCTGGATATTCTATTTATGGGAAACAACCATTCTTGATACTGTGGTTCAGAATGGCATCTCAGCAAAGCATTTTCTCTAAATTCCTCCTTGACAAAGGAGCTTGACTTGCTTAAACAGTGTTATCTGGAAGCTGGAATATTTTCATCATGCTCATGAGTTATTCTAACATATTTGACTTGACTGCTTTGGTTAGACCGTAAGGATCATATGGAGTATTGAATCTCTTGTTTATACAAAGTGGACAACCTGCTTCATATTTATAGAATTATACTGAACACCTGTTTCTCACAATTGTTTTTGTGAAAGTATGCAAGAAATTGCTCCAAGAAATTAAGTACATTTATCAGTTGGTATTAAAGAAAATATAGTTTAATTGGTTCAATAATGAAATAAAATTATTAGAAGAGATTGATCCTCTTTTGGTCACATTTTGTGGTGGGAGGTGGGGTTAACCTGAAGGTCAAACTTCTCTTTCTTCTATCAATATGAGCTTTTATTATTTATGGATTTGCCATTACATTTTATAAAACATACTTTCGTCTGAAAAAATAGAGAAATGTATACAACCAACTCTCCTTCAATTATGGTTGTATGGTAACCCTCTGTCTTGCTGTTTATATGCAGATTTGTTGTAGTGAAACTGTCAGATATCCGCAAGGAAGTACAATGCCCAATCTGTCTAGGTATAATTTTATTTTTGGTTTTTTTTTTTTTTTTTTAAATTTTTTTTATTATAAAAAAATGTAAGAAACATTCACTTCCTAATGATTTTGAATTGCAAAAGATCATAATAAATTTTTTGTCATATGCAACACCCCCACCCCCCCCCCCCCCCAAAAAAAAAAAAGAAAAAAAAAAAAATTGGGTTCCAAGAAGTGGAACCCAAAAATCTAGAGGTCTTGTCTCTCCATGTGGAAAGTTATTAATTTGATTTCCAGAACCATCTTAGATGCTTACTTCTATGACATTTATTGGTAGATATGTCTGTTGTGAAACTAAATAAATAGAGGTAGATGTCTGGAAGGTTATTGAAGCTTTGAGAAGAGTGCTTTTTACAATTGCCATCATTTGAACTTTCTATTTATTACAAAACTGATACCAATGTGTCTCTAGTTGCACACCCCTTTGATTACATTGGTATGCTGTTTTTCGTGGTTTATAAGAGCCGCATAACATATCAATTTGACCATTTAAAACATTCAGTCAAGATGTAATAGTCAGGTACTTGATACTTGACTATCTTGTGGGCATTACTGGCCAATGTACTTTAGGGTATCTTATATGCTAGATGTATACATATGGAAACTACTCTGTTTTCTATGTGATCTCCTTGCCAAAGTCCTTCACTAGAAAATATATTTATGAGATTATCTGCATTGTTAATGATTATATTTTGCTTTGGATGCTTGACAGGCCACTCTTTGCCTATGTTATTCTCAAGGAAATTAACGTATCAAATTTCACTTGCATGTGTTCTTTATCTTTTTCACTTGTGTGAATGTGTCTTTTTCTCCATCTGCAAACAATGGGTGAACTTCTTGCTAGTGCTATTGGAAATTTGTAATGCATTTTAGTCTTTGTTCAAATTTAGCAGTGATACGTGGATCTACAAGGCTAGAAAAAATGCACTACACCTCAATTGCAGAGTGTATATTTTCTCTTCAGGAAAACCCATGGTTCATACACCCTTGAATTTTACATATTATTTGAAGGAATTTTTCTTTTTTCAGTTACATTGCATTTTTTATGCCGTTGTTAAAGATGTGAAGTCATTGATTCTTCACTGTTTTGAATTACTATTATATGGTTTTGCAGAGTAATCATCTTATATAGGGATTGTAATGGTTGTAAACAATTCAATTCAACTGAGCTCAACTAAGCCATGGAAGCATATGCTTAGCATCTGCTTTGGCTTTGCATAGTTTACCATTCAACCTATGGCCTTAAAAAATGGATGAACTTGTACAGCATTGGATTATGTCTTTTTAGTATATGATATTTATCTATATTCCCATTTATCTCTTTCAAGGGCCAAAGACTCTCTTAAGTCAAATTAAATTGTACAGTTTTTGAACTATCTAGATTTCCCCACACCACTGCCAACCCCCCGCGCATGCGCGGGGACCATCCAATCACTCACTGGTCTTGCAAAAGTTACGAAGCAACCAAAACATCTTTGGGGGAATAAATTTTTTTGTTGATTCAATATTACAATGAGAGTGCAGGCCTTGAGCTTGTTAGCCTATCAGCATTTTTCTTTAAGTTTCATGGCTCCTTTTCCTTCTCCAGATATCAAATATTGCAATAAAAAAAAAAAAAAAAAAAAAAAAAAAAACATTGATTTCTTTGTTTTCATATGTATAGGGATCATTCGGAAAACTCGAACGGTAATGGAATGCCTGCATCGCTTCTGCAGGGAATGCATTGACAAGTCGATGCGGCTTGGGTATGTCATCAAACTGTCTTCCTTATTAATATTTGATTAATTGAAACCTTGAGACCAAATTTCTTCTGTGGTGTTGGTTTGGGGTGATCATACAAGTTTATTAAAAATTTTGAAGTACAAGCTAAAATATTTTTTATTAATCAAATTGGTGATTGATATTCACTGCAGGAACAATGAATGCCCTGCCTGCCGAACACATTGTGCTAGTCGTCGCTCTTTGAGAGATGATCCAAAGTATGATGCCTTAATTTCAGCTTTGTATCCAGATATTGACAAGTATGAGGAAGAGGTATATTTTGATGGCCACTATTTTGCATGTCATTTTAGAATCCGATCTACTGTATCATTTTGTAATTTCAAGGACTCATTATTGAGCATCTGCCCTAGGAATTGGCTTTTCATGAGGAGGAAAGGGCTCGCAATAAGCAGGTATATTTTTCAAAGTTTTAGCTTTGAAGCCTTGTGCCCTACTGCACACACATCCATCTATTTTGGTATCGGAAAGTTCAGGAAGTGCCGACTGTCACCAAAAGAAAGAGAGAAAAAAGGGGGGTGTGGGGACACCCTAAAAAGAATTCTTGTTTTTCTTGTAAAATCATGGCATTCTTCTGTGACTGAAGCCACAGGGGCAGAAAACTCTAGATGATAAATGCCTTTATTCTTTTTACATGAAAACCTAACTAATGTGTTTCTATGAATTAAAGCAGTACAGTGCCTTGTGATAGGGTAGTATAATGGCCACAGGATCATTGATTTTTACCATCCAAGTATTAGGCTTTTACTTCAAATTAATCACCAGCAGAACTTTTAGATGTCTTCTCTCTCTCTCTCTCTCTCTCTTATTTAGTGATTCAAGTCTTTATATTTATCTTAATTTGGGTAGATACAAGCTTCCATTGCCCAAACTTTTCGACGGCAAGCAGAAGCTCTGGGTAGGAAGCGGTCAACAGCTAAAGCCACAGCAGCTGCATTTGTTAGGAGATCAAGAGGCTATCGAAATGCTCATTTGAGAGGAAGGAGAAACTATCGAAATGCTGCTGAAAGTCAAGGATCTGATGACAATGAGGATGCAAATATTAATGATGGAGGCAAAGATTCATCTTCTGCTGATGAGCACACAGAAGTCAGACCCAAAAGAAGCAAGAGATGGGGAGGAGTTCGATTTTCTCTGCCTTCTCCAGCAGCTGCTAGTGCAGATGGAGGTGGGGATGAAAATGATTCTGAAGTAAACAGAGAATCGATAGGTGTGTCAGCTGGACTTGTTGGCAGTTCAGAAAGGCTTGCGTGGGGAAAAGGTGGCATGCGGAGTCACACACGATATGGCAGTATGAATGGTGGAAATGGTAAGAATGCCCGGAACAGCCGCCTCTCAAAATTGGCTGAGTATCTGCGGAACTTAGAGGAAAATGATAATGAGGTAAAGTAGATTTTGCAGGATGATCTTGGGACTCAGCTTTGATAAGGAACTGTGAATTCCATTTGTTGCTTCAAATTGCCTCAAATTCTTGGCTGTACTAGTCTCTAGTTCAGTCTTTTTATGATGGCTGAGATCATGATATCATCATTTTTGTCTTTTTGAGATATTATGTGCTTCTTGAGCTCTCAATTACACTGAACTTGAATAAAATATGCTCCTTATTTCAGTTAACGATCAACCTCATGCTTGTTTCTTTCGATGAACAAAGTATACCGGGTTTGGAGAGGCCCTACCTTTGCTGCAAGCCTACCCTGTCAGTTAGACAACTGCGCAAGGTGTTTGTTTTTCTACCTTATACTGTGATTTTCATTTTATTGCACTTCACCAAAAGCTTCTATTACCACTACTGGAACTGGTTTTCAATTGGTTGTTCAAACAGTATGTTGCTGTCCAAACTGCATCTCAAGATGATGAAGTTGTATTGTATTTGGTGAATGAATTGGATTCCAAAATCAACCCTTCAACCTCTTCGAGTGAAACACTGTCCAAGTCTCGTGTAATTAATCCAGGCAAAGATAAGTTGAGAATTTTAGGGGAGCAGGAAACCTTGGCAGGACTTATAACAGGCAATTTTGTACGTGGCTATCTGGTAAGCATTTCTAAAATTTATGTTTATATACTTTGTGCAAACAGCTCGCACCTACGCAGTATATAGAAGGATACAGATTTAGTTTTGTATACAATTAATTATGACTTATCTTTTAGTTTGTACATGGAATACTAAGTCGATCTGTTGGTTTTTATTGTGATCTTTCAGCTTCTGGCATACGAGAGAAAGCAGTGGCACTCAGATTTTCTGATGGGTTTGTCATGAAGAACAAGGTCTCTCATCTCTTGTTTACCATGGTGTGGTATATATTATACTGACAAATGGGAATCTAGTTAGCTCCAATATTGTTAGTTTCAATGCTAGCACTGCAATATGTATCACAGAAAAATGAAAAGCTTTTACGAGGTTGAAAAGTTCACAGAAAATGAACATGTTAGAAGCTAGAAAGTCCATACTTAAAAATTTGTTACCACTTTTGACGAGCATCTATAGCCTGCCTAACTGTGATTAATATTTTTTAGGGTAAGTGATTATAATCCATTGAATTGTATGGTATTTACTCATTTAACGAGTTCAAATCGTGACTGAGGCTTTGGCTCAAGTGGTTGATCTGCCTCTCTTCCATGAGGAGAGTGCAGGTTTGAATTCCAGGGACCTTCGTCCCCCCTTAAAACTTTCTGGAGCTCAAATCAGGACGATAGAGCTCTTGTGTCCTAAGGAGTCAGATCAAATTTTTTACTGCCTTATCTTTTATAAAATTGTCTCCAGAATTTCTATGAACCACAAACATTAACATGGGACATTGATACAACGAAAAAAGCTAGTTTTTTGTAGTGAACTAGTGATGATCTAAGGCACGAGCAAAACCATGTTGCCCATGTGTGTATCGCACCATTTAATTAATTTTCGTAATTTTTTTTTTCTTTTTTTAGATGCGGTGAAAATTTCCGAATTTTCATTTATTTATGTTGGTAAAATAACCTTCCACCCAGCATTCGATTCAAGTGGAACTTCTGTGCCCTCACGTGGGGTTCGGGGGACTTACCTGGAAGGCATAGTCCCTGGCTTGTTGAAAAATAGTCCTCGTAAGTGGTAACACTTACATGTGGTTGTGGCTCTCCAACTTCACCTATTAATATAATTAATTGCGAACGTGCGCGATTCACGGGAAAGGTATTGAGTATAATATATAGGTATTGAGTATAATATATAATTTAATCTTGGTTTATTTTACTATAATCACAAAAATTGAATTTGTAAATAACACTATATAGCTAAAACATATATTAGCAGTTATATGATTTTTTTTAAAATACTATGGAACATAAAAAAATAAAAAAAATAAATTTATTATAAACTGACAGAATTTGTTAACACACCTGAAAATTGAAATTGAATATGTTCCCATATATAGCTCATGATCTTTTTTATTTTATTTATTTTTAGATTGATAAGTGCAGCTCTTGAATCTTGATAAAATAAAATCTACAAATTAGGAATTTAACTCATTAAAAAAAAAAAAAAAAAAGCTATATCCCTAAACTTATTGTTTAAAGAGTATCTATTGTAGCAACTTGTGGCAACACTTGTCTGTAAAACCACTAACCCCTTAATCCCATTTTTTTTTTTTTGAGAATCCATAATTCATAATCTATAAGTCATAGATTCCCAATTTAAATAAATAAATAAAAACAAACAATTAAAAAAAAAAAACATCAAACATATCAAATTCTATACCCTTTAAACAAAATCTACTTCATATTGAATATTTTCTAATTATTTAGCAAATAGATAATCTCTTCTATAATATCCAATAACAAAACCTTAAAATAACCCAACTTAAAATTTGGAATGGTGAATACTATTAGTGGATAGTAATAACCACAAAGGCACAAAGATTATCCATTCTAATTGCCTATAAGGCTAAATGACTACAGTAAGTTTTTGTATATAGAGCTAAACTAAATGATTGGATCAATAAAACATTTTCACCAAAAAGAGAAAGAGAGAGCAAAATAAAAAACATTTTATATAGAAAATTCAAAGAAAGCTTTTTAAGAACTAGAGACCAGGAACTTATCTCTACAGAATAATATAGCTTTCACGTAATAGCTAATATGATAGGTAACATAGTCGGGTTTATATATTGATTATCTGTAGGCATGGAGCATGTATTGTCGTGTGTGCTTGTTAGACATTGAGCATGCTTTGTCATGTATTCTATAATCAAGGATGGACCCAAGAATTCAAGCTAGGGGGGCCGAAGATAAGCAAAAAAAAAAAAAAAAAAATCAAATACATATCCATATAGTATTAACAAATTATCAACCAAGACAAATATACAAAAATCATTGTTTCTTAATATATTAAGATGCAATCATCTACCAACAAAAACAAAAGACATAAAACACTATTGTCTCTTAATACATTATCTATGAAAAGGGAACTTGACGCTCTTTTAAATCTTCGAAATCATCTATGACTGAATCCAAACTAAATGTCAAAGCGATATCCTTTTCAATGTATAGCATCCTAGAGTCCGTCAAAAAAATCATTTTCCATTTAGTTATGAAGGTTAGTTTTGACAACTTTCATAGCTAAAAATGCTCGCTCTGTAGTTGCAGTAGAAATCGGAAGAGTAAGCACAAGTCTCACAATTCTATAAACAAGTTTGTAGTGTTCTAAGTTTCTAGTTCTTACTAACTATTGACACAACTTGGATAAACTTTTCAATTTTTTGAACTCTGGATCTTGGACTACATTATGCTCACAATGATAAAGGTCCTTCTCCAACACTTGTTTGTCATAGTTTGTGAAATTTTGTGGATAGAACTTCTTTACCAACAAACAAAGATCACTAATTCTGAAAGAATTGAATGCCTCTTGAGGTTCTAAAGTTGCGCTAAGCCTAAGTAACTTCATTGCATCCTCATTAAACCTATGATTTAGTTCCTATAGTCGAGAATCTATTGCAGCATAAAAAATATTAACTCGATAATGATGCTTAAGTGTAAAGTCATTTTGCTATTTACGAGGTCAGCCTTGCCTCCCAACATAACAAGCATTCATATGTAAGACATCAATGCAATGCTTCTCACAAAATGATATCATAGTGGCAAGTAAGCTATCCCATCCATCATCTCTAAATTTTTGGATAAGTGTTTTAGTAGATGAAACTAAATGCATGGCATTTAAAATGTCTTGAGATTGGCTTTACAAATGTTGACAAAGTTTATCATTGATCTCCATAGTTTCCTTCTCAAGATGCAAGTTCAAGACAAATTCAAATGAATTTAAACCATCATAAGGTGACTCTACTTTTGCCCAATGTTCACCATACTTGCATCATTAATTATATTTAGTAAAACTTCACATGTTGAAGTAAACATCCTTAATAAGCTAGAAATTGATCTAAAATGTGAACTCCAACGTGTTTCTATAAGTCATTGTAAAGTGCCAATTTGATTAGGTCCACTTCCAGTCTCAAGCTCTTTAAGATCAATCAAACGTGCTATTTCATTAGCATTGACAACTTTCAATTGCTCATTACGCTTGCATGGAGCATTAACAGTTTTGACCACCAAAATCAATTTTAGAAAAAACCCACTAATGGGGACAACTTATTTTGATGCTTTTACTAATGCTAATTGTAAGCAATATGCAAAACAATGAATGTAGTAAGCATATGAGCAATCATTCAAAATCAAAGCTTGTAATCCATTCCACATACCTCGCATGTTGCTTGCTCCATCATATCTTTGCCCTTGAATATTTTGTATATCTAAACAAATGTTGATATAACAAAGAATATATCCCCTTCTTTAGAGTTAAAGCCGCAGTGTCAACAACATGAATGAGCCCAAAAAAACGTTTTTTCACAAAGCCTTCTGTATCAACATATCTAAAAACCACAACCATTTTCTCTTTCATGGACTCATCACAAGCTTCATCAACCATTATGCAAAACTTTGCATTACCAATTTCTTCCCAAATTGCCTTCATTTTGGCTGAATAAACATGTAGAATTTCCTTTTGAATCCTAAGTGATGTGTAGGTTGCATTTTTGGGAGCTTTTTCTATTATTTCAGTAACCTTCTCATTCCAAAAAGTCAAAATATCCAATGTTTCAAGAAAGTTCCCACAATTAGATAAACTAAAGCTTTTATCTCGACCTTTAAAAGATATAGCTTGAAAGGCAAGATGTTGGGCAACATAAATTGAGGCCTTCAATTGCAACTGATTATTTGCAATTTGTTCTTTAGTGAAATGATCAATCACCTTTTGTAAATACTGCGATTGGTTCATCAAATTCTTACACATTTTCTCTGCAACTCTATGAGCCAAGTTAGGATCTTTTCCTATATAACTTTGAAAATAACAATTTTTGCCCCCAACTTTTTTGCAATTTCTAAATCCATTGATGCTGAATTCATTTTATCCCACAAGCCCATTTGGCTTATGAAAGATAAAGTAGGTGTTAGGATTAGTGCCCTTAAATCCTATTGTATGATGCTATGTATGATATTAAGTGTGACATTGTGTTTGACATTATGTATGACTTAATATTATGTTTAATAAATTTGTTTTATTATTATCTGAAATAATGGTAACATGAATATTCGGACATTATCATATAGTCCATGAGATGCATGGTATGTGATTTATGTGAAGAGTCACAGAAGATATAAATCACAAGTTCTTTGTAAATTCAGAATTATAGTTCATAGTCAGTGATGAAATTGGGCATTTTATCTGCGAAGACTATAACATATCAACTACGATGATTTGTCTTGATCATGGAAGTGGAGACTTCCAGTTGATGTGTTAATATGTTTTAAGAGTTAAGACATATTGAACTGGACCGCTGTGAGATTTATTATTCTCCTAAAGACTGTCAAATGAATAATAAATCTCACGACTTACATTTGCATGAACTCTTAATCCTGAGAGAATAATGGATCTGATCATAAGGTGTATGTTGCTTTGATATATCAGGAGTGAGATCTAAAGTAATGGTTAAAACCTCAGTATGTTGGGCAGCCACATTTAATGTTGATGGAACATATATTCTCAAGATGGAATTCATAGTCTCTTAACGGAAATATAAAATATTCCCTTGAGATAAGTTTAATGAGTTTGTTATTCAGAGAGTTAGGCCTAACCACTTTAGTAAGTAGTTACTAAATTATATATTTATGAAATTAGATTTCATAAATATATGATGAATAACTTAAAGGATTAAACTGGGTACTCAAAGATCAAGATATAGTAATTTACAAAGTGGCAGTCTACATTAATGACTTTGTATTACTACGAATATTTTATGAAGGGGTTGCGTGTATAATAAAGTCTTGGGATATAATTTATAGATAAGACCTAGAGTGCAACTATATTTATATAGTGATATTAAATATAGTTAATGGTAACTTTGGACTTGTCAAGAGTTAACAGAAAAGTCCAAGGCCCATTGGAGCTAGTGTCTTATTGGTCCCTTTTGGTCTCACTCCAAGCCACACACTTAAGCCCAATTGGTAAGGTCCAAAAGGCTAGCCCAATTAGATAAATTGGTTAGATACAAAGGGAAAAATGTTCAGAATTTCACATGTAAGAAACATCATTGTGAAATGGTGTGAATGTGAGTTTTTGTCACTCATTAGTCATCCCTTGGTTACCAATTGAGAGACCACACATCTTGGGCGTTAGTGGAATTGGAGTGAAGATTAAAAGTATTCCCAAGTGCTTCAATCTTTATTTTAAAATTCACCGCTTCAAGGTACGATCTCTTGTTCTCAAATTCTGAAATTTACTTAGTACGTGTTATCAATATTGAATGAAGTAGATCCGTTTAAAATTTATTTTCCGCTGCATTTATCTTTATTTCCATCAGTAGGGTAGACAATAAGCTGTATCTTTTGTTGGAGAATATTCAAGCCATGTTGAATGGTGAGTCACTAATTAATTATAGAATATCTATAATTGATTAGTTATATTGTGAGTCAAACTCGAATTCAAGCTAATGAGACCTGCAAAAATGGACATAGGACAAACTCCAAATTCAAGAATAGGAACAAAACAATCAGGTATTTGTTAACCAATTTTTTGCATGCAACATAGAGTCTCGTTAATTAAGTCCACACCAAAATAGTAAAAAAATTGCTTTTAGAGGGGTGATTGGCAGAGAGATAAACAAATCAAAGCGTAAAAAAAGAAAATAGCCAAGCACTGAATTATAATGTGAAATCAAGGTGGCCTCATTTTGCTCTAATTGGGTTAGATAGAGGTCAAGAAAAATAGCTTGGAAAACGAGATTGAATATTGATCAGAATAAGAGAGGGATACAATGAGAAGGGTGAAGAAGAAGGGGGAAAAGAGAGAGAGAAAGAGGAAAAGCAAGTATGACTCAAAGAACAATACCAAAACCACCACACGGTTAACAAAGAATACCAATGGTGGAAGTTGTAGGAAGCAATTGTTGAAGCAAAAGTTATTTGCGTATAGGGTTTTAGGGTTTTAAGAGACAAAATCTAGTAATCAGGTTTTTCCAAAGGGTCCTGTAGTAAGGGTTGTTAAACATATATGACATAGTTTGACCACGACATTTGGAGGTACCAAAGTAGTTTTTTCTTGCAATTTTCATGATATTAGTTATGCCAAGTTTCTCATTACATTGTTATTACATATATAATTTTGAAAATCACTATTAGATACTACATATATAATATCAATTCACAATTATTGTCTGTGAAATTTTACTAAACAACACAAAATAAAATAATAAATTGGTCAAATAATATCTCCTAAATTAAATAGGGGTAGATGCATGGGATCGTTCAACTCAATTATAGTTCGTTACCTTCAATATCTTTGTATGCAAAATATCTGAATAGCAATTATATGAAAACTATGCTCATTAGTACAAAGAAAAAATAACAGCAAAAATCTAAATAATTTAATTTGTATGGAAAGCTAACAAAAGCAAAATCTAATTTTGATTCTAATTGATTTTTTTTTTCTAAACTTTGGTTTATATATATATATATATATATGTTGAGGGTCATTTTTGTAAAGACGGCCCAATCCAGCAAGACGGACAATGAGAGTGGCAGGCACAGAATAAACTATCAGGCCCAAGCGGCATGAAGAATAGAACATAGGCCCATAACATGAGTAAATGGGTCTTGAGAAAGCAAATGGGCCCAAAGGACCCGGAAAGAGAGAAATGACACCCATGGGCAATGTATGGTATGAGAAAGCAAGAATGGGTCGTGACAGGCCCGAAGTGATGTAAAGAGAGTAGGGGTTGATGGCAAGCCCATGAGCCCCAAAGATGAGTATACAGTAGTTGGGCCGGGGAAGCTCAATGAAATTAGTAAAAGCCCATGGGAGTAAAGAATTGAAACGGGACAAAGGAGCCCAAATGGGACAAAGGAGCCCAAATGGGACAAAGGAGCCCAAAAGTGATGAAACGGGCCGAGGATGCCCAAGAGAATGCAATGGGACAAAGGAGCCCGAAAGCAAGGAAATGGGCCAAGGAAGCCCAAGGGAAGTAAAAAGGCCGCGGGCCCAGAAAGAAAAAAGAAAAGGGATAATAAAGCCCATGAGTAAAAAAAACACCAGTGGACTCTCTTGAGTCACTGGGGAAAAGAATGGAATGGCAGGTTCTAAAGAAGGCCTAGCAGGAACACATTATTACAGCAGGAAGTGCTAAGTAATGAGATAAGGCGTAAACATGAACCAGGGAATGGGCCAAGAAAGATGTGAAAACCCAGCATTAACAAGGGCCCAACCCCGAAGGAAAGAAAACGCTCCAGCCCGCGAGAGAGAATGAAGAAGTATGGCAGACAAATGCAAGCAAAGCTTCAGAGCACAACAAGCACATGGGTCGCAGGCAGGCCCTTTTCAGACGTACTTGACAGGAAAGCATGCGCAAAGCCTAGGCGTCACCAGCCTGTACCCAGCCAATATGGGTCATGGTGGGGCCACGGGTCAGTAGAAAGAGGTAAAAGGGGGTGCGGTTTGGTGGTGGGGAGGAGGGAAAAGACCTATTTCACGGTCTCTGCCCAAACCCTTTTGGGAGGTATGTCTTGCTGGGATGACAAACCATCCAAAAGAGGTAAGATTGGGGAGGGAACGTTGGGTGCATGCCATAGGAAGAGAGAGAGAGAGCATTTAAAACCACGGCAGGAAAGCAGTGCCACGGCGGACAGAAATAGGACTCCCTTGTCTTTATCTGGCAAGGGTAAGCAGTATGCAGACGGTGGTCGGCAAGCATGCCCAAACCAGACAAAGGCCGTTAAGGGGTGAAATAGTAAAAGAACAACCACGGCAGGCCCTATAAAAGGAGCTTGCCGTGCCCTGTAAAGGGAACCGAAAAACAGAGGAAGAAAATCATAGAAAGAAAACTAAGAGAAAAAGAAAAGGAAAAGAAGAAAAAGATAAGAAAACAACTTGTGAGGATAAAGGGCATGCACCAATAGATCTTTTCTCCCCTCTCCCCTTCAAAATCACACTCTCTAAGG
The DNA here is from genome assembly GCA_023621385.1 of Quercus gilva. NCBI lineage: Eukaryota > Viridiplantae > Streptophyta > Magnoliopsida > Fagales > Fagaceae > Quercus > Quercus gilva. Next base: position 49,913,224 of record CM042477.1, read on the forward strand.
AATAATTAAGCAAGTGAAAACTCCCTTCGGACATCCAACGTTCAGGTCCGATTCCCTCAAAGTTATTAATCCCCACGGCAGGATATTCTCCTGGGAGGTTAATCTCATTGAGAGGAAACGTTCTTCCTCTTTGAAGGATTGTCATCACGGGCTTGGTTCTTTTTACTGAATGACTATTTTGATTAAGCCTCCATTGTTGTCCAATCCATTGTTCTTTCTTTAGAAAGTCATTATTATTGTTATTATTGTTACTATTGTGATACTCGGTCATTGCTATTATTAGTTGCTGCATTCCGTTGTTTTCTTTTTCATCATTGTTATATCTGCTTGCCGTAATCTTCTTCTTTGTAATAACTCTGCTTGCCGTAAGGGTGAGCCTGGCAGTCTAGGCTAAGTTTGTGCCAAGCCGGCCCAAAGTGAGCTTCAGTTGGGTCGGTCTCGACTTCCTTACCCAGAAAGAAAAGAACGAACATCCGGGCCCATCATCGCCAGAGGCAGCCCAGCCCGAATACACAAAAAGGCCCCCACATTAAATTGGCGACTTCACTGGGGAGTTGAGAAAAAGATAGGGACGAAAAACCCACGTAAACAGATGCCTCCAAAGTCCAGCACAACTCGAAACATGAGTGTCGTACCCTCATAAGCAGAGTCGAGGCCCACAACGCCTCGCCAACCACAACCTAACCAGGCAGAAGGTGCCAACGGAACGGGGGCTGACCCCCAACCGCCACCAAGAATCCCTGCCGACAATGCCAACATTTTCATTGAAGTTTTACAGTCACTATAACATTCGCAACAGCAAATGATGGAGGAAATCTGTCAGCTGAAAGCTGACAAGACAAAGGAAAAGGGAAGCTAGCATGACCCCGAGCATGCGACAGACAAAGAAGAGACACCGGCGGGAGGTGTCCCATACAATATAGAACAACGTTTCATCACTATGGCTGAAGTGGCCGCCCTCTTGGAGCAGGAGAGGACCAGGGCGCCAAAGGAAAGATTCTATGCACGAAGGCCTCCCTACCCACTGAGAGTACTCAGCAAACCATACCCCGAGAGGTATGAACCAAAGGCTTTCGCGCAGTATGATGGTAGGAAGGGAAGTGCTGTTGAGCACGTAAGCAAGTTCATTGATACACTTGGCCCTTATGCCGCAGACGAAGACTTATGTCTTTGAGAATTTTCTAAATCATTATGTGACTGGGCTTACACCTGGTACATTGGATTAAAGCCAGGAACGATCCCAACATGGGATGATATGGTAGACGTGTTCTGTACCAAGTACTTTCATGGAGAGGAGACAGTGACGCTTGCAACTCTGCAAGCAACCAAACAAAGAAACGGTGAAGATTTGATGAAATACATCAAGAGATTCAGGGACATAGCACTCGACTGCTATGACCATTGTGAAGAAAGGACGTTAGTTGAAATGTGCATGACGAACATGATCAGGGAATACAGGGTAGTCCTCGAAAATTTGGAAATCTCCCAGTTTGCCCAGCTATTGCAGAAGGCAAGAAAGACGGCCCAGTCTGTGAAGCCAAGCTCGGACAAGAGAAGTGCCCCGCAGGCAATGGCAGCATCCACTGGAGAACAGAAAAGGAAGACCGGGGGGAGGGAATACGACACCCCCCCACCAATACCATGCACCTCAAAAGAGCTAGACGTACTGCTAGACAAATGGATAGCAGACGGAGTTTTTAAACCTAATCAGGTTGCCAGGGAACCCACCGAGGAAGAAAGGAGGGACCCACGCTTTTGTCGCTTACATAATTATGTCCAACATTCTACCGCAGAATGTTGGGCGCTCCGCAGATTAATGCACCGCAGAATAAAGGAAGGGACTTTAGAACTGTCCCAGCAGGAAGACCAAAGAAACCCGCTTCCAAACCATAAAGGGAAGGGGATAGCAGTAGTGGTAATTTGTGCCGACCTAGGAGAGGACGGAGAAGAAAACATGGCTTTGCTCGCGGCGGCCATAACCACTCTACAGCAGAGTTCCAAGTTTAGAAATTTGTTTGACCAGCTGGGACTCTCAGCAAAGGAAAGAAAGGTAGCCACAGAGGCCTTGGTGAGCATCGCCTCTGGTGCAGGAGTAGAACGCCTATCGGCAGAAATGTCAGGGGAAAGGGCTCTCTTACAGGAGTCAACCAAAATTACCTTTAGTGAAGAAAACATGAAAGTAGGGTATCCGGACCACAGGAGACCCTTGTACCTGGCGGCATCCATAAATCAAATCCCCATAAAGAGAGCTTTAGTAGACACAGGCGCTACTGTGAATCTCATCCCATTAAGCACTCTGCAGGCAGCCAGAATTCCAGAAAGGAAGATTCAGGGATGTCCGATGGAAGTAATAGGATTTGGTGGAAGGGGTGAGTACACAGCAGGCCACATTCAGCTGTGGTTGAAAGTGGGGCCCATAGCCTCTTTAGCACGGTTCCACGTAGTAAAAACTGAAGTGTCCTACCACGCGCTTTTGGGGAGGCCATGGTTGCATAAACACTGGCTGGTCCCATCCACCTATCACCAATGTGTGAAGGGGAGATTGAAGGGCAGGATGATACGTGTGGCCGCGAATCCCTTGCCATTCAAGCAAGCAGAAGCCCACTTGGTGGAAACTATGTTCTACGATCAATGGGCTCCCTCTGGGGAGAGCTTAGTGTCAAGACCTTTAGGTACTTTCGTGCCTAGATGGGAAGATGTCCAGAATGATCCAGAGCCCGATTTGAGGGAGTTATTGGCAAGAAAAAGACGAAGGAAAGAGACGCCTGCCGCAGAACTTGAAGACGCGCCCCAATGTGTTAGAGTCCGAGGCTCTGACGGCAGAATCATTTACAAATTATGAAGGTACGCGGGGCCCACGATTACCCAAACGGGCCCCACTCAAGAAGAACAGCACGAAGGTTTGATGTGTTGCAGAGTTCAAGAAAGTCCGGAGGAAAGAAATAGCGAAGAGGAAAATGAAAGAGTTGCAGCCGAAAAGGAAGTGCAGGTCATGGCAGAAGAGGAAATGGAGGAAATTGACCTAGGGTTTGTCTCACAAGGACCGAGACCCATTTCAATCAGTGCAAGTTTGACAAAAAACGAGAAAAAGGAGTTGATACGGTTGCTAAAAGAATTCAAAGATGTGTTCGCATGGGACTACAGTGAAATGCCAGGGTTAGACCCTGGGTTAGTAGCACATACGTTAAATGTGGACCCGCAGGCCAGGCCAGTGGTTCAGCCTGCCAGAATATTTCACACAGAAATAGAGGGACAGATAGTCAGAGAAGTGCAGAAACTGCTAGCCGCAGGATTCGTTAAACCTATTCAACACCCTCGCTGGCTATCCAACATAGTGCCAGTAAAGAAGAAAAACGGCCAGATCAGGTGTTGCGTAGATTTCAGGGATCTCAACAAAGCATGCCCGAAGGACGAGTTCCCATTGCCCAATATGGACTTATTGATAGATTCCGCGGCAGGAAGCGCCATGTTCTCGTTCATGGATGGTTTCAGCGGATACAACCAGATCAGGATAGCATCAAAAGATGCGGAGAAGACCGCATTCAGAACACCCATGGGAAACTTTCACTACACTGTGATGCCCTTCGGGTTAAAAAATGCAGGCGCAACGTATCAACGGGCAATGACAGCTATATTTCATGATATGATGCATCAGGAATTAGAAGACTACGTGGATGACATAGTAGTCAAGTCAACAAAGAGAGAAGAACATTTCCATGTGCTGAAAAAGGTATTCGAAAGGTGCAGGGCCTTCAAGTTAAGAATGAATCCCCTCAAATGCGCGTTTGGTGTGTCCTCAGGGAAGTTCTTGGGCTTCCTGGTGCACAGCAGAGGGATAGATGTTGACCCAGCAAAGACTACGGCCATTGCAACCATGAGACCTCTAACCTCGGTAAAAGAACTGAAAAGCTTCTTGGGAAAAGTCTCATATATCCGAAGATTTATCCCCGGGTTGGCATCAATCACCTCGGCCCTTACCAAGCTGTTGAAGAAAGGGCAAAACTTTGCATGGGGAGATGCGCAGCAGGCAGCCTTCAAGAAGCTGCAGCAGATCATGATGAACCTCCCTACAGTGCAAGCCCCAATACACAAAAGGCCTTTACTGCTTTACATGGCTACCAATCCACATGCCATTGGCGCCTTAATTGCCCAAGAGATGAAGGTGGCACTGAGCAACCTGTATATTACATCAGCCTCGCCCTGAAAGACGCAGAAACTCGTTATCCAAGGGCAGAAAGGGCCTGTTTGGCTATTGTCTATGCCTCCCAAAGATTGCGCCATTACTTCTTGGCTTATGAAGTATGGCTGATGACTAAGTCTCATGCCATCAAAGCTTTGTTACAGCAGCCAATCCTCTCTGGCAGGATATCACAATGGCTATTGCAACTATCACAGTATGATTTAAGAATGGGGGCGCCCCGAGTAGTGAAAAGCCAGGCTATAGCAAATTTATTGGCCCAGTTCCCAGGGGAAGAAGAGTTTCCGCTGAACGACGAAGTCCCAGGGGAAATAGCCATGGCGGAAGAACTCAAAGAGCAATGGGTAATGAAATTTGACGGATCTTCTACTGCCCAGTCTGGAGGAGTTGGGGTAGTTTTGTATCATGAGGAAGATAAAGTAGTAGCACTATCATTCAAGCTGGAGTTCCCCTGTTCAAACAATACGGCTGAATATGAAGCTTATTTAATTGGGCTGGCCACAGCCCTTGAGATGGGAGTCAAGCATTTGAAGGTATTAGGTGATTCCAATTTGGTAGTCTGCCAGACCAAAGGGAGTTTTTCCCTTAAGGAACCCAGTCTGGCCCCATACAGAGCAATGGCCCAGAAGATGGAAAAAAAGTTCTTAACTTTCGAGATAGAACATACCCCGAGAAATGAGAATCGGTTTGCCGATGCATTGGCTGCACTAGGGTCACAAGTAATGTTTGAAGGAAAAAGCACCAGAGTGGAAGTTTGCAAAAGGGAAGAATCCATAATTGAATTATTGAAAGAAAGGTTCCAAGAGGAACACTGCAAAGAGGATTGGCGGACACCCATGAAGGAAGTTTTGACGGGAGAGGAGGAAGCTATGGAACTAAAAGTACTCAAAGACTACGCCTTAATGAAGGGAGAGCTATACCGCAGAATGCCAGGAGGAGTTTTATCCAGATGTGTGGGGCAAAAAGAGGCCCAGAGGAAATTGAAAGAAGTACATGAGAAGACTTGTGGATCCTGCAGAGAAGTCAGCCTTTACCGCAGATTGCAAAGGGCGGGCTTTTATTGGCCAACTATGAGCAAAGACGCAGATCAAGTCCAAACTCGGTGCGAGAACTGCAAACTTGCGGCAGACAGAGAAGAAAGTTACGCTGCATTCATCAGCGAGGATTGGAGAAACCCCTTCATACAATACCTGACAGAAGGCATCTTGCCGTAGAAGCACAGCGAAAAATATAAGCTAAGAAGGCTAGCCACGCGCTACTTCTTGCATAATATGACCCTGTTCAAAAAGGGATACGACGGGGACCCTTTAAGGTGTCTAGGCCCTGAGGAGGCAAGGGAAATGATAAAAGAAGTACACTCAGGAGAGTGCGGGGAACACCAAGGGAAGAAAAGGCTTTACAGGTGCCTGCTGCAAATGGGCTATTACTGGCCTACCATGAAAAAGGACACGACAGAATTTGTGAAAAAATGCCACAGTTGCCAAGTACAAGCCAACTTGATTCACACTCATCCACAGAACCTGCATAGCATGGTCACGCCATGGCCCTTCCATACTTGGGGGCTTGATTTAGTTGGACCAGTGAATCTGCCATCGCGAGGGTATGTATGGATATTAGTGGCTACGGAATACTTCACTAAGTGGGCAGAGGCAGTGCCGCTTCGAAGAGCCACAGGAGGGGCGGTGGCAAACTTTATCAAGGAAAACATAATTGTAAGGTTTGGGGTTCCCCACAGGATCATCAGTGATAATGGTACCCCTTTTGTCAATAGTGAGGTGAGGAGAATGCTAGAGTTTTATCAAGTCAAACATCACCGGTCATCACCATATTATCCTCAAGGAAACGGGCAAGCAGAGGCAACGAACAAGACTCTTATAAAAATCATCAGTAAAATGAGCCAAGAATATACAGGAGGATGGGCAACGCATCTGCCAGACACCCTTTGGGCTTACAGGAGCTCACCTAAGTCAGCCACAGGTTTTTCTCCTTTTTCCTTAGTCTATGGAACTGAAGTAGTGAGCCCAACAGAAAAGATGACCCCGTCCCTAAGGGTCATGCAGATGCAAGAAAAGGAAAATGATGGAGAGGTCTTTGCGGCAGAAAGGTGCGAAGGCTTGGAAGGACTTGATGAAAGAAGAGAGAAGGCTCAAGAGCACAGCCGCAGATACAGGCAAAAAATGACTGAGGCTTATGGCAGGACGACTAAAGAAAGAATATTTGCAGAAGGACAACTAGTCCTGAAAGTGGCAGACTATGTTAGGAGGCGCCTGGCAGGGCCATTAAAGTTCGCACCAAAGTGGGAGGGACCCTTTGTGATAAGAGAAGCGCATCCAAGTGGATATTACCGCTTGACTCAGACGGATGGAAAAGATTTAATGGATCCCATCAACGGCAAATGGCTGAAACGCTACTACGCCTAGGAAGAAAAGCACTGTGATTATCCCTTACCCTTTTGTTTTGTCAAAAGCTGCCATGTTTCTCTTTTACTCTGTTCTTTATTTTTCGAAGATGACTATGTCACAAATCAAATCTTGTAACTTGCTTCTTTGCAATGAAAAGCACGAAATATTTGTTATCATAGCAAAAAAGAGTAGCAAAGTATAGCATCATAAGTGTAGCATCACAGACATAGCATTACGAAGTTAAATTACAAACCCAAACTATGGCAAGTAAGCCCAAATAGGTGCTACAGAAAACGTAACGTACTAAACAGAGTAATAAGACAAAAGGGAAAAATAGCAAAACAAGGGAGAAACTGCAACATTGTTAATAAAGTCCGAAGATAAGTGACTGATCCCCAAAACGACTAAGTCCTCCCACGCCAGAAAGAAGACGCTCTCTACGACCCTCCAAATCTGCCACTTCCTTTCTCAAAATTGCAAGGCGAGAGTCAATGGCATCAACAGTAGGCTGAACCCTCCTCATAAAGACTGCTCGAGCAATCTCTCGAAGGTGATCCAAGACGAACTCCACTGCGAAGCCAACGCTGATAAGCTCTTGCACTGCAGCCCTCCATTGCAGGATCCTCTCGGTGGAGACAGTATCCACGAAGTTGTGCTCAATGTCGTTCAGCACGCCACCTAACATCCTTAAGAAATGCTCCCTAACTGATCGGCCAAGTCGGAATTCCCGCATAAAGTCTCCGCGACTATCATAAATCATCACCAAATGAGGAGCACAGTCTGCAGGAACTCTGAAGCCATGAAAATCTATGCAAGGGGGTCCGGAACCCCAGAAAGAAGCAGGATCCAGGTCGTTGACTTCAGACTGGTCAAAACGCACAAAGAAGGCCGCAGCCTCACCCGTAGGATCTGGAAGGGTGGCAGAGCTACTGCCCATCTCGAAGTGAGAAGACACTGAAGGAAGCGGACCTGTCAAAGAACGCAAAGGTCAAGATGAGGAACCATGGTAAGAATGAAAGGGAGAGAAGCCCATGGAGAAGAAGTAAAAGAAATAAGACTTACCAGAGCCAACAGTGACAGGGGCTATGGGGAAAGCAGAGGCAGGAACAGAAGGCGCCGCAGAAACAGATGCCGTAAATATGGCGGAGACTGGCATGGAAGATATGGTAGGAATGCGTGATGTGGGCATGGCAGGAGAAGTTGTCGCAAGCACCCCCACGGTAGCTGAAATGTCTAACTCCCCAAAAGTCACTACAAAACAGGGAAGTGGACATACAAATAAGAAGGGAAAGGAAAAAAGTTTGACAGAGAAAGAAGAAGAAAAGGGTTAAGGAAAAAGTACCTATTGCCTCGGGTGGAACGCCATTCTCTTCCTCGGACTCTAAAACTTTCCTCCCCAAGCCAGGTTCGTCCTCAGGATCCTAAAAGACCTCCTCAGACTCCTCAGAGGATAACTCAGTACGGGATCCACGTGTGGCAGAAATGGGGATGGAGGAGGGAGTGACTACCAAAGAGGAAACGCCCTGCACTGCTTGAGAGAGAGCAGCAAAAGGGTCACCCGTAGAGATAATGAGCGGTGTAGCAGGAGTAACTTCAATTTCAGCCGAAGCAGGAGGGGTAGTTCCCCTTTGCACAGAAGGTGTCATGATAGGAGCAGGGATGGCCTCACTAACCTCTCCAATATGAGTACCCTCATCCATGGGTACCGGTCCAGTAGGAGAGGCAGTGGCTGCAGGAGGAACAGGTGTTGCAAACTCAACTCCACCAAAAATGTCTTCCGCAGGAGTGCCCATAGGGGCAGAAAGCTCCTCGGCCGTAGGGCGATATATGGAAAGAGGCTCAGGCTCATCCTGAAAGGCAAAACGAAGAAAGGATGTAAAGACCGAACCAATTCTTTGAGCAAATAAAGCGAATAAAGACAAAAATGTAACAGAGTGGACAAATGCAGAAGCAAAGAGAAACATACCTCTGATTCTGGTTCCTCAAGCATAATAGGACGGGCAGCTGACGTATCCTCCTTCTGCTTAAACTGCAAAAGCAAAAGGGAATGAGAAAAGGAGTTAAGAAAAAGTCAGCCAAGATTCAGAATGAGTCAGAAACAGGAGGACATATATATGTATATGTGTACTTGAAAGACAAAAGCAAGGAAAAGTCTTTTGGAAACTTACCCTTCGCTGAGCTGCAGACACGGGATGGGGAGTTGTCTTCCTTTTGCTGCCTCGTGTTCTGCTGGCAGGAGTAACGCTTACAGGAGACTGAGGAGTGGCAGACTTGGACTTACTGACAGACTTAGGCTTAGCAGAAACTTTCTTGGCCGACGCAGGAATGTTCACAACTTTGACTTTCTTTCCCCAACCTGAGGGATAATCACCTGCGTGCCAAAACCATCCCCTTTTCTCCTCATTCCACTCGAAGATGGCAGATCGGCTCTGTTTCCTAGCATAGGCCAGCACGGACTTGGAAGGGAGGAGTAATCGAGGATTGGGAGAGATAACCATACTAAGTCCCTCAGGAGGAATGAGAGAGAAACCATGACTGCCCGCCAACTCTCCATCAAACGAATTCATGACAAGCTGCCAATAGAGGTGCATAGCAGCAGTGCAGATACCTTCCCTCGAAGAACCAGCAACAGTGACTGCACTAAAATGCTCTCTCCAAAAGTCAAAAGCTGTATGCCGCAGAAAGGGCCTAGCCGAAGTAGGATACTTCGCAAGGGTGGAGAGGTCATCAGGAATATCCTGATCCAGGCCAAACTGCCTCCTCACTCTGTTGGCAGGATAATGAACAAACCTAACACCCTCATCTGCTAAGTAGGGCAGCCACCCAGGATTGGTGGCAGCTAAATATGTGATACCCGTCTCATCAAAGCCAGCCAGCGGGGTAGTAGTGCCAATAGTATCAACAAACGGACCCATTACCGAGTCAACACAAGTAAAACCAGGACGCAACTGTCTATAAGCTCTCCAGGAAAAACCAACACCCTCATCAAAAGACTTAACAACAGAATAATCAATGGGCTTCAAACCAGACCAACGAAAAGCCAAAGGGAAATCGAACTCAAACCTGCCACAAAAATCAGTGATAGCACGCGGACAAGACTGGTACTTCTCCTTAGCAAATCGGATAGGCCTACACTTCGCCAAATATTGAGCACAATGCTCAAACAACAACTGCTGCAGAATAGTGCTGTGTACGGAAGAAGAAACAATGTGGCAGGAACCAGCCTGACTTTCATCGCTCCGCAGGATGTCCAATTGCACCTATAAATGTCCTAAGAACATGGGGGCTAGCGGCAGACTCACCCCAGTAGATATTTTAATGGCCAAACGAAAATATAATGGCTTTATGGCGTAATGGGGAGGAGACCCAAAGACAAACTTCGAAAGCCAAAAGGCAATAAAGGCAGCACGATGAGCAATGGCAGAAAACTTAGAGGAAGAACTAACCTAATAAGACAACTTGGCGTTTCCGGTCATCCTCTTCCTCAACTCTGCTTCAATGTCTTCTTCTTCTAGAGAAAGCTCAATCGCGGCAGGATCGGCATCCCCAAGAATGGGCAAAAGTAACTGATTAGCCACGTCCTCAAGAGTAACCGTGACTTCGCCACAGGAAAAGAAGAACGTATGGGTGGCGGAACACCACTGGCGAACCAAGTGGCGAAGGTTATAGAGGTCGCGAAAGTTGGAAAGGTTTCGGGAAAGGACGACGACCTTTAGAACGCCGGCCCTCTGAAGCAAACCCATGAAATGTGTATCTAACAACTCGCTATCAACCCATTCTTTCCAACCCAAGGCGGTGCCAGACCCAAATTCGAAGTGAATAGGCACAGGGAGGGCGACGCCTTGACGAATGACCAAATCGGAGATGGAGGAAGACACCGGAGCCCAAGAAATATTAAGGTTTCGCCGGCAAAGAACGAGCCACACACGGCCCGGCGGTGGCGGCACATAATCTCCAGGGGCCCTAGGGAAGTGAGGACTGAGACTATACCAAGGATCAATCAAGGGGGCGCACTCGCTGTCTGGGTCGCGCCGCGCTTCCTCCTCCTCAGAACGGTCCGAATCGGAGTGCACATCCTCTTCTTCTATTTCTTGTTCCACCGGAGGGTCCACGGCGACGCTTTTCCCTTTACGGCGAGAAGAAGCTTGACTTTTCACCGGTGCCATGACAGGGGGTTTGAACGGAGCAAGGAAGGGATGGGTGTTCGAGAGAAAGATGATGATGGGGAAAGAAAAATATTTTGAAATAAAAGAAGTTCGTGTCTGCGTTGGGAAGGGATTCTTCTCTTAAATACCTGAGTAATTAAGGCCGGCATGAAGAGAGGTGACGGGTCAGCCATTAAGAAAAGAATGAAATTAATGAGGCAGCAGTTATGCTTTAAAAGTAACCACCATTTTGGGAAGATCGAAGAGTTGTCACTGTTCACGGCAAGAAAAGATGTGTATATGCAGGAAGGAGTTCGTGGTTTCAAAAAGCCCGCGAAGGAAAAGAAAAGAAGTGGAAAAAGACAAAAAAGTCCTTCATTCACATATGAACAGCAAGAGCGCTCCATATGTTCAGGGGGCTAAATGTTGAGGGTCATTTTTGTAAAGACGGCCCAATCCAGCAAGACGGACAATGAGAGTGGCAGGCACAGAATAAAATATCAGGCCCAAGCGGCAGGAAGAATAGAACATAGGCCCATAACATGAGTAAATGGGTCTTGAGAAAGCAAATGGGCCCAAAGGACCCGGAAAGAGAGAAATGACACCCATGGGCAATGTATGGTATGAGAAAACAAGAATGGGTCGTGATAGGCCCGAAGTGATGTAAAGAGAGTAGGGGTTGATGGCAAACCCATGAGCCCCAAAGATGAGTATACAATAGTTGGGCCGGGGAAGCCCAATGAAATTAGTAAAAGCCCATGGGAGTAAAGAATTGAAACGGGACAAAGGAGCCCAAATGGAACAAAGGAGCCCAAAAGTGATGAAACGGGCCGAGGATGCCCAAGAGAATGCAATGGGACAAAGGAGCCCGAAAGCAAGGAAATGGGCCAAGGAAGCCCAAGGGAAGTAAAAAGGCCGCGGGCCCAGAAAGAAAAAAGAAAAGGGATAATAAAGCCCATGAGTAAAAAAAACACCAGTGGACTCTCTTGAGTCACTGGGGAAAAGAATGGAATGGCAGGTTCTAAAGAAGGCCTAGCAGGAACACATTATTACAGCAGGAAGTGCTAAGTAATGAGATAAGGCGTAAACATGAACCAGGGAATGGGCCAAGAAAGATGTGAAAACCCAGCATTAACAAGGGCCCAACCCCGAAGGAAAGAAAACGCTCCAGCCCGCGGAGAGAATGAAGAAGTATGGCAGACAAATGCAAGCAAAGCTTCAGAGCACAACAAGCACATGGGTCGCAGGCAGGCCCTTTTCAGATGTACTTGACAGGAAATCATGCGCAAAGCCCAGGCGTCACCAGCCTGTACCCAGCCAATATGGGTCATGGTGGGGCCACGGGTCAATAGAAAGAGGTAAAAGGGGGTGCGGTTTGGTGGTGGGGAGGAGGGAAAAGACCTATTTCACGGTCTCTGCCCAAACCCTTTTGGGAGGTATGTCTTGCTGGGATGACAAACCATCCAAAAGAGGTAAGATTGGGGAGGGAACGTTAGGTGCATGCCATAGGAAGAGAGAGAGAGAGCATTTAAAACCACGGCAGGAAAGCAGTGCCACGGCGGACAGAAACAGGACTCCCCTGTCTTTATCTGGCAAGGGTAAGCAGTATGCAGATGGTGGTCGGCAAGCATGCCCAAACCAGACAAAGGCCGTTAAGGGGTGAAATAGTAAAAGAACAACCACGGCAGGCCCTATAAAAGGAGCTTGCCGTGCCCTGTAAAGGGAACCGAAAAACAGAGGAAGAAAATCATAGAAAGAAAACTAAGAGAAAAAGAAAAGGAAAAGAAGAAAAAGATAAGAAAACAACTTGTGAGGATAAAGGGCATGCACCAATAGATCTTTTCTCCCCTCTCCCCCTCAAAATCACACTCTCTAAAGAATAATTAAGCAAGTGAAAACTCCCTTCAGACATCCAACGTTCAGATTCGATTCCCTCAAAGTTATTAATCCCCACGGCAGGATATTCTCCTGGGAGGTTAATCTCATTGAGAGGAAACGTTCTTCCTCTTTGAAGGATTGTCATCACGGGCTTGGTTCTTTTTACTGAATGACTATTTTGATTAAGCCTCCATTGTTGTCCAATCCATTGTTCTTTCTTTAAAAAGTCATTATTATTGTTATTATTGTTACTATTGTGATACTCGGTCATTGCTATTATTAGTTGTTGCATTCCGTTGTTTTCTTTTTCATCATTGTTATATCTGCTTGCCGTAATCTTCTTCTTTGTAATAACTCTGCTTGCCGTAAGGGTGAGCCTGGCAGTCTAAGCTAAGTTTGTGCCAAGCCGGCCCAAAGTGAGCTTCAGTTGGGCCGGTCTCGACTTCCTTACCCAGAAAGAAAAGAACGAACATCCGGGCCCATCACCGCCAGAGGCAGCCCAGCCCGAATACACAAAAAGGCCCCCACAATATATAACCTAATTAGTAATGGACCGAGTATAGTTATGGTATATTACATATATGACTTATAAATTTGAATTGTTTTTAGTTGCATGATTAGGGTTTTTTTTTTTTATTTTTTTTATTTTTTATGTTTTATTTATATTGAACTCCTCATTTTCTACACTGAATTAATTCATTTGGCACAAAATTAAAAAAACTTAGATTAGATGGGGCACATGATGCAAAATTAAACTCTGATTAAAATCCAATTTTTACACTGAATTAACTCACTTGGCACAAAAATTTAAAATTTATATTAGATGAGACACATGGCACAAAATTAAACTTTAATTGAATTCAAATTTGAAACCTAATTGGATTTTCTCTCAGCTTTACCTATTAAGGCTAGATTTAAATTTTATGTCTTTGATCCATACGGTGGATGTTTTAGTAATTTTTTTTTTTGAGTAAATATATTTCGGAATTTGTAATTATGTATACATAAATCAAATAATGGATTAAATGTTTTCTTAAAAAAAAAAAAAAAAAAAGAGGACTAAATGGGCAAGTTGGAGATTAAATGAGTTGAGTGGGTAACAAGTATTTAATATTTAGTTAAACGTGTAATAAATGAGTAAATGAGTAATTGTATTTATGGCCCAACCCAAAATGCACCCAACCAGCCCAATTGTTACCCCCAATATAATGTAATTATGAAAAATTCTGTGATTAGCAAGGATTAATTATCTTAAAAGTGGGCACAACGATTTGGCTAGTTATTACTTCAAGGTTTGAAATTGTTCATATTTAGAGCACTCATATAAGTGAAATTTGTGGAAATTGTCCATACTTAAAAATGACTTACATTAGTAAGTGTATAATTATATAAATTTATAAGTGTGTTAAAGTGTAATTTACATTGACATTATTTATTTTACATTTTTTTTTTTAATGTATCCTATTATTTATTTTACATTTAATTTTTCATTTTTTTTTCGTATCCCAGTATTAAAAAAGGAATGTGAATGATGGTAACTGTGCATGAAAAAAAAATAAACAATTAAAAAAATAAACATTTTAATAAAATATAATATAAAATAGATAATTTTTGAAAAATAAATATGTAAAATAAAAATAAATTGTGTTAAAATAAACAAATTTTTGGACAAATGCTACTATACGACAATATACATGTAATATTAGTCAATCTTTGCCTTCAAAGCAGCCTGGCTTGGAACCACTAATACACATACAACCGACAATGTTGTTATCAACAAGACCCACGAGTCCACGTCTCACTCGATAACATATTCACAATTGAGTCGACTCTCTTTTCCAAACTAATATTTCACACCTAGATGCTTAAAATCTCACTATATATTTGCCTATTTAGCAAGCTGGGGGCGGCTGGGCTTTTCATGTGTTGCCCTTTTCGTAACATTAAAATTTATAATTTATTTTATTTTTTATAATATTATTATAATTTAATATTATAAAATATATAACATCATCCTAATTTCATCGTCTTTCTAAATAATGTAATGTCATATTTTTATATTAAAATTACATTAATATAAAATTACAATAACATAATTATATAATAATGTAATGTCCCATCACAGTATATTACAACATATTATTAACATATATAAGTCTGTTTAGATACAATTTATTGTTTTTAAAAATTGCTAAAAATTAATTATTGTTTAAAATATTATAATAAAATAATTTTTAAATAGATAAATAATACTGTAAAATCTATTTTTAATATTCTTTATTGTGAATAACATATAAACAGTATGTAAACAGTATATATACTGTTTATAAACAGTAATTTTTACTCTAAAAAGGCAAGAAATCCAAAAAAAAAAAAAAAAAGAAAAAGAAAAGAAAAGAAAAAAAGAAGAAGAAGAAGAAGAAGAAGAAGCAGAAACCGCAACCGCAACGCAAGTTAACACTATCCAAACTCTCACATAATGTAACGTCACAGCCAACTAAACGCAAGTGTTTTTACATCCATTGTCCTTCATTTCACAAATTACAGTTCACATTAATAATACCAAGTTAAAAGGTGGAGCTTCTCCAAAAAATTAAAAATATTAAAAAAAAAAAAAAAGGGTTGAAAAAGAGTGGTCACATCAAGTAGGTAAACATCATATTTCTCATATTTGTTTTATTCATTATTAACCCTTCTTATCTTAATGATGATTTGTGTAGGATATATGCGTTTAATATAATCAAAGACGAAGAGACCACTCTTGCCCAAAGTCATTGATAAACATTGCTGCATTATTGTCCTTCTGATTCCTAGTCCCATCTTATCCTTTCCATGTGGGTCCATACCGTGTATATTCTTTTTTGAGAATGAATACCGTGTATATCCATTAGATTCTCCTTTAAAAACTGCAGCATCAAGATAATCCTTTTACTAAAAAATAATTAAATTATACAATAAAATAAACCCACTAGGATAAACATCACTTCCTCTCGGCCAAAAAAAAAAAAAAAATCACTTCCTCACTATGATATGCAGTACTCAAAGATCTGATTACATTTGAAAAGAACACACAGTAGAATTTATTTTATTAATAAGAAAAGTAGCTGCCGATCATGATCATCATCGTCTTCTAAGGAAGATACTACTTAAAAATTCAATTACCGTGACACCATTCTACAAACATAAAGGCTTACATTACTCACACAAAGCTTACATATATTAATAGTCAGCTACCTCAGAAACCAAGCCTAGTTAGGACACGTACTCACATTACTATGAAAACGACTCGTCCAACACTAGGAAAAAAAAACAAAACAAAAGCGCTATTTACATGCAATAGAAGCCTCGATCGGTAACCTGTCACCACCTCAGCGATGCTCGCTCTTGGTCTCACCACTGTAGAGCCTGTGAACACATAAACAACCCACTTCATATTAGTAATCATTCAAATCAAACCCAGATGACCATTTCAAGCCCTCTAATCATAAAAAGATCAACATAAAATTCTCTCCTCACCGCGAGGAGCATGTATCTCATACATCGGATATACAAGTCTTCCATTTTGTAGATATAAGATACATATATAAGATATATGAGATAATTAGATCTGGTGGATAAACAACCAGATCATCGCTCTGTCAAGTAGCATGCAAATATTTGGATATGCAAGTGTTATGTAGACTACATACCAGTCATAGACGGTGGGAGAGTTAGGCTGTGGCTTGTCAAAGTACTGATTACCAATTCTCTTCGTGGCAAGGTTGCTACCTGGGTGGAACACGCTCCTCCAAACGTTTTCCTTACGGGCCGATGCTGGAGTTGTTGGTGTCACTGGTATAGCCGGGCTTGCTGGCATGGACAACGACCTCTGGAACTTGCTCCCCTGTCCAATATCCACATCTAACACCATGCAACCAAATAATATATGTAAGCACAACACTTCCATGATCATATACATAACATCAAAGCCCATACTTTTGTCAAGGAGAAACTTGTGACTCAAGTGACAGTTTCTAATTTTTTCAATACGTTCAGGTTAAATTTCTCCTTTCTCAACTATTGAATTTTCTTTAATAAATACACACACACACACACACACACACACACACACACACATATACCTGGGGCTGGGATGTTGATGGGCTTGGTGGAGATCTTCCTTAACTTGCCAAGGCCACGTTCAGGCTGAGGTCCAGCCAAAACATCATCCCAAAGCTTCTCTAGCAGAACCATCTTTCTCTCTTTGCTTTCTCTCTTTTTTTGTTTGTTTGCAATGTATCAGATTTTCCTAACTAGCGTAGGCGTGAGTGTTACATATATAGAGAAAGTTGATGCATAAATATCTCTTTACCCTCAATTAAAAATTGCAATTTGTAGATGGATCTTTCTACTAGTTCCAAGTGTCTTTAATAATTGTTTGTAATAAAACTGCGGGTTCACAATTATAAAAATTGAAATTATGTGTCACTTCACTGGCAGAGGGAAAATGATGAGTGGAAATAGAGGGAGGGGGGTGGATAAGGATGAAGACAAGGCATAATATGCGGGGTCCGCTTAATAATATCTCTTCAAGATCAGAGTGGAGTTAGTTGGGGATTGTTTTACAAGTTTACCCCTGTGATTAGACCATTGTTTTGTCCTATTCCTCAGAGCAACATGGCATCTACCTTGATGGCAGACACGTGCTGTGGATTGTGACAAATTGGGTCCCCTCACCTTGATCAAGGGATTCTAATTCTAACAGAGAATGAAATGCGAAAAATGTAAGGTACACTTAAAATTACATCATTATTTTTTATAAATTAGACGAGTTGTAAGAGGTAAAAAAAAAAAAAAAAAGTAGTCATTTATTTATCACTCAAAACTTATCACACGTTAAGTGGTGGCAAAACTTGTCTAAGCTTTTATGATCCTAGCATCGATAATAAAATGCTCAATAATAGAGTGATTTGCATTATTTTTTTTTAGGAAACAAAAAAGCAAATAGGAGATTGATAGTTATCCTATCCCATATAATTTAATCTTATCTAATCTTCTAATACTATATATAGTTACAAAAACTTAACCTGAGGATTTACCATTTGCTTAAATGGGAAATTCTATAGTAATCCTATTTTTTTGGGATATGGTACTCATAAGTAGTCAAATATGCTATAACAGG
Organism: Quercus gilva; assembly: GCA_023621385.1. Lineage (NCBI taxonomy): Eukaryota > Viridiplantae > Streptophyta > Magnoliopsida > Fagales > Fagaceae > Quercus > Quercus gilva. The sequence continues at coordinate 49,931,008 of CM042477.1, forward strand.
TTATTAAAACATCATATTTGATAGTTTCAACGTCACATTTAAGTAATAAGAAATATTATATATGATTATACTATTGTCACATTCAGTAATTCCTTTATTTTATTTTATTTTATTTTATTAATATTACATGGTGTCAACTTCACATTGGACAGTACCAACATCACAAATGATTGTACCATTATCACATTCGGTGATTCCTTTATTTTTTAGTCATATTGAATGATTTTATTGTCAAATTAGGCAATACCAATATCACATATGATTGTACTTATATCACATATGATTGTACTTTTATCACATTTGATAATTTTCTTATTTTTTACTACTCACATATGATGGTTCTAATGTCACATTAGGTAATACCAACATCACTTGTGATTATACTATTATTATATCTAGTGGTTCCCTTGTTTTTTTAGTCACATTGGGCAGTACCATCATTACATATGACTGCACCATTGTCACATTCAATAATTTTTTTAGTCACAATGGATAGTTTCAACATCACATTGGACAGTACCAACGTCATGTATGATAGTACCATTGTCACATTCTGCGGTTTTCTTATTTTTTAGTCACGCTAGATAGTTCCAATGAAATTTTGATTATTTACATTAAGTAATTTTTATTTTTATTTTTATTTTCTCATAATTGATCTTAATCTTTTCATTCAAATTCAATGGTACTCACGTTACATTGGATAGTACAAATATCATATTGACAATACTTATGTCACAGTTGATGGTCCTCTTATATTTTTCGTCATATTCAATGGTGCCGATGTTACAATTGATATTACTAATTTATTATCTATGTCACATTAGATGGTCCCCCTTATAATGCAAGATAGAAGATTACAGTGTTTTGGTTTGTAAGTCACATTACCATCAAATTCCATTCCAAGAACCTAATATTGTAATACTTGGTTTTTTTTAGTAATAATTAAAAATTGGTGTAAATGCACTTTTAGTCCCTATATTTTGCGTTTTTTTCATTTTGGTCCCTACATTTTATTTTTACAACTTTTAGTCCATAAACCAATTCACGCATGACATTTAAGTCCTTACCATCAGCCAACTAACGGGAAAAGCTGAGATGGCAGACGGAACACCTTATTAGCTGACGTGGCACTGATGTGGTAATTAAAATATTATTTGGCATTTTTATATGCCATGTCAGCATTTTAAGTTTTTATAAAAAGCCACGTCAGACAATTTAAACCTAAAAAGAAAATAAATTAAAAAACAAAACTTAAATTTTTTTTTTTTTTACTTTCATTATTTTTTCATAAGAACTGAAGTTGTTCTTCGTGTTCTTCCTAAATCCATGAAATAAACCAATCTCTAGCAAACCCCAAATCCAAATCCAGCAGCCAAATCTACTCCATCAAATCCAAAAAAACTAGAAATAAATCCAAGAAACCAAACCAAACCATAAATAAATCTAGGGGTGTGCAAAAAACCGACGAACCAAACAAATCGACTAAAACGTTGCCAAATTTTCGGTTCGATTCAGTTTTAGTTTCATTTTTTAAAAACCGAAATTTTTGGTTTTGGTTTCAGTGCTGGATTTTTTCACCCAAAACCGAACCGAACCGACCGAATATATATATATATATATATATGTAATATTAATACACAACTGATCAGTGGCCTTAATGGTATGCTCCTTATGGTTTAGCTAGCTGAACCCAGGTTCAAGCCTTTGCGCGGGACGTGGGTATTTTTTGCTATTTAATTTTTTAAAACCCTAGTAGTAGCATAAATACGGAAATACCCCTATTTATTCTTCCCTTTTCTTTTCTTCAGCTTCCCTTTTCTTTCTTCAGCCGACGTTTGGGTTTTGTTCTCTCTCACTTCCGTTGGCAACATCAAGAGAGAACATCAAGAAGCAAGAAATGAAAAACCCACACCAAGAACAAGATTCAGAGAGAATCAAGAATAAGAATCAAGAAACCCACCCAAAGATCCAGAGAGAAAACATCAACAAACCCCATTGTTGCCGCCGCTTGGAGTCTTCGCCACCTGGGTTTAATCGCCACCGCCTCCTTCGCTGTTGCCGACTCTCTGGTTTGATTTTTTTATCTTCGTGGTTTGGGTTTTGTTCTTTGTGAGTTTCTGTTTGGGTTTCAAGGTTTCTGGGTTCGTGGTTTGGGTTTTGTTCTTCGTGTTTAGGTTTCAAGGTTTTTGGGTGTTTGGGTTTTATTCTTCATGATTTTTGGGTTTCAAGATAGAAGGTTGTGAGTTTGGCTTCACTGGTATGCTTCTTCAACGTTCTCTCTTTTTTTTTTTTTTGGTTTTATGTTTGCTACTTTGCTTGGTGCTTGGTGTTTGTTGGTGTTTGGGTGGTGAGAAAATGTGGGAAAGCAAAGAGATTTTCTGGGTTTGTTTATTTTTTTTGGGTTTGTTAATATTTTCTAGGTTTGTTAATTTTTTTTCTTTGTTTGCTTTCTTAGAAAATAAATGATAAGGAAACGGAAAAAATCGACCGAAACCGATGGATTTCCAATTATTTCGGTCGATTTCGATTGAGAATTTCACAAATAAAAAATTTCGGTTTCTGTTGGCCAACACTTAGAAGACCGACCGAAACCAAACCGACACACCCCTAAATAAATCGAAGAAATAAACCCATAAACTCAGTGACCAATTCAATCTCTAGCAAACCTATAAACCCAGAATTTTTCGTCAGAAACAAACACATAAAAAAACCCCTCCCCTAATCCTCCTAGCAAGTTGAATATCCTTGGGCATGATGGTGACTCTCTTAGCATGAATAGCGCAGAGATTAGTGTCCTCAAAGAGTCCCACAAGGTAAGCCTCAGCGGCCTCTTGTAGCACAGCCACAGCGAAGCTCTAAAATCGAAGATCGGTTTTGAAATCCTAAGCGATTTCACGAACCAAGCGCTGGAATGGGAGCTTTTGGATCAGGAGCTCGGTACTCTTCTGGTACTTTCGGATCTCATGGATAGCAATGGTCCCTAGCTTGAACCTATGGGGCTTCTTCACTCCTTCGATGGCTGGAGTGGACTTCCAAGCAACCTTGGTGGCCAACTACTTCCTCAGTGCCTTGCCACCAGTGGATTTGCGAGCAGTTTGCTCGGTACAAGCCATTGGAGTTCGAGAGTTAGGGTTTCGAAGATTGAAACTATGAATTGGATTTCGATTTGAAATTTTGAGAATGTGTGAGAGAAATAGGATTGGAGGGAGGGGATATACGAACATATTGAAATTTTGGGAGGGAGAGGAGGTTTGATCGTGGACGTTGATTTGCTAAGAATTTTGGGTGATTGTTGTGTACAGGGTAAGCAAGATGTGGCTTCTGAAGCACAAACCAGTTGGGTTAGATTCAGAATGTGGAGTTGTTTGCTTTTATGGGTTTTTTTGTGTGTTTTTTTCTGAAGAAAAATTCTGAGTTTATGGGTTTGCTAGAGATTGAATTGGTTACTGGGTTTATGGGTTTATTTCTTTGATTTATTTATGGTTTGGTTTGGTTTCTTGGATTTATTTCTTGTTTTTCTGGATTTGATGGAGTAGATTTGGTTGCTAGATTTGGATTTGGGGTTTGCTGGAGATTGGTTTATTTCATGGATTTAGGAAGAACACGAAGAACAACTTCAGTTCTTACGAAGAATTAAAAAAAAAAAAAAAGTTTTGCTTTTTTATTTATTTTCTTTTTTGGTTTAAATTGTCTGACATGACTTTTTATAAAAAAATTAAAATGTTGACATGGCATATAAAAATGCCATATAATATTTTTTAATAATATTTTAATCGCCACATCAGCGCCACGTCAGCTAATAGGGTACTGTTCCGTCTGCCATCTCAACTTTTCTCGTTAGTTGGCTGACAGTAAGGATTTAAATGTCACGCGTTAATTGGTTTAGAGACTAAAAGTGGTAAAAATAAAATGTGGGGACTAAAATGGAAAAAATGCAAAATGTAGGGACTAAAAGTACATTTACGCCTTAAAAATTTTAACAGTAAATTGTCCCTATATAGTCACAAACTTTAAAACTAACAAAAATACCATGGTAATTAAGGATGTCAAAAAATAGTCCAAAAATCTATAAAATGACAAAATACCACAAAGCTTGGAATATGACCAAAATTCTCTCTTTAACATATAAAATGATTAATATACCACTCAAAAACTTTTAAAATGACTGACATATAATTGAAACCTCAAAATAAGCGAAAGACTAAAATATATTTTTAAACTTCAAAATGACTAAACTACTTACAATTACTTTGAAAAGTATCATAATAGTATAAGAACCATTAAATTTGGTCATTTTATAGTGATATTCCAATTATTATTATTATTATTATTATTATTATTATTATTATTATTATTATTAATTTTTTTAGTGATTGTAGGAATATTTTAGTCGTGTTGGAGGTTTCAAGGACAATTTGGTGATTTTTGACATCCTAATGGTATTTTAGTCATCTTATGTTTTAGTGGTATTTTCCATTAGAAAATATTTGACAATGAAACAAACAGTTCCTTAGGCTGTGTTTGGTTCGATGAAAATTGATTTCCAGAAAATATTTTATACATTCACGGGCGTTTATGGTGACAAAAAATGTTGGTCAATTGGAAATTGTTTTTTAGTTGACCATAAAATAAAGACACTTATGGCGGAAATTGGTTTAGACTTTCATTTTCCGTCTTACTTAAAACTTATAAATCGAACCCCACCCCACCGCCATCCCTCACTTTCTGCCACCTAACCACCACCACCAAACTAAAGTTCTTGGTCTTCGATGGTGTAGACATCTCATTTTGTATCCCTTATGACCTGAGCTCCCATTCTCTAATGACAACATCAATTGGAGGCCGGGGATTGATTTAAGGCCCAACTCGTAAACTTTGACTTGAAGGATGATTTTGGTGAATAAAATGTGCAGGCAAACCCTAAGCATGCATACGTGTACACGCGTATGCGCATGCATGCCATTAAGTATGCTTACGCATACATGGAGCATGCGCACACATGCCTCAAGTAGGCGCATGCATGTAAGGTTTCATAATACCTACAAGGAAAGTTTTTGGATATAAATTCGTGTAGAGTGAATCTCACATAATCTGGAAGCCACCCTACACCCGTTTATGATCACTATAAAAAGACCCCAAAGACTCTCTTACCAAAACACAGTGAATTCACTAGAAAATAGTAAATCAAAAAGGGAGTTTTAATACTAAAACATCCTCAAGTTAAAGTTTACTTGGTTTGGACCTATTTTGGTCTTGACCTTTGAGTTTTAAGCTTACTAACCTTCTTGGTTTTATTTTTGATTAGATTGATTAGGGGGGGATGGTCAAATCAAAGCTCTAAAGAGTTCTAGTATTAGAGGTAAAGGTTCAAAATTTGTCTCTTTCATTCTTGTTTGTTTATTTGGTTTTCATTGTGTTTTCATGCTTTGATATATCGGTTGTTAGCTTTAGTTTACTCTTATGTTAGTATAAAAGCATGATAGGTTGCTAGAAGTGTGTTTTATCTGTTGTTTCTGAGTCTGCGTTTCTGAGCATGTATGCATGTGCATGTGTATGCATACTAGCTTGCATGCGTACGCATGCATTTGGGATGCGTACACGTACCCTGTGCATGCACATGCTTGCTTGTTTTCAGAAAACCAAATTCAAGATTCTTCGTGTTTTATCTATTTTGCTTAGCTTCTTTCACATGTTTAGTCTCTATTTAGTTTAGTTTTAAGTGTTTAGATCTTTAGGTCAGTAGAATAACATGTTTTGCCTTGCTTATTAGATTAAAGATTAGGGTTTCACATGCTTGGATAATAACATGAACATGCATAGAACATGAACATGCATTGATGCATAGGTGTTGTTATGCAGTGAGGTAAGTCATACATAATTATATGGACTTGCATTTAATTTGGATGATGAATATGCTTGTTTAATGAACATGATGAATATGCTTGATTGACGAACATGATGAGTATTCTTGATGCTACCACCTCTTTGATATTACTGCCTAGTGACATACTTGCTGCCCTAGGACATATATGTGTCAGATGAATGGTAGGGTTTTATGCCATGTAATGCAGTTGGATGATATGCCATGTTGATTGCTTTAGGTGCATGTTAGAGTGTGTGAGTCTAGAATAACATGTTAGAGGACCCTCTAATGGGAATAAAATTTGAAACACAATAAGTGGAGGTTGACTCATGGGTTGGGTGGGGTTGGGTGCCTAACACCTTCTTATCCCCATACCTAAACTTCGGATACGTGCTCTGGTAATATTAGTCTTTCACATAAAGGCACTATACATATGGTTCCTAGCCCTAATCTAGATGGCGACTCCATTTACACCCTTCATCTAGTCTACCTTATGCCAGTGTGTACTTCCCACGATGAAATCACTCGTCATGGGCGCTTGTGCTCACAGGTGACCAACCATCATCGCCATTAGCCGATGGTTGCTAATACCACCAGTCCCTCGATCACAATTTTTTTTATCTAAAATTTTCCTCTATTTTATTTTATTTTATTATATATGTGTTTGGGAGATGAGAAAATGTGAGAAAATAGTAGAAAATATATTTTCCATATCAATTTTAGGAATGTAGCCAAATATTGAAAAATATTTCTCAGAGTATTTTCAGGAACATAACGAAATACTTGAACATAATTTATTTTTTAGAAAATATTTTCACTTGAAAATATTTTACTATCAAAAAATATTTCCCATAAAATAAAACGCAATCTTAGTCACAATGAATGGTACCGATGTCACATTGGATGATACCAACGTCTCAAATGGGAATACCAATGTCCATATGTAAGCAAGAGTGTACAAAATTCCATAGTCTTAAAAAATCTATAGTGCTAGATAGTTGTTAAGGGTCATTTTTGTAAAACAGGCCCAACTCAGCAAAATAGGCAATAAATAGAAGTGGCAAGCATAGAATAAAGTATTAAGCCCAAGCGGCAAGAATAACGGATCACAGGCCCATAACATGAACAAACGGGTCTTGAGAAAGCAAATGGGCCCAAAGGGCCCGGAAAGAGAGAAATGGCACCCATGGGCAGTATATGGTATGGAAAAGTGAGAATGAGCTGCGATAGGCCTAAGGCAATGTAAACAAAGAAAGTAGGGGTTGATGGCAAGCCCATGAACCCCAAGGATGAGAATAAGGAGATTGGGCTAGAGAAGCCCAATCAAGTTGGTAAAAGCCCATGGGAATGCAGAGTTAGTAAATGGGCCGAGGAAGTCCAAAGGAAGTAAATGGGCTGCAGGCCCAAGGGAAAAAGAAAGGGACACTGGAGCCCATAAGTAAGAACACCAGTGGCCATGTTAAGCCACTGGGGGAAGGAATGAAACGGCAAGCTTAAAAAAAGGCCTAGTAGGAGCAAATCGCCATGGCAGGAAATGCCAAGTAATGTGGCAGGACATGAAGGCAACCAAGAAATGGGCCAAGAGAAATGTAAAACTCAGTATTAAAAGAAGCCCAGCCCCGAAGGGAAACAGTGAATTATACAAAACGGCCCACGTAAAAGAACAAAGAAGCATGGTAGACTATACAAGCAAAGTTCCAGATTGCGGCAAACGCATGAGCCGCAGGCAGATTTTAAACGTACATAACAGGAAAGCACGCGCAAGGCCCAGGCACCACCAGCCTGTACTCAGCCAATATGGGACGTGCTGGGGCCATGGGTCAGAGGTAAGAGGTAAGGGGTGGTGTGGTTTGGTGGTGGGGAGAGGGGAAAAGATCTATTTTACGGTTCCTGCCCAAGCCCTTTTGGGAGGTACGTCTTGCTGGGATGACAGACCGCCCAAAAGAGGCAAGGTTGAGGGGGAAAACGTTGGGTGCATGCCATGGAGAGAGAGATAGAGAATTTACGCCATAGCAGGAGAAAGTGCCACGGCAGACTAACAAACAACACAAACCTGCCTTTGTCTGGCGAGGGTAAGTGGTACACAGACGAGCTCCTGGGTGGTCGGCAAGTATGCCTAGACCAGACAAAGGCGGTTAAAGGGTAAAGTGGTAAAATTCGGTCACGACTGGCCCTATAAAAGGACCCTTGTTGTGCACTGTAAAAGGGGGCAAGCGGAGAGGTACCGGAAAGTAAAAAGGAAAAACAAAAGAAAAAAGAAAAGAAAGAAGAAAAGATAAGAGAGCAAACAGGAAACAAAAGAAAAAGAGTGTAATGGGCATGTACCAATAGATCGGTTCCCTTCTCTCCCCCTCAAAATGCCACTCTCTGGGAGACGATTAAGCAATAGGAATTCCTTTGGGCACTAATCATTTAGGTCCGATTCTCTCAAAGTCATTAATTCTCACGGCAGGATATTTCCCTGGGAGATTAGTTTCATTGAGATGAAGCGTTCTTCCTCTTTGATTTTTTGCTACTGTGGACCCAGACTTGACTTGATATTTATTTTTGATTAACTTCTATTATCGCTTAATCAATTACTCCCTTTTGTAAAAGCTGTTATTATCATTACTATTGTTATTACTGTGATTGTCATAGATATAGAGATTACTGGGTCATTTTTCCATTAAGAAAAGGTCCTTGTACTCTGTTTTTCTTTGTTGTTATTACATCTGCTTGCCGTAAACTATTTGTAACAGCTCTGCTTGCCGTAAGATCATTCCTGACAGACAAGGCTTAGTTTGCGCACAAGCCGGTCCAAAGTGAGTTACAGTTGGGCCAGTTTCAACTCTCCTACTCAGAAATACTCGGGCCCATCACCGAAGGAGGCAGCCCAACCCAAAACACAAAAAGGGCCCTCACATTAAATTGGCGACTCCACTGGGGAGTTGAGAAATAGCTTAGGGACAAGAGCCCACGTAAACAAATGCCTCTAAAGTCCAGGACAACACGAAACATGAGTGCCGTGCCCTCACAAGCAGAGTTTAGGCCAACGACGCCTTACCAATAGTAGCCTAACCAGGAATAAGGTGCTAACAAGATGGGGGTTGGACCCCAACCTCCCCCAAGGATCCCCACAAACAATGCCAACACCTTCGTTGAAGTGTTACAGGCCTTATAGCACTCACAACAGCAAATGATGGAAGAAATCCGCCAGCTAAAAGCCGGTAAGACGAAAGAAAAAGGAAGCCAACATGACCCAGAGCATGCAACAGACAAAGAAGAGACACTGGCAGGAGGTATCCCACACAATGCAGAACAACGTTTCATCACAATGGCTGAGGTGGCCGCCCTCTTGGAGTAGGAAAGGGCCAGGGCACCTAAGGAGAGGTTCTATGCACGAAGGCCTTCTTACCCATTGAGGGTGCTCAGCAAACCATATCCCGAGAGGTATGAGCCAAGGGCATTCGCACAGTATGATGGCAGAAAGGGAAATGTTGTTGAGCACGTGAGTAAGTTCATTGATACGCTTGGCCTTTATGCCGCAGACGAGGACTTATGTCTTCGAGAATTTTCTAAATCACTATGTGACCAGGCTTATACCTGGTACATTGGCTTAAAACCAGGATCAATCCCAACATGGGATGATATGGTGGATGTATTTTGTACCAAGTACTTCCACAGAGAAGAAACGGTAACACTTGCAACATTGCAAGCAACCAAACAAAGGAATGGTGAAGACTTGATGGAGTACATTAAGAGATTTAAGGACATAACACTCGACTATTATGACCATTGCGAAGAAAGGACGCTGGTGGAGATGTGTATGACAAATATGATCAGGGAGTACAGGGCAGTTCTAGAAAACCTCAAAATCTCCCAGTTCGTGCAATTATTGCAAAAGGCGAGAAAAACCGCCCAGTCCGTAAAGCCAAGCACGGACAAAAGAAGTGCCCCGCAAACCATGGCGGTGTCCACTGGTGAGCAGAGGAGAAAAACCGATGAGAGAGAGTACGATACTCCCCCACTAATACCATGCACCTCAAAGGAGCTAGACGTATTGCTAGACAAATGGATAGCAGACGAAATTTTCAAACCTAACCAGGTTGCTAGGGAGCCCATAGAGGAAGAGCGGAAGGACCCACGTTTTTGTCGTTTACACAATTATGTCCAACATTCTACCCCAGAGTGTTGGGCACTCCGCAGACTAGTTTACCGCAGGATAAAGGAAGGGACTTTAGAACTGTCCCAGTAGGAAGTCCAAAGAAACCCACTCCTAAACCACAAAGGGAAGGGTGTAGCAGCAGTACTAATTTGTGCAGACCCAGGAGAAGATGAAGAAGAGAATATGGCTTTGCCTGTGGCGGCCATTACCACTCTACAACAGAGTTCCAAGTTCAAAAATTTGTTCGATTAGCTGGGACTCTTAGCAAAGGAAACAAAGGTAGCTACGGAAGCTTTGGTGAGCATTGCCTCCGGTGCAGGAGTAGAATGTCTATCAGCGAAAATGCCAGATAATAGGGCTCTCTTACAGGAGTTAACTAAAATCACTTTTAGTGAGGAAGATATGGAGGTGGGACACTTGGATCACATGAGGCCCTTATACTTGGCGGCATCCATAAATCAAATCCCCATAAAGAGAGCTTTAGTAGATACAGGTGCTTCTGTGAATCTCATTCCATTAAGCATTCTGCAAGCAGCAAGAATTTCAGAAAAGAAGATTCAGGGATGCCCAATGGAAGTAACAGGGTTCGGCAGAAGGGGTGAGTACACAGCAGGCCACATTCAGCTGTGGTTGAAAGTAGACCTCATAGCCTCTTTAGCACGGTTTCATGTGGTAAAGACAGAAGTATCCTACCACGTGCTTTTGGGGAGGCCATGGTTACACAAACACCGACTGGTCCCATCCACCTATCACCAATGTGTGAAAGGAAGATTGAACGGTAGAATGATACGCATAGCTGCGAACCCCTCACCATTCGAGCAGGCAGAAGCCCACTTAGTAGAAACTATGTTCTACGACTAATGGGCTCTATCTGGAGAAAGTTCAGTATCAAAGCCACTAGGTACCTTCGTGCCTAGATGGGAAGATGTCCAGAATGACCCAGAACTCAATCTAAGGGAGTTATTGGCAAGAAAGAGGAAAAGGAGAGAGGTGCCCGCTGCAGAATCTGATGAGATGCCTTAATGCATTAGAGTCCGAGGCTCTGATGGCAGAATCGTCTATAAATTATGAAGGCACGCGGGGCTCGCGATTGAAACCCAGACGGGCCCTACCCAGAAAGGGCAGCACGAGAGTTTGACGTGCTATAGAGTCCAAGAAAGTTTAGAAGAAGGAAGTAACGAGGAGGAGAACGAAGGAGTTATAGCCGAAAAGGAGGTGCAAGTTATAACAGAAGAAGAAATGGAAGAAGTTGACCTGGGGTCTACTTCGCAAGGGCAGAGACCCATCTCAATTAGTGCAAGTCTAACGAAAAAAGAGAAAAAGGAGCTGGTACTGTTGTTAAAAGAATTTAGAGACGTGTTTGCATGGGACTACAGTAAAATGCCAGGGCTAGACCCTAGGTTAGTGGCACATACGTTGAATGTGGACCCGCAGGCCAGGCCAGTAGCTCAGCCTGCTAGGATATTTCACACAGAAATAGAAAGGTAGATAGTCAAAGAAGTGTAGAAGTTGCTAGCTGCAGGATTCATTAAGCCTATTTAACATCCCCGCTGGCTATCCAACATAGTACCAGTAAAGAAGAAGAATGGCTAGATAAGGTGTTGCGTAGATTTCAGGGATCTCAACAAAGCATATTCGAAAGATGAATTCCCATTGCCAAACATGGATTTATTGATAGATTCTGCGGCAGGAAGCGCCATGTTCTCATTTATGGATGGTTTCAGTGGATACAACTAGATCGGGATGGCACCAAAAGATGTGGAGAAAACTGCTTTCAAAACACCCATGGGGAACTTCTATTACACCGTGATGCCCTTCGAGTTGAAAAATGCAGGTGCGACTTATCAACGAGTAATGACGGCTATATTTCACGATATGATGCATCAGGAGTTAGAAGACTATGTGGACGACATAGTAGTTAAGTCAAAGAGGAGAGAAGAACTTTTCCGTGTGCTGAGGAGAGTATTTGAAAGATGCAGAGCCTTTAAGTTGAGAATGAATCCCCTCAAATGTGCGTTTGGTGTGTCCTCAGGGAAATTCCTAGGTTTCTTGGTTCACAGTAGGGGAATAGATGTAGACTTAGCAAAAGCCATGGCCATTGCAACTATGAGACCTCCAGCCACGGTAAGAGAACTAAAAAGCTTCCTAGGGAAAGTCTCGTATATCCGAAGATTCATTCCTGGGTTGGCATCAATCACTTCGGCTTTTACCAAGTTACTGAGGAAAGGGCAAAGTTTTGTATGGAGAGAAGCGCAGCAGGTGGCCTTCAAAAGGCTGCAGCAGATTATGATGAACCTCTCTATAGTGCAAGCCCCAAGCCCCAAGCCCCAATCCATAAGAAGCCATTGCTACTTTATATGGCCACCAATTCATATGCCATTGGTACCTTAATCGCCCAAGAAGATGTAGGTGGCGTCGAGCAACCAATATACTACATCAGCTGCGCCCTAAAAGATGTAGAAACTCGTTATCTGAGGGCAGAAAGGGCATGTCTGGCTATTGTGTATGCCTCACAGAGATTACGCCACTATTTCTTGGCTTACGAAGTATGGCTGATGACTAAGTCCCATGCCATCAAAACTTTACTACAGCAACCAATCCTCTCTGGCAGGATATCCCAGTGGTTGTTACAATTGTCGCAATATGACTTGAGAATGGGGGCGCCCAGAGCAGTAAAAAGCCAGGCTATAGCAGACTTATTGGCACAGTTTCTAGGGGAGGAAGAATTTTCACTAGACGATGAAGTTCCGGGGGAAGTAGCCATGGTGGAGGAGCTCAGAGAACAGTGGCTAATGAAATTCAACGGGTCTTCTACCGCCCAGTCTGGAGGAGTTGGAGTAGTTTTGTATCATGAAGAAGATAAAGCAGTAGCACTATCATTCAAGTTGGAGTTCCCCTGCTCAAAAAATACGGCAGAATATGAAGCCTACTTAACTAGGCTGGCCACAGCTCTTGAAATGGGAGTTAAGCATTTGAAAGTATTGGGTGATTCCAACTTGGTGGTCTGCCAGACCAAAAGGAGTTTTTCCCTAAAAGAACCCAGCCTAGCCCCGTACAAAGCAATGGCCCAAAAAATGGAAGAAAAGTTCTTAACTTTTAAAATAGAACTTGCTCCGAGGAACGAGAATCCGTTTGCCGATGCGTTGGCCGCACTAGGTTCGCAAATAATGTTTGAAGGGGGGAGCACCAGAGTAGAGGTCAACAAAAGAGAAGAATCCATAATTGAAATGTTGAAAGAAAGGTCCCAGGAGGAACACTGCGAAGGAGATTGGTGGATACCCATGAGGGAAGCTTTGATGGGAGAAGAAGGAGCCATGGAACTAAAAATACTCAAAGACTACGCCCGGTGAAGGGAAAACTGTACTGTAGGATGCTAGGCGGAGTTTTGTCCAGATGTGTGAGGCAAAAGGAGGCCTAGAGAAAGTTAAAAGAAGTACATGAGAAGACTTGCGGATCCTGCGGAGAGGTCAGCCTTTATCGAAAACTTCAAAGGGCAAACTTCTATTGGCCAACCATGAGTAAAGATGTAGACCAAGTCCAAACCCAGTGTGGGAACTGCCAACTTGCGGCAGACAGAGAAGAAAGTTACGCCGCATTCGTCAGCGAAGACTGGAGAAGTCCATTTATATAGTACCTGACAGAAGGCATCCTGCCGCAAAAACACAGCGAAAAATATAAACTCAGGAGGTTAGCAACGCGTTATTTTTTGTATAATATGATCCTTTTCAAAAAAGGGTATGATGGGGACCCCTTGAGGTGTTTGGGCCCTAAGGAGGCGAGAGAAATGGTAAAAGAGGCATACTCAAGAGAGTGTAGGGAACACCAAGGAAAGAAAAGGCTTTATAGATGCCTGCTGCAAATTAGCTACTACTGGCCTACCATGAAAAAGGATACGGCAGAATTTGTGAAAAGGTGCCACAGTTGCCAAGTACAAGCCAATTTGATTCACATTTATCCGCAGAATTTGCATAGCATGGTCACACCATGGCCCTTCCACACTTGGGGGCTTGACTTGGTTGGACCGGTGAATTCGCCGTCGCAAGGGTACATATGGATACTAGTAGCTACGGAATATTTCACTAAGTGGGTAGAGGCAGTACCACTTTGTAAAGCCATAGGAGGAGCAGTGGCAAACTTTATCAAGGAAAAGATAATTGTAAGGTTTGGAGTTCCCCACAGGATCATCAGTGACAACGGCATACCTTTTGTCAATAGTGAGGTGAGGAAAATGCTAGAGTTCTACCAAGTCAAGCATTACCGGTCATCACCGTATTACCCTCAAGGAAACGGGCAAGCAGAGGCAACGAACAAAACTCTCATAAAAATTATTAGTAAAATGAACCAAGAGTATACAGGAGGATGGGCAATGCACCTGCTAGACGCCCTTTGGGCTTATAGGAGTTCACTTAAGTCAGCCACAGGTTTTTCACATTTTTCCTTAGTCTACGGAACTGAAGTAGTGAGCCCAGCAGAGAAAATGACCCCATCCCTGAGAGTCATGCAAATAAAAGAAAAGGAGAATGATGAAGAAGTCTTTGCGGCAGAAAGGTGCGAAGACTTGGAAGGACTTGATGAAAGAAGAGAAAAAACCCAAAAACACAGCTGCAGATACAGGCAAAAAATGACTGAAGCCTATGGCAGGATGACTAAAGAGAGAGTGTTTGCGGAAGGACAACTGGTCCTAAAAGTGGCAGATTATGTTTGGAGAGGCCTGGCAGGACCATCGAAGTTTGCACCAAAGTGGGAAGGACCCCTTGTGATAAGAGAGGCACATCCAAGTGGATATTACCGCTTGACTCAGATGGATGGTAGGGGCTTAATGGATCCCATCAATGGGAAATGGTTGAAATGCTACTACGCCTGAGAGGAAAAGCCATGTGATTATCCCTTCCTTTTGTTTTGTTGAAAAAGCTGTTATGTTTCCTTTTACTCTGTTTTTCATCTTTCAAATGACTATGTCACAAGTCAAAATTTTGTAACTTGCTCTCATGCAATGAAAAGCATGAAGTATTTATTATCATATGTCATAGCAAAAGCAAAAAAAAAAAAAAACAGTAGCAAAGTGTAGCATCATAAGTATAGCATTATAAGCTACAAACTCAAACCGTGGCAAACTAAGCCAAATAGGTACTATAGGAAGCATAATGTACTAGACAGAGTAATAGGGCAAAAGAAACAACAAAACAATGAAGAAAATGCATCATCATCAATAGAGTCTAGAAATGAGTGATTGATCCCCAAAACGACCAAGTCCACTGATACTGGAAAAAAGACGCTCGCGACGGCCCTCCAAATCTGCCACTTCCTTTCTCAAAACCATAAGGCGTGAGTCAATAGCATCAACAGTAGGTTGGACTTTCCTCATAAAAACTACTCGAGCAATCTCTCGAAGGTGATCCAAAACAAACTCCACGGCAAAACCAACGCTAATAAGCTCCTGTACTGCAGCCCTTCACTGCAGGATCCTCTCAGTGGAGACAGTATCAACAAAGTTGTGCTCAATGTCATTCAGCACACTCCCCAACATCCTCAAGAAATGCTCTCTAACTGACTGGCCAAGTCGGAATCCATGCATGAAGTCCCCACGACTGTTATGAATCATCACCAAATGAGAAGCACAGTCTTCGAGGATTATAAAGCCATGAAAATCTATGTAAGGAGGCCTGAAGCCCCAGAAAGAAGCAAGATCAAAGTCATTGACTTCAGGCTGGTCAAAACGTGCGAAAAAGGCTGCAGCCTCACCCGTAGGGTTTGGAAGGGCGGTGGAACTGCTGCCCACTTCAAACTGAAGTGGAAATGCAGGAAGTGGCCCTGCCAAGGAAAACACAAGGCATGAGACGAGAAACTAAAAAATATATATATATATATATATATAAACAAGGAGAAAGAAAGCTTACCATGACCAGTAACAATGGGGGCTGTAGAAAAAACAGATACAGGCACGGAGGGAATGGCAGAAACTGATACAATGAATATGGTAGAAACTGGTACAAAAGATGTTGCAGGAATAGGTGTTGTGGGCATGACAGGAATAGCTACCGCAGACACCCCTACGTCTGCTGCAATTCCTAACCCCTCAAAGGTCTCTGCAAACAGACAGATAGACATGCAAATAAAGAGGAAGAATGAACTTATCAAAAAAAAAAAAAAAAGGAGAAGAGTGAGAAAGAAAAGAAAGGAAGGAAGAAAACACATACCCATTGTCTCGGGTGGAACACTCCCCTCTTTCTTAGATTCAGAAATCCTCCTCCCTAGGACAGGCTCATCCTCAGGATCCTCAAAGATCTCCTTAGACTCTTCTGAGGACAAGTCAGCATGAGGCCCACGTGTGGCAGAAACAGGAATAGAAGAGGGAGTAACTACCAAAGAAAAACCATCCTTCACGGCCTGAGAAAGAGCAACAAAGGGGTCACCGGTGGAAATGACAAGAGGTGTAGCAGAAGTAGCCTCGATTTGAGTAACAACAGGAGGGGTGGCCCCCCTTTGAACAGACGGTGTCACGGCAGGAGTAGGGGTGACCTCACTAACCTCCCCAGTATGAGTACCCTCATCCATGGGTACTGGTCTAGTGGGAGAGGTAGTAGCCTCAATAGGAATTCTACGAATAGCTGTAAGAGGGGCAGATGTTGCAAACTCAGCCCTATCAAGAGGGCCCTCCGTAGGTGTGCCCATGGAGGCAAAAAGCTCCTCGGCAGTAGGGTGGTATATAGAAAGAGACTCAGGCTCATCCTAAAAGACAAAAAAAAAAGAGGGAGGTATGAAGATCAAAGTAACTCTTTGGGCGAATGAGGTAACCAAAAACGTGTAGCAGGCTGAACACGTGCAAATACAAAAAAAAAAAAAAAAAAGGGGGGGGGGGGGAGAAAGAGCAAGAAGAAATATACCTCCGATTCAGGTTCCTCGAGCATAATGGGACGGGCAGCTGATGTATCCTCCTTGTGCTTAGACTGCAAAAAGAAAAAAAGGGTAAGAGAAAGAGTCAAAGAAAGGAGTCAGCAAGCATGTCAAGATTCAGGAAAAGTAAAAAAAAAAAAAAAAAGGGGGGGGGGGGGGGAAAAAGTATGTATATATATATGTGTGTGTATGTGTGTGTGTACTTGGAAGACAAAGCAAGAAATTTTTTTTTAAGTGACGTACTTTTCGCTGAACGGCAGACGCAGGATGGGGAGTTGTCTTCCTCTTACTGCCTCGTGTTCTACTGGCAGGAGTAACACCTATGAGAGGCTGAGGAGTGGCAAACTTAGGCTTGCTGACAGATTTAAGCTTGGCAAGAACTTTCTTGGTTGGCATATGAATGTTTACTACTTTAACTTTCTTCTCCCAAACTGAGGGGTAATCACTTGTATGCCAATACCATCATTTCTTCTCCTCGTCCAATTCAAAGATGGCGGATCGGCTCTATTTCCTAGCATAGGCCAACACGGACCTGGAAGGAAGGAGCAACCGAGGATTGGGAGAGATAACCATGCTAAGTCCCTCAAGAGGTATAAGAGAGAAACCGCGACTGCTAACTAACTCTGTATCAAATGAGGTCATTACAGCCTACCAATAGCCGTGCATAGCACGAGTGCAAAGGCCTTCCCTCAGAGAATCAGGAACTGTGACTGCACTGAAGCGCTGTCTCTAAAAATCAAAAGCAGTGTGCCGCAGAAAGGGTCTAACTAAAGTAGGAGACTCTGCGAGGAAGGAGAGGTCATTAGGAATATCCTGATCCAGCCCAAATTATCTCCTTACTCGATTGGCAGGATAATGGACGAACCTGACACTTTCGTCTGCTAAATAGGGCAACCATCCGACATTAGTGGCAGCCAAATAAGTGATACCCGTCTCATCAAAACCAGCCAGTAAAGTAGTAGTACCAACAGTATCAACAAACGAACCCATTGCAGAATTAACGCAAGTATAACCAGAACACAAATGTCTGTAAGCTCTCTATGAAAAATCAATACCTTCATCAAAAGACTCAACAACAGAATAATTGATTGGCTTCAAACCGGACCAACAAAAAGCCAGAGGAAAATTAGACTCAAATCTGCCATAGAAATCAGTAATTGCCCACGGACAAGATTGGTACTTCCCTTTAGCAAATCTGACAGGCCTACACTTTGCCAAGTATTGAGCACAGCGCTCAAACAACAACTACTACAGAATGGTGCTGTGTACAGACGAAGCAACTATGCGGCAAAAGCCAGCCTGACTCTCGTTATTCCGCAGGATATCCAGTTGAACATATAGATGCCCCAAAAACATGGGAGCCAGCGGCAGACTCACTCCGGCAGATATTTTTATGGCCAAATGAAAATACAAAGGTTTTATGGCATAATGAGGATGGGACCCAAAGACAAACTTACAAAGCCAAAAAGCAATAAAAGCAGCACAGCGGGCAACAGCAGAAAACTTGGAAGAAGAACTAACCCAATAAGATAACTTAGCGTTTCCGGCCATCCTTTTCTTCAACTCTGCTTCGATGGCTTCTTCTTTCAGGGAAAGCTCAATGGTGGCAGGATCAACATCACCAAGAATTGGCAAAAGTAACTAGTTAGCCACGTCCTCAAGAGTAACAATGAGTTCGCCGCAAGAAAAGAAGAATGTGTGAGTGGTGGCACACCACCGGAGAACCAAATGACGAAGGTTGTAGAGGTCTCGGAAATTGGATAAACTTCGGGAAAGAACGACGGCCTTTAGAACACCAACCCTCTGAAGCAAACCCATGAAACCTGTGTCAAATAACTCACTGTCAACCCACTCCTTCCAACCCAAGGCAATGCCCGACCTAAACTCGAAATGGATGGGTACAGGAAGGGCGACGCCTTGATGAATGACCAAATCGGAGATGAAGGAAGACACCGGAGCCCAAGAAACATTAGGGTTTCGCTGGCAAAGAGCGAGCCACACGCGGCCCGGCAACGGCGATGCATAATCTCCAGGAGCCTTAGGGAAGTAGGAACTAATATTGTACCAAGGGTCGATCAGAGGGGCGCACTTGCTATCTGGGTCACGCCGTGCCTCCTCCTCATCGGAATGGTCCAAATCGGAGCGCATAGCCTCTTCTTCTACTTCTTGTTCTACCAGAGGATCCAAAGCGACTCCTTTCCCTTTACGGCAGGAAGAAGCTTGAGTTTTCACCGGTGTCATGGCGCGAGGATTTGATCGGAGTAAGAGGGGGAGGGGTGTTCGAAAAGAAGAAAATGGTGAGGGAAGGAAAACAGGTAGGATATTTTGGAATAGAAGGATTTTGTGTCTATGTTGGGAAGGGACTCTCTTCTTACGTACCTGAGTTATTAATGCCAGTGTGAAGGGAGGCGACTGGTCAACCATTAAGAAAAGAATGAAATTAATGAGGCGGCGGTTATGTTTTAAAGCAACTGTCATTTTGGGAAATTCGAAAAGTCACCACTGTTCACGGTAGGAAAAGAAATATATATGCAGGAAGGAGTCCATAGTTTAAAAAAAAAAAAAAAAAAAAAAAAAAGCCTACGAAGGAAAGGAAAGAAGGAAAGTGAAAAAGACAAAAAAGTCTCTCATTCACATATGAACCGCAAGAACACTCCATATGTTTAAGGGGCTAAATGTTGAGGGTCATTTTTGTAAAACAGGCCCAACTCAGCAAAGCAGGCAGCAAATAGAAGTGGCAAGCATAGAATAAAACTATTAAGCCCAAGCGGCAGGAATAACGGATAACAGGCCCATAACATGAACAAACGGGTCTTGAGGAAGCAAATGGGCCCAAAGGGACCGGAAAGAGAGAAATGGCACCCATGGACAGTATATGGTATGGAAAAGTGAGAATGGGCTGTGGCAGGCCCAACGCAATGTAAACAAAGAAAGTAGGGGTTGATGGCAAACTCATGAACCCCAAGGATGAGAATAAGGAGATTGGGCTAGGGAAGCCCAATCAAGTTGGTAAAAGCCCATGGAAATGTAAAGTTAGTAAATGGGCCGAGGAAGTCTAAAGGAAGTAAATGGGCCGTAGGCCCAAGGGAAAAAGAAAAGGACATTGGCGCCCATAAATAAGAACATCAATGGCCATGTTAAGCCACTGGGGGAAGGAATGAAATGGCAGGCTTAAAAAAAGGCCTAGCAGGAGCAAATCGCCACGGCAGGAAATGCCTAGTAATGTGGCAGGACATAAGGGCAACCAAGAAATGGGTCAAGAGAAATGTAAAATCCAGTATTAAAAGAAGCCCAGCCCTGAAGGGAAACAATGAATTATACAAAATGGCCCACGTAAAAGAACAAAGAACCACGGTAAACTGTACAAGCAAAGCTCCAGATCGCGGCAAACGCATGAGCCACAGGCAGATTTTGAACGTACATAACAGGAAAGCACGCGCAAGGCCCATGCACCACCAGCCTGTATCCAGCCAATATGGGATGCGGTGGGGCCATGTGTCAGAGGTAAGAGGTAAGAGGGGGTGTGGTTTGGTGGTGGGGAGAGGGGAAAAGATCTATTTTGCGGTTCCTGCCTAAGCCCTTTTGGGAGGTACGTCCTGCTGGAATGATAAACCGCCCAAAAGAGGCAAGGTTGAGGGGGGAAATGTTGGGTGCATGCCATGGAGAGAGAGAGAGAGAGAGAGCATTTATGCCATAGCAGAAGAAAGTGCCACGGTGGACTAACAAACAACACAAACCTACCTTTGTCTGGCGAGGGTAAGTGGTACACAGACGAGCTCCTGTTAGGATTAGTGCCCTTAAATCCTATTGTATGATGCTATGTATGATATTAAGTATGACATTGTGTTTGACATTATGCATGACTTAATATTATGTTTAATAAATTTGTTTTATTATTATCTGAAATAATGGTAACATGAATATTCGGACATTATCATATAGTCCATGAGATACATAGTATGTGATTTATGTGAAGAGTCACAGAAGATATAAATCATAAGTTCTTTGTAAACTCAGAATTATAGTTCGTAGTCGGTGATAAAATTGGGCATTTCATCTACAAAGACTATAACATATTAACTACGATGATTTGTCTTGATCATGGAAGTTGAGACTTCTAGTTGATGTGTTAATATGTTTTAAGAGTTAAGACATATTAAACTGGACCGCTGTGAGATTTATTATTCTCCTAAAGACTGTCAAATGAATAATAAATCTCACGACTTACATTTGCATGAACTCTTAATCCTGAAAGAATAATGGACCTGATCATAAGGTGTAGGTTGCTTTGATATATCAGGAGTGAGATCTAAAGTAATGGTCAAAACCTCAGTATGTTGGGAAGCTACATTTAGTGTTGATGGAACATATATTCTCAAGATAAAATTCATAGTCTCTTAACGGAGATATAAAATATTCCCTTGAGATAAGTTTAATGAGTTTGTTATTCAGAGAGTTAGGTCTAACCACTTTAGTAAGTAGTTACTAAAGTATATATTCATGAAATTAGATTTCATAAATATATGATGAATAACTTAAAGGATTAAACCGAGTACTCAAGGATCAAGATGTAGTAATTTACAAAGTGGCAATCTACATTAATGACTTTGTATTACTACGAATATTTTATGAAGGGGTTGCGTGTATAATAAAGTCTTGGGATATAATTTATAGATAAGACCTAGAGTGCAACTATATTTATATAGTGGTATTAAATATAGTTAATGGTAACTTTGGACTTGTCAAGAGTTGACAGAAAAGCCCAAGGCCCATTGGAGCTAGTGTTTTATTGGTCCCTTTTGGTCCCACTCCAAGCCACACACTTAAGCCCAATTGGTAAGGTCCAAAAGGCCAGCCCAATTAGATAAACTGGTTAGATACAAAGGGAAAAACGTTCAGAATTCCATATGTAAGAAACATCATTGTGAAATGGTGTGAATGTGAGTTTTTGTCACTCACTAGTCATCCATTGGTTACCAATTGAGAGACCACACATCTTGAGTGTTAGTGGAATTGGAGTGAAGATTAAAAGTATTCCCAAGTGCTTCAATCTTTGTTTTAAAATTCACCGCTTCAAGGTATAATCTCTTGTTCTCAAATTCTGAAATTTATTTAGTACGTGTTATCAATATTGAATGAAGTAGATCTGTTTAAAACTTATTTTCCGCTGCATTTATCTTTATTTCCATCAGCTCCTGGGTGGTCGACAAGTACGCCCAGACCAAATAAAGGCGGTTAAAGGGTAAAGTGGTAAAATCCGGTCACGGCTGGCCCTATAAAAGGACCCTTGCCATGCACTGTAAAAGGGGGCAAGCGGAGAGGAACCGAGAAGTAAAAAGGAAAAACAAAAGAAAAAAGAAAAGAAAGAAGAAAAGATAAGAGAGCAAATAGGAAACAAAAGAAAAAGAGTGTAATGGGCATGCACCAATAGATCGGTTCCTTTCTCCCCCCCCCCCCCCCCCCTCAAAATCCCACTCTCTGGGAGACGATTAAGCAATAGGAATTCTTTTGGGCACTAATCATTTAGGTTCGATTCCCTCAAAGTTATTAATCCCCACAGCAGGATATTTCCCTGGGAGATTAGTTTTATTGAAAGGAAGCGTTCTTCCTCTTTGGTTTTTTGCCACTGTGGACCCAGACTTGATTTGATATTTATTTTTGATTAACTTCTATTATCGCTTAATCAATTACTCTCTTTTGTAAAAGCCATTATTATCATTACTATTGTTATTACTGTGATTATCATAGAAATAGAGATTACTCGGTCATTTTTCCATTAAGAAAAGATCACTGTACTCTGTTTTTCTTTGTTGTTATTATATCTGCATGCCGTAAATTATTTGTAACAACTCTGCTTGCCGTAAGATCATTCCTGGCTAACAAGGCTTAGTTTGCACACAAGCCAGTCCAAAGTGAGTTATAGTTGGGTCAGTCTCAACTCTCCTACTCAGAAATACTCGGGCCTATCACCGAAGGAGGCAGCCCAACCCAAAACACAAAAAGGGCCCCCACAATAGTCATCCCAACTCCAAAAGGAACAATTTTTTTTTTTTTAATGACGTTTTAGATTTTTTTTTCATCACTCCTCACACATCTGATTACAACTCATATATTACCATAGCATGCAAGGGATTATTCTAGGCATATCAATTTACATATTTATCAGGGAATTGCATTCATAGTAATCATTGGCAATCATAATTGATCAAGAGATTCCAAACAATTATGCATAAAATTATCTTAAGTTAATTTTGACTGGTCCTTACAAGATTAATTCAAATTTAATTCTATGAGTTAGACTTAATAGAATTTGATCAATCATTTTTTTATCTTAGTGGTAAGCATAAGATAGTTTGTAAAAGATTGTCTATTTGTGTATGTATTTTTTAACATCTTAGAGCGAATAACTTAGAGGTAAGTTACATGCATTTTAACCAATGATACCTTTATGGACTCAATTTGCAGCCCAAGCCCAAGATGTATAGGATCTTGGCTCAATGAGCCCAATACAATAAATTTGTAGAGAGTGGGTCAAAGAACTAGGCCCTAATGAATTTAACAACGGCTAGAATGGACTTGAAAGATAATCATGCAAGAACAAAGTGCATAGGACTGAATGAATCTACTGTCCGAGAAGGAAAATCTTATTATAAATCAATTAAATTGCTTACAAGTGCAACTTTGATTGCTACAGTATTCTTTCTCTATGTTTTCCGATCTCTCTCTCATGGAGGGTTTCTTACATTATATAGATCTCTTTGGACCATCTTTATCCTACACTTGTTGATCATTTAAGCCCTCACTTGAGTGCCCGTCCCATCAGACACCCTCTTAGGCTTTTTGTGAGTCGTGGTAGCCGAGGCAACACTGTTCAGGGGTCTTCTCCACATAAATGCGGTCAGAAAAGTAGCTGCAATGCATTTAATGCGATGGTAGCAGCTTTTCCCTAGATATTTTGGGTTTCCTTCTTTCTCGTATGTTCATGAGGCACGTTCCTATCACAGGAGCTTCCTAGAGGGCCACTTTAATTGCTGGAATACATACTTTAGCCGCAATCATCATATACAAGAAGGAGTTCCTCCTCAGACCACCCTTCATTCGTTCCTTACTTATGAGACTTTAAAATTAGAACCCCTCATAACTATTTGTCTCTTCTCGGACCATTTAATGTTTTCGGATCAAGCTCAAGGCCGAATACATGATTTTGAGCCCTTATCCCTACAATACCTTTGTTCGAGCCTTTGTACTGAACTTTTATGGTTATTTTTTTAAAATAAAAAATTGACACTTTTAAAATTCCCTTTCAAAAAAAATAAACAATAACCCTAGCATCTTTTCTGTCTCTACTCTCCATTCACCAGTGCCAACCCACTCTCCTAGGGTTTATCAATGAAAAAAAAAGTACTATACAATCATGATGGTGAACATATAGTACCTAAAATGAATACAATCAAATCACATAGAGAAACTAACTTGAGACTAAAACCAAAAATCGAAGTACAATGCATAAACCCCCAAGCTCGAGACCAATAAAAAAAAATCTTGATAAATAAGAACTTTAGTTAGTCAGTCTATCAGGCCATATCTCAGCTATCTTCTTCAAGTTAGATCACCGTATTGCTGGCTTTTAAAGAAATTTATTCACTTAATTAAAAAAAAAAAAAAAAAAAAAAAAAAACTGACTCTATCATCTTTTTCTGTCTCTACTCTCCGTTCTCTAGCGCCAACCCACACTCCTAGGGTTTATTAATAATAAAAGCAAAAGTATTCTACATTCACGATAATGAACACATAGTACCTAAATGAATACAAGCAAATTAATTAGAGAAACTAACTTAAGATTAAAAAAAAAATAATAATAATAATAATAAATTGAAGTACAATGCGTAAACTCCCAAACTCGAGACCAATCAAATAAAGTCTTGATAAGTAAGAACTTTTGTTAGTCAATAGTCTATCAAGTCCATATTTCCGCTATCTACTTCGAGTAAGATTACCATATTGCTGGCTTTTAAAGAAATTTATTCACTTAATTCTTAAGAAAAAAAAAAGAAGAAAAAACTCTATATCATTTGGCTCTTGTAAGAAATACATAAAAGGGAATCGAGCAAAAAAGTAACATAAAAGGGAAAGAAAACTGAGCACAGAACAATATACATAGGTGAACTTCAATCTTGTCAACAACATGTGGCATGAGATTCCTACTAATAGTACATTTACCAATGGTGGAATGTCAAAATACAAGGGAAACAACACAATTTAGCACCTTTCATTTATTAAAAAAAAAAAAAAAAAATCAGCTACCAATTGTTTTTGTTTCAGTATAAGGACCATCCATCTCCGCAGCTATACTGATTGTCTAAGCTTCTATGTCGCACTTGGCCAAAACTTACGCACCAAATTTCTACTTTCAATAGCTCATCTGTCTTCTCTCATCAACATTTCTTCCAAGCACTTGATATCTGGATAAATATAGAATATGAATAAACTCATCCTATTTTGCAATTTATTCTATTCAAATCAATCTTATTTGGATGCATATGGATATCACTGAAATACAAAAAAAAATTGATTAATAATGCTTTAATTTCTGAAATCAAATTTTATGTCCACATTTAATCTATGCTATGTCCAAGGCACAAAATTCTTACAATCTTTCTCAGATGAAAAGATGCATAGCAAAGACATGAAGTAAAGAATATTTCAATCTGATGGCTATAACTATGGTTACCTCTCTGCTTTGAGAAAAAAATTTCTAACTTAGAGCTGAGATCCCTTTAGATATTAAAATAACTATTGATTTCTATACAAGTATTCTTCATGCATAAATCATAATTGTGTGTGCCCAAAGCTCGGCTAATGGGCCAACTGTGTGATTGGGCTCACAATCTACTTATTATTGTGGGTTTATGGGTTTCCTACAATGGGTAGTCCCTCAAAACTGATTAAGGCCCACAAAGATAATTAATCTCCTTGGCCAAACACTCTTCCTCCTAAGTTTCCTCACTTGCTCTTTCTCTATTCTCTAGTTTTCTCCCCTCTATTGTCTAACCCCTTTTTCCTATGCTTTCTTCCTATTTATAGCATTTCCATAGTGGGTCAGTAATGATTACTTTCTGACAACACTCATGTAGGTGGGGCCCATTTTGATTGTTCCCGACAGGAATAGACCCCACTTTGGGAATAGGAGCTTGGATATTGGAACTAGTACTAGATGCCAAATAATGCTTGGTAGCGACATTCTCCAAGGCACTACCGAGGTATTCTGGAATGTACTCGAATAATAGCCGCTCTAAGGCCTAAAATAGTTCTCGGCAAAACCTACTGTGCACATTATACCATCTGGGCCCACAAGTAATAGGCTAGTAACCATATACCATGCACAATTGGGGCCTATCTATGATGGGCCGACGACCACACACTGTACAATAGCCCTCCCTTGATTCATTCCCTGCTCTCGGGGAATAGATCAAGGACTCTCGTCACACTAATGGTCTCTCCTTGGGATACGAATCGTTGGTTATTAATTACAGACAAGACACCAGTTACTTATGGGTAATTGTGGTGATAAGCTGTCTCATCGAACGGCCATCATGACCTGACGGTTCATGTACCGAGGCCACGCGTGCAACGGTTATGAAAAAAGGAATCAAGGGTTTCCCGCTTAAACACTCATTTAATGCCCTCTTAGTCTTTTTCTCCCTATAAATTAGAACTTCCCCCTACTCAAATCATTTTTCAAATCCTCTATCTTTGAGCACCATAATTCATCGAGCACAAATTCCTTCCCGAGCAAGTCTCCCTTAACGTTCTTACTGTAAGTTATTCAATCTTTGCCTTCTTTTTAAGTTTTTCTTCCCTTTATTTAGTGTTCTAGAATGGGTTTCTTGCATCTCCTTAGGATCGAGGCTGCTTTAGCCAATTTTAGGGCTAGGTCGCCATTCCTTTTGATGTAGATATTGCTTATTGTATTGTCACGAGGACAACATAGCCAATGAGAGGCGCCCTCATATAGTATTCTTCCCATTGATGGCAATTTTAGAGGGTGGGGTAAGATTTCCCGTAGACCCACTAATACTTAGGACCCTTAGATTTTATAGTCTTTTCCCCAATGAACTTCCACCAAACTTTTATTGAGTAGTGAGTAGTGTAAGTAGGTTTAATGACTTGTACAGTCTACACCTTAACTATCACGATATTAACTTCATGTACAATATGTGTAGTAACATACAGTCAGGGTATTACCTCAAAGTTAGGGACATGATGGTACGGTTGATATCGTGTCACCCCGATTCAAACAAAAACTCGACAGGAGAGTTCGTTCGAGTAAGCGGCAATTGGCTTATTGATGAATTAACTTGCCCGACCTCACCTCAGGATGTAGGTCAGTACCCCATTTTCTTTAACTTACTCCTTTATTACTGACATTTTATTACTTATTTGCTATAATCATTGTCTTCTACAAAACACTGATTGTTTTCTTTGCTAGTGCTGATACCAAGTGATTTAGACAAGACCCCAATGCCATACACGTGCAAGACCTCAACTTTGTAATTAAGTCCGAGATTTTTGTGCATTTCGACTGTCAACTACAGGCGTCCCATCTTATCTTCGACTGCACCCCTGCATACACGAGCTTTCAAGATCCCGATCAGGCATTAATTATGGGTAGTCCTTTCCTTTCTTATCTTGATGTTCGGTTACGTGGTTTCCTTCTTAAAGGATTGACTCTCGGCAAAGCTCAAGCACTCGGCCCTCGGTAAATAAGGGAAGGCTCACGGTTACCAGTAAAGGACTATTTGACGAATACGGTGTTCCACAGTCGGGCCGAGCACCTCTTTGTTGAAGAACCAGACAAAGAGACCCGAGGTGAGGACCCACATAAAGAAGCTCAGGTTGAGGGGCAAGTGGTGATTGAATCCATAGACTCTTCTTCCGAAGGACTCGAAACTAAGAACCTTGATCCCGAGATGGTAGTTAGAAGGACAATGATAGCATACTGTTTCTTGCCTGGCAGACGGCCAACCCCGCAACAACAGGCCCTCCTGCCTTGTAACAACAAGCCCTCATCCTCTAACTCCCCTTGATCGAAAAAGGCCCCGAGACACAACTGAGCCTTCTGATCAATAGGGAGAGACACCTTCACGAGTCCCACTTGCCTCGTCTATTACCCCACTGGTCATCAGGGAGTCCAGTTTAGGCCCCCAAATTGCTGCGAAGGTGGGTTCCAATATAGCATCCTCTACAACACCTCTTACTGCTAGATGGCAAAGTGTTTTTTTGCTCAGGGATTGACCCCTCTTGGTAACATCTAGCATACGAAACTGAGCAAACGAGCAAGGTGGTCATATTGCTCGGATCTTAAGGCACGCTCTTCAGTTGCCGAATGATGTTCAATATTTTGCAGACGATAGCGACGAAGTAATGGCACTTAGCCTCCAATGGCATACTATTGCGATAATAACTAAGCTTTTCTTCTTTTTAGTTATTTACACAATTTCTTTGACATTAGTTTAGTTTTATTATAATTTTTTTTAAACAAATTTTCTATCACTTGAATAGACCGCCCAGTTAGCCTTTATGATGGAGGACAGGGTGAAGAGCTCATTAGAGGAAACCGAGAAGGAAAGGGCTCTTAAAGAAGTAGCAGAGGCCACCATGCGGGAGAAGGGTATGGCATTGGATGCTGCCATGGAGAGGGCTGGAGATGCTGAGAGGGGTCGTGCTTAAGCCGAGCAACAGGTTGTGGCGCTGGAGACTAAGTTGGGGGATATGGAGCTGAGACTGGCCGGTGCCAAGAGTGCGATTTCAGCCCGAGACAAGGAAATAGCTGACCTGAAAGTGGCTGTAATAGAAAGCGAGGACAAATTCTACAACATGGGTTCATGGATGCCGAGAACTCTAGCGAGTCAGTTATGTTCTGATCACGAAGTTTTGGTTTCGACAAGGGGTGGTTGGCAGCTATGTCAGCTATGGGTGTGCCTAAAGACTCCCCTTTTAGAAACATCGAACAAATCCCCTACCTGAAGCCTCCACCTCCCTCTGTTTAGAATCTTGCTTGTGTTGAGGATGAAGATAGCTAAAGTATGAAGGCGCTGGTTGAGGAGATTGATGCCCATGCTGAGCTCATTGATCTTGAAATCTTCAGTGATCCCAACGCCGATCAAGGGCAAGCACCTCAACCTATCCCAAATCCTGGTCTCCAGTCTGCCAAAGGTGCCATACCCTGCGTATTTGATCAACCCCAAGAACCGATAGTTTAACCTTTTTTATTAGCTCGTTTGCTATTAGCCTTTATTTTATTTAAGGTTTTTGATATTACCCCTACTG
Organism: Quercus gilva; assembly: GCA_023621385.1. Lineage (NCBI taxonomy): Eukaryota > Viridiplantae > Streptophyta > Magnoliopsida > Fagales > Fagaceae > Quercus > Quercus gilva. The sequence continues at coordinate 49,960,239 of CM042477.1, forward strand.
CTTTCCTACTTCTCATGCTTCCTTAGGCCATCGAGGTGTGGTGGTAATACTTTAGACTTAAAATCACCACGGTTTTGGTGATAACATTTTAAATTTACATTTGAGGTCACCGTGTTTTGGTGATGAGACAATTGTATGTCATTAATTTGCTATTCTTTCTTTTCCTTTATTACCTTATCATCTTTATTCTTCGGAAGATTCACATGCCATTGCTTCATTTAACCTGCTCGATTTTCCTTCGAATAGTGTTTGAGGTCGGATCCTTGAGAATTTAGGGTAAGGTTTCCACTTGGTCGGTGAGCAGGGTCAGGCTGAGCTAAGGCTTCTGTCCTTAGAAAATTTAGGGTAAGGTTTTCCACCTGGTCAGTGACTGAGGTTAGGCCGAGCCAAGACTTCTATCCTTAGAAAAGTTAGGGTAAGGTTTTCACCTGGTCAGTGACCAGGGTTAAGCCGAGCCAAGGCTTCTGTCCTTAGAAAAGTAAGTAGTCCTAAGTGGCAAAATTTATATACTACACATTCATTACAATCTACATGCTACGTACTTACATACAGACCACCTAAGCTTTACATACTTAATGCTAATATTTTTTCAAGTTTTTGTACATTCCATGGACGGGGAAGTGGTTTTTCCTCCATGTCCTTTAGATAGTATGCTCTGGCTCCAACTATGGCGGTGACTTTGTACGGTGCTTTCCAGTTTGGAGCTGGCTTCCCGGCATTGATGTCCCAAGCATTCCTTACAACTTTGTGCAACATAAGGTCATCAGCACCGAACTCTCTCTTCTTCACATCCTTATTATACCATTAAGCCAGCTTTTGTTGGTAATCCGTCAAGCAGATAGTCACTGCTTCTCGGCGCTCCTCCAGTGAATCCAATTGTCTTACCATTGATTCCTCATTCGTGATTGGGGAAAAATATGATGTCCTTGTGCTACACAGACTTACCTCTATTGGTATAACCGCCTCCACTCCATATGTTAAGCAATAAGGAGTCTCGCCTGTTGATCTCAGTGGTGTTGTTTGGTATACCCACAACACATTCAGCAACTCCTCGGTCCATCTTCCCTTTGTTTCTCTAGCCACTTTTTCAACCCATTAACAATTACCTTGTTTGTAGCCTTTACTTCGCCATTGCTCTGGGGATATGCTGGGGTTGAATACCTATTCTTTATGCTAAGGTCGCTACAATACTAGCAAAAAGCTTTACTGTCAAATTGTAACCCATTGTCTAACACCATGGACTCTAGCACTCTAAACCTAGTTACTATGTTCTTCCAAACAAACTTCTTGACATCCATATCCTGAATGTTAGCTAGCGCTTCAACCTCAACCAACTTGGTGAAATAATCCACAGCCACAAAGACAAACCTTCTATTCCCTATAGCTCTGGGGAATGGGCCAATGATGTCTAGACCCCACTAAGCAAAAGGCCACGGATTGTAGACCAGGTTCAAACTTCCTGCTGGTTGGTGTATCAACGGGGCGTGCTTCTAACATTGCTCACATCTTTTGACATACTCAGCAACGTCTCTGCATTCGAGGCCACCAAAATCCTTGTGTCATTGCTCGGTGGTCCATTAGCCAACCTCCAACATGGTTGCTATAGACCCCTTCATGAAGCTTAGTTAAAAGCTTATTAACTTTGGCAGGATGAAGGCACAACAGGTAAGGTCCCCTGAAAGATCTTCAGTACAATCTGCTGGTCTTCAGACAACCAGAACCAAGCAGCAATTCTACGCACTTTGTCAGCTTCTTTGCTTTCGCTCGGTAAACGGTCTTCAACCAGAAACTCAATGATCACGTCCATCCAGCTAGGCTCAAGCAGCGCAATAGTCGAGACATTCACTTTTGGGTTAATACTAGGTTCCTTCACCACCTCCACCCTGATCAACCGAGGTACCTCATTTGCCAGTGATGATACTAAAGTTGCTAAGGAGTCTGCATGCTTGTTGTTAGATGCCCTAAAGCCCAACCTGAATAAATGTTCCAATTTTACTCATTCCGGCGATATTATGACTATACCAGCCCCCGCTCTCATTACACTAGACATGCTGTCCACAAACACCCTCCAAGGCTGGGCTTCCACACTACACACAATCCTCTGGTCCCTATAAGGAGTAAACTTTGTGACAAAGCCTACAAGTACATGACCTTTGACTGAGCTTCTAGGTCTATACCGAATATCAAATGACCTAAGTCTAGTCCCCCACTTGGCTATCTAGCCTGTGAAGTTGGACCTCTTAAGCAAGCATTATAGTGGGTACTCGGTCAGCACATACACCGTATGGGCTTGAAAATAGTGGGGTAACTTCCTAGTTGCATGCACTAATGCTAATGCCAACTTTTCCAAGGGTAAATACCACGTCTCTGCATCGACCAAGATTTTACTAATATAGTAGATAGGTTTCTGTACTCCTCCTTGATCTTTCAATAATACTGCGCTTACTGCGTGCTCGAATACTGCTAAATACATAAACAAATCCTCACCAGCCTCCGAGGAAGATAGTATTAGTGCTCTCACCAAGTATTTCTTCAGATCCTGAAAAGCCCCCTCACACTTCTCAGTCCACTGAAAACCTATCCATTTTTTCAGCAATTGGTAAAAGGGATAGCACCAATCAGTAGACTTAAACAAAAAAATCGGTTTAAGGAGCTAACATCTCAGTCAATACCTGTACCTCCTTCAGTTTACTCGGTGGTTTGAGCCGCTCTATGGCATTTATCTTATCGGGATTCACCTTTATTCCCTAGTGGGTGATCATATACCTGAGGAATTTGCTAGCCCCCATGCCAAAGACGTACTCTTCTGCGTTGAGATGCAACCTGTGCCGCCTGATTATTTCAAATATCTCAATTAAATCATGAACATGCCTCTGATTTTCTTTGCTCTTCACTACCATGTCATCGATATACACCTCTGCCATGCTCCTAATCTTCTCTCTGGACATTCTAGTCATCATCTTTTGATAAGTAGCCCCTGCATTCTTTAGACTAAAAGGCATTACCATGTAGTGGTAATTTGCCTCATGAGATATGAAAGACGTTTTCTCCTGGTCCTCGGCAGCTAATGCAATCTGATGATAGCCTTGAAAAGCATCCAAAACATTCATCCTGAGGTGTCCACAAGTGGCATCCACCAGCTGATCAATCTTCAGCACCGAGAACAGTTCCTTAGGACAAGCTTAGTTGAGATCTGTAAAGTCCATGTAGATTCTCCATTTTCCATTCTTCTTCTTCACCACCACGGTATTGGATAACCATTCTAGGAAATAGACTTCTTTGATTGCCCCTACCAATTTCAATCTCTCAACCTCTTGCTTCACAACCTCCACAAGTTGCTTAGTCGATTTCCTAGGCTTTTGCTTCTTCAGGGGGAACTGTGAGTCCACATTAATTTTGTGGGTAATGAACTCCGACTCCATGCCGGGCACGTCGTAAGGGCTCTAAGCAAAAATGTCCAGGTTTTGAATTAACAGTAATAATATATTTACCCTATCTTTGTGCTTCATACTAGTTCCTATATAAAAGCTCTTATTCTCATATGGAAGTGTACTTACTTTAATCAAATCCTTAGCATTGTGAATTCCCTTGTCCTCTAGGGGCTCCTGTAATTGCTACAAAGGATCCTGCTTGGCACACTTTTTTTGCTTGATCACTCGGTTCATAGCTGCCACAGACACTGCCTTGCCACTTATTGGTTTCCCCTCACCACGGCAACACCATGGTCGATATGAAACTTCACCTTAACATGCAAAGTGGACGGGACTGCTCCTATTGCGTGAATCCATGGTCTGCCGAGTATTGCCATGTACGGAGAAAATGAACTAACCACAATAAAATTTACCATCACTTCTTTCCCCTCCATATTCATGGAAAGCAAAATTTGTCCATCTGGAATCATCATTTTGCCATCAAACCCCACTAAAGGGGTATTGTATTTAGATAGATCCTCTGCCTTCAACCCCAACCCTTTGAAGAGATCAGGGTACATTACCTCGACTCCACTTCCCTAGTCTACCAACACCCTTTTGACTATGAAACCATTTATTAGGGCAGTAACCATGAGCGCATCATCATGCGGTTGGGTTGTTCCTTCTAAATCATCGTCGTCAAATGCAATTGGCTCTCAGGTAAGCTTTACTTTCTTTTCGGGCTGAACGTCTTCCTGTTTACTCTCTACTAACACCATGGTTAACACCCCTCTCCATTGACTCACACTAGTACCCATTAAAGCTGCATAGATAACTTCGATCACACCTAATGAGGATGGAAATGCATTCCCCCGTGACCTTGAGGCCTGTTCGGTGGTGCCATTCCCGGGATCTACGATGAACTCCCTCAGATGCCCGAACTTTACTAGTTGCTCCAAATGATCTTTAAATACCCAACATTGCTCAATGGTGTGCCCCTTGTCCCGATGGTAGGTGCAATATAGGTTTTGATTCCTTATTGTCGAGTCACCCCTCCATTTTGCTCGGCCATCAAAAGTAAGGTTCATTATTGATTTCCCTGGTACGAACATTAGGCTCTTGAATTCTCAATTCCTTCCTTGCCTTTGGCTGGAAGTCCCCTAATAGAGACTCCTTCGTGTATTGTGATGTGGTAGCCGCCTTACCTTTACTTTGTTGTCGATTATCTTCCAACCTTTTATACTTCTTAATACATCTCATCAATTGTAGCATGTTCTTGGGAGGCCTCATAGTCAACGACTCCCGTAGCTCTAAGTCCTCTGGCTGACCCGGTTTGAAAGCACTAGCGGCCACTTTCTCATTACCCCCCACCAATCTCATTATACAACTCCCAATACCTATTAGCATAACTCCGAAGAGTTTCCCTAGCTCCTATCTTCATAGAGAGCAATGCATCCCCCAGTTGCGGTACCCGGCTACACATCATAAACCGAGCACCAAATTCTTGAATTAGCTCTCCAAAATTATGAATTGATCCCTTCCTTAATCCATTAAATCACCTTAAAGTGGTAGGCCCAATACTGGAAGGGAAAACTTTACACATAAACGCATCATTTTGATTGTAGAGAGACATCATCTGAATATAGTGACTGATATGCTTGATAGGATCTACCTTTCCATCATACGAAATAAACGGTGGTCTACTAAATCTCCTCGGCATCTGCACATGTTCAATCTCATCTGAGAACGATGACCGGGCCTCCCTGCGCAGCGCACAGCTCATGGCATATGTTGCTGCACTTCGATGCCTATGCTATTAAGGGGAAACTGAATCCCTGTCAGTGAAATCCCATGATCTTTCCCTTAACCGACAAGAATCAGATCAGCGGGACGCTTTTCCATGGCTATCCCCAACACTCACAGACCCCTTAGGAGACTCACTGCAGTTCCTTCATTGAGGCCTACCCTGCACCTCTAATTCTAGATCCCTAACAAGTTTGCGTAGGTGCTCTAACTCTTAATCTCGCCTGACATGATGCTCTTGCTCGAGGACTTTGGATACTGACCAGTATGTTTGCGACGATCCCTCTCCCAAGCCAGAGCGTTCCTCGTCCCGTTCATGCCTTTGGTTTTTGTTCCTCTTATGCCTCCTTTCTCGCCAACTTGAACTCCGGGACAAGCCCCCAGACCCACTATCAGCATAGCTCGCCAAATGGTCGAACATGTTCAATCAAGTGAATTCCGTTGGAACTATAGCTGCATAGGAGATTCCCATAAACGGTGCCAATTGTGCGCGCCCAAAGCTCGGCTAATGGGCCAAATGTGTGATTGGGCTCACAATCTACTTATTATTGTGGGTTTATAGGTTTCCTACAATGGATAGTCCCTTAAGATTGATAATGGCCCATAAAGATAATTAATCTCCCTAGTCGAACACTCTTCCCCCTAAGTTTCCTCACTTGCTCTTTCTCTATTCTATAGTTTTCTCCCCTCTATTTTCTAACCCCATTTTCCTATGCTTTCTTCCTATTTATAGCCTTTTCATAGTGGGTCAGCAATGATTACTTTCCGACGACACTTGCGTAGGTGGGGCCTATTTTGATTATTCTCGACAGGAGTAGACCCCACTCTGGGAATATGAGCTTGGATATTGGAACTAGTGCTAAATGCCAAATGGTGCTCGGCGGCGACATTCCCCAAGGCACTACCGAGGTATTCCAAAATGTACTCGAATAATAGAAGCTCCAAGGCCCGAAATAGTTCTCGGCAAAATCTACCGTGCACATTATACCATTTGGGCCTACAAGTAATGGGCTAGTAATTATACATCATGCACAATTGGGGCCTATCTATGATGGGTTGATAACCGTACACCGTACAATAATCATCAACTGTTAATTAGCAAGAATTCAATAGCATATATGGGTAACAAGTTCAAGCCAAAAAACCTATTTGTATAAAATAATATCCAAAAGATTAAACTAGAGTCTTTTCAGTAAAGAAAGGGTCTTTATAGCCTAGATTCTAGTTGTTAATAAACAATCATTGCCCAAAAAAATTCATTTCATTTGACCAACCAAAAAAATAAAGCACGTCGCCAAATATAGCCTGAGCCCTAAAGCATAATTTTGCATTGATGCAGGATTTCTTCAACTGAACTATATACATTTCCTTGAAGGGAATGCCCTGGCCTTGCAAAAATTAGAAAACCATCCTATTGACTATAATTACATTTGCCCTATAATAGAGAAGTAACTAGGGTATGTTTGGTAGACCTATTAAGTAGTTTGATTATATTTTTATTATAGAGAATAGTCATTTCTTATGAGTAGTTATTTTTCAAAATGAGGAATAACTATTTATCTTTAAAATGGTTGTAATAGCTATTCCTTAGTAGGTATATTAATTTTTAAAATTAATATATTTCCAAATAAACAAATTGTCTATATGCACATAACAATTATGAAAATAAAAAATCATAAAAAAAAAATAACTAATTGCTATTTCAAATTTTTTTAAAAAAAATTTAGGAAATATAATTATATGAGTAAGATATTTCCTAAAATATATCTTATGTTTGATGTAAAATACTTTCATTCTATTGTCTATGGGGTTCTATTATTGTGTTGTCACCAAACAAATGAATAGTAATAAGTATTATATTGCAACATCTTGTATTTGTTGTAATACATTTTCCTATTCTTATGTAATTACTATTGTAGTCTACCAAACGTACCCTTAATGTTAGTGCCAAGCAAAAAATTGAGCTTGAAAAGTTTAATTGCTACATGATATATGATGGGGGCATTTTTGACAAAGGCTTAGTACACCCAAAGGAGTCGTGCAAAGAAGCCGATGTCACCAACGACACCACAAAAACCAACGGACCTAAGCTAATGACCAGACCATTTGACAACCCCACGGATGATGCCCGACGGGAAACCCTCAATGAAGCCATCGAGAAACCCTCAATGAAACCGACGAGAAACCCTTTAGGGGTCAACGGGGAAGGATAACCGATGGGTCCACCATGGCATGACTTAGTCCCCATGCATGTCTATACATGGAAATGCCTTGCGCACCACACCAAATAAAACCCAATACTCACCCATATCTCCCTTACATGGAAAGGGACCCTGGAATCTTGGAAACCCAACATGCCAAGCCCTTTCTATAAGGAAAGATCCCTACATTCAAGGGATCCCAATTCACCACTCACTACTATATAAGCGCCAGACCCCCTCTTTTACGTGAAAAATCCCTAGCTCTCTCGCTATAGAGTTCTTAGAGATTTCTCATTCACTAACTTGACCTTCGGAAGGTTCTTGGTCGGTACCACACCAGTGCCTTCTGTTTGGTCCATTTGTTCATATTCCACGAGTACCCATTGGAGTGCTTTGGAACCTACAACTCACTAACGATTTCAGAGCATCATCAATCTACATATTTGACTTAGTCCTAAAAAAAATAAATATATATTATGCATGTCCAGCCATCCGAAAATGCAAACAAGAAACGAGCAATTCAGTTCAAACTTCAAAAGGCTAAATAATACATTACCACCCCAATGCTACCATCCTTGAATTTATGCGTAGCTTCCAAAAGAACAAACTAATACGCGGGTATCGTGGAATGACCCTAAATTGAAAACCCCACTATTAGATTACATGTTCTTTATGTTATATATATATATATATATATAAGTATTTATAAGATAGGTTGTAATATATAAATAAATGGAGAGTATATCATTTGAATAAGATGATAATTACAAAACATGTTTAAGGATTTCGACAGGTCGAAAATCCTGTTCGACCGATCAAATTGGTGGTAGAAGTCTTCTGTCCAAATTTGTTTTGTTCGATTCCTATTTGATTTATGTTCGATTGATCAAAAGTTGAATAAGAACCGATTCAATTTATGTTCAATCGATCGAAAGTTGAATAAGAACAATTTCTACAACATTTCTACAGAACTGCTGGAAACAGTTTTAAGCATTTCAAAATATTGAAATGCTTTGTGAACATGCAATAAATTGTTGAGAATTTTCAATGAACTGTTGTAACTCTCCCCAAGTGCCTATTGATGGATCAAACCCTTTTAGGTATAAATAGAGGTCCATATACACTTGGTAAATTATCTATTCTCTCTTCTTTTTTTAAGAAACATAAGAAATTCTATAGGCTCTCTCCAAAATTGCTATTTGTAGAGTCCAATAATTTTGATTGTATTCTGGAGATAAGTTTGTAAAAACTCTTTAGCAACTCTAGTGTGGGGGCAAATATTGTCAAAGAAAAGCATTTTATCGTACCTCCAAGTTATCTTATTTTCTATATTACTCTGCTCTTTCACCGTATAATCCTTTAATTTCCAACAATGTTCTTAACACATATGTCAAATTTCATGTCAAACAAACTTTATTTACTATTTAATCCATAAACCCATTTTTGATGCATAATTTTAAATTATAAAAAATTAAACTTTAAACATTTGATTGATGGCATAGTTATTGATCTTTGACTGTCTTGAAATTTTGCAAGCATGGAGAATATATGAAAGATGATGTAATCCAATGATGAATTTATCAAAATTTGCATCCAGTAAAAAGATATTGAGTAACATTTCTTCAAGTTATTGTAGGTTTAACCTTTTTTTTTTTTTTTTTTTTGAAAATTGAAGGAAGAATGTAATGGTAACATGTGTCCATTTAGAATTTGTTAATGAGATTAGCAAGGTAAGGGAATCGAAAGGGGGCTCATAATCCAATCCTACGAAAGGGATTGTTCTTGAACTATTGTTGAGATTCTTTAGATTAAGTTTGTGTTGTATATGAAAATCTCCCAACAGTTACCTACTACATTGATCACCATATATTTCGCCTGGTGTTTATTGATTCACACCTGCCCAAATTCATAGGTATACCATTTTACTATCATGTTTTGATTTTCTATTTTAACTATTATCTTCTTCTTCTTTTTTGTTATTTTTAGCTTGTTGATTTTTATTTATATTTCATTTAGAATGTGTTAATGAGATTTGGTAAGGGAATTGAAAGGGGGCTCATAATCCAATCTTGCACAAAGGATTGTACATGAACTATTGTCGAGATTATTCAGATTGAGTGTGTTCTATATAAAAATAACAAAACTGATCTTTGAATTATTTGCTTTCAATGTATTCCTTACTTCTTAGATTATACATATTGGATTTTGCACCTCCACCTCATGTTTGATGAGAAGCCACTATCATCCATCAACTCAGATTACATAGGTGATGCAATCCAGTCACCTCCACTTTATATTTCTCATTTTAGCTCCAGTTCCTCTCTCCTAAAACTTTTTGAACTGTTTTTACTAAGAGTTTGTTTGGGATCCGTTTATTTTGTTGAAACTGAAATTTTTTTACTAAAAATACTGTAAATAAGGGTAAAAATTAGTTGAAATATTACAGTGAGACTCATGAATAGTAATAAAAAGTGCAATGAGGCCCATAAATAATAACAAATATAAACTGACTAGTAAAATAAGCTTGTTTTTTGATTTGGAGCCAAACACACACTAATTAATCTCCTAGATTAGGCAATATAAATTTCACCTATCTTTGAAATATTTTGGCCATTTTTTTTCATTTCATTTTGATTTTGATTTTTTAATAATGATGGAAATCTTGAGGAGAAATTGAGATATATAAAAAAAATAAATAATGCAATTGTCGGCTAGATCCTTATGGTGCAGAAATTTTCAGTCAAAATATAAAAATATGATAATGTAAGCCTTGCAAATTTCTCTCTCTATGTTTGCAGCATAATGAAGGATGCTAGTGCAAAGAACTTAAAGACGTTCAAGTCACGATTGGTAAGTTCTACCAATATGATGTAATGATTTCATAAAATAGATAATGTTCAACCAGTTCACAAAGCAGTTGGAAAGAACATTCTGGGAGAAATTTGAGGAGATAATACCATTTAAGGAATAATAATGAAATGCTCATTTAATTTAATAAGGTCAAATTAAGTGTATTGAGGCTTGAATGGAGATATAAACGTATGGGGAGAGAGTGAGAAACCAAAAGCCAAAGAAGAGAGAACTGTTGTCCACATTTATGAGTAAAAAATAAAACTCTTTTTTATTTTGAGTAATGCTACAAACACAAATTATTTTACAACATTTTTATAAACTGCTGATGTAGCAAATTCTTACTAGTTTTAATATGGGCCCATCACTAACATCACAATTTTACTTACAATAACTATTTGGAAAATACTAAAATCACATCAGCAGTTTGTAAAAATGTTGTAAAATAATTTGTGTTTATAGCATTACTTTTTTATTTTGGGATAATATGAATGGCTGTGCACATTAATGTGAAAATGGAAGGTTTTTTTTACATAATAATAAGACAAATTAAGAGTATATATTTAAGTAGAATCTAATAGAAAGTTATTAAGTGTTGTAACTTGAACTCAACCCTCTATACCTTTCAAAAAAAAAACTCAACCCTCTATATATATTCACATGCGAGTAATGAGATTGATTAAGTAGTAAAGTCCATTGGATATTCATGAGAAAAAAAAGTAGTTAATATAACATAATTAAGCTCATATCAATTGGATTTAAGTTTTTGGGTTAAGTGGTGTATCTACTATCTACGCGTTATATCAATTACTTAATAATCAGTCTTCCCAAAGTGTTTTTTTTTTCCCAACTAGTGATATCAAAGCCAATGGTTCCCTTGTTCTTTCACCTGTGGTTGAGTAAAGGGTAAAGATACTATGAGGTGCGTGTCAAGGGCAAGTGTTTGTTAGTGGGTCCCACTAGGTAGAATGAGGAAGACTCCCATATTCTCTCACCTATGGTTGAGTAAGGGTTCTAGTGGAGGGGAGGGGAGGGGAGACACTCTATTTTACTGTTAAAAATTAATAAGATTAAGTAAATTTTAAGTAATCCCCCCTTCATATTTTTTTTTTTTTAAAAGAAAAGTATAACTGCTCTTTAATTTATTGTTATCTCATTTATTTTCCTTTTAATATTGAATTTTTTTGTCATATGCAAATCATTAATTTTAGGAGCATCTAAAGCATAGGTTTAAAAAATTATTTATGCAAATCTCTTTAGCAAAATATTATTTTCTGTTTTCCAAAAATAAAGTCATGCATTTATATTGAGAAATTTAAGGCTACTAGAATACAATAATACATTTAGCTTGGCTCCTCTTGTGAAAATTTTCTACCTCCACCATTGGTGGTGAGTTGTGACCCTCATATTTGTGCAAGGAGAACTCCCAAGTCCACCTTAAACATGGTTGAGTAAAATGGCACACTATTGCTGCTAGTATTGCATGACACTTGGATTATTAAGAAATAGGCTTTCATTCAAGGGGGAGACTAATCGAGACTAACCGAAATACTACAAGTGACTTGATAGAAAGCTCACACGTGAAGGAGGAGATTTTTTGGAATATACACGTGTGAGTAGTGTGATTGGTTAAGTAGTTAAGTCTCATATTAAATACTAATGAGAAAAAAGAGTAGTTAATATAACATAGTTAAGCTCATACCCATTGGGCTGAATTTTTTGGGTTAAGTGGTGTTTCTATATATTATAATAACAATTCAAGGAGTCTTTCCAAGGGGTTTCTCTCCCGAACATATATATAAGTAATGTTACATAATCCAATAGCTTGTTATTCAATTCATATTTTGAAAATTCCACCGTTGGATTATATATTTTATATGTTCTTTACATGCATATCAATTTTTATGACAATTGGGTATTATTAACATTTGATCTATAAACTCATTTTTTATGCATTATTTTGAATTATAAAAACTTGAATTTAAACAATTGATTGATGACATGGCTATTGATCTTTGATCATCTTGAAATTTTGTAAGTATGGTGAATATACAAAGATAAATGTAATCCACCGGTGGATTAGTCAAAATTCACATCCAATTATAAAGTATTAAATGGTGTAACATTACTTAAAGCTACACAAAGTATAACTTCAATCTAACCTCTCTCTCTCTCTCTCTCTCTCTCTCTCTCTCTCTCTCTCTCTCTCTCTCTCTCTCTATATATATATATATATATATTGCACTATTTATGGCTGGTGATAGCTATACATTCAAAACGAAGTCATTTTGTGACTATATAGACTTCAAAATAGCATTGTTTTGTGTTATATTTTGTGCCATGAATTTAAAAACTAGAACGGTTAAAGAACCCAAAAATTGTCCAATTCCTGGTTTTTACCTATTAAACCACCAATTTTTACCTATTTTTAACTGTTTTTACCTACAAGTTTATCAAATCTAGCAAACAAGTTGTGTTGGCATGCTTGGGTACGACCTAACCCAACACCAGTAAAAAAATAGGTCAAACTAAAACGAATTTATATTTTTATTACCCATTCAATATTTTATGGGTCAGACCAACCTTACCCATATTTTTTTGGCTCATACAAAAAAACGATTATTAAAATCACAAACATAGTTTTTAACATTTTTTTTTAAATAAATGTAAAAGGAAAAAAAAAAAGTTCAAAAATGAATATTAAAGAAATTAAATAGGAGTTTGGTTTATCTCCAGTACTTTTATAACTGGAATCTCTTTTTATTTTAATGAAAAATTGTCACATTATCCACTAACTAAATAAAATGTGGAGATTAAAACTCATACCACTTACCATTGTATATTTAAAATAAAAGGACATGTCTAGTTATAGAAGTGTCGGAGGGAAGCTAAACCCTATAAATAAATAGAAATTCTACTTTAGCTTAATCTAAGTGTATATGTGTGTTAAGCTTCTTCTTGGAGACTTAAACTCCGGCTCTTGCTCCTTATACTCCACAAATACTTATACTTGCGGAGTAACTATCACACCAAGGGTGTGCGGTGGTTATAAATAGATACTAAAATGGTGTAACCAATAATAAGAACCTAACAAAATTTAATCCACTCATTTGCAATGGTAAGTGGCATGAGTTTAAATTTAACAAAATTTAACTTTTAAAAAGTCGGAGTTCCCTAAAAACACTAGATAACTTTAGTCGCAACTTCTTAAGCAGTCTAACGAAATCTCAACATTACAGACAATCCAACTAAATCGGGAATAGTAAATAAACCCAAAAGTTTGAGTCTTTTGAGCTTTGGGCTTACAATGCAGATTGCATGGTCAGTCAAACGAAATAGATTTTGCTTGCTTTTAATAAACAGACATTAACATTGTTTCGGCTAATTGGACTGATCTTGAGTATTGGCACAGTTTTCAGAGAGCAACATTGACATTGACGTGATCGTGTTTTTGCCTATAGACGGGAATTGCAGCAGTAAACTTTCACATAGCCCAAGTACTTTTACTCTCTCGGGTAAAAAATGATGGACACGGCTTGTGTCTAGTGGAAATTTCCACTGGACACATCTAGATTCGGACACGTGTCCACAATCCAACATGTCCAGTCTTGGACACGTGTCCACAATTTAACGTGTTCAATGAAAACTTCCACTGGACACAAGCCGGACCCAAAAATGATAGCAGTCCATTGACAATGATATCCATTATTGTCAGTCTAATATTTTGATACAAATCCTTCTTGGAATTTCTACCCATATACTTAGTATTTTATTCCTGAAATGGTGGATGGAACATTGTGTTAATAATAGAGCATACAAAGCCAATCCTCCACTAAGATTATACCACTCGTCATTCATTGAGTTGACTCAACATGTCATCCTCGTACGTATCAGCAAACTCGGACTACATTTGGAAGTACGTATTAGAACATATTAAGATTTAATGGCGCAGACTTTTTAGTATAACCGTTCACGTTTGAGAACAATAGACAACAGGTTCAACATGAGACTACACAAATCTTTGGTAAATCCACCAAAGAGATTAGGAAACAAAAACTCACAAGTTGCTTGTAATGATGACATGAAAACTATTTTACTTCGAGTCACCTTGCATATTTACAATCATCAGGTATAGCATCAAAACAATTAGGATAGCTTCTCAGCTTGATCACGTTTACCTTTATTTTTAATAGGAAAATGAAGGCGGCAACAAGTGAAGAAGAAAAACAAAAGCTGCAGAACAAATCTGCACTTCCAAACAGTATCCAGTTTTGCACATATAAAAGCTCTGGACACTGGCAAACATAGTCACATAATCAATGGCAATCAAACTGCGAAACAGGATATCCAAGGATGCTGCAGCAGATAACAGTTCAGCTGAATCACTCTCCTTTGCTGGTCTTGTATGTATTCAAGATCAGCAATCACAATCACCTAATATCAGCACCAACCAAATCAACAAGCAAGATCCAGAATTTGAATTTGACCGCACCAGACCAGATTTGAATGCTACTGATCCAATCAAATATTTCCCATCTGATCTGTTAATCTCTGATGATAAGATCCAGCCAGAAGCTTTCCTACTTCAATCAAAGCGATCTCATTTGATCACTCAGCCCTCCCAAGACTTCTTGTTGGCCCAAGACTCATTGCCAGCAACCCGTAGCAGCAGCAGGAGATCAAGTGCCAACACGTGGCATGAAAGTCTCTGATAAACCAAATCACATGGTGAATAATCAGGAAAATAGGCAGACAGCAGAAAGGTTATCATTTGGCCAGAAGCTATTCCAGACATTTCTCTCCCCTTGCAGGCAATGCCGTGCAGTTACACCAACTGTGAAAGTGCATACCGTTCCCAGTCAAATTTGAAGTTCCATTAACCTAATGGCCTCTCTTTTCAATTTTATCTTTTAATTGAATTCATTAGGAATTCATTTTATTTAGTTGGGATGAAGCAATTTTTTCTTTTAATTGAATTCATTGGGAATCCATTTTATTTAGTTGGGATGAACATTTTGCTTAGGAGGTTATTATGTTTAGGTGGTTATTAATCTTCAATTCTACCTGAGGTATTACAGTAGGCAGCACTAAATAAAAATTTAGACATGGGTTTTCTTTCCTATGATTGTATGACTTAAGCACTAATGACGAGAACTAAATAATTCGTTGCACATTTCTGCATCTCAATCTCTTCTCACTTTACATAATTACAGTTGCATGTATATGTATGGCCCCAGCAGCCAGCAGTCTACTGAGAATAGCCCTAGACCTATAAATCAATATAATTAAGCACCAATACACACTTAAGAATAATTCACCAGTTCTACCCCCTTCACCACCCACTCTTTATCTAAGAACTTTGAAATTTCAACTTCATGTTATTTTTTCTAAACCCTCGCTTCCCTTTTTTGCAATATCACATATGCAATACTATTACATTAGCATTTTATGAAACATTTTATGGAAGTACAACACATAAAGCTAAAAAACAATCACACCCTAAACTCAGCAGTCATCATATAACATAATCCAATTAGTTAATGGGACCTCATAGTTGCACAACTCTTTAGCACACTTATTTTTCCACCTCGCTTAAAGGAAATTGTTCCTCATCAATTCACTGAATGACTGCTTATAAAAGTATGGTATATACTGGAGATCAATTTTTACTAAAACTAAACCCAATATACTGCATTTTCCCAGAAGGTCAAAAGCTAAACCCAATATAATCGATTTACCTCTTGAGACTTAAATATCCTGCATCTTTTAGCATGGTATTTTTCCTACTATTCTTATAGACAAAAAAATTTAGTCAACAGATAACAGACACCATGGGTCCTCATCATGAATATGGTTAATTAAGTCTAAAGGAAATACTACAAAGTATTAACCAAACGACAAATTCTATATCATCAGTGACTTTTAATTATTGATGAACACCAGGTTAAAAAAGAAAAAGAAAAAAAGAAAGGCTGTTTGACAGAACCTAAAAAATGCAGTGATACTGTGAAAACACATTCTGGCAACATGCATTGGGGGTTTAAAATTGAAACTTAAGAAACCAAAGGCATGACATAATAAAAATGTGATAAGTACCTCACTCCACAAATATCTCCAGATATGAGCAACAAAACAATGCAGCAAAACGTGCACATATTATCTATGAACACAGGAATATAATAACCACAACTAGAAAGCATGAAAAACAGAACTAATTATCGAACAGAAGTAAACCTCAAATACACTGCAACCTATATTGTAATTAGTTTATCCAAAAGTTTAATTGAGCATACATTTCAGATATCTACACGACTTTCAAGGAACCAGTTCATTTGCAATTCCAACCTAGTATCCTACTTGCAAAAATAGTCCAGATGTCCAGTGATGAGTTCTAGCTTAGCCTTTTTTGATGAACTAGCATAGCCGGACAGAGAGCACATAAAACAAAGAATATGTCGTGAAACCCTATGAATGAAGGAACACAAGACCATAAGGGAGAGAAGGGAGTGTCAAGAGCTGCTGTGCATTTGCTCCCCTAACTAGTTAACAATAGTATTGAGATGCCTTCCCTTCCAAGAATAAATTGCTGGTGGAACCACTCTTTTAAAATTAATAAATAAATAAGTCATTAAATGAAACATTTGTGTGTGTACAGAAAACTTGTTGGATGCCTCACATGTCAACATTAATATAATATCCATACGTCAACTCCCTAAATAATATTTAATATTTTGTTTACACATTTTCTTGTCATTTTCATCTTGTTGGCAATCAAACTTGTGTGAGAACAAAATCCCTTTTAGTTTTTTTTTTTTTTTTTTGCTTGATTACTTAAGCTTTTAGAGTTTAAAAATCCAAGGTGAATAAATGAAGCCCAAGGAAAAGAAAATATTATATTATTTTGTTAGAAAAAATCAAAAGACATCCAAGAAGTTTGAATAGTTTTTCCAATCTGCTATTATATATTTATAAATACTTCCCACATTAATTACTTTTCTTTATTTATTACTAATTAACAAATAATATCTCTATGAAATTTCCCTATTTGTACTTTTTTCTTCTAATCAAATAATTAGTTAAACATAAATTTTGTAGTTAGATTGAATGTATAACTTTCAACTGTGCTCAAAATTATAAAGTAATTGCTGCCAGTATATTAATATGACTTTTACTTACGTTGCAATTATCATTTATATTACTTAGTAAATGTTTACCAAAATAATTATCCCAATCCTCCCCATTCGCTCCCTTAGCTTTCATCTCCGTGTTAGTGTCAGCCTATCAAAGTGCTTTCTTCGTTGGTGTTCTTTCTAATCTTTAAGCATTTCACCGCTCCCTGAGAAATTCCCTCTACCCGTATCGTACGCTAGCTTGGTAGTTGCCACCACTTGTCTAGGGTTGAACCTTGGGATTTGACAACAAACTTAAAAAGACACTTACAGACGCTTTACGCCAAATCATTCTGGATAACATTTGCATCACCTATTACAAGCACAAAGTTAGTTGGTGCTTATTTCTTGGATACCATCCCTGCTTCTTCTTTGGAAAAAGAAGTTGACCATATGCCTTCTACCTCCACACAGCTGCACCGTCAGGCTTTTGCCCATTGCAAAGAATTCCCCTACCTCCCAGAGGAGTTTGGGTAGTGTCTCAATCCTAGTGTGGATGATCATCCTCTTGGACCAACTACTGATCATTGCCTTGGAAAGTTATTGCCTCACCAACTAGTTAATCAAACGCACTACTACCCGTTTGCCATGTTGGGTTATTAGAAGCCAATTAAATTTAGCAAGAAGTCTCTTATGCAATAATGACGTATCAAAGGAAATAACACAACTAATTCTTTTATGCCTTAATCAAGGGCACTTGCCATCCAAGGCCCAACCTCTTCCTTTCATGACACAACCTAGTACAAAATTGAAAGAGACAGAATATGTACAGTTTACTCCAAAATGGATTAAATGACAAAAAACACAAACAATTAATGATGAAAAACACTCAAAGGGAAACCAACACATATCATGTTGTCTAGTTTGAATTCCATAAATATAGCCTCAGACAAACTGTTGATGACTTCCAATTCACTGCAAGCGTATGAAACTGTACAAAGAAAAAGCACTTAGCCAAGCATCTCAAGATTTGCCATATTTATCAACGTATCCCTGCAAATTAAAAATTAGTGGTCAAGAACAAAATATTTTCCCAAGATTGTATTTTCTAGTATATTTTGTTTCTATTCAAGAGACTCACCTCAACAAGTTTAGTAATTTTCGAACCGAATGAAGAGAGATACTGCTCTACTAATTCCATGGTGGGTGGAATCTGGTGAGACTGTAAGGTGCTAAGAACCTTGTCAACCACTTTTTTTACTATCATGTTGTGTGCATCTTTACTGAGATGACCATCACGCCATTTTGGTTTCAACAATTCCTTCACCAAATCTATAAGAGCAGCACGAAAATGTCTCTGTGCTTTTGATTCTTTGTGCACATTTCCATCCATCTTAGGGCCAACATCCATTTCATTGTCCTGTCTAGCCCTGCTCAATTTCAAGTCCTTTTTGTGTCTTGAACCATCATTTTGATGACTTGAAGCATGATCATCATTGAGCTTCCGCTTTTTTGTAGTAGTATCATTCGCATGAGAGGTGCTGCAGAGATTCTCTTCTTTAGGCATTGTCCCATTTTTCCAGTCAACAACAGAAGTTCCTCCTGTATCTGCCTCAGTAGCAAGCGAATCTCTTTCAATTGCATGGCACCTTTTGTCCAACACATTGTCATAAAATTTATTATGAGAAGATACAGAAGTCGTATCATCATTACATTCTGGTCCCAGGGTCCCAGGTAATACAGAATCACCATATTTCTGCAGATGTGATTTGTCCATGATGGATGACCCATGACCATAGAGAGAAATGTTAAAGGATTCATCTCCTATCTTGGGTGACTCAGTGCTATCAAGAAGAGGGTCATACTGGCTTCCTGGAGATGATATACTCATAGGAGGGATAAAAAAAGATGGTCGGAAAGGTACAGAAGGCTCCCAATCATTTGAAGAAAATTTTGTTTTATGCTCAGCAGAGCACAATGGTACATTGGTTACAGGTAAATTTTTTGATTCTGAAGTAGGGAAGGGAGAAGAGAACTGCAGCAAGGAAGATGACCTAGAAGCATGGCACTCTTTCTCACCATCCAAAAGCTTTTGAGAACCAAGATGACTCATACTGAAAGAGGAAAAAGTAAATGGTGATGAAGATGCTGTCCAGGTAGAGATAGAGTGAGATGGCAACATGCCAGTAGTTGGAAGAGAAGTATTTGAGCTCAAATTTCGAGAATGGCTGCTAAGGGGTAAAGTAAAGTCATCGTGTTTATGTTGGCTCCGAATGCTAGCCATTTCCTCCATACTGTTTGAATGAGAAGAGAAAATCCCACTGCGGTAATTCCGAGACAACAGATCAGAGCCACTTGAAGAAAACCCATACTCAGGAAGCAAGCTGTTCCTTACCATAGAACTTCCTGTGCCGTTTGAAGAAGCATGGTCAGCAGGCCAATTTAGTGTCTGAATATCTCTTCCTACATCCTTAAACCTGGAGACAAAGCTAGGATCATCTTTAGATGAAGATAATTGCTGGGAGTCAGGGGTAATGCACAAAGATGAATCCTCTTTCTTAAGCAATGGAAGCTTATGTTGTCCATGAAACTCATTCCACCTTTGGCTTTCTCCAAGATCCTTAGGCAGGATTGTTTCTAGATGTGAAGAACCATTTCCAACTGAAGAAGCCAGTGGCTCAGGAAAACCAGGTGACATTGATCTCTCAGTAATCTCTCTCAAACCTGTTACAGGAAATGGTGCTTATCAGAATCGTCATAGCAGAGAAGGATCTTGAACATCTATACTCCACAAGATAATGATATACCTTCATCAAGCTGGGCTTCTCTTTTCCAATTCACAGAAGCTACATCTGCCTCATGCTTTTGGGTAGTACTATTCGAATCACCTTTTTTTATATGAAGAAACCTACATGAACTACCTTTGATGCACCACCCTTTTGCAAAAAAGTCACAAATAACTGCCGGGCAGTCATTTCCATCTTTAATCTCAGCACCAGGGGACAGACCTCCAGTCCTTGTATCAGGAGCAGCCAATCTGGAAAAACCTAATGGTTAGTAGGAACTGGCTCAAGTGTTATTTTTTGAAATTGGTGGAAACATTCCACCACAAAAGAGATGATAAGCAGTTTAAGCCAACACTTTGGTTGTATGATAGGAAAAATCAAGAATAAATTGCACCAGACCTTGATGCCAGTCGCTTTTTGTCATCCCCTGATTGCAAGTCCATTTGCTTCATTTCCTCAGAATTCATCACACCGTTGGCCTCCTCGACTGAGTGACTACTCATTGGGATGGTATCAGTCATCTCATTTCCATTGATGCTAGAAGGAAAGCTGGTATTAGCATTTAAAATCTCCTTGTTACACAAATGACCCTTGGTGTCAGAATGCGATTCACTGTGGTCTTTAGAGGCCTTCTCTCCTGGAAGGGCCTCAACATCTTTCTCATCAACCATTTCTAGGCTTCTGCTGTCCTCAGCAGTAACCAGATCTTTTCCTGATTTTATGTTCTTCATATCCTCATAGTTCAAACCTGATTCCTCCTTTTTTGTTGTCAATGGCTCATTTGAAGGACTAGAAAATATGAAATTACCACCACTTTCTTTCACAGCAAGGGTGTCGGATGGGATCTTCACTTCAGCCTTTTCTAGAGTTGAATGCCCTGATCTCAATTGCCCATCATTCCCCTCAGACTCCATATCTTGACTAACATCTACATTGAAGAAAATCTAAATCAAGAAATAGAAAAAAACAATCCTCCTATCTAAAATCAAAGCTGAGAGCCAGTATACATTTTTTGATAATAGATTAGATCCTAAAGGATGACTCTAAAGTTATGAGTATCGCTATAGAAATGGAATACGAATATAGGATAAATAAAAAAAGAAATGCATATATAGTCAGAAAAATCTTTTAAAAGGTAGATGGCAGGGATGTGAGTGATAGGTAATTGATTCTATTTATAAGTGACAAATGGCACTTCCCCCTCTCCCCCCCCCCCCCCCCCCCCCCCCCCCCCCCACAAACCAACAAAATGAGGTAGAGTGAGGTTATGGGAACTTAACTGGTGAGTGTGCATCTTGCTAATTCAAATAATAATAATAATAATTTGTTAAGTTCTATAGTAGCACTGTTTACTACTCCCTCCATCCCATTTTGTTGGTTGTTTATTCCATTTTAGCATGTCCCAAATTATGGTTCTCTTTGAAAAGTCAATATGCAACTTTCCCAACTTATCATTTACTTTACTCAAAAAGTCAATACCTTTTTTTATTACTTTTATGTGAGCTTAAATTAAAACAGGTTGTTTTGGAACTTATACCTTTTTACTTGAAAGTAGTGCATTAACAGATGTTTCCTTAAAAAGTTGACTTTTCTAAACAACAACTCAAAAGAAAATGAAAAGAGTGTATCCCTAGTGTATGGGAAGTATACAAATGATACACTCATTAAAGGAAAATGGAAGTTAAGATATAAAATTTTAGAGATCCAAAAAAGACAAGGAAAAGAACCAACCCTTAATTGTGCTCATCGCATGAAAAATTAGTCTAAGGAAAAGTTGCCAACAAGCTCTAGCTTAATTGGCATTCTCCTTCTCTTATAACTGTTAGGTGGATGGTGAGGCCATGGGTTTAAGACCACAGGAGGAGTGTGTGTAACTTACCAATTAACTAAAAAAAGTAGTCTTAGGAAAAGTGACTTCAATATAACCACTGCAAGCTCAATTCTATTAAAAGACCACTCCTTCCAACCACACAAATGGAAGGAAGAACTTGTTCGTGACAACCAAATCTATGAATTTCTTAGACCATCTTGTATACCTAGCCAAAAGGGGGGAGAGAGAGAGATTCATGCAACCCTTGCCTCTATGCACTCAACTGCGAAGGCCCTATCTCCTTCATTCCACCAACTCCCTCCAATGGGTTCTAACCCCAACCTCCTTTTACCTACCAACCAAGTTCCACCCAATTAAACCCTTCACCTTAGCCTCCTACCCAACCTTCTCACACCATCCATTCCTTTCTCCTACACACTTCATTCCCAACCAACCAAATTCTGCCCCCAACCTCTTCATCCCATCCCCTCTACCTTTCACCACAAATCTCTTCACCACCACATGTTCCTTTGGTTAACCAGATGCCACAAGTTCCTCTACCCGCAAAAAGAACCCAAAGACTTTGTAGCAAAAGAACTTTATGATGCAGGACAACCAGAACAAAATTAAAACAAGGGAAAAATAAATGGATATGACCTAGGAGTTAGCACCAAGCGGAGAAATCACTAAGAGTCAGCACCTAGAGTAGACCTAGAGTCAGCACTAGACCAAAGAAAGACCAAACGGCCATTTTCTTCATTCATCAAAATATCAACTATCCCCTCAAAGAGTACAATAGATTGCTTATAAAGGATTGCTAACCCCAAGTTTTAATTGGCTAAGAAACCCTAATTTCCTTATTACAAAAATAACCTTATTTCCAAATTAAAATACTAATAGCCTAATAAACTACTAAGATCTAAAACATAAAAATACAATTGAATTGCAAACATAAATAATACTAAATAAAAATCTTCTTGTGTCTCCCGCATCATTCTACTCTGGTTGGAGAAAACTCGACCTCAAGTTTTAAAGCATTGAAGGATTAGGATGCTGACAAGTAACACTTGCTTCAAGTCTAGAATCACCTTAGAGAGAACAGAGAAAAGAAAAACCTTGAATTCCACCACATCAAACTCATTCGGAATAACAAAATCAATGTGTGGAATCAGTATAATCTCATCTTGAACCTTATGAACCATAGGAAACAGTGTAGTTTTAACCTCTTCGACTTCACCAAGATGTAGATCTTTAAGCACTATGGAGGGTTGACTAGAAGCACATTCAACTACTTCAACTTTCATATCATGTGCACCCTCAAGCTTGCTGGATAGTTTTTGAGTGGGAGCCATTATCTTTTCTAGCTGGGCATTAATCCTAGTGATTATTTGTTTCCCCAACTTCCACGAAATAGGTGAAACATTCTGATTTTCCTTTCTTACACTAGCGAAAAGTGAACTAAGAATATCCAAGGAAATGTCTTCACTTTCATCTATGACTAGATTCATAATTGTTTCTATGGCTGAAAGTACAGCAAGTGGATGGTTGGACCTAATTATCTTCAAGAAACTTTGAAACATCTCAACAACCAATGCATCACACTCAAGATCCAGCATCACCAGGCATAACTTGACCTTTGCAATGGTATCAAGAATTGAAACCACCTTCTTATAAGAGCGAGTAGACACATGAGACATATTTTCAAATGCTGCTAAAATCAATTGAAATATTTCTTTCATTTGCTCATCCTTATATGGGGCATCTGGTGCTGTTATCCTTGTAATCTCAATAATGCAAGATAAAACTGAAACATTCACATCCATTTCAGCATGTCACAAAAGTTTATTAGTGATTAGTGCCTTCACTGAGGGTAAAAGTGCATCACGCATTGATTTGGATGGTTCTTGCTCCATATATGCTAACAAATTTTCAACTTTATCAAGAAGAGTGAAGAGATCAACAATGGAGGAAGGAAGGTTAAGGAGTGTATTCCCAGCCTCCTTAATCTCCTTCTTAAATTCTCTATCAAAGGTAGTCATTTTCAGCTCAGTCTTGGAGTCACAAAACACTGATATGGAAAATTTCTGCGAAGTTGAAGAACACTTGATGTGCACAGGTTTGCTTCTAGGTTTAATGGGTTAATATAACTGCTTATATGTTTTTTAAATTGAGCCAAGGTGGGTTTTGTAGTGGATGGGTATAAAGCTAGGCTTGGGGTCGTGTTAATGAAATGGGTCTAGTCATCGGCTTGTGTGACTGTGTACAACGAGTTTATTGTTTGGGCTGGGTCAGGTAGTTTAATGGGTTTCAATTTGATTTCTTTATTTCAGATGGGCCGGGTCAAGTTGTTCTTAGTGGGAAAACACTGTGGGGTTGCAAATTAAAAATGATCGAGAAGAGTTTGAACAGAAAATAAGGTGCTGGGTTTTTTAAATTAAATAAAAGGCTAGTTATTGTTACTTTTGAGATGGAATCGCTAGTTTATGGAGGGATTGCGGAGGCATGGTGCTGGGCAATTAAGGGTCATGGTGGCGCAATATCAAGAAGAGGATGGCGGTGGGGCTCACTGTGGTGTGATCTGATAGACGAGGGATGGCAGCATTGGCTTTCCAATGGGTGGTGGCGTGCGAAGAAACTTCTAAAAAGAACCGGACTAGGTCTGGCCAAGGGGTTTGTTGGGTAACCTTCTAGTGGTAGAAAAAATACGGTGAATGGAGTTGTGTTTTTTTTTTTTTTTTTTTTTTTTTTTTTGGGTGATAGTTTTCTAGTGGATTGATTGCTGCAATGCTTCAAACATATCGATGTTTGCTCTGATACCAAAACTAACACAGGACAACCAAAACAAAACTGAAACGACGGAAAAATAAATGTATATGACCTAGGAGTCAGCACCTAGGCCTTGCTTGGAGTCAACACCAAGCGGGGAAACCCCTAGGAGTCAGCACCTAAGGTAGACCTAGAGTCAACACTAGACCAAAGAAAGACCAAACGGCCATTTTTTTCATTCATCAAAATATCAACTATCTCCTCAAAGAGTACAATAGATTGCTTATAAAGAATTGTTAAACCCTAGTTTTAATTGGCTAGGAAACCCTAATTGTCTTATTACAAAAATAACATTGCTTCCAAATTAAAATACTAATAGCCTAAAAAACTACTAGGACCTAAAACATAAAAATACAATTGACTTGCAAACATAAATATTACTAAATAAAAATCTTCTTGCATCTCCCGCATCACTTTAGTTCCTAGGAAGGAGGTCAAGTGGTGTTAATGTTAGCATTGCCAATTATTATTATTATATTAGCCTTAAGGGGCATTTGATTTGCCATAATGTGATAAACATTACCACATTACCATAATGTGAATATTAGGGTGTTTGGTTTGTTTATTTGTACACAACATTACGATACTGTAAGATTCCTAAGAATTTCACATTACCATAAATTATAGTAATTTGATTACCTTATTAAATAATGTTAATTTTATATTACCTATTTATGGCTATGTGATAATTTTTTCAATTGACAAAATTGCTTATGCCACTAAATTTTGATAACAAAATTGTCTTGGATATATTTCTTTATTTCCCGATGGGAAATGTCAAACCCTAGTCTAACCTCTATCTCTCTCAATCTTTCCAAAATCAAATCCTTGCGTGGTGAGGATAGTCCAAACAACAATGGAGGCTAAGGAGAGAAATTTGGGTCCAGAGATTAGGGTGTAAGGTATGGTAGAGAATCTGCCATTGATTTTATTGAACATGGCAACTGAGTTGGGTCACCAAGTTAACCACTTCCACTCGCAAAAGACAAGGATGGCTACGCAGATCTACAAACCGAATAATCTTTCTGCGATTCTCCTTTGGCATTAGGAATCAAAGCAAGGAAAAAGCAAACATCAAGTTATCAGAGGCAACGAAGCTGAAACGGAGAGATTTGGGCTGTTAGGAAAAACAAAGCAAGGAGAGAGGTACAGAGGCCATTGATTGAAAGTTGAAACAAAGAGCTTAGAGACAGAAACATAGTAGTAGAAGTTAGACCTAGAAAAGCGTTTTGATTTTTTTAATTTGTGATGGAAACAAAATTTTGTTTATTTTTTTGTGGATCTTAGCTATTTGGTTGGTGAGAAAGTCTGGGAAAGTGAAATAGAATTTTCTTTAGTTGTTTTGTGGTTATTTGCTCATGAATATGGAGTGTAAGTGTTTGGTCGGTGAGAAAGTGGAGGAAAGTGAAATAAAATTTCGATTAGTATTATGTGGTTCTTTTTCTTAAAGGGGTTGAGCCTTGGTGCAACGGCAAGTGCCTCATCTCTCCCAGACTGATGCAGATTGGTTAAGGGAGAAGAAAATATTTTTAATATTTTATGTTGTTTCATCTTTCCTAGTGGAATTAGGATTTATTTGCTTTTAAAATATTTTCTTCTCTCTTAACCAATTTGCATCATCCACTAGGAAAGATGAAACAACATAAAATATTAAAATATTTTCTTCTCCCTTAACCAATCTGCATCACAGACCCCGTAAATTAGGAGTTTTGTGCATTGCGTAAGACCTTTTTTGTTTATTTTGTGGTTTTTAATTAAAGAGTAAAATTTTGTCTAGTTATTTCAAATTGATTTTTTGGAAATTTGTTATAAAAATTGTAATGATTACTATGAATCTTAGGAACCAACCAAACAAAGCAATGTTACATTCTTGGAAGTTAGAATGTGATGGAAATGTAACTAATGAATCAAACCAAACACTATAATATTATATTCCTACAATGAGATTCTAAGAATCTAACATTACAAACATTACGCAAACCAAACACTAGCCATGGCAGCCCAATACATACACACATATATATCTAATGCCCAACACATACTCACATGTTATGAGGGGATTGAGTACCACCATGACTCGTCTACCACCTCGCCCTACCCTTCTACCACCACCACCATATTCACAAGCCCTTCCATCACAACCTGTCCAACTTCGTCCTCCATATACACCATCACTACCACCACCACCACTGCCAACTTTTCATCCTTATAACCCATATCATCCTCCTCTACCTTTTGGCCCTCTTCTACCTTTCACACCACCGCAATTTTTTTGGCCGACCTTTGGCCAGGGACCACAACCACCATTCCCCTCAATACCTGTACCCATAGCTTCCCCTCCTGATAACATTTCACACCCCTCAACCTTACAATCCAAGCCCACCGTTACTCCCTCACAGCCACCCAAACCTCAACAGCCCAAGCCTAAACCACAGTCAGGGGATTTCAACTTTCTTTCATTTTGACTCAAAGGTTTTTTCTTTAGCTTTCAATGGTGGTAGAATAGATTCCTATGCTATTCATGAACGACAGGGTAAGTTCCATGGCTCCATTAGGGTGGGTCGTTTGGGTTTGGATTGAATTATTGCTTGTTTGGCAGACCTTGATCAGTGGAACTTTCGAAAACAACCTTTTTTCAAACGTTTACATGAAAACTCAAAACTTCTGGAGTTTACCAGTAGATCTAACAAGGGCGGCTTATTTGTGGAAATCTCTGAATACCACAATGGTGCAAGAAGGGGCTGCTTACGGGTTCCAAAGGGGACCAAGATAGGCGGTTGGGCTTTGTTTGGAAGAAGATTACGTGACTATTTTTTGGGAAAGATGACCACTGGACTGGAGAGAAAGGTGGTGGCCGGAGGAAGCGAGTCTGAAAAAGCAGTTGACATGCAAAAATCCCAAGTTTGGAAAAAATTAAATGGCCACGAAAATAAAGGGAGTGATTTACGTTTTGTGAAGCATCTTCCAAATATAACTGGTCAGTGTAATCAGTTTGAGCCTTTGGGGGGATTTGATTTTTCCAAAAAGTCAATTTCTACTAGTGTGTCAACAGCTGGCAAGCCTATATGTGCAAGTCATTTAAAATGGACCTAGGCCCATTTTAGTTTAAAAATATCTGTTGACTAGGTGGGTGAGGGTAAGCGCACTGTTTCTTGGGGTAAAATACAGCCCATTGCAAGTCGGCCTGCTTAGGCCCACCAATACAATTGTGAGAATAGGTCGGGCCAGCCCTTGTTTGACATTTCAGGACATGCCCGTGTTGGCGATGGGTCCATTGCCTTGCAAACTTATGAGTGGGTGACTAGTGAAGGATTGGGGACACACGAGGAAGAGGAAAGGGAGATCCCAAGCTCTGGCGAGGGACTAGGCGGCTCTCCTGCTGCTAATACAAAGCCAGATGGGGAACTGAGGACTCACAAGGAAGAGGCAGGGGAGTTCCAGAGCTCCGGCGAGAGACTGGGCTGCCCTCTTGTCATTGTCACGAAGCCCGACGACCATGTTTCGGTGGCTAATTCCATTGTTATAGGATCAAATGTTCACGGTACTATTGTGGTGGCAGTTTTGAGCGCCAATAGAGAACCGGTCCACTCCCCTGATGTCGCAGATCAAACCATGGACCAAGGGGTTGGGTTTTTGGTTGCCAATACAACTTTTGGAGCTCGTTCAACAACCATTGAAAATTCTGGGTGTCCAGTTCTGGTTCAGAGCCAACTTTTGGTGGGTTCAAACTTGAATATTCCTGTTTTTGAGGTGGGTTGTGGTTTGATTGTATCTAAGGTTCCTAGATTGATTTGGGATGACTCTTTGTCTTCGGATAAGGGTGAGGAGGCTATTAATCCTGAGGTCATTACACATTTGGCTCTGTGGGACCCAAATGGTTTTCTTGATCTCGTCTCTATGGAAGATGGTTCAGATGGGTCCTCAATGGAAGAGGTTTTGGAGCCTTTAGAATGGGTGAGAAGGATGATTGGAGGTTTTAGTACTTTCATGGGTTTCCCAATTGCTTGTTGTGAGAGACAGTGTATTGATTTCTTTCAAAAACTTGAGAGGGTTTAGGAGCAGTAAGCGACTGTTGTTGCTACTCATCGAGTAAGCAATTCAAACCAAAAGGGTATGAGGGAGTTAACAAATTTGTTTTCTTCTATTAATTATGATGGTCATTCTAGTAGAAGTTCTAGAGGCAGCTTGAAATCCTCTAGTTTAGGTTCGTCTATTGGTCAATGAATTTAAAAAAAATTGTCTTGGAATGTGAAGGGTTTGAATAATCCTCAAAAGAGAGATGTTATGAAGAATCTTTTATGGGAATGGAAGTGTGATATCGTATGTTTTCAAGAATCTAAACTGGACAGCACCAACTCCAGCTTGGTTAAAAGTCTCTGGGGTAGCCCTTTTGTAGACTGGGGGGCCTTAGATGCCATGCATACAGTTGGGGGTGTAATTCTGATGTGGGATATAAAGGTTTTTGAGAAAGTTGATTCAGTGGTTGGAAGTTTTTCAATTTCAGTTTTGTTAAAGGGAGTGTTAGATGGCTTTGAATGGATCTGTTCACGGGTGTATGGATTGACTGACGAAAGTCTTAGGGATGCAATGTGGGCAGAAATGGATTCAGTGAGATCACGGTGGGCTGGGGCTTGGTGTTTGTTTGGTGATTTCAATGCTATTCGTTACCTGGCTAAGAGACTTGGTTGTAATTCTTTTAGTTCAGCTATGTTTAAATTCTCGAATTTTATTGCGAAACATTCATTGATTGATTTGCCTTTAGTAGGAGGTGAATATACTTGGTTTTGAGACTTTGATATCCAGAGTTGATAGAGTTTTGATGTCAGTGGATTGGGAAAAGCGTTTCTTAGATGTGACTCAAAAGGACTCTCCCAATGGTGGTGTCAAATCATTGCCCTTTGCTAGTGGAGGCAGGTGGTATGTCGAGGGGGAAGAGCCCTTTTAGATTTGAAAATATATGGTTAAAGGTGAAGGGTTTTATGGATAAGGTTTGTCATTTGTGGAATGGTTATCATTTCATGGGACCTCCAAGTCATGTTCTAGCTTGTAAGTTGAAAGCCCTTAAAGGGAATTTAAAGCATTGGAACAAGCATGTTTTTGGAGATGTAGCTTTTAGAAAAAAGAGTCTACTGACTAAGCTCTTAGACATTGACATGAGAAAAGAGACGCAGGTGTTGACTCAAGAGGACAAGGCTAGAAGGTTGGTGGTTAAATTGGATATAGATTTTCTGGCTTCTTTGGAAGAGATTTCTTGGAGGCAGAAGGCCAAGGCTCTTTTTATTAAAGAAGGTGATAACAACACACGATTCTTTCATAGAATTGCCAATTCCCATAGGCGATCCAATCAGATTAGGAGAGTGGAGGTGGATGGTGTTCTCTTTGAGGATGAGTTAGATGATACGGATCAGGTGGTGGATTTTTATAAGAGATTATATTAGGAACCGCAAGCTTGGAGGCCTACTATTGATGGGTTAGAGTTCGCTTGTCTAGACGAAATTGAGAGGTCTATGTTGGAGAGAGCTTCAGAAGGAGGAGATTATTGAGGCTCTCAAGGAGGCGGAAGGTGATAAGGCCTCAAGGCCAGATGGGTTTACTATAGCTTTCTATCAAAAATGCTAGAGTGTTTTAGAAGGGGATGTACTGGCTTTTTTCAAAGATTTTCACAGCCAGTATATTTTTTAGAAATCTCTTAATGCCACTTTTCTATGTTTAATCCCCAAGAAGACTAATGCAATAAATATTAAAGATTTTCGTCCTATTAGTCTTGTGGGCAGCCTTTATAAACTCTTGGCTAAAGTGTTGGCTCATAGGCTACGAGGGGGTTTTGGATAAATTGATATCTGACTCTCAAAATTCTTTTGTAGGAGGGAGATAGATTCTTGATTCGGTTGTAATTGCCAATGAATGCTTAGACAACAGGTTGAAGAGTAGTATTCCTGGTGTTATAATTAAGTTGAAAATTGAGAAGGCTTATAATCATGTGAACTAGAATGCACTATTTTACCTTATGGAAAGGATGGGCTTTGGGAAAAGGTGGAGTAGGTGGATTAAGGCGTGCATCTCTACAATTAAATTCTCTTAATGGATCTCCTACTGGTTTTTTTGGTAGTTCTCGTGGCATTCGCCAAGGGGATCCTTTGTCTCCACTTTTATTTCTTCTAGTTATGGAAGTGTTGAGTAGATTGTTGAAAAGGACAAAAAATTGTGGCTTTCTTTGTGGATTTCAAGCGGGATCCCATAGACATGGGGTATCCATATCTCTCACCTTCTTTTTGCTGATGATACTATTTTGTTTTGTGATGCTTCTAAGGAACAGTTATTATACATGTGGATGGTGTTGATCTTCTTTGAAGCTATTACGGGCCTGAAAGTTAACGTAGGCAAGAGTGAGATTGTTCCTGTTGGCGATGTTAGGAATTTGAATGGTTTGGCTCATACCCTTTGCTGCAAGGTGGGCACTCTGCCTATGAGATATTTGGGCATGCCTCTCGGGGCACATTACAAGGATTCGTCAATTTGGAATCATATTATAGAAAAGATGGAGAATCGACTATCTAGATGGAAACGCCTTTATTTGTTGAAAGGTGGTAGGCTAATTTTGTTAAAAAGTACTCTATCGAATCTTCCCACCTACTTTCTATCATTGTTTACTATCCCTCAGGCTGTGGCAGCGAGAATAGAAAGAATTCAGAGGATTTTCCTTTGGGGGGCCTCAGAGGATTTTTTAAGTATCCTTTAGTTGCTTGGGATAAGGTATGCTTGCCAGTTGAATGTGGTGGTTTGGGGATCTGAAGGATTGGGTTGTTTAACAAGGATTTGCTTGAGAAGTGGTTGTGGCATTTTGGGAAAGAAAATAATAGTTTATGGCGTCAGGTTATAGCAACCAAATATGGGGAGGCGAGAGGAGGTTGGTGCACTAGAGGGGTAAGAGGTGCTCATGGGTGTGGGATGTGGAGGAGTATTAAAGAAGGAACATAGAAGTTCTTTAGCCAGATTTTGTATAATGTAGGGAAGGGTAGCCGTGTTAGTTTTTGGCATGACCCATGGTGTGGGGCTACTTCTTTGAAGGAACTCTTTCCTTCTATGTATGCTTGCTCTGTTTCTAAAGAAGCATGGGTCTTTGACTTGGTTGTATCTACTACAAAAGGAGGTAGGAGCTGAAATTTACTGTTCTGTCATGGCCCTCAGGATTGGCAAGCAGCCATTGTCTATTCATTTTTTTAGTTTATTTATTCCTCTATGTCGAGGGGCAAGGGGGACGATCAGCTTGTCTAGAGATTGACTACGTCTGATGTTTTTGATATGCGCTCTTTTTATAAGCTATTATCTAGTCCTACAACTGATGCCCTTCCTTGGGAGTGTATTTGGCGTACTAAGGTGCCTAAACGAGTGTCTTTCTTCTTATGGACAGCAGCTAATGATGGGATACTCACCATTGATAATCTTATTAAGAAATGTCAGTCTCTGGTTAATAGGTGTTGCTTATGTTGCTGCGATGGGGAATCAGTGAACCAATTTCTTCTTCATTGTAAGTTCTCTCATGATTTATGGTGTGAAGTTTTTGTAGTGTTTGGGATTTAGTGGGTAATGCCAAGTTCAGTGAACTCTTTTTTCTTTATTTGGAGAAACTGGTTTGTAAAGCATCTTTCAACTATTTGGAATATGGCCCCAGCATGTTTAATGTGGTTAGTCTGGTAGGAATGTAATGCCCGCATTTTTGAAGACAAGGCAAGAACATTAGAAAATCTAAAATGTTGACTTTTTCGTACTCTGTTTCTTTGGGCTCGTGTTTGGGGGGTGTATGAACTGTACTGTTGCATCTGATTTTTTAGTTTCTATTTCCTTTAGCTCTTGATCTTTTTGTTTTTGTTTTCTTGTTCAAAGTGTTCACCACCGTGCACATGATGTTCAATTTTTTCTCAATAAAAGTCTTATTACCTATCCAAAAAAATGTTATGAGGGGATTGAATAGACACAGGTTTAAGAATGAAGACAATATGTCTTATGATCATGTGAACTGGGGTTTAAGAATAGAAGACTTATGATCATGTGAACTGGGGTTTCCTAATGTGTATGCTTGAGTGGCTTGGGTTCTTAGAAAAATGGCGAAAATGGATTTTTTACTATATATCCATGGTCAAATTCTCAGTTCTAATTAATGGAGCTCCATGTGGTTCCTTTGAGAATTATAGAGGCTTACAACGAGGTGATCCTTTGTCTTCATTATTATTTGTTGTTGTTATGGAGGCAATTAGCAAAATGATGGATAAGGTGGTGACAGAAGGTCGATTGTCTAGATTTAGTGTGGATACCTCCATAGGTGATCACTTACAGGTAACTCATCTTCTCTTCGTAGATGATGCATTGGTTATATGCGATGCTGATATCGACCAAATGTTGTTTTTGCACTTGATTTTATCCTGGTTTGAGATTGTATCAGGATTGAAAATTAATTTGGATAAGTTTGAACTAGTTCCTATGGGAGTGGTTCCAAATTTTGAGATGCTAGTAAATGCGTTGGGTTGTAAGCAAGGCTCACTTCCTATGAAATATTTAGGCCTTCCATTGGGTGCAAAATGGAAAGATAGAGCAATTTGGAATCCCATCATTGAGAAGGTGGAAAAGAGGTTAGTAGGATGGAAAAGATTGTATCTATCCAAAGGGGGGAGACTTACTCTCATAAAAAGTACTTTATCCAATTTACCTACTTATCTCCTTCTCTTTTTCCAATTCCGACAGATATAGCATACCGTATAGAACAACCTCAACGAAATTTTCTTTGGGGTGGTCTGGGAGATGATTCTAAACGTCACTTGGTGAATTGGTCCAAGGTATGCTCTCCTATCCAATATGGGGGTCTAGCAATTTGAAATTTGAGATACTTTAATGAAGCACTATTGGGAAAATGGTTGTGGAGATTTGGATATGAGAGAGAAGTGTTATGGAGAAGATTTTTAAGGGCTAAATATGGAGTTAAGGAGGGAGATTGGTGCTCTAATTCTGTTGCAAGCTCCTATGAGGTGAGTTTATGGAAAACTATTAGTATTGGTTGGTCTACTTTTTCTCGCTATATTTAGTTTCAGATTGGAGATGGGACTAGAGTGAAATTTTGGCATGATGTCTAGTGTGGGGATAATCATTTGAGTACGTGTTTTCCAAATTTATTTAGAATCAGTAATGATAAAGAGGCTTACGTGGCTAATCTTATGCAATTTCCTAACGGGGTTCTTTTTTGGGACTTAGAATTCCTGTGAGAAATTCATGATAGGGAATCAGATTCTCTGTTTGCTTTTTGGAATGTTATATATGGAGTCTCATTGAGAGGTATTGGTGAGGAAAATATGTATTGGACACCTGCTAAGAGCAAGGGCTTTAAGGTAAGCAGTTACTATCAGGCTTTCTTGGGTGTATGTACTCAATCCTTCCCTTGGAGAAGTATTTGGAAGCAAAAGGTTCCTTCCAGAGTTGCATTTTTTTTTGGACTGCAACTTTAGGAACTATCTTGACTATTGATAATTTACGTAAGAAGCAAGTTTTGATACTAGATTGGTGTTATATGCGCAAAAGTAATGAAAAATCAATAGACCATCTTATACCACATTGTCCTATTGTTTACGAGTTGTGGTCTATGGTGTTCACCTTGTTTGGTATCCACTGGGCAGTGCCAAAGACTGTAGTTGAGCTCCTTGCTTGTTGGCAAGGAAATTTTGGTCATCATCGTAATGGTGTTATTTGGATGGCTTTCCCTCATTGTTTGATGTGGTGCATTTGGCCGGAGAGAAACAACCAGTATTTTGAAGATTTCGAAAAGACTATAGCTGATTTAAAACTTTTCTTCTTTAAAGAGAAGAGAAGAAGAACTTATCAAAAAAAAAAAAAAACTTTTCTCCTTTAAAACTCTGTTAGACTAGATGTCTATCATAGGAAGTCATTCCATTTTTTCGATTTATGATTTGATGGACGCTTTAATTTATGCATTTGATTATGTTGGTCCCCTGCTGTATACTTCCTGTATACTTGGGTGACTCGTTATTAAGTTCTTGATTCTCTTCCTGGTTCTGATTCTCTTCCTATTGATTTACAGAAAGGTACGCATACTTGTACCTCTCATACTACTTCTCAGTTCGAAATGTATGTACATTTATTTCCGTCACTTCGTGTTTTTATCTCTTTTATGTCTTCTATGAGTTCTATGGTTATTCCAACGTCTATCGAGGAGGCCTTGTCTATTCTAGTATTGAGGCAAGCTATGGAAGAAGAGATGTGAGCACTTCATCAAAATGACATATAGGACTGAGCTAATCTTCCATCAGGGAAATCTTGATGGGTATATATGTGTTAGATATTCTATAAGAAATAGGCCTATTAGGTAGGTGCTACACTGTAGTGCGTAGAGACTCCTATGGATCCCAATGTCAAAATGTAAGTAGATCAAAGAGAGATGTCATCACTTGATTGGCAAGCTAAACTATCTCACCATTACAAGTCCAAATATATCTTTTGCAGAGAGTGTTATGAGCCAGTAAATGGCAGCTCCTCGCCTTCCGTATTGGGAGGCAGTTGTACAGATTGTAAAGCAGCTTAAAGCACATCCAAATTATGAAGTATATAGCTAATGGTCATCTACAAGAATAAGCATTTGCATAGTCAGATCAGGTAGATTATGATCAAAAGAATATAGGTGCAAAGTAATCATGTCTTCATAAGTCTTTTTGCTTGTTTGGGACAGCTTACTTTCACTATTTATTTAACTTGAAAAATAAGCCAAACAAAAGACCAGCCCTTTCACTTTCCAAGGCACTAGGAAGAGGAGGGGGGGGGGGGGGGGGGGGGGGAGACAAAAAACCCTCATAGACAAACAAACGAAAAAACCCATACTACACACTATCAAACATTTAAGAGCTCCATAAATCCATCACATCATCCTAACATCACCAATCATCCCAAATTCACTTGACCTTAGTATCCAAAGATCGAATGGAAAAAACTTCAACTTAAAAACGAGGTAACTTGGAGTTCTCCCTTCCTGCAGACTTTCATCAAATTAACTAAGTTCCTCTCCAAATAAATAATCAATCTCCTACCCAAAAATAAAAGTCCTTATTTCACCCAAAGGATGCCCTCTCAATTAAACTCCTCAAGAAACTCAAGATAATAATGCAATAATTAGCCTTCTCCACAAAACCAAAAACATCTTCTTTGAATGTAAAAATAAAGGCTGAGTTTAAATGATTATGTACTGCTTATTTGTGACTCACAATATATCGTTGATGCTTAATGTACACATTCAATGACATTTCTTGGGAAGCATTGAGCTTCTTGGAACCACTTCCCAGCATCCCTCAATCTTTGAGCTAAACTTTCTAATATTTCGAACATACTTCAACCAAACTCATCATTCTATTTACAACGAGTGAACCAAGTAAAATGTTGATAAACATGTTTAGCTCCAGCAATTGACTAATTTCAGAGGGATCAGACTGAAATATACAAGTGAATCTTTAAAATCCCATGTTCACAAATGATTACCTCACTATCCTTGTTTGCTAGACCCAAAAAATGAAAGGTAAATCAAGCAATAAAACAGTTGAATAACTTTAATGTAGGGCTGCAAGATACATTTCCATTTGACCTCATTCTGGCCATTCTTCACTACAAAAAACTTACAGACTCACCATGTAATGGAACACTTAATCACAACTAAAACTGCTCAACAACTAAATTTAATTATATCTTCTTGAAATAAAAATACTGTTCCTGATCAACAAACACCACCCTGGAATGTATATTAAAACGGTTTGCTCAATGCATTTGACCCCCAATTACATCAGTCTTTCTTAGTAAAATTTAGGTTTGACCAAACTCCAAAAATTCACTAATTTATATGCTTGTTCAGTTGACTGCATATATCTTCCTGCAG
Organism: Quercus gilva; assembly: GCA_023621385.1. NCBI lineage: Eukaryota > Viridiplantae > Streptophyta > Magnoliopsida > Fagales > Fagaceae > Quercus > Quercus gilva. Next base: position 49,996,954 of record CM042477.1, read on the forward strand.
TGCAGCATGCATTGTTTGCTTGAGGCAAGGAATAATAGACAAGAAGCTTCCGAGACCCCAACTCACATGGGAATCATACACGGATATCCAAAAGAAAAGAGCCAGACTTCAATGAAGATACTAACAACATCCCATTGACTTGTCCCACCTATTCCATCGCCAATCACCTTAAAATAAAACTACTCTAATCCAAGATGCACCATAAGTTAAGCCTAATGGCTAATAGAGCATTCCAACACCATATTTTTCCCACCTTTGGATTGCCTGTAACTCCTATATCCTCCAATACAAAATCTAAGTAAAATCTGCTAAACAAATCAAATTACTATCATCATCTATGCCTAATTTGATTCTAGAAGCTAGTTATTCTTATCGAACCGCTATATATTTAAGTTTAATATATAGCATTTACCCCTAAGCCCTTATCATTACCTCTCTTCTCTCAATATCACAAAATTTCCAATATGAAATACAATCATTCATTGACCATGTTAAAGCGAATATTCTCACAATATAAAAATGCACATAAACACAAAAAATTTACAGCATGAATCAGCAAAAAGAGAAAAAAAGAAAATTGAAAAACAAAAGAACTAGAATCAAAGAAAGCATCAATGACAAGAAGAGTAGGCATAATCAAAGGCTTATAAACAACAATATCAAAATGATTATCTTAATGCAATATGAAAATTAATCAATATATAGATTAAACTAACCGTTACGCTCCTCATCGGCGTTGATTCGCGAATCGGACACATCCATCTCCACCTCCTCTTCCTCCTCCTCCACTTCCTCCACTACTTCTTCTTCTTCTTCTTCTTCTTCTTCTTCTTCATACTCTTCTACTTCTTCGTATTCTTCAACCTCCTCTTCTTCTTCTACTTCTTCGTATTCGGGTTCTTCAGGATCGTCGTTATCGGAATCGGAGGCTGCGGCGGGGGCGTGGACCTCGCCGTCGTGGGAGGGAGGCATTGGGACGCGGCAGAGTCTGTGGGTATTTGGTTCGGACAATATGATTGATATGATTATGGGCAGAGTTCTTCTCTTTCTTTCTTTCTTTTTTTTTTTTTTTTTTTTTTTTTGCGAGGAACGGGCTCTGCTGAGTGCTGATGCTGTGCTTTGAGTTGAGTGACTTCCGAGTCGGACTCGGACCTTGCTCCTATGTTGCGAGGCCCGCCCCCACTGCTGCCCCCTACGCGTTACACAGCGCGTCGATGACCTCTTTTTCTTTTTGGGTTCAGGTGGGTCTGGGATACTAGGGCTGTATGGTAAGGCATTTTGATAAATTTCTGGCTTTAAATAATATTATATGTATTTTTACGCATATTTTTATGTATATATATTTTCAAAAAAATATAAAAAAATATTACTAGAATAATATTATCAAACGGCCCTTGGGATTACAGGTTGTGCTACGGAAATTCTATGTTTATAATATTTTTACAATAATTTTAGGTCATGTTATCAATTTTTAATTTGAATCTATCATTGAAATTACTTTTTTTGCACACAATAACAGCGAATGATAACATGACACCTAAGATTTTTTGTGAAAATATTATATACAAAACATTTCACTTTACAATATGCCTATTACTACTCAAACTCAAATTGGTAATTAAAGAGTGTAATTTATTGGGTAACCCAATGATGTCATAGGAACCACAAGGGCTTTTGATTAGTAAAGTAAACCCGAAAAAATAAACACAACTAAATAAATTTATTGAAATTTATGCTAATAATAACCATCAAAATAAGAGTAGAGCCAATAATTATAAAATACTTTGGGAGTACAATAAATGCAAAATATTCATTCTCAAATAATAATAGGTTCTATTAATTAAATTTATAATGAGATCCACAATTTGTGAGGGAGGAGAATAAGTATTTGTGGTACCCCAAAATATTCTATAATTTTCTAAGTAAGACATGAATGAAATAAAACAAACAAGAAGTATAAAGTAAACTTGCACATTCATGTGCATAATTAAAAAAACACGCGTGACCCCCATAAGGTCATTTGATAGTTGTTTTTGTGTGACTTTCAAAGGTTTGCAAGTGATTCAAGAAGTCAACGCCATATTTTGGTCATTTTGAAGGTTTTGGAAGATCCTTTAAACATTTTGATTATTTTAAGGATATTTTTATCATTTAGGTGGTTTTAGTAGTATTTTAGTCATATTTGAGGCTTTGAAGGTCATTTTGGAGGTTTCAATGTTATTTTAATCATTGTGTAGATTCAAGGGCAAGGCCAGGTCCATGTGTATGATAGGGTGATCACAAGACTAGGGATGGCCATACCCATTGGGTAATGGATATCCAACCTTACTCGATCCAAATATTCCGGATAAAACCTGGTTCTTCATGGATAGAAGGTAATCAGGTAGGGTTTGGATATTACCTGAATTTTTCGAGTAGGGTTTAAATATTACCAATTACCCATTAAACTAATTACTTCTAACTCAAACCCAACTTAACCCAATTATTATAGATAAACCCTAACCCACCCAATCACCCAATAATTAAAATTAGCAAATTTCCCCTAAAACTTCAAAATGACCAAAATCCTCTAAAATTATCGAAATACCCCCTGAAACCTAAAAAATTACCGAAATACCCCTGAAACTAAAAACATGGCCAAAATACCCCAAAATTCTAAAAATTACCAAAATACCCCCCGAAACATAAAAATTACCAAAATACCCACTAAAACTTAAAAATGACAAGAAAATACCTTTGAAACCTAAAACATGACCAAAATACCCCTCCAAACCTAAAAATTACCAAAATACCCCTAAACCTAAAAAATGACCAAAGTACCCCCTAAACCTAAAAAATTATTAAAATACCCTTGAAACCTATAAAATGACCAAAATACTCCCTAAAACCTAAAAAATGACAAAAATGCCCCTAAAACGTATAAGATGATAAAAATACACCCTAAACCTAAAAAACGACTGAAATACCCATAAAACCTTACAAAATGACCAAATGACCCTGAAACCTAAAAAATGATAGAAAAAACCCCAAAATATAAAAAAACACTTATGGATATTGACTTTTTATGAACAAAGATGGAAGATGGCCATCAAGCTCTATTTCAAATCATAGTTAATGAAGAGTAATGTTGCGAGTTAAATTAAAATTATGATATTTTAATTTGGTCTTTTTTGTTTCATTGATGAGTAATGTAATATATTTTAATTATAGATGTAGGCTTGTAATGTAATGAGATGTTTCTTAGATGGTTAGACCTATTGCTATGTAATGAGATATTATAAATCTTTTTGATAATTGATGTGATGATGATGTTAGGTCATAAGAAGTAAGGATGATTATGATCAAATTATTCAAACTCGACACCATTACACTTAAGTAGAGGTTGATGGTCGAATTCTTTATAATCTTTATGATGATGCTCATGTTAAGGTAAATTTCAAATTTCAATTTGAAGTGTTATGCTATTTATTGTATATTTTATTTTGATAGTCTAACTTGTGTTTTTATTTGTTTGTTTGTTGTGTTTAGGCTATTGAAGGAAAGCCTAATTATATCTGCAAGATTGTGGAGATGTTTGAGGCTATGGATGGAAGTTCTTATTTTACAACTCAATGGTATTATAGAGCCGAGGATACAGTAAGTATCATGTTAACACCATCTCTTAAGTGATTTTTGTCCTCAATATTTAGCTTGCTAATGTCTAGTTCTAATTATTATTATTTTCCATGGGTCATTCAAAATTGTCATAATCTTATCAAGAGCAAGCGTGTATTCTATTAAAAAATCAGGGATGATAACCCATTGGATTGTTTGGTTAAAAAACTAACAATTGCTAGGATTCCTTTGAATGTATGATTTCAAGTTCTTATATATGTTTTCTGATTTTTATATAATGTGATAGTAATTAAAGTTTGTTTTTCAAGTTGATCCAGCAAAGAGAAACTCAATTCCCAATTGTGATTATTATTGTGACATGCTCTATTTATTGCCATATTCTACATTTTTTTTAGAGAGTTTCAACCTATGTGTAGACACCTCATTTTGTACCCGGTTAATAAACTTTAATCCCCGGTCCCAATGATGAGATTGACATGTCTACAAAATGTAATTGAAGTTATTTTGATAGTTTGGAAGTAATCATAACTCAAAAGTGCTTAAATCGCTTTGAAAACAATGCTGAAAAATGACATTTGCTCACTGTTTTGACCATAAATTTTGATTCATAAAGAAGTTTTTAGTTAGGTTTGTAACATTGAAAATTAGACATCCCGGGCTTCAATTTGAACACAAATTTTTCCTAATATGGATTAATATTGAGTGAGTTATGGCCGTTTGAAGTCGGGTCATCAGAGTTGTCAAAATTAGGGTTTCTAAGGATGCATGCATGCGCAAGGAGCATGCATGCATGTGTAGCCCCAAACCTGCGTGCGCAGCCCCAAACCTATGTACGCAGGGCCTGGTCTAGAACCTCAAAATTTTAGTTTTTAGGGCCTAAAGCCTCCCTCTTTGATGCGACTCAGGCCCTAGACCCCTTGGAATGTCCAAAATCCTCTAAATAAGCTTGGAAACCTTAGTTTAAACATATAAATACAACATTATGCCTCCAAACTCAAACCCTAGCAGGAGAGAGTTGATTTTTAACCTAAAATCTTCCAAAACTCTTTTCTAACTCTGATTTTCTGCACACACAACCACCAAGAACGTTTTTTTGGCTTCTCAAAACCTCCTTTTATTACTCATCGGGGCAAAAACTATTTTCTAATCTTTTTCAAAACATTTTTTCAAACAATCTTTTCAAGAACATCTTTTTATTTTGAGTTGTGATTATGTATGAACTATTGAATACTTTGATTCTCTTGATTATCATTCAATCTTGTTGTGTAGGCACCGAGGGGTCGGTTAAAATATCAACCAAATTGTGTTCCATAAGCAAGGTGAGTCTCTCTCCATGACTCTTCCTCAATTTAGGGTTTTATAACTTATGTTCTTTTTGTCTTAATTTGATTTATATGTTATGAATCCTTAGAAATATGTTTTGCTTTGTTTAATTTTGTTTTGTTGTGTCTTATCGAGTTTTGATTGAAGAGTTGAGTGATTGAATATATTGATGAACATGTTTTGATGTGTTAAGTGTTGTTATTGTTTGTTATTAGATCTAATGCATGTTTAGAAATAGATTTTTTTATTCTTTGATATCTTTGTTGTTAGTTTAAGATAGTTTAGTTTTGTATTAAAAGTATGCTAGGGTTTGTTAAATTGCCATTTTGTTTGCTATTCTGAAGCTGTGTCTTTGGGCGTGTATGTGTGTGCGTGCTTTATTCCCGTGTACGCATACTTAATGACCGCGTACACATACTCGAGTATGCGTATGCATACCTTATGTATGCATACGCATACTCGAGCCTAGAAACGCAGATTTAGGGTTTATTCTATTTTATTTGTTTTGACTAGTTTTAATCACATGTTTAGATCTTGTTGAATCTAGTTTTCACATGTTTAGCATTAGGGTTAGTAGAATAACATGTTTCACATGTTTTGATTGTTGAATTGATGATTAGGGTTTATAACCTTGATAAACCACATGAACATGCATTGATGCATAGGTGCTAAGGTGTTATGTGCAGTGAGGTAAGTGAAGGTAAGTCATACATATGAATATGAACATGCATCTTTGAATATGATAATTGGTCTCCTTGATTGATGAATACCATGATGCTAGGTTTGAATGATTGAATATGCTTGATGATTAATGTCTTGTTGATGTTTCTGTTTTGTGATGTGCTTGCTGCTTTTGGATGTATATTGCTAGATGAATGGTAGGGTTTTATGCTATGGATGAGTGTGGGATAGATGCCATGTTGATTGCTAGATGTATGTTAGTGTATGTGTGTGTGTGTAAGTTTTGAATAACATATTAAAGGACTCTTTGATGAGATTAGGATTTGGAACACAATGAGTGGAGACCAACCCACGGGTCGGGTGGCATTGGGTGCCTAACACCTTCCCATCCCCTTTCCTAAACTTCGGACACATGCTCTGGTAATAGATTAGTCCTTTCACGAAGGGCGCTATATTTATAGTTCCTAAACCTAATCTAGGTGGTGACTTCATTTTTCTCCGCCACCGTCCACTCAACCGAGGTGCATTCCCCTTGTTGCACTTACATTATGGCGTCCGCTTCTAATGATAGCTCTTTATCATTAGACCAAGACACCAATCGGTTTTTGGTGTAGGCGATGATTGAACCCCAAGTCTCTTATTCAACCATTAGAGACTTTATCAATTGAGTTAAATGGAACCCACTACAATTGTTAAGTTACTGCAAGTTGGAATTTTTTGTTTTTTGTATCAAATTGTATTTGTGTTTTTAAATTTGAAAGACCTTATTTTCATTTCTCCTATTTTTCCTCCTTATAAACTTGTAGAAGAGAAGCATATAGTAGTTGTGAGGAATCATCGACAATTTCTTGTGACGTGATATGAATGGGGTTGAACTTGAAGAAGTTTCTCAAGCTTAAGATCACCCTAAGTCAGAGGTGACATTGCTAGACCCTTGCTCCGGTTGTGGTGCTATGTCAACTAGGTTGTCTTGGAGATGATTTATTCAGTTTACATCTTGTTACAATAAGTTCTATTCTTTAAGCCACAAAATATACTTTCAATACCGTATTTTGTCCAACACCGATTCATGCATCAAAACAAATGCCAAAATAAAAAAATTAAACAAAAGTGAAAAATTGCAAGTTTCAAAGCCAAAGAGGGTAAAAAATAAATACAGCATGGTTGGAAAGTGGATTAATGGGTTCACAACATTTAAAAATTCTTTTGATAGCAATTAAGGCCAAAACCCTAACCGAGTATGGTCAAAAGTTGACTTTTTTATTCAATCGTCTGATCAAGTTGAATTTTGGACTGTATCATAAGGCATATTTTTCCCTTCGAAACGATAATTTACGGGCCAAAATCGAGGTTAAAACGGATGAGATATCAACAAAATACTTAAAACTCTAATAAATACTTCACTTTTTTTAGGGAAAATAGGCAGTTTTTAGACCAATTTCGCACAACAAATTGTACCAATTGGGCAAGAACTAGAGCGATTTGGCTGAACCAACTTGAAGTATGAGGTCTTTAATACCTCTCATAAAAAGGGCATGACGATATCTACTACGGTTTGGGAGAAATATATTTTTAAGGAAAAACATCACAAAATTTTCAACATTGTGTCACCTTCCTTCCGGATGCGATATCTCAACAATAGTAACTCCAAATCTTGCAAGGTCAAGACCAATGGAAACTAGACATCTAGATCTTTCCAAGAATATAAAGTTTGAAGAAAAAAAAGCTTGAAAATACCTCCAAACAACTGCACGATCATAGGACCAGAAACAAGAAAAAAAAAAACAAAATAGCCTGAAGAGGTGGCAAAAGTAGGAGACTATGTGTTGTGTGTCATGACACACAACACATAGCCTCCCACTTTTTTGGCTCTCCTATAAATGCATCCCATTTTGTTTTGTAAAAATAACCAAAAAAAGAAAAGAAAAGAAAAGAAAGATAGATAAAAATAAATAAATAAATAAATAAATAGAGAGAAAAAAGTGAAAAAATTTTGGAAAAATCTAGAAATTCTGAAAATTTTCCCTTTAGGAAACCCATTACCAAAAAAAAAAAAAAAACCTTCCATTTTTATTTGTAATTTCTTGTGGGTAAGCTTATAGGGATGGGGTAGTTTTTCTTGTAACTATACCCAACAATAATTTCCTACTTTTACGAAAAATTATTAGGTACTCCCGGAGTACCATAAATGCGTACTCCCTCCACTCACATGAATGGTGGGTACCCACCATTCATTTGAGATGAGGGAGTACGCATTTATGGTATTTCGGAAGTACACAATAATTTCCCTACTTTTACTTGTCTTTTGTTGTGAAAAAATATATATAAAACAAAGTAAGTACCCACCATTCATGTGAGAGGAGGGAGTACGCATTTATGGTATTTCGGAAGTACACAATAATTTCCCTACTTTTACTTGTCTTTTGTTGTGAAAAAATATATATAAAACAAAGTAAAAGGAACAAGAAATATATATTGATAAACTCTTATATTTAAGTGGTTATCTACAATTCTTTTGATCTCTCTTAGATGTGTACAATAACAGTAAAGAAATCCCACATATATAAGACCTTAGAATGCTTGTAGAGTTTATGGGATAAGATTGTAATAATGAGTACAATTATGGATATACATCTCCCCTATAGGCTTTACACATTTCAGCCTTTACACATCCCAAATAACATTTGCATTGCCCAAACTTTACACATTCCAATAAGACTTTATTTCTAACATCTTTAAATTTATAGCACTCTTACTATTATTGCTCTTTATTTTTCTCATCAATAATGTTGCCATAAATTAATAGCTTGGGAAAACAAATTCCTTTATTATGCTTTTCTAAGGAAATGATTTTTCAAAAATAAAAAAAGTTTTATTCCCTTTTCCAAAATTGTATTTTGACCCCAAATTTTTTACAAAATTATATTTTAACCCCAAAACTTTTCCAAAATTATATTTTGACCCCCAAAACCTTTTCTTTCCTTTAAAAATGTTCTTTCTAAAAAATATATATCTTTTCCTTTTTTTAAAAAAAAAAATCCAGATATGAGGTCTTTTATAAAATTAAAAATAAATAAAAAAAATCTTTTCTTCCTTTTTCTTCTTCAAAAAACGTTTTCTTTTACCACGTTGGAGCTTCTTTCAAAAAATGTAATAAAATAAATCTTTTGAATGAGCAAAGCTTTAATGGGATATTTCTTTTTCTTAAAAATCATGGGATTTTTGGAACCCAAATTTCTTTTTAAAAAATAATAAAACCCATGAACATTTTCTTAAATCCTTTTTGTTCAAAACCAATTTTTCCATAAAAAGTTTTTAATACAAAATCCCCTTTCATTATAAAAATTCATGGGGTTTTTTACTCACATCTTTTCAAAGAAGAAAACCCCATGAAACTTTTCAAAGAAATTTTCCAAACCTTTTTTTAGTTACCCTTTCTTTTACAAAAATGTTTTCCCAAAATAGAGCTCTTTTTTTTCGAATCATTTTCTCGAAAATCATGGGATTTTTCAAAAGCTAAATCTTCTTCTCTAAAAATAAACCCATGAATCTTTCCATAATTAACATGTTCCTTTTGCTAAAATGAATTTATTTGAAATTTCAAATTCGTCCCCCAAATTTTCAAGTTCCCCTAAAAAAAATGGTACTTTTCAAAACTTTTCTTTTCAAAAAAAATGAAAACTATTTCCCATTGCAAACTTTTCTTGTTCAAAAGAAATCTTTTATTTCAAAAAATATTGAAAATGGTTTTTAAAACTTCTCTTAAAACAATAAAAATTTTCTTCAAAGATATGTGTTTTCTATCAAACTTTTCTTCCAAAAATGAAAATAGAGTTAACATTGTAAAACTTGTTCATGCATTGTAATTTAAAAATTTTCCTTAGAATAGCATGCTTAAGGATTTGTGCCTATGGTTCAATTCCATTGAACTCATAGGCACCAATCAAGCTTACATGGTCTCTTTTTTTCTTTGGCACTAACATATTTTTATTGTCATATTTTTTGCTTGGTAAAAAGGAGAAAATTGTAGATGAAAACAAGATGCTACCCTTCCAACTCCCTCTTTTTAATTCTGTGTTGTAATTTATTTGTACAGTAGTTAGTACTCACATGCTATCTATCTAGTAAATATTTTACTCACATGCTATTGTATACTATTCCTTTATTTGCATGCTTCCTCACATGATAGTAGTTAGTACTCACATGATATCTATCTAGTAAATATTTTACTCACATAATATTATATACTATTCCTTTATTTGCATGCTTCCTCACATGATATTTATGTATATATCTCACATGCTTTGAATGTAAATATTCTTTGACAATAATATTCACATGGTATATTATAAGTAAATAAATACTCACATGTATATGTATAAATATTGTTTGTTCAAAACTTTTTCAAAATCAAAATGTCAAGTATTCTATTTCTTTACTAAAAAGATAACGTTGAGTTAAATTAAAATAAGGTACTATCCTTTGGATAGGCGTTGTGGGGTGCCTAAGACCTTCCCCACACGTAACCGAACTTCCGAGTCCAAGATCTTGGTTCGAGACTTTTGGTTTACCTTAATTAACAAACCCTTTAAAATCGGTTTAGTTAATTAGGTAACTAAAATGAATTAGACAAATAGGTGACCAATCACACCTAACACAAAACCATTGGTTGGTGGCGACTTCTAAAATAAAAGTAAGAAAAAGGGAATCACAAACACACACCTCACCCTAGAAACACATGCACACAAAGAGTCACGTCACCAAGGATGCAATGTGCTATAAACCAAAAGCAATAGGGGAAAAGCCCTAAACCAGCTTTTTTCTCCTTTTTTGGGGTGTCCACAGATGCTAACCTAAATTAGATGTCAACTTATCATCATCATTATGTCTTGGAACTAATTTATTTCTTTTGTTTGTTGTTGTAGAGAAGGGCAGTTAACTTGAACTAGTATGCTTGTGAAAGTCTCAAGTTAAACCTTCCAGAGATAAAAGTAGATTGTTCAAGTCTATTCTCTTCTATTTATGTATAGTCAATTTCAAGCTTAAGTGCAAAGCTCTAATCTTAGTTTATCATTGGCAAATCAGGTTAGAAATGAATCTATAAAGGATCTTTTGTTGTTTCTAGAGGAATGAGAAAAATTATGCTGTTATTTTTCCCTAATTAAAAGTAATGATGTTCCACAAGAGTATGCGGATTTGTTTGGAACAAAAATGTTGCTGATGATCGTAGTGGTGATGATAATGATAGTGATAAGGTAGATGGGGAAGACGAGGAGGTGTTTGAAGTTGAGAAGATATTAGGAATATGTTATGGTGACCTTAAAGATATAATATAAAAAAAAAAACACGCGAATTATGTCTTAAGATATTTGAATTTCAAACCAAAGTTTAAAGTGATTTATGGAAAATGTTTGTCAAGCATGCTATTTAGAACCAGTGTATCAGTCTCTCCTTTTATAACTCGTGAATTTTACAATTTGATTGAAGGTTGGGAACACAAGTATGTCATTGTGCACTTACGCTAACAAAGTTGTACTTCATTACTAAATAGTTATTTACTCAATAATGTGGTTGCAGTCATTTGATGTTTTTATTTTATTTTTGATGATAATAAATTAGATTTGAAGACTTCAAATGGAATTATAGATATTTTTTCTATGTTTGTCTACAGAATAATTTAGAGAATATTGATTGATATGTCCCAATTCATGCACTTGACATTCTTAAATTTGTCAATATATTGCTAAATTGAAGTCTACTATCATGTTAGAATATTTACATGGAGAAGCTAAAATAAATTCAATCATGTGCTCTCCCTAAAATAGTAAGAAATTGTTGAATTCAATGAATTGCTGTTTTTTGGTTCATGTAAGCATGAAAAATGGTTTTATGTTTTTTGAGTGCTTGTGGCCTATGACTATGATTATTGCTCAATAAATTTTAAGCTATATTGTTTGATATCTCATTTTGTGTTTGAACTTTCCAATGAATGTGATACTGTAAAATTTCAAAGGTGGTACAAAAGTTTAAAATCCGAAGTTTTTTAGAATGAGCAAATTGTTTGTCTTTTTATGACAATTGGGTCTCATCATCTCTTGTATTTAGTTTCGCTTTATGGAGATGATGAAGACACTTGGAAGCCAATTAAGGGATTGAACTATTGCACGGAATTGAATTCTGTTATGTTTTTATGGGATATGCTATTTTCTTATATATTTTTCTAATTATGCATGTAGATATTTTATAGTTACGCTCCATTTAACAGGAATTGTATTAAGACTATAAAGGAATTTGTAATTTGTCACCGATGGTTACAAGTCAAAGATCTTACCTTTACCAGTAAGTTTGTCATAATCGGAATTAGTAGGGATATTTCATGGGTATGTTGCTTACTTTGCAATACTCGTGAAATATCCCGACTAATTTAGTTACGACAAACTTACTGGTAAAGGTAAGATCTTTGACTTGTAACCATCAGTGACAAATTCCTTTATAGTCTTAATACAATTCCTGTTAAATGGAGCGTAACTATAAAATATCTACATGCATAATTAGAAAAATATATAAGAAAATAACATATCCCATAAAAATGTAATAGAATTCAATTTCATGCAATAGCCCAATCCCTTAATTGGCTCCCAAGTGTCTTCATCAGCTCCATAACCTTTCTAGCAAACCTAAATACAAGAGATGACAAGACCCAATTGTCATAAAAAAACAAACAATTTTCTTATTCTAAAAAACTTCGGATTTTAAATATTTGTAATACCTTTAAAATTTTAAAATATTACATTCATTGGAAAGTTCAAACACAAAATGAGATATCAAAAAATATAGCTTAAAATTTATTGAGTAATAATCATAATCATAGGCCACAAGCACTCAAAAAACATACAACCCTTTTTCATGCTTACATGAACCAAAAAACAACAATTCATTGAATTTAACAGTTTCTTACCATTTTATGGAAAGCACATGATTGAATTTATTTTAGCTTCTCCATGTAAATATTCTAACATGATAGTAGACTTCAATATAGCAATATATTGACAAATTTAAGAATTTCAAGTGCATTAATTGGGACATATCAATCAATATTTTCTAAATTATTCTGTAGACAAACATAGAAAAAATATCTATAATTCCATTTGAAGTCTTCAAATCTAACTTATTATCATCAAAAATAAAATAAAAACATCAAATGACTGCAACCACATTATTGAGTAAATAATTATTTAGTAATGAAGTACAAATTGTTAGCGTAGGTGTACAATGACATACTTGTGTTCCCAACCTTCAATCAAATGTAAAGTTAACACGAGTTATAAAAGGAGAGACCGATACACTAGTTCTAAATAGCATGCTTGACAAACATTTTCTACAAATCACTTTAAACTTTAGTTTGAAATTCAAATATCTTAAGATATAATTCGCGTGTTTTTTTTTTTATTATATCTTTGGGGTCACCATAACATATTCCTAATATCTTCTCAACTTCAAACACCTCCTCATCTTCCCCATCTATCTCATCACTATCATTATCATCACCACTACCATCATCAGCAACATTTTTGTTCCAAACAGATCCGCATACTCTTATGGAACATCATTACTTTTAATTAGGGAAAAATAACAGCATAATTTTTCTCATTCCTTTAGAAACAACAAAAAATCCTCTACAGATTCATTTCTAACCTGATTTGCCAATGATAAACTAATATTAGAGCTTTGTACTTAAGCATAAAATTGACTATACATCAATAGAAGAAAATAGACTTGAACAATCTACCTTTGTCTCTAGAAGGTTTAACTTGAGACTTTCACAAGCATACTAGTTCAAGTCAACTGCCTATCTTTACAACAGCAGACAAAAGAAATAAATTAGTTCCAAGACATAATGATGATGATAAGTTGACATCTAATTGAGGTTGGTATATATTGTGGCTTAAAGAATTAAACTTACTGTAACAAGATGTAAACCGAACAAATTAGCTCCAAGACATAACCCAGTTGACATATCACCATAACCGGAGTAAGGTATAGCAATGTCACCTCTAGCTTAGGGTGATCTTGAACTTAAGAAACTTCTTTAAGTTCAACCCCATTCATATCGATGATGCCTCACAGCTACTATGCCTCTCTCCTGCAAGTTTATAAGGATGAAAAAATAGAATAAATGAAAATAAAGTCTTTCAAATTTAAAAACACATACAATTTGATGTGAATAACACAAGATTCCAACATACTGGTAACTTAACAAATGTAGAATATAGCAACAAATAGAGCATATTACAGTAATAATCACAATTAGGAATTGACTTTCTCTTTGTGGGATCAACCTAAAAAACAAACTTTAATTACTATCACATTATATAAAAATCAAAGAACATATATAAGAACTTGAAATCATACATTCAAAGGAATCCTAGCAATTGTTAATTTTTCTACCAAACAATCCAATGGGTTATCATCCTGGATTTCTGAATAGAATGCGCGCTTGCTCTCGATAAGATTATGACAATTTTGTATAACTTGTGGAATTTTTTTAAAATTAGAATTAGGCATTAGCAAACTAAATATTGAGGACCAAAATCAATTAAGAGATGGTGTTAAGAAGATACTTACCGTATCCTCGACTCTATAATACCATTAAGCTGTAAAATAAGAACTTCCATCCACAGCCTCAAACATTTCCACAATCTTGCATATATAACTAGGCTTTCCTTTAGTAGCCTAAACACAACAAACAAAATTAAACACAAGTTAGACTATCAAAATAAAATATAAAATAAATAGCATAGCACTTCAAATTAAAACTCACCTTAATGCGAGCATCATCATAAAGATTATAAAGAATTAAACCATCAACCTCTGCTTGAGTGTAATGGTGTTGAGCTTGAATAATTTGATCAGAATCATCCTTACTTCTTATGACCTAATATCATCATCACATCACTTATCAAGAAGATTTATAATATCTCGTTACATAACAATAGGTCTAACCATCTAAGAATATCTCATTACATTACAAGCCGACATCTATAATTAAAATATATTACATTACTCATCAATGAAACAAAAAGGAACAAATTAGAACAACATAATTTTAGCTTAACTCACGACATTACTCTTCATTAACTGTGATTTGAAATATTGCTTGATGGCCATTTTCCATCTTTGTTCATAAAAAGTCCATATCCTTAAAGGGTTTTTTTTTTTTTTTTTTTTTTTTAAATAAGTTTTGGGGTATTTTTATCATTTTTTAGGTTTCAGGGTTTTTTGTTCATTTTTTAAGGTTTCGAGGGTATTTCGATCATTTTTTTTGGTTTATGGTGTATTTTTATCATCCTATAAGTTTTAGAGGCATTTTTGTTATTTTTTAGGTTTCAGATGTATTTTGGTCATTTTTTAGGCTTCAAGGGTATTTCAGTAATTTTTTAGGTTTAGGGGGTATTTTGGTCATTCTTTGGTTTCAGGGTATTTCACTCATGGTGTTAGGTTTAGGAGGTATTTTGGTAATTTTTAGGTTTCGAGGAATATTTTGGTCATGTTTTAGGTTTTGGGGGTATTTTCCCATCATTTCTAAGGCTTAGTGGGTATTTTGGTAATTTTTTTGGTTTCAGGGGTATTTTGGTCATGTTTTAGGTTACTGGAATATTTCGGTATTTTTTTAGTTTTAGGAGGTTTTTTGGCAATTTTAGAGGATTTTATGAGCACTTTGGTCATTTTGAAGTTTTAGGGGCAATTTGGTAATTTTGATTATTAGGTAATTGGGTGGTTTAGGGTTTACCCATAATAATTGAGTTAAGTTGGGTTTGGGTTAGAAGAAATTAGTTAAATGGGTAATAATAGATAAATTGGTAATATCTATACCCTACCCAATTACCTTCTACCCATTAAGAATAGGATATTACCCAGAATACTTGGATCGAGTAGGGTTGGATATCCGTTCCCCAATGGGTAAGGCCATCCCTACACAAGACCTCCTTGACTTGCAAAAAAATGTATATATATATATATATATGTATATAAATGAATATGTGTGTGTGTGTGTGTGTGTGTGTGTGTGATATATATACACTAAACTAACTTATGTTGACCACGTGCCCTAACTTGATAATCACAAAATTTAAGTTCAACAAAAATAAGAGTAATTCTATATTTACAACATTTTCAAAATAATTTCACAATAAATCATATGTAATAAGTTGTTACTAATTCTAATTTGGGCCCAACATTGATATTAACCCACCAATAATAAATTGTCGCATAAGATTTTTTGTGAAAATATTGTAAATGTAGAATTAGTCTAAACATAATTCCGGCTCCTTAAATATAATCCTTAACCCCTTAAACCAACAATAAATAAATAAATAAATAATAACAATAAAAATTAGCCCAAATAACAACAAAAAATAACCCAAACAAAAACCTGACTAGACCAAACGGCAATAAGTGAACAAATTATTCAACAAGAAGAAAATTCAAAAACAAAAAATAAAAAATAAAAATCTCTTATCATTGATTGAAATTTGTAACTCATTCAATTCATTACATAAAATGGTCTAACTTGGTTGATTTTCAATATGATATATTTATCTATAGTTACCTAAGTGAAATCTAGAATCTTTTATATTTTTTGCTCTCATACTTTTCACCTAATGCATAGTTTGTTGAAGAACCAAAATGTTGAAACAGATAACTTAAGAAAATCTATACCCGAAAATATTTCTTTTTTATAAAAATGATTTTTAACATTTATGGGTGATCCTTTGAAGAGGAACCTTCTGTTAAAGAACTGAAGCATCTGCTGCCCCCGTTATCACTTAAATGAGTTTTGGCTACTAAGATCTAAAAACCAAAATGAAAATTCTTAGTTTACATTGTACTTGCAATGTAAAATCTTACATTGCAAGTACAATGTAAACTTATAATTATCCAAACCAAAATTTTGTTGTGGTCTCAGGCAACAAGTAACCAGCCCAATAATGGACCATGTAAATTATTCATCAAAAGAAAAATACGAAAGTCTATATTATCTGTAGTTAATATTATTATGCTGAAAAGAAATAAGAGATATTTGGAATGTTTGAGCACAAGTGAATATGTACGTAAGCAACCAAACTTATGGTCTACATAATATACTATATGATTATTCCTAGAATGATATGGATTAGTTGCAAAGCAGTAAATACTTAATACTGGTAGGAAATGAAAAATATTAGACATATAAACTATTTTACAAAATATTTTACAAATTGTTGATGTAGTGAGTAATTTTATTTTTATTTTTATTTTTATTTTTTGAGAAAGAAGACTGAATTTTATTCCTTAAGGCATGTCTACTCGGTAAATATTCAAACAATGGGCTGAAATATCCTCCATTCATACATAATAACTTGTGATATGGCATGCATATCTAGCAAGGTTGTGAGCAATTTTATTATTTTCTATACCTACATATTGGAACCTAACCCCACTTAACCGATTTGCCAAAGTTTGTGCATCCCGGATCAGCAAGCCATAGGTTGCAAAAGATTGTATTGGGTCTGTTAAAGCCTTCATAACTGTTTGACAATCACCCTCAAAGACCACTCTGTTAAAACCCAGCTCGGCTGATAGTTCCACGGCTCGGATGGCTGCCAAGGCTTCCATTTCCACCACTGAAGCTGTGAGCTGGATGTTTTGCGAAGCAGACGCCATTACCAACCCCTTGCTGTCGCGCCAAATGACTCCAATACCTGCCCTTCCCCTCCTCTTGGAACGTGGCTGCATCTATGTTTGCTTTGTACCAGCCATCAGGAGGGGGGGACCACCTAGCAACGGTTCGGACAGAGGGCCTACTGCTGCGTGACTTTTACTGGGCTACTCTGTACTCCATCAACGCCTCATTTGCTCTCTGTGCTACCAAGTTCAGTGGGAAACTCGGTGGAGCTGTTCTAACCTTGTTTCTCCTAAACCAAACCGACCATGCCTGCATAGCAAAAAGTTCTCCACTGCAATCCGAGTCGAGAACATGTTGGAGCAGTTATGGAAAATCACTGAATGTCGTTTGGCTTCTGAAACTCCATTGGTTATTATCACTCCACACTTGTGCTAGTTCCGGGCAAGACCATAGTGCATGGAGCACGGTCTCTTCATATTGCAAACAGAGGGGGCAGATTGAGTCGTCTACCACACAACGGTGTTGCAGATTCTTCACTGTTGGAATGGCAATCCTACAAGCCCTCCACAGAAAGTTTCGGACTTTACAAGGCAAGGGCATTTTCCAAATTTTTTTTCCACAAAGGTTTCATCAATTCGGAGTTGCTTTGTCTCAAAGGGAGGTTTGATTTTGCTTCAGTTTTGAGGAAGAAATACCCAGACCTGACCGAGTATTCACCGGTTGGCACATACGGCCAGAATAGAGTGTCATTTGCATTACTTCGGCTGAGTGGGATTTGTTGTATCAGCTCCGATTCTTCTGCAGAGAAAGAGTTTTGCAGCAACCTATAATTCCAATGCCTTGTGACAGGATTTATGAGGGAGCTCACCTTTGCATCATGCAAATCTGCCGTGAGGGGTCCATGAATTGTCGGAGTATGTAACGAGGGCAGCCATTTGTCGCCCCATATTTTGATATTTTCCCCATCACCAACTCTCCACTTTGCACCCCGCTGGATAAGCTCCCTACCCTTCAAAATACTCCTCCATGTATATGAACCTCCATGACCTTCTTTAGCTTCTACAATTGAACTATTGGGAAAGAACCTTGATTTAAATACTCCGTAAAACAAAGAATCATGGCCACATCATCATTTTGTAAAAATGTTGTAAAATAGTTTGTACCTGTAGCATTGCTTAGTAGAAAATAGACGTGTCCAAGTTTATCTTTAATGAATTAGGAAAGAAGGAAGCTCTCTTGGCAAATTTTTTGGTAATGGCTATTACTGCCTATGTTCAATTGAATTGTTTGTATAAATATTTGAGATTTTTTTTTTCATTGATTAATACTACTGTTTATGAATTGTGTTAAGAATATAAAGTGAGAGAGAAAGACTGAATAGTCTGTATATTTTGTGTAAATAATAATGCACAATAGAGAGCCTTATATAGGCTAGGTATATGTGCAGTACAAGTAATATGAGTAAACTACAAGTACAATATACTGGGCTAAGCCCAATGGATTAATCTAGTCTAAACTATACACTAACATCCCCCCTCAAATGTGAGATGGCAAGGAGGAAGCCAACTGGAGTTTAGATATAAGATCTCAAATACGACCAGGCGGGTGAGTCTTGGTGAAGATATCAGCAGGTTAGTCAGCAGAGGAGATGGAGAACAACTTGAGATTACCTTTCTTGAGATGCTGGTGAGTGATGTGGCAGTCAATCTCAATGTGCTTGGTGCGTTCATGGAAGACATCATTATGAGCAATGTAGATAGCACTACGATTGTTACAATAAAGAGGAGTGGTAGTGGGTTGTGGAGCATCCATGTCAGTCAAGAGCCAGCGAAGCCAAACAAGCTCACAGGTGGTGTCGGTAAGGCCACGATACTCAACCTCAGTATTGGAACAGGAAACCACATCCTGCTTCTTACTACGCCACGAGACAAGAGAAGTACCTAACAGGAAACAGAAACCTGTGATAGAGCATCGATCAGTCGGATCACCTGCCCAGTGTGCATTTGAATAAGCATAAAGCTTGAGAGAAGACCAAGAGGAGTAGTGGAGACCATGATAAAGTGTGCCCTTGACATATCGGAGAATCTGAAGAACAGTAACATAGTGGACAGAACGAAGGGCATCCATGAACTGACTAACCATACCCACAGCATGTGAAATATTCGGACGAGTAACAGTGAGATAGATCAGACTACCAACCAATTGACGATAACGAGTAGCATCAGATAGAGGTTCACCATCCAAAGGTGTGAGCTTTGCATTGTATTCCAAAAGAGTGAAAACAGTCTTGTTGTCGGTGATACCGGCTTTGGAAAGAAGATCAGAAGTATATTTAACTTGGGAAAGATAGTATCCATTAGAGGATGAGGTAACCTCAAGCCCAAGAAAATAGCTAAGAATGCCAAGATCTTTCATCTCAAAATGCTGACTAAGGAAATGCTGAAGAGAAAGGATACTTGTAGAATCATCTCCAGTAATAATCATATCATCAACATAAAGGAGAAAAAGAGTGATACCAGTGGAGGATCTTCGGACAAAGAGAGTAGTGTCATGAGCACTCGAAGTGAAACCCTGCTGAGCAACAACTAAGCTAAGCTTTTCAAACCAAGCTCAAGGAACCTACTTGAGGCCATAAAGAGCACGACGAAGGTGACAAACTTGATTGCCTGAGTGTGGATAGCCAAGGGGTGGTTGCATGTACACTTCTTCTTGGAGGTCTCCATTAAAGAAAGCATTCTTCACTTCCATTTGATAAAGAGGCCAACGGCGAATAGCAGCCACAACAATGAGACATCTGACAGATGTAAGGCGAGCAACAGAAGCAAATGTTTCCTCATAGTCAATCCCATACTCCTAAGTAAAGCCATTGGCAATGAGGCGAGTCTTGTATCGTTCAATAGATCCATCAGCCTTAGTCTTGATCTTGTAAACCCACCTACAACCTACTATAGACTGACCAAGAGGCAAATCAACCATATCCTAAGTGTGATTCTTATGAAGGGTATCTATTTCTTCATTCATAGCTTGTAGCCAAAGAGGGTCAGTATGGGCCTTATGATAGGTGTGAGGTTCAAAAAGGGTGGCAAGAGCAAAAGAGCAGTGATAATCGGTGAGATAAAGGGGAGGAATGCTTACCTGGGTGGAACAACGATGTTCAGGACCAACAGGAGACTAAAGAGAAGGTGGTGCCACAAGATCCAAGACAGGTGGGTCATATATCGGGGACAAAACCGAAGATGAGTCGTTTAGAGAGGCAGCTGATGTCGAAGAATCCTCCACAAGTTTAGGATAGAAAGGGAGGAAAAGATCAGTAAAAATTGGAGACTCTGAGGATGAGGATGCAGGAAATTGCTAAAGACTCGTGAAAGGACGATGTTCCCAAAACTCAACATGATGGGAGATATGAAAGCGATGAGAAATGAGATCATAGTAGCAAAATCCCTTTTGAGATACACCATAACCAATGAAACAATAGAGACAAGCACGAGGCTAGAGCTTTGTTCGTTCATGAGGAGGAAGAGAGACAAAGCAAGCACAACCAAAAACCAGAAGAGAGGAGTAGTCAGGGGTTTGACCATAGAGAAGCTCGAATGGTGATTTGTTGTATGTAGTTAGTGAAGGAACACGATTAATGGTGTATACAGCAGTGAGTGCTGCCTCACCCTAAAAGCACTCAAGAAGAGAGGCAGAAATGAGAAGGGTGCGGACAACATCAAGAATGTGATAATACTTTCGTTTTGCGCGACCATTTTGTTGAGAGGTGTAAGGACAAGACCGCTAAGGAAGGGTACCATATCTATCTAAAAAGGATAGGAAAGATTTATCATTATATTCTTGAGCATTATCTAATCGAAAGGCTTTGATAGTGCGATTGAACTGTGTTTCAATCATTTTATGAAATGTTTGGTAAATAGACACAAGCTCAAAACTATAATGAAGCAGATAAATCCAAGTATACCGAGAAAAATCATCCACAAATATGACAAAATATCTAGATCCCCCCTCAGTGGGAACCAGTGCAGGACCCCAAATATCATAATGTATAATATTAAAAGGTGCAGAAGAAAAAGAGTCACTATTATTAAAGGGTAATTTTGTTTGTTTGCCAAAATGACAAGAAGTACAATCAAAATTTTGAAACTGAACTAAATCTAAATGACCTTGAGAAGCTAACAACTGAAGACGAGATAAGGATGGATGACTAAGACGAGCATGCCATAGATCAGGTGAGGGGGGTGGCAGTGGAAGCAGCTACATAAACAACTTGTGAAGGAATCTTCAAGTCATGAACCTCAAAAATGCGACCAACCTTACAGCCTGTCCCAAGCACCTGACCTGTTCGGGGATCCTGCACATCCACACCATGATTAGTAAATAAAAGATCTATGCCTAATTTATAAAGTTGACCAACAGAAAACAAATTGAGGGATAACTTTGGGATATGAAAAGTGTCATTAAAGGATAAACATGGAGAAGAGATTGTTCCTTTATGACCAACAGGCATAAGAGTTCCATTAGCAGTGTAAATGGCGATAGGGTGTTCTAAGGATGCCTTATTAGAAAATTGGGATTCATCAAGAGTCATATGATTACAACATGCAGTATCAAAAAACCAAGGTTGTTTACTTGAGGTGACAGAAAGGGCAGAGTTTAGGATAAAACCTATTAAATTACTGCCTCAATATCAGCCGTAGTAAGTGAGGAAGCCAAAGATGGACCTGTAGGAATCGATGGATCTGAAGGACATACAATAGCTGCCTGAAGAAGAGAAGCTTTATTTTGCTCTTGCATAAATTTCTGTAGTTTGCGACAAACTGAGATGTCATGGCCTTTGGCACGGCAAAACTCACAGCAAGTACCTTTGGAAGACTGAAAGGTGGGACGCCCAGAGTTTATTCGTGGAGGAGCAGTGAATGCAGCAATTGGAGGTTGTGGAGATGGTGTAGCCAATACATGATCAAATGATGACATGTGATGAGTAGGCCGACAGTTTTCCTCAGAAATAAGCTTCTTAACTGTAGCACCAAGAGAAGGAGTAGGGGACCGACTAAGCAGAGAAGCCTTAGTAGGCTCAAAATCCTCACATAAACCCATCATGAAGTGCATAAATTTATGGCGATCCCGATATTTGACAAAGAGCTCAATGTCCTTAGAACACACTAGTGGAGGATTTGTAGCAGAGAGTTGTTCTCACATAGTAGAAGTCTGAGAATAAAAATCAGAAATAGACTGACCTGTCTCTTGGCACATTTGACAAAGCTTTGATTCAATGTGGAACTCCAGGCTTGAATCATTAGTACAATTATAGCGATCGGCCAGAAATTTCCAAGCAGCCTCAGCAATCTCAAGACGAGGAAGAAGATTATGAATGGAGGGAATAGAGGTATTGATAAACCAAGACAAGATCTTACTTTGAATACTCTCCCATTCCTCTAGGCGTTCTTCATAATCATCCGTTGTAACAGTAGTCTTTGAGGCATTTTTAGCAGCTGTGGCTTTGGACTTAGGGTTTGGTACTGGCTTATAAATTGAACTAATCACATATCTCCATAGTTTACAACCCTTGAAAAAGACAATCATATTCTGAGACCATGCATGATAGCTAGTAGGACCATCCAACATAATGGTGATAGGACGAATGATATCTCGTTCATTTTGTTGAGCCATAATGAAGAAAATGACCAAAAAGTGGGATTTAGAGACCTCAAATGAAGAAACGGATCCCAAAATCGGAATCTATGCGAAAAACTGAGCAAGACAAGCTCCGTCAAAAAATTTTGACCTCGGTCAATGGTGGCAGTCAAAGTCAACAGATGTTGACGTCACTAGGGCTGATGTCACAGGGATGGCGTGTGTTGATGTGGCAATGAATGGTATGTGGGCGCGTGAGGAGTGTGAAGGCGCATGAGAGCGCGTGAGATTGGGTGGTGGTGTGTGTAGGCACGTGGGCGTGTGTTATTGTGAGACCGAATCTTCTAGTGGCGCGTGAGAGCGTGTGCATTGCCGGATGGAGTTGATTCGGGTTGGGTTTTTCTCAGAATTGTGCGATCTATCAATCTATGCTCTCAATTTGGTAGCGTGATGGACAGAAAGACTAAATCCAAGAGTTTTTGTTGTTTTGGGTTTGATGGTGTTAACTTGCTTCTGAGAGTGGGCATTGCACGAAGGCAAGGGCAGCGGAAAGACACGGGAGAAGACCACAGGTGCCAGAAAGTCAGAGCATTGGCTCTGATACCATGTTCAAAATATAAAGTGAGAGAGAAAGGCTGAATAGTCTGTATATTCTATGTAAATAATAATGTACAATAGAGAGCCTTATATAGGCTGTGTGCAGTACAAGTAATATGAGTAAATTACAAGTACAGTATACTAGGCTAAGCTCAATGGGCTAATCTAATCTAAGCTATACACTAACAAATTGGAGAACTTTGTTTTGTTGTAACAGAAATACCCATTTTTGCAATGGAATAAGTATTCTATTGTAAAATCCTACCCCAACTCTATTGTCACAATACCTTACATTGTAAATATTAGCAAGTTCCTGTAATTTGACAAGCATGAATAGGCTTTTTCCAACTAAATGGTTCAGTTGCAAACTGCAAAGAATCATCTTATGAATTCAAACTTCAAAGAGAGCTGAATGTAACAATTTTACGATCAGATCAATCCACAGATTTTGTAAACTTTTTGAAAAGGCACGGAGGTTGATGTATTGAAAGAAAAGAAGAAGAAGATTTTTTGTTGTCGTCCTTAATTTGCAGAGAGGGGGAAGCCAATTCCATGGCGCTTCGTAGGAAACGCAACAAACAACATACTGCTAATGACACCAATTCCAACTGGCAATCTTGTAAGAATCTCTTGGGTCTCATCCGATGGCGTTGGGAAGAAGCAACTAACCACATTCTTATCAAAGAGTGCAACTGCTACAAATACCAGGATTGACATGAGAGCATGCATGAAATCTATTGATCTTAGCCGATAGTTTGCAGCAAGTTCAGGTGAAAGGGTAGCTGAACCATCAATGACCCAGAATCCTTTGGTGGTGGCAAACCCATAACAGATGTTTCCCTTTTTGTCCCTGAAGCTGTCAGTGAAGCTTAGTATGAAACATGACACCCCACAGAGGGTCACAAGTGCAGCAGTCATGAACCGGCTGATCGGGTCACAGATACCTTGATTTGTGAAAATAGGTGACAAAAGTTGGAAAGCAAGGACTGATCCAGTGGGCAAAAGATTGGCCAAATGAGCTGTGCTCTGAAATGTCTGACTAATGGCTTTCTGTATCAGTGTTTTCTCTTCTGTTTCAGTTGTGTCTTGCAAGAGGGGCTGTTTTGATTCATCTTGATGCTTGGAATCAGATTGTACCTTAATCTCCATGGCACAAAACCTTTCACTTCTCTTTTTCCTTTGTTTTGATCTCCTGTTAATTTGTATGAACATGCATGTTTCTTGTGAGGTAGTGTTTTATAAGTAGTGGAAAGAAGGAGAAATTGAGTGGAGGAAAAGGGTGGAAAGGTTGGATAGGCATGTCTTGCAAGAAAACAATAAGATAAGGGATAAAAACGCAGCTTCTTCCAGATTTTGGAAAGGAGAATTTTGGGTTCATGTCAATGTTGAAAAGTAGTTGGACAAGTTTCCAAAGGTTGCCAAATGTGTCTACGAAGCTTTCATAACCGTTAGAAAACTTGTAAGTTTTCATAACCATTTTTGAAACTTTGAAGCTTTCAAAAAGTTTGCTGGAGAGAGATAAGAGTTACATGAGTACCAATAATAATGGTGAAGTGTGAGTTGGACGGCATAGTGGTTTTTGTTGCTTGCGTCATGATATTTCTTTTGCTGAGACGCAATGGCTACAAGCTTGGCTATCATAAAAGAAAGCTTTTGCTTGTTGGTAGTGTTTAAGGGGAGACTCTTTACAAGAAAATATATTTTTAGTGGCAATAGTTGCCGCCATATATATGCTATTATTATTATTATTATTATTTTTTTGCTGAATTATATGCTATTATTATTTTGAGGGGCCTATTGTGGTAACTCATATGGTTGATGCCAAAAGATTGGCAAGCGTGCCAGATTTTACGTATTAAAGGCTAACTTTTATTTACGTCAAAGTAGAGGTAGAGGGATGGAGAGGGTTTAATGAACTTTGAATACTTTTTAAATGGAGAGTATGGAGAGTGTTAGGCCAAATCTTAATTTATATAAGTATTATAAGAATTACACCTGACAATATCCTAGCCAATATTAATTTATTAAAATGTATATTATAGGAGATATTTGAAATGCCATGTCATTGACATGTTCAACAATAAAATGACGCCCCTTGAAGAGAGACAAGTGGCGTCATATTATTGAAAATTGAATCAAGATAATTACCTCGAACTATAGGGACCAGCGCAGTTGTTGTTTAAATGAAGACGAGTGAGAAACGCGAGTAATGGCAATTACGCCTTGTGAGAGACCAATCCAATAAAAGTAATATGTGACCAACATGCAAGCAATAGCAGTTACATCAAGACAATTACCAATTTACCATGATTCTTGGTCAAGGTTTATGGAAATGAAGCAATTACAACACGGCACATGGTAATGAACAAGATTAATTGTCAAAGCCTCATACATAAATAGAAAAACACTTTCTCACACAAGACACACACAATCAAACATCCAAACCAAAGACATTGGCTCTCCTGTATCAGGAATCTGGAATTAGCAGTAGAGTTTGTAACTTCATTAGTGTAAGTGGGTCAATTTTGCCTTGCGTGAATTAGGCTCATTGTAACTTAGGCATTTAAGCATTATCATCAACCAAGTATTTTTAATTTCCTTGTTCTTATTGTTAATTTGTGCATTTCTCAAAAAGTCCTATTAGGTCAAATTGTACTGAACTCATTCCTCTTTGTGAGAAGTAGAATTTCCAGCCTTGAGTGATAATTAATTACTTCAAGCGGACTAAATTGGGTTTGTACTTAAAAAAAAAAAAAAAAAAAAAAGGGGGGGGGGGGGGGAGATTTGGAAAGGTATATATTTAAAATGATGTTTATGTTCTTAATATGAAATTAAATTATGGTTGCAAAATTTAGTGTCTACGTATCAGCATAGTCCCACTAAAAATGTGAAAGGAAGAATTGTTCAAACATTTAGGTACCATTTGGTTCATGTCCAGCGCGTCCATGTCTGGCATTTTTGGCTTTTTTTTTTTTTTTTTTTTTAATTTTACCGAAGCCTCTTGCACTGTTCATGGGACATGAACAGTGCATGAAGGCAAATGAACAGTATTTTCTTAAGTAAACAGTAACTTGAAAATTATTTTTTTATTGTTTTTAATTTTCAGCAAAATAAACGGTATCCAAACATACTTTTAAACTCTCTGTATGGACCAGTAAAACAATCTGTTAGTCCTTATTTATGCGTAAACCCCATTAAAATTGAACGGTAGCCACGTCATTTCTAGACTCTCTAGAAATTCGAATGCCCAATATCCTATTGAAATTTTTTATTTATGTAGCATTTTCAAGTGAAAGGGAGAGACGTATAAACCCAAGGACAAGGCTGTACACAAGTGAAGAGAAAGGAATGATTGCATTTGTTGCGGGGTGGGACATACAGGGGTGGGTTCATGAATTTTTGTTGGTTATTATGCAACTTAAATTATAGGGATAATTACACATAACCCACCTGTGGTTTGGGCGAAAATCACTTTGCCTACCCGTGGTTTGAAAAGTATCACTTAACCCACTTGAGATATGTTTCTGTCACTCTCTGTAACCCATCTCGATCTCTGCCGTTACAATAACACCTTTTAACCCCAAAACAGAACATAACGAGAATCAAAACACCAAAAACTCAAAAACTTTTTGAGAGAGAGACCTGAGGTGCGATCAGCTTGTTCTTTTGTTTGGAGCGCCTGGAGGGGGAGAAACACTTGTTTTGCATCATCGAAGCTAGGCAAGGTATGTGTGACTGCTGTTCATCTGCATTTGGGTTCTTCCACCCACGTTTTTGTGTCTGTTCTTGATTTAGGGTTTCAGATTTTGTTCAAGTGCGAACTTACTGTGTGAAAGTCTAAATTGTACTTCCCAGGAATCGTGTTGATATGTCTTCATCAAGTGGTAATTTCTCGAGTTCATGTGGAGATATGTGCAATGAGCAGACGTGTGTTTTGAGAACAAGTTTGAGTTTGTACAATTTTGGGAGGAGGTTCTTGGGTTGTAGCCGTTATAAGGTTGGTCCTAAGTGTCCTTTCTTTGTTTGGGTTGATAACCCAACCTGTCCTCGTGGGAATGAAGTTGCACCTTTGGCTCTAAAGAAGATGTCTAGGCTTCAGAGTGCTCTCTAACTTGCCAATGAAAGGGAAAGGACAGCTCTGAAAACGGCAGAAGAAGCTAGGAAAATGGCAGAAAAGGCTGTTGAAGAGGAAGCCAAAGCCAAGGAGAGGGAGAGAAAGGCTCGAGCTGTTTGTGCAAAAGCTAAGGAAAAAGCCATGTTTGCTGAAGAGAAGCAAAGAATGTGGAAGTTTGCATGCATTTTGTCATGGATCTTTTTTGTTATTGTTATATTGTTGTGTTTTGGCTCAATTGAGTTCTCTGGAGTAAAGAGACCTAGATTGTTGCCCTGAAGTAGTTAATTAGTTAGTAGAGATAGTTATGGCAATGGTGTTAATGAATTTGCATTGTAATAGCACTAGCCTATTGATGTAATGTTTTGATATGTCAATTAATGAAGAATTGGTCAATTATTGAGTATTTTGTGCATACCATAACAACTATTCAATGGAAGAAATATTGGTCATGCCACTAGTCTGTGGGTATATAAAGAAAGAACTATTGGTCAATTATCAATGACTTGTGCATACCATAACAACCATTTCACAATAAAAAGTTCCATACACTATTGGAAAAATATACTTTGACACAATCTGTAGTAGCAATAAATAAACTTCCATATAATATGGTTTGGACAAATAATGTTCCATACAGTTACCTGCGCATACCATAACAACCATTCCACAATAACAACTTCCATACAATCTATATTGCAAAAATCTACTTGGACACAATCTTTAGTAGCAATAAATAAACTTTCATATAATCTAGTTTGGACAAATATTGTTCCATACGAAAATTGTTCCGTACCACAACTTCCATATAACAACCTGGAGTGTATTGTACCTCAATTACAAAAAAGCACATTCCAAGGCCAGCTACATATATATATATATATACACATATATACACATACATATAATTGCTCAAAACAAGGTGATTGTTTTTTACACTAATTGATAATTACAAAAAGCCAACAGTGGTCTTCACAAAAAAACAAAAAGGCCCACATGTTCCCACTAGCTTTACTCCCAATGCTGGCATGCATACCCGCTAGCTTCATTCATTTCTTGCCTTTACTCTTTCCTTTACTCTTTCCTCTTTCCACCCACTGAATTCATTTTTGGTGGCCTTTGTGCAACAAGCTGTCCTCTAGTCCTCACACCACTAGTGCTCCTATTTGCATGTGAAGGCTACAAAATAAAAAATAGATCCACTTGTTAAAAAATATCCCAGTCTACACAACCATCCAGGAAAGAGGTTAGTCAACCAAGTTACTTGTGAAGAACTTGGTATGGTATCCCAGGTCTCCCTAGGTGTGTGAAACTCTGGCTGTGAGGAAGAGAACCATCTTGCTCTCCTGTCAGATGGCCTAGGTTGATTTCCTTGCTGTGAGGATGAAGGCTAAGTGGCAGACATCATGTTGTAGGTCTGGGTAGGTTGCTGGGATGGTGGCTGGGGTGCAGGCTGAGGTGCAGATCTAGGTGCAGGCACCCCCCCCCCTTGTCTGCAATAAAACCCAGTTTCAATACAGTGTTTATTGTAAGTTTAAAAACATGTTTTTTTTTTTTTTTTCATTTAAATCCTAATTACTTACAGCCTTTTCTCTTTGAAATCTTTGTCTCCTCTGCCATGGTGTCTCCCCAGTGATGCCAGCCTTGCATCCTCTTGAGTTATGCCCTTCCTTTTTGCATTTCCCACATCTTACAGGTCTATTCAGCCTACTTGCTTTGTATGGGTTCCTAGGCTTATCAAAGGCCCTCTTTCTTTGCTTGGGTGGTCTGCCTGGTGGTTTGTATATGTGAGGTGCTAGGGGAGTAGGCTGTCCAATCTCAGCCCATTCTGACTGGCCAGGCATGGGAGGAAGTACCTTCTTGTATATCTCCATGTAAGTTTCTTTGAAGTAGCATGGGTGGGTATAGTCTTTTGGTGTCTCAATGTTTGTATAAATGGCTGTTATGGCATGTTTGTAGGGAATGCCATTTAAATCCCAAGACCTACAGCTACATGTCTTCTTCACTAAATCAACTACATGCCTCTCATACTAACTGCCTACCTCATAAAGGAAACTGCCAGCTGGGGTAGCACTAAATGGCTTACTTTCAACCTTCAATTTCTCCAACCTATCTTGTATGCTTGGACACAACTTTCCAGTTTACTTCTGTATCCCTTCCCTTTTTGTGTAAAGCCTAGTCATAAGTCTAACCCTAATCCACTCCAACATTGCCAAGATAGGCTTGTCCTTAGACTTCAATATCATTGCATTAAAAGACTCACTCAAATTATTTACCAAACAATCTGTTAAGGCCCTAGTAGTGAAGTGTGACCTTGTCCACTGTGCAGGTGCAATGTTTGCAAGATACTTGTATGCCTTCTTATCCAAATCCCTTATGTACTGCATGCATCTCTCAAACTCCCTCACTGTTGTGGTAGCAGCACACCTCCACAGTGCATCCTTCAGCTCCAATCCCTTGTGATCAACTTTGAAATTGTTGTAGATGTGTTTCACACGGTATCTATGCTTCACAATAGGGAATAGTGTCTCTATTGCAGGTATAAGCCCCTGCAAATAAGCAAACAAACAAACAAAACAAGTTAGTTCAGCAAACAAAGTAAACTATTCAAGTGTAACTGAACAAAACAAAACTTGCATACCTTTTGCCTATCAGAAATAAAGACCAACTGAAGCTCCTCTGGCCTCCCTATATCATCAGCAAAAATTTCCAAAAACCATATTCAAGACTCCCTGATTTCTTGTTCCACAACAGCCATGGCTACTAGAAAAATGTTGTCATTTGCATCCTTGGCAGTGGCAGATAAGATTTGCCCACCAAATTTGTGCTTTATGTGACAACCATCTAAACAATCTATTAAGGCCCTAGTAGTGAAGTGTGATCTTGTCCACTGTGCAGGTGCAATGTTTGCAAGATACTCATATGCCTTCTTATCCAAATCCCTTATGTACTGCATGCATCTCTCAAACTCCCTCACTATTGTGGCAACGAGCATTGAACCTAAATGGCCTATAAATGGCCTGCATCCACCTAAAAATCCTATCTTCTGAGCATTGAACCTAACATACATCCTCTTAAATTTTGGCTGGGAAGTCTCATCAGCCATTTCTATCTGCAGTATAACCTTACTCCCCTTGTCTACAGTGGTTATCATTTGTGCATAGTCCCTAAGGACACCATATTGCAGTTGCTCATCTCCATTGATCAAATCCTTTGCCTTTCTCTTTGACCTATACACTTGGTTTACACTTAGGTCAACAGATATATTTTGCATCACATGGTTGTGTACACCACTTACCTCCCAATTTGGATTTTTGCTAAAATCCTCAATAAACCTCTTAGCAACATAAGTTGATGTTGCTTGGCTGTTTTTAAAAGACTTGGGGCAAGTACAGTCATCAGTCAAGGTCTTAATTTGAAATGTTAGTTCTCCACTTATTTGGATTGCATAACATCTCCACCCACACCCATTCTTGCAGTGAACTGATATCTTGGTCCTCTCATTAAGCTTGAATTTGATGTCAATAGGTTTTTTGACTACATACTCCCTCAAAGCAGCTCTAAACACTTTTGCATTAGGAAACTTCATCTCCTTCTTCAGTACAACATTTCTCATGTCACTCTTAGCATTAAACTCTACTTGCTCAGCTACCTGCTCATCATCAGACCCATCCATACTTACCAGGTCATCCTCAAGGGCTGGCTCAGCCCACTCAGGGTCTGCATGGAATGCATTGCTTGATTCTAGGGCTATGTGGGGTGCATTGCTTGATTCTGGGGTTGTGTGGGGTGCATTGCTTGATTCGGGGGTTGTATTGGGAGTAGAACCTTGTGGAGCTGACTTTTGAGCAGCAAATATATCATCACCAAAGTCATCCCCCTCTAGGCCTTCATTTAACCAATCATCATCATCATCATCTCCTTCAACATTCTGTTCTTCATCTCTTGCACCAATCTCAACATCCTCAACATCTTCTTCTTCATCATTCTCATCATTTTCATCATAATCACTATCCAAATCTATTTCATCCCTTACTGCATTACCAGCTAAACCACTTACATCACCACCTACATCACCACCTACACCATCTACCACTCCCCCTCCATCAGGATACTCAACTGTCAGTGGCTTCACATCTATGTCAGTATAGATTATGATTTTTTCAACTGGCCATGCCTATGAAGGGTAGTCTTGTTTAGGACATCTGCATCTGTTTCTATGTCTCTTAAATCATGCTGTAGATCACCTTCAGGAAGTAAATACTTATATCTACTATGTTCTTTAGGAGCACCAACTAGATGGCATAAATCCCGAATTTCAAAGAAACTCAATTTGTCAGGGTCAATCTCTATCAGTAAACGTACAGACCCACCCACATATTTAATGGTTGGCTCCTCCACAAAACATCCCCCAACATGAATTTCAATGTCAAATGTGAAGTCAACCATCTGCAAGAAAATGACATGCAGAAAATGACAAGAAGCCAAAAGAGACAACAAGCCAAAAAATTGTCAATTGACAACAAATTGACAAGCCAACAAATTGACAACAAGACACAGACAAAGGACCACATAAAGCACATGCACAAGTGCAATCATTGACAAATAAACTTGATTCTTTCAGGTATATGCATTATATAAACAACCATTAGCTACATCCTAAGCATAGCAAAATGCACATTTAACACACACAAAAATTTTATATGTGCAGATGAACAACAAAACCTAACTACGTGGGTGGGTCGCGATAAAAAATGTGGGTGAAAGAACCCAAATGCAGATGAACAGCACTCACACATACCTTGCCTAGCTTCGATGATGCAAAACAAGTGTTTTCTCCCCCTCCAAGCGCTCCAAACCACGAAGAACAAGCTAATCGCATCTCGGGTGTCTCTCTCGAAAAGTTTTTGAGTTTTGGGTGTTTTGATTCTCGTTATATTCTGTTTTGGGGTTAAAAGGTGTTATTGTAACGATAGAGACCAAGGTGGGTTATGGAGAGTGACGGAAACATACCTCAAGTGGGTTAAGTGATACTTTTCAAACCACGGGTAGGCAAAGTGATTTTCGCCCAAACCACAGGTGGGTTATGTGTAATTATCCCTAAATTATATAAAACCTAATAAAAAGATAATTTTATATATTGATAAAAAAAAATACATATAAATACATAAAATCTTATAAGTTCTTTTTATAAATTTTTTTTACTTTAAAATTGTTGTATGATAGTCTCATTATCAATGTTACAAACTACATCCCTTTCAAAATTTTAGTTTAATAAAAATTTTCTAAAGTTTTTCCTTTTTGTTTGTAAAAGCCTAATATATTGTTCAATGGACCAAAGTTTGATTACAAACTTAATTATAACTTAAGGCTACAATTTTCGATAGACATATTAACATGGCTACATATTTTGAAATTCAAATAGTTGAATTGCATGTTTTTTACGCTTTTAAAACACATGTCAAATTTCATGTTAATCAGATGTTATTTACTATTCAATTCATAAACTTATTTTTTTATATATAATTTTAAATTACAAAAACTCAAAATTTAAACATTTGATTGATAACATAGTTATTTATCTTTGATTTTATTGATATTTTGAAGGAGTTGAGGATATAAAAAGAAAATGTAATTCAACGGTGGATTTGTCAAAATCCACATTCAATAAAAAATATATATATTAAGTGGAGTTGTAGAATTTATCTACAACCAAGTTTGTTGACAAATTTTGTCAAAAGTTTATTTATGTTGGGCCTAGAAAAATTTAGGGTGATAACAAATTTTTTTAAAGGTAAAAAAATCAAAAAAATTTTAAAATTTATATATAATAATAATTTTTTTCCAAGTTAGGGTGGTCTTGTCACTGCAAAAAAGTGGATCTATAGTGGCGTTTGAAAAATGCCATTAAAAGTCCTAAAAACTCCACTATAGGTCCCTTTCGGCTATAGTGGCGTCACAAAATACCACTATTGTACCGTAACTACAGACCTATAGTGGTATTTATAAAACACTGCTATAGGTTGATTTTTTTTTTTAAATAGGCTATAGCAGCGTTTTATAAACATCACTATAGGGTATGGACCTATAATGATGTTTTAAAATGCCACTATAGCCAATTAAAAAATAAATAAATTTGACCTATAGCAACGTTTTCAAGTGTCACTGTAGGGTATAAACCTATAGTGGTGTTTTACAATTAAAAAATTTTGTTTGACCTATAGCAGCGTTTCAAATGCCACTATACGATATAGATCTATAGTGGCGTTTAAAACGCAACTATAGCCATAGTGTATTAGGCCATAGTAGCATTAATTTAAAATGCCATTATAGGTCCACCCTAACATCAATGTTGAACCATCAACCTGGGTATATAGTGTAAGGGGCAAAACTTAGGTGCAGACATGTAGTAAATTAGGTTTTTTTAGTTAAATTTAAACAAATAGTTATATTGATTTTAATTGTTCTTAGAAAAGAAAATATTATTTGTATTTTATTCGCACAGTATTTGATTTCAATTTGCAAACCTAATGTACTATACTAAATTTTATAATATTTTAAGTCTATGGTTAAGGATTATCAAACAGAGAAGTTTGTCCCAAATGACAAATGGGTCAAATTATTTATGGCCAATCATTGTTGTGTTTCTCTCCTAAAGTTGTTATGCCTTGTAAAGTTGTAATATCCATTGTTGAATGTACCAATGCCAAGTTGCCAACAGTTAAGAAACACACTTGATAATACATACAATAAAAGTGCAAACATGGTATCACAAAGGTGAAGATGTCGCACGGATTGTCATGACTTTTGATATCACATAAGACTTCCAACGTTTTGCTCTGCAAGTTTCATAATACGACCTTCGATTCAATCACCAAATACATGATATTCCCATCATTAGAATGATAAGCTAGCGTTGAGACATGAGGACAAGGATATTTCTTTTGTACATACTGTGTAAGCCAAGGAGATTATCTTTTTCATGAAACCATTCGATTGAAATACACATCATGCTCCAAACACCATTGGCTCTTCCAAGATAACAATCCTTGAGATCCCAAACGCATGAAAAGGCACCCTCAAAATGAAAAGGGTTAGAAACTTAGAACCTTGAAATTTGACATATCCTTAGGCACCCCTAACACACTCCATCTCCACGGCAATCAATTTTTCAAAATAGCCCCATTTCTATAGGCTGCTCATGTTGGAAAAACTGGTTTTGTATCTCATACAAAACACACAGCGGAAGAAACAAACATGGACCTATTTTATTCATGATTGATAACATGCACTATGTAAATTTCAGAATTTAAGAACAAGATAGCGTACCTTGGTGTGTTGAAATTCAAAACAAAAGATTAGAAGTACTTGGGAACACTTTTAATCTTCACTCCAATTCCACTTTATGCCCAAGAAGTGTGGTCTCTCAATCAGTTTCCAAGAGAGAATAATCAAGTGGCGCTTCACTCACACATACACACCATTTCACAATAATGTCTCTCTTTTTTCCTTTTTTTTTCACTAATAAAATTTTTTTGTATGTTTCTCCCTTTATAACTAATTGATTATCTAATTGGACTGGCCTATTGGGTATTTCCAATTGGGCTTTAGTATATGGCTTGGAGTGGGACCAAAAGGGACCAATAAGACACTAGCTCCAATGGGCCTTGGACTTTTTTGTTAACTCTTAACAAGTCCAAAGTTATCATTAATTATATTTAATACCACTATATAAATATAATTACACTCTAGGCCTTATTAATAAATTATATCCCAAGACTTTATTATACATGCAACCTCTTCATAAAATATTCGTAGTAATACAAAGTCATGAATTTAGACTGCCACTTTGTAAATTACTACATCTTAATCCTTGAGTACCCAGTTTAATCCTTTAATTTATTCATTATATATTTATGAAATCCAACTTCATAAATATATACTTTAGTAACTATTTACTAAAGTAGTTATGCCTAACATTCTGAATAACAAACTCATTAAACTTATCTCAAGGGAATATTTTGTATCTCTGTTAAGAGACTATGAATTCCATTTTGAGAATGTATGTTCCATCAACATTAAATGTGGCTACCCAATATACTGAGGTTTTGACTGTTACTTTAAATCTCACTCTTGATATATCAAAGCAACTTACACTTCATGATCAGGTCCATTATTCTCTCAAGATTAAGAGTTCATGTAAATATAAGTCGTGAGATTTATTATTCATTTGACAGTCGTTAGGATAATAATAAATCTCACTGCGGTCCAGTTCAATATGTCTTAACTCTTAAAACATATCAACACATCAACTAAAAGTCTCCATTTTCATGATCAAGACAAATCATCTTAGTTGATATGTTATAGTTTTCGCAGATGAAATGCCCAATTTTATCACCGACCACGAACTAATATTCTGAGTTTACAAAGAACTTGTGATTTACATCTTCTATGACTTTTCACATAAATCACATACTATGCATCTCATGGACTATATGATAATGTCCAAATATTCATGTTACCATTATTTCAATTAATAATAAAACAACTTTATTAATTACAATATTAAGTCATACATCATGTCATACATAATATCATACATAATATCATACATAGCATCATACAATAGGATTTAAAGGCATTAATCCTAACAGCTCAAAGGATCAACAACAGTTGTTGTTGTACAAATCAAATCGGAGAAGGTAGCCATCAATGTCAAACCAAAAAAGAAAACCTTTATATGCAAAAGTGGGAAAGGGGTATTGAGTACATCAAAATCTCTTGGAACAACACCACTGACTCACTATAATACTGGTGTTAGAGGAGAACACCACTGACACAAATAAGGAATGAGCACCACCCTACAACTGAGTACCTTATTAATGTAGTCACATAGTGAACCCAAATAAAAGTGCGTAACTGCGCAAGGCATTGCCTGCTAATTGGATTTATCACATAGTAAATGTTGATTGGACTAGACCCTTCATCATCACGCATCATATCTATGTATTTTGCACACCCTAAGAGCAAGTCATTATACAAAGCTCAAGCAAAAGACAGTTACTATGTGTGTAGATAAGTAGTGAGAGATTTCAATTCCAGTTGGTCAGAAACACTTAGGAGGTGGAGATTGATGTTTGTTTAACTAGTAATCATGGTGTTGGAAGAGCAAGGTAAAGGACATTGGCGGAGCTAGGAATTCAGTTTAAGGGGGGGCGATGTTTAAAGCAAAATTTATCTTAAAAAAAATTAATTGATATTAATAGCAAACTAAATATACAAATATATATTAATGTAATTTGGATATTAATCTAAATAAATAGAGTTTAAACAATCAATTTGATTTCTTTAAATAAATTATTGTAAAAGTGTTAAGAGTATAATAATGTACTAGCAATTTTGTATCCTCATTGCCTTGACTGCTATTAAAAAATAATGTTGAATTCAATATTTTTTCTCTCTTCTTTTAAGCAGTTAAAATTTGGATTATAGCAAAACAAGATTGAAAAAAAAAATTAAAAACTAAAAAATAAGAAAAATAGTGGAGGCTATGGTTTTAGTGCTATATATGAATATAAGTAGGCATTTTTTTTAATAAAAAAAATAATGATTATGTAGAACCCATCAAGTGGAAAGTTGGTATTTTCACGAGTTGATACTAGGAATTATATAATTGGTAGAAAATAAAGTAGTGTAAGTGGTGGGCCTAAATGAAAATTGAATATTCAACAATGGTGGAGTTTATTGTGAGAAATATTGTAAATACTATATAGTATTGCTCTGATAATTGTGAAATTTGTTGTGAAAAAAAAAATTGTGTAAATTCATTATTTACGGTTAATAGTTTGGAAACCTGTCAAAAGAACAATACTTTTAGTCTTATGTGGGGCCATGGAACTTTGTTTTCATTGGAGAAAGACGAAAATGTGCTATGTACTTATACAAAATGTTGGACATTAGATTGCTTTCTTTTAGAAGCAGAGATGTCTTCTTATTTATGCTAGGGGCAAAGTTGAGATAGAAAAATTTTGTCAGGGAGCAAAATGCTTTATAAGTATATTATATAGGAGTTTTAGGGAGTTCAGGGGAGGGGGGGGGGGGGGGTCACCCTCCCCTAGCTCCACCCCTGGTAAAGGGCTATGGGTGTGTCCAGGGATAGCCATACTTATTGGGTAATGGATATCCAACCTTACCCAACCCAAATATTCCAAGTAATACCTGGTTCTTAATAGGTAGAAGGTAATCGAGTAGGGTATGGATATTACTCAAATTTTTTGGGTAGGGTTTGGATATTACCCATTATTACTCATTTAACTAATTACTTCTAACCCAAACCCAACTCAACCTAATTATTATGAGTAAACCCTAACCCACCCAATTACCCAATAATCAAAATTACCAAATTGCCCCTAAAACTTCAAAAAGACTAAAGTACTCTAAAATCCTCTAAAATTGCCGAAATATCCCTAAAATCTAAAAAATTACCAAAATACTCCTGAAACCCAAAACATGACCAAAATACCATTGAAAACTAAATTACCAAAATACCCCCTAAACCTTAAAAATGACAGAAATAGTCTTGAAACATAATACATGGAAAAATACCCTTGAAATCTAAAAATGACCAAAATACCCACCTAAACCTAAAAAATTACCAAAATACCCCCCAAAACCTAAAAATGACCAAAATACCCCATAAATCTTAAAAATGACAAAGATATCTGCGAAACCTAAAACATGACCAAAATACTCCCAAAACCTAACAATTATTAAAATACCCCATAAACCTAAAAATGACTATAATACCCTTGAAACCTATAAAATGACCAAAACACCCCCGAAACCTATAAATGACAAAAATTCCCCTAAAACCTTTAAGATTATAAAAATACACCCTAGACCTAAAAAGTGATTGAAATATCCTCGAAACCTAAAAAAATGACCAAAAGACCTTGAAACCTAAAAAATGACAGAAATACCCCAAAACCTAAAAAAGCACTTATGGATATTGACTTTTTATGAACAAAGATGGAAGGTGGCCATCAAGCTCTATTTCAAATCACAATTAATGAAGAGTAATGTTGTGAGTTAAACTAAAATTATTTTGTTTTAATTTGGTCCTTTTTGTTTAATTGATGAGTAATGTACTATATTTGAATTATAGATATAGGCTTGTAATGTAATGAAATATTTCTTAGATGGTTAGACCTATTATTATGTAATGAGATATTATAAATCTTCTTGATAAGTGATGTGATGATGATGTTAGGTCAAAAGAAGTAAGGATGATTCATAGGGATGGCAAAAAGTATCCGACCCACGAGTGCCCGGCCCGACCCGACCCTAATGGGGCGGGTTTGGTTTCTAATAATTCAACCTATAGCAGGTTCAGGTATTTTGCATACCTACCCCGAACTCGGCCAGCATATATGTAAGTTTACTTAAATACCCTTAAAATACACACACACACACACACACATATATTTTTATATACATATCTCACACTTCCAAACCCTAATACCCTATCTCAATCACTCTTACCAACCCACACGACCCCACCGCCTCACTGCTGCCCCCATCAATCGCTCTCACTCTCCCTCCTCCCTGCATCTTCACCTTGCCGTGGACGCCAACTCCCCATCTATCACCAACTCACCGTAACTCACTCTCAATGATTTGGATTCGTTCTCCATCATTTTTTTTGGGTTCATTGCCATTCTTGTTTCTCAATGATATGTTCTTCTATTCTTTTTTTTTTTTTTTTTTTTTGGTGATTTTTGTGATTGTGTTTGTGTTTGTGATTTTGGGCCGAGCATGATGAGACAGGGCCCGTGAGGGCCCAACAGGGTGGATTTGGGGATTAAAAAATACCCGTTTATTAAATGGGGCGGGTTTGGGTATGAAACTCGCCTTGAACCTAACCGGTTGCCATTCCTAATGATTCATTCTGATCAAATTATTCAAGTTCAACGCCATTACACTGAAGCAGAGGTTGATGGTCAAATTCTTTATAATCTTTATGATGATGCTCACATTAAGGTAAGTTTTACTTTGAAGTGCTATGCTACTTATTGTATATTTTATTTTGATAGTCTAATTTGTGTTTTTGTTTGTTTTTTTATTATTTTTAGGTTGCTAAAGAAAGTCTAGTTATTTGTAAGATTGTGTAGATGTTTGAGGTTGTGGATGGAAGTTCTTATTTTATAGCTCAATGATATTATAGAGCCAAGGATACGGTTATCATCTTAACACCATCTCTTAATTGATTTTGGTCCTCAATATTTAGCTTGCTAATGCCTAGTTCTAATTAAAAAAAATTCCATAAGTCATACAGAAATGTCATAATCTTATTGAGAGCATGCACATGTTTTATTTAGAAATCCCAGATTATAACCCATTGGATTGTCTGATTGAAAAATTAACAATTGCTAGGATTCTTTTGAATGTATGATTTCAAGTTCTTATATACATTCTCTGATTTTTATATAATGTGATAGTAATTAAAGTTTGTTTTTCAGGTTGATCCAGCAAAGAGAAAGTCAATTCCTGATTTTGATTATTACTATGACATGCTTTATTTATTGCCATATTCTACATTTGTTAAGTAATCAGTTGTAGACACCTCATTTTGTATCGCTTACAACCCAAGCCCCCATTCCCAAATGATGACATTACTCTAAGGCACAAGGTTGATTTGGGGCCCAGTCTCATAAAACCTTGACTTGAGGATTATTTATGGAAAAAAATAACTTATTTTTGGAAGAATAAACCTATTTTTGGAAAAGAAAGGCTGCAGGAAACTCTAAGTGTGTGTACGCATACACGCATATGTGCACACACACTCAAACCATGCGTACGCATACTTAAGGTATGCACACATATACCCCGAGTAAGCGCACGCATCTAGAGTTTCAGAAACTATGAAAGGAAAGTTTTTTGCACATAAATTCATGTGGAACAAATCCCACATCATCTAGAAGCAACCCCACACTCCTATTTTACTACTATATAAAGCCATAAAATGCACTTTTTCAGAGGTGTGAAACATACAAAAGATTCACTAGAAAATAGTGAATCAAAGGAGTTTTTCACAAAACATCCTTAAGTCAAGTTTTACTCGGTTGGGACTTATGTTGGTCTTGACCTTTGAGTTCTAAAACTTACTAACCTGCTGGTTTTGTTGTTGATTAGCTTGACTGAGGGGAATGATCAAATAAAGCTCTAGAGAGTTCTTGTGTTGATGTAAAGGTTCTTAGGCTCTTCACTCTTTTTTGTTTTGTTGTTTGATTATATGTTTTTATCGCTTTAATATGCTTATGTTAGTTTAGGATTGCTTTGTGTTCATTTTATAAGCATGATAGGCTGTTAGTTTCTTGTTTTCCTTGGTTTCTCTTATGTGTTACTGGGTTTAAGGTTCTGGGTGTGTATGCGTGCATATGTTTCATGCATGCATATGCATACTCGAAGTGTGTGTACGCATACAACTGGGATGTGTACACATACCCTATGTATGTGCACGCACACTTATGCCCAAGAACTCAAATTTGGTTTTTCTCTATTTTTCTCTTGTTTCTTTTGCATGTTTAGTCTTGTTTCCCATGTTTGAGATTCTGTTTTAGGGTTTAACTTGTTCTTGTTTTGTTTTCTTGCTTAGATATTGATTAGGGTTTGTGTCCTTGTTGAATATCATGAACAAGCATATGGGTATGAACATACATTGATTCATAGGTGCTGTGTTGCAGTAAAGTAAGCGAAGTAAGTCATGCATAGACCACGTGGACATGCATTTGAATGTTTAAGCTTTAAGTTGCTTAAGATGCTTGGTTAAGTGCCCTGAGTTATGATGTGATGCTTGAATGTTTAGACGTGCTTATTGGAATCTGCCTTGGGATGTAGTTGCCCTTTTGTCTTGTTGTTTGTATCTATGATAGATGAATGCTAGGCTTTGGGACGATATGTTATGTTGCTTTCTTTAGATGCATGATAGAGTGTGCGTGAGTCTAGAATAACATGTTAAAAGATCATTTAATGAGATTAAGACTTGGAACATAATGAGTGGAAGCTGACCCACTAGTCGGGTGGGGTTGGATACCTAGGTGATGACTTTATTTACACCTTCTGTCATGGTCCACCCTAAGCCAAAGCGTACTCCTAGGAGGAGAACCAAAAACTTTTGTCACGGGCGCTTACATCGACACCAGCAGGTTGAAATTTTGTGTTATTTGCATCATATTGTATTTGTGTTTTTAAATTTGAATGATTTTATTTTCATTTCTCTTTCTTTTTTTTTCTTTTTTTTCCCTCCTTATAAACTTACAGAAGAGGGGCATAGTAGCTGTGAGGCATCATCGATAATTTCTTGTGAGTATGATATGAATAGGCTTGAACTTGAAGAAGTTTCTCAAGTTCAAGATCACCCTAAGCCAAAGGTGACATTGCTAGACCTTTACTCCGGTTGTGGTGCTATGTCAACTGGGTTATGTTTTGGAGCTGATTTGTTTGATTTACATCTTGTTACAGTAAGTTCTATTCTTTATGCCACAAAATATACTAACCAGAATTAGATGTCAACTTATCATCATCATTATGTCTTGGAACTAATTTATTTCTTTTGTTTGTTGTTGTAGAGATGGCAATTGACTTGAATCAATATATATGTGAAAGTCTCAAGTTAAACCATCCAAAGATAGAGGTAGATTGTTCGAGTTTATTTTCTTCTATTGATTTAAAGGCAATTTCATGCTTAAGTGCAAAGCTCTAATATTAGTTTATCCTTGCCAAATCAGGTTAGGAATGAATCTGCGGAGGATTTTTTGTTGTTACTAAAGGAGAGGGAAAAATTATGCTGTTATTTTTCCTTAATTAAAAGTAATGATCTTCCATAAAAATATGCAAATCTGTTTGGAACAGAAAATGTTACTGATTATGATAGTGGTGATGATAATGATAGTGATGAGGCTGATGGGGAAGATGAGGAGGTGTTTGAAGTTGAGAAGATATTAGGATTATGTTATAGTAACTCCAAAGAGATTAAAAAAAAAACACTTGAATTATATCTTAAGGTGTTTGAATTTCAAACCAAGTTTAAAGCGATTTGTGGAAAATATTTGTTAAGCATGCTATTTAGAACACATGTATCAGTCTCTCCTTGTACAACTCTTGTGAACTTTGCATTTGATTGAACGTTGGGAACACAAGTATGTCATCGTGCACCTATGCTAACAAAGCTGCACTTCATTACTAAATAGTTATTTACTCAATAATGTGCTTGCAGTCATTTGATATTTTTATTTTATTTTTGACAATAATAAATTAGATTTGAAGACTTAAATGGAATTATAGATATTTTTTCTATGTTTGTCAATAGAATAATTTAGAAAATATTAATTGATATGTCCCAATTCATGCACTTGACATTCTTAAATTTGTCAATTTACTATCATGTTAGAATATTTACCTAGAGGAGCTAAAATAAATTCAATCGTGCACTTTTTCTAAAATGGTAAAAAAACTGTTAAATTCAATGAAATGTTGTTTTTTGGTTCATGTAAGCATGAAATAGGGTTGTATGTTTTATTGAGTGGTGTAGACACTCAATTTTGCACCCATAATTTAATCAATGAGAATGACTTAAATGACCAGTCCATGTACCCCAAAAATCATAATTCCATTACATGCATCAATTTGTTCTTGCATTACATGCATCA
Source organism: Quercus gilva (assembly GCA_023621385.1). NCBI lineage: Eukaryota > Viridiplantae > Streptophyta > Magnoliopsida > Fagales > Fagaceae > Quercus > Quercus gilva. The sequence goes on from CM042477.1 coordinate 50,040,284, forward strand.
TTTTGTCTTTGCATTACATGCATTAATTCATTCATTGCATATCATAAAAATGATCTTGAGATTCTAATGATCGTAGCGGTGTTTCCAATTATCAAATCGGACTATCGGATCGAAAGATATTACATGATCAAATTTGCACGGTCAACATACATTATGTCTAGGTAAGGTCGACCACACATGATTAGTTTAAATTAATTATGATTGGTTAAACAATTAGTATTAATTAGATAATTTTGTGATTTGTTGATAATTAGTGTTTAAAATAAGGATGCTTGCATGGGAATAAAAGGGGTGGTTGAATAACAATAAAATTGTGGATAATCTGAACTTTATCAAGATTTATTTTAAGGTATTTATCTTCAAGATAATTGTTCTTAAATAGCTTGAATTATCCTGAAAAGATATGAAAAATCATAGACGGAGTATGAAAACACGTCTAGGTACAAGGACCGGCCAAAAAACCCTAGAAGAGGAGCCCAAATGGCACTCGAACACAAAAGAGTGTTCAGAGCCATAAAGCGAATTCGAATTCCCATGTTTTGGGTTTTGACCCAACAGCCTTCGGGTGACGATTATGCATACCCTTTTCGATATTTTTGAAAAAGGATGCGTTCAAATTCAAACCCTAATCATCCATACCTATTTTTTAGAGTCCTCAGGCCTTTATAAATAGAGACTAAACTTCATAATTTAGCACTTTTTTTCTACGCTCTGAGAGACATACGTTTTGGAGACTCACAAATTGCTGAGATTAATTGATCCTTTCTGAGATTTGCTTCAAGAATTAGGGTTTTTAGGTTTCAAAGATAGCTGAACAAGTTTCTTTGAACCCTAAAATATCCTCTAAAAAAAAGATTGCTTCATGCAAGAGGTTGTTTTTTTATTACCCCTTTCCTTTTCCTTATGCTTCTCTTATTGTAATGATATGTGTTTGTCTATATTTTTAGTTTAGTTGTTTTTCATATCATGAGTTGTTGATTTATTATGTCAAAACATGTTCTTGATTTCTCTCCTTATTGTTATGATCTCTTTCTTAGTTCCCATAATTTGCATATGATCAATGCTTTTTTCTTGAAATTAAAAAAACAGATCTACATCTTTCTTAGATGTAGATCTGAATTTTTCTTAACCAAAAAACAGATCTGTATCTCATTTAGATGCAGATCTGAATTTTTCTTGAAACAAAAACAGATCTATATCTTTCGTAGATGTAAGATCTGAATTTTTCTTAAATAAAAACAAATCTACATATTTCCTAGATGTAGATCTGAATTTTTCTTAATCAAAAATGGATCTGCATCTTCATTAGATGCAGATCTGAATTTTTCTTAAGTAAAAAACTGATTTGCATCTTTCATAGATAAATCTGATTTTTTTAACATATGTAGACTTTTGAAATAAAGAAAGAGATTCTGTATTGTTGTCTTATTGTTTGTTTTGTTTGAGTCATATAGCATGAAATTATTTTGGGAATGAGATCCTCTTCATAAAAAATCTTTTTCAAATAAAAAAACAGATCTAAATTTTTTTAATCCAAACAAAAGACTTTGTTTTATTAAATTAAAATAGATCTGAATTTTCTCTTCAAAAAACCATTCTTTTTACACATACAAAAACATATCTGATTTTTTTTTTAATGTCAAAATCGATTTTTTTTAATCATTAAAACAGATCTGATTTTTTTTTTTTAACAAGAAGAGGATACATTCATAAATGGTTTTATGTAAATAGTTTGTTTCACATGTTCAACATATCATTCATGACATGCATAAAATGGTACATTGGTCACAATAGTCTAGAAGACTAGACTCTGTCTGGGCGGAATGGGTGCCTAACACCTTCCCATTCCATAATTTAGCCTCCGGATTTAGGTCTTTGGTTAAGTAGATCTAGTCTTATCTTTTTTTATTTTTGGTAGAATGTAACTAGGACAAAAAGCCATGTATTTGTGGTAGATTGTAAAGAGGACCCAAAGCCGTGTAAAGTTCAAATTTTCAAATTTTGTATCTTTTTTATTCAATCAATGAAACGAGGCAATTCAGTCATATATTTGTATATTAGTTTTTCTTTTCTTTTTTGTACATAAAAAATAAGTGGCGACTCCACACCACTTACCCAGAAAGAGAGGTGCCCTAAAAGGTACTCAAATCTCTTTTTCTGAGGGAGGCGTCTCTCACAAGTGGTTGTGGTCTATTACTATGATTATTACTCAATACATTTTAAGCTATGTTGTTTCATATCTCATTTGTGTTTGAATTTTCCAATGAATGTAATATTGTTAAAGGTAGTTCAAAAGTTTAAAATCTAAAGTTTTCTAGAATGTGCAAATTGTTTGTCTTTTTATGACAATTAGGTCTTGTAATCTCTTGTTTTTAGGTTTGTTGGAAAGGTTATGGAGCTAATGAAGACACTTGAGAGCCAATTAAGGGATTGGGCTATTACACGGAATTGAATTCTGCTACATTTTTATTAAGGCTGTCCATGGGTCGGGTGGGTCGGGTTATAGCTCAACTCGCCGACCGACCTGACCTGATCGGGTAGAGGCTGCAACAACCCGCCGCCGACCAAGAAACTGATCAGATCAGGTGGTTCAAACATCCGGTTGGTTTCGGGTGGGTCGATCGGAGTCAAGATCTGAGATACCGGCAAGAAAACGGCAAAAAGTCAGTGAGATTTCGCTAGATGAAGAAATCTCACTTGATTTGATGAGATTTCGCTAGATTTGGATGAAATATCACTAGATCTACTTGATAAGTCACCAAAATATGAAAATTTGAAGTCAGAATCTAGAAATTTGAGGCTGGAATCTGGAAAATCTAGTCAAAGTCTAAAAATCTCGTCCGAATCTGGGAAAAACTCACCGGAATCTAGAAATTTCGGCTGGAAATTCTAAAACATCGATCAGATCGGATTTTTCGAGTTTTGAGGGTGGAAAACCGAGACTGACCTGCCGGAGTCGGTTTTTGGAACAAATGACCTACCGCCGACCGGTGACTTGATCAGGTCGGCCGGTTTCAGATCAGTTTCCGGTCGGATCCTCCTGGGGGGTCGGGTCTCGGATGGGTCTAGACAGGCCTAATTTTTATGGGATATACTATTTTCTTATATATTTTTCTAATTATGCATGTAGATATTTTATAGTTATGGTCCATTTTACAGGAATTATATTAAAACTATAAAGGAATTTGTCAATGATGGTTACAAGTCAAAGATGTTACCTTTACCAATAAGTTTGTTGTAACTAGAATTAGTAGGAATATTTAGTAATGAAGTGCATCTTTGTCAGCATAAGTGCACAATGACATGCTTGTGTTCCCAACCTTCAATCAAATGCAGAATTCAAATGAGTTATAAAAGGAGAGACTAATACATGTGCTTTAAATAACATGCTTAACAAACATTTTCCACAAATCACTTTAAACTTTGGTTTGAAATTCAAACACCTTAAGATATAATTCGCGTTTTTTTTTTTCATCTCTTAGGGGTCACCATAACATATTCTCAATATCTTCTCAACTTCAAACACCTCCTCATCTTCCCCATCATCCTCATCACTATCATTATCATCACCACTACCATCATCAGCAACATTTTCTGTTCCAAACAGATCCGCATACACATATGGAATATCATTACTTTTAATTAGGGACAAATAACAGCATAATTTTTCTCACTCCTCTAGCAATAACAAAAAAAATCCTCTGCAGATTCATTTCTAACCTAATTTGCCAAGGATAAACTAATTAAAGTTTTGCACTTAAGCATGAAATTGACTATACATCAATAGAAGAAAATAGACTCGAACAGTCTACCTCTGCCTTTAGATGGTTTAACTTGAAACTTTCACAAGCATACTGGTTCAAGTCTACTGCCTATATCTACAATAGCAAACGAAGGAAATAAATTAGTTCCAAGACATAATGATAATGATAAGTTGACATCAAATTCAGGTTAATATATTTTGTAGCTTAAAGAATAGAACTTACTTTAACAAGATGTAAACTGAACAAATCAGCTCCAAGACATAACCCAGTTGACATAGCACCAAAACAGGAGTAAAGGTCTAGCAATGTCACCTCTGGCTTAGGGTGATCTTAAACTTGAGAAACTTCTTCGAGTTCAACCCCATTCATATCACACTCACAAGAAATTGTTGATGATGCCTCACAGCAATTATGCCTCTCTTCTGCAAGTTTATAAAGAGGAAAAAATAGGAGAAATGAAAATAAAGTCTTTCAAATTTAAAAAAAAAATAAATACAATTTAATGCAAATAACACAAAATTCCAACCTGTTGGTAACTTAACAAATGTAGAATATGGCAATAAATAGAGCATGTCACAGTAATAATCACAATTAAGAATTAACTTTCTCTTTGTTGGATCAACCTAAAAAAATAAACTTTAATTACTATCACACTATGAGTCCGTTTGGATACCGCTTATTTTGCTGAAAACTGAAAACACTATAGCAAAATAATTTTTAAATGTGTGAATAATATCATGGGACCCATTTTTAATGTTTTTTTTAATAAAGTACTTATGGGTCCTATGAACAGTGCACGGGATCCACTAAACAGTGCATATTGTCTCTTGAAAGCTGAAACGCGTGCATAAAAAAAAAAAGAAAAAAAGAAAAGGAAAACGCAAACACAGCCAGTGAAATGCCAATTCAAACGCATACTATATAAAAATTAGAGAACATAGTTATATCTGCAAGATTGTGTAGATGTTTGAGGCTGTGGATGGAAGTTCTTATTTTACAGTTCAATGGTATTATAGAGCCTAAGATATGGTAAGTATCATCTTAACACCATCTCTTAATTGATTTTGGTACACAATATTTAGCTTGCTATTGCCTAGTTCTAATTAAAATGTTTTTCCACAGGTCATATAGAAATGTCATAATCTTATCAAGAGTAAGTGCGTATTCTATTTAGAAATCCGGAATGATAACCGTTTGGATTGTTTGGTTGGAAAATTAACAATTGCTAGGATTCCTTTGAATGTATGATTTGAAGTTCTTCAACAGCCTTAACACAACAAACAAACAAACAAAAACACAAGTTAAATTATCAAAATAAAATATACAATAAATAGCATAACACTTCAAATTAAAACTTACCTTAATGTGAGCATCATCATAAAGATTATAAAGAATTTGACCATCAACCTCTGCTTAAGTGTAATGGCGTCGAGCTTGAATAATTTGATCAAAATCATTCTTAGTTCTTATGACCTAACATCATCATCACATCACTTATCAAGAAGATTTATAATATCTCATTACATAGCAATTGGTTTAACCATCTAAGAAATATCTCATTACATTACCTGTGGAAAAACATTTTAATTAGAACTAGGCATTAGCAAGCTAAATATTGAGGACCAAAATCAATAAAGTGATGGTGTTAAGATGGTACTTGCCATATCCTTGGCTCTATAATACCATTGAGCTATAAAATAAGAACTTTCATCTGCAGCCTCAAACATCTTCACAATCTTGCAGATATAATTAGGCTTTCCTTCGGCAACCTAAACATAACAACCAAACAAACAAAAGTGCAAGTTAGACTATCAAAATAAAATATACAATAAGTAGCACAACACTTCAAATGAAAACTTACCTTAACGTGAGCATCTTCGTAAAGATTATAAAGAATTCGATCATCAATCTTTGCTTGAGTGTAATGGCGTTGAGCTTGAATAATTTGATCAGAATCATCCTTACTTCTTATGACTTAACATCATCATCACATCACTTATCAAGAAGATTTATAATCAAGGAATTCAATACCGTACCTATACCGGCCGTACCAAGGAAATATGCTATACCGGCCTTTAAATTGTTACCGGTATTCCTCCAAAATGTAAAGAAAAAAATACCAAGTTGTACTGGCCTATTTCGATTGTACCAGCCAATATTGGCATCTCGGTCGATATAATAAAAAAAATATAAAAAAATTGAAAACAATTATTAAAAAAACATTTTATTTAATCTAAGATTTTGGTTTGGGTACTTAAAGCTAATATGTAGGCTTATAAAATATTGTGATTTTAAATTTTATTTTGATAAATACAATAATTAATAAATTCATACTTAATACAAATATATATTTATGTATAGAAATATATAAATAGTAGTAATCCTAAAACAGCACACCGATATCCGCCAATACCAAAATATTTTGTTCCCCTAACCAAACCGAAACAGCCTCCGATACAAAATTGACTCTCTTGTTTATAATATCTCATTACATAATAGTTGATCCAACCATCTAAGAAATACCTCATTACATTACCTATGGAAAAAAAAATTTTAATTAGAACTTGGCATTAGCAAGCTAAATATTCAGAACCAAAATCAATTAAGAAATGGTGTTAAGATGATACTTACCGTATCTTCAGCTATATGATACCATTAAGCTGTAAAATAAGAACTTCCATCCACAACCTCAAACATCTCCACAATCTTGCAGATATAACTAGGCTTTCCTTTAGCAGCCTATACACAACAAACAAACAAACAAAAACACAAGTTACATTATCAAAACAAAATATAAAATAAATAACATAGCACTTTAAACTAAAACTTAACTTAACATGAGCATCATCATAAAGATTATAAAGAATTCGACCATTAACCTCTACTTGAGTGTAATGACATCGAGCTTAAATAATTTGATAAGAATTATCCTTACTTCTTATGACCTAACATCATCATCACATCATTTATCAAGAAGATTTATAATATCCCATTACATAACAGTTGGTCTAACCATCTAAGATTTATCTCCTTACATTACTTGTGGAAATTTTTTTTTAATTAGAACTAGGCATTAGCAAGCTAAATATTTAGGGCCAAAATAAATTAAGAGATGGTGTTAAGTTGATACTCACCATATCCTTGGCTCTATAATAACATTGAGCTATAAAATAAGGACTTCCATCCACAGTCTTAAACATCTCCATAATCTTGCAGATATAACTAGGTTTTCCTTCGATAGCCTAAACATAACACAAACAAACAAACAAAAACACAAGTTAGACTATCAAAATAAAATAAAATATAAATAGCATAGCACTTCAAGCTAAAACTTACCTTAACGTGAGAATCATCATAAAGATTATAAAGAATTCAACCATCAACCTTTGCGTGAGTGTAATGGTGTCGAGCTTGAATAATTTTATCAGAATCATCCTTACTTCTTATGGCCTAACATCATCATCACATCACTTATCAATAAGATTTTTAATATTTCATTACATACCAGTTGGTCTAACCATCTAAGAAATATCTCATTACATTACTCGTGGAAAAACATTTTAATTAGAACTAGGCATTAGCAATCTAAATATTGAGGACCAAAACCATTTAAGATATGGTGTTAAGATGATACTTACCGTATCCTCGACTCTATAATACCATTGAGTTGTAAAATAAGAACTTTCATCCATAGCCTCAAACATCTACACAATCTTGAGGATATAACTTAGATTTCCTTCAACAGCCTAAACACAACAAATAAACAAACAAAAACACAAGTTAGACTATCAAAATAAAATATACAATAAATAGCATAGCACTTCAAATTAAAACTAACCTTAACGTGAGCATCATCATAAAGATTATAAAGAATTTGACCATCAACCTCTGCTTAAGTGTAATGGCGTCGAGCTTGAATAATGTGATCAGAATCATTCTTACTTCTTATGACCTAACATCATCATCACATCAATTATCAAGAAGATTTATAATATCTCATTACATAATAGTTGGTCTAACCATCTAAGAAAAATATCTTATTACATTACCCGTGGAAAAACATTTTAATTAGAACTAGGCAGTAGCAAGTTAAATATTGAGGACCAAAATCAATTAAGAGATGGTGTTAGATGGTACTTACCATATCCTTGGCTCTATAATACCATTGAGCTATAAAATAAAAACTTCCATCCACAGCATCAAACATCTCCACAATCTTGCTGATATAACCAGGCTTTCCTTCAGCAACCTAAACATAACAAACAAACAAATAAAATCACAAGTTAGACTATCAAAATAAAATATAAAATAAGTAGCATCGCACTTCAAATGGAAACTTACCTTAACGTGAGCATCATCATAAAGATTATAATGAATTCAGCCATCAACCTTTGCTTGAGTGTAATGGCATCAAGATTGAATAATTTGATCAGAATCATCCTTACTTCTTATGACCTAACATCATCATCACATCACTTATCAAGAAGATTTATAATATCTCATTACATAACAATAGGTCCAACCATCTAAGAAATATTTCATTACATTACAAGCCTCCATCTATAATTAGAGTATATTACATTACTCATCAATGAAAACAAAAATGACCAAATTAAAACAGCATAATTTTAGCTTAACTCACAACATTACTCTTCATCAACTATGATTTGAAATAGAGCTTGATGGTCATCTTCCATCTTTGCTCATACAAATTCAATATCCATAAGTGCTTTTTTAGGTTTTGGGGGTATTTTTGTCATTTTTAGGTTTCGGGATATTTTGATCAGATTTTAAGGTTTTGATGATATTTTGGTCATTTTTTAGGTTTATGGTTTATTTTTATCATCTTATAAGTTTTAGGGGCATTTTTGTCATTTATAAGTTTGTAGGGGCCTTTTTTTGTGTTTTGGGTTGGGCTGTCTCCTACAGTGATGGACCCGAGTATTTTTGAGTAAAAGAGTTGAGACCGGCCCAACTGTAACTCACTTTGGACCGGCTTGTGCGCAAACTAAGCCTTGTCTACCAGGAATGATCTTACGGCAAGCAGAGCTGTTACAAATAGTTTACAGCAAGCAGATATAATAACAACAAAGAAAAAGCAAAGTACAATGAACTTTTCTTAATGGAAAAAAAGACCAAGTGATCTTTATTTCTATGACAATCACAGTAATAACAATAGTAATGATAATAACGGCTTTTACAAAAGAGTAATTGATTAAGCGATAATAGAATTTAATCAAAAATAAATATCAAGTCAAGTCTGGGTCCATAGTGGCAAAAACCAAAGAGGAAGAATGCTTCCTCTCAATGAAACTAATCTCTCAAGAAAGTATCCTGCCGTGGGGATTAATGACTTTGAGGGAATCAGACCTAAATGATTAGTACCCAAAGGAATTCCTATTGCTTAATCGTCTCCTAAAGAATGGGATTTTGAAGGGGAGAGAAGGGAACCGATCTACTGTTGCATACCCATTAGACTCTTTTTCTTTGTTTCCTGTTTGCTCTCTTATCTTTTCTTCTTTCTTTTCTTTTTCCTTTTTTTTGTTTTTCCATTTACTTCCCGGTACCTCTGTTTTCCTCTCCCTTTACAGGGCACGGCAAGGGTCCTTTTATAGGGTCAGCCGTGACCGGATTTTACCACTTTACCCTTTAACTGCCTTTGTTTAGTCTGGGTGTACTTGCCGACCACCCAGGAACTCGTCTGTGTACCACTTACTCTCGCCAGACAAAAACAGGTTTGTGTTGTTTGTTAGTCCGTCGTGGCACTTTCTCCTGCTATGGCGTAAATGCTCTCTCTCTCTCTCTCTCTCTCTATGGCATGCACCCAACGTTTCCCCCCTCAACCTTGCCTCTTTTGGGCGGTCTGTCATCCCAGCAGGACGTACCTCCCAAAAGAGCTTAGGCAGAAACCGCAAAATAGATCTTTTCCCCTCTCCCCACCACCAAACCACACCCCCCTTACCTCTTACCTCTGACCCATGGCCTCACCACGTCCCATATTGGCTGGGTACAGGCTGGTGGTGCTTGGGCCTTGCGTGTGCTTTCCTGTTATGCACATTCAAAAATCTGCCTGCGACTCATGCGTTTGCTGCGATCTGGAGCTTTGCTTGTACAGTCTGCCGTGCTTCTTTGTTCTTTTACGTGGGCCGTTTTGTATAATTCACTATTTCCCTTCGGGGCTGGGCCTCTTTTAATACTGGGTTTTACATTTCTCTTGGCCTATTTCTTGGTTGCCTTCATGTCCAGCCACATTACTTAGCATTTCTTGTCGTGGCGATTTCTTCCTATTAGGCCTCTTTTCAAGCTTGTCGTTTCATTCTTTCCCCTAGTGGCTTGATATGGCCACTGGTGTTCTTACTTATGGGCTCCAGTGTCCCTTTCTTTTTCCCTTGGGCCTGCGGCCCATTTACTTCCTTTGGACTTCCTCAGTCCATTTACTAACTCTACATTCCCATGGGCTTTTACTAACTTGATTGGGCTTCCTCGACCCAATCTCTTTATTCTTATCCTTGGGGTTCATGGACTTGCCATCAACCCCTACTTTCTTTGTTTTCATTGCCTTGGGCCTGCCGCAGCCCATTCTCACTTTTTCGTACCATATATTGCCCATGAGTGTCATTTCTTGCTTTCTGGGCCCTTTGGGCCCATTTTCTCCCTCAAGACCCATTTGTTCATGTTATGGGTCTGTGATCCATTATTCCTACCGCTTGGGCTTAATAGTTTTATTCTATGCTTGCCAATTCTATTTGCTGCCTGCTTTGCTGAGTTGGGCCTGTTTTACAAAAATAACCCTCAACAAAGTTTTGATGGCATTTTGGTCATTTTATAGGTTTTAGGGGTGTTACAGTCATTTCTAGGTTTAAGGGGTATTTTGGTCATTTTTAAGTTTTGGGAATATTTTGGTAATTTTTAGGTTTCGAGGGTATTTCAGTCATTTTTTTAGTTTAGGGGTTTTTTTTTGGTAATTTTAAGATTTTGGGGGTATTTCAGTCATGTTTTAGATTTTTGGGGTATTTTGGTCATGTTTTAGATTTCAGGGGTATTTCTGTCATTTTTTAAGTTTTTAGGGGCATTTTGGTAATTTTTAGGTTTCAAGATATTTTGGTCGTGTTTTAGATTTCAGGGGTATTTCTATCATTTTTTAGGTTTTGGAGGTATTTGGGTAATTTTTAGGTTTTGAGGGTATTTTGGTCATGTCATAGTTTTCAGATGTATTTCGGTCATTTTAAAGGTTTAGGGGTATTTTGGTAATTTTTAGGTTTTGAGGATATTTCGGTAATTTTCTAGGTTTCAGGAGTATTTTGGCAATTTTAGAGGATTTTAGGAGTACTTTGGTGATTTTGAAGTTTTAGGGGCAATTTGGTAATTTTGATTATTAGGTAATTGGGTGGGTTAGGCTTTACCCATAATAATTGGGTTGAGTTGGGTTTGGATTAGAAGTAATTAGTTAAATTGGTGATAATGGGTCAAATGAGTAATATCTAAGCCCTACAAAAAAAAAAAAAAAATGGCAATATCCAAACCCTACCCGATTATATTCTTCCCATTAAGAATTAGGTATTACTCAGAAAATTTGAATTGGGTAGGATTGGATATCCATTACCCAATGGGTATGACCATCCCTACGTGTAGCATCCAAGGAAGCAACTTTGAGTGAAATAAGTAGAAGAGATAAAAAAAATGAACAGCGATTTGATACAAACTTTCATTGAAACACTGGTATTTCCACCAATAAACAGCCTTGGAGATTATTTTAATGATTAATGGGATGGGAGAAAGTTCTTTGATACACAATATTTATTATTGTATAGTTGCCCCTATATATTATATGATAGGCTATTGTCAATAAAAAGTTATTATGTGGCTTAAAGTTACACATAGTGTACTTTCTTTAAAAAATAAATAAAATAAAATAAAAGTTACACGTAGTATAACTCTATAAAATGTTATACTATCAATAACTTGCTATGGACATTCTCAAAAAAAAAAAAATTTGTTATGGAATTTGATGAAGTGCAAATTCGTCAGCAATTACGTACACGTCCAGACGGAGTCCAATCCTCGTCTATGCTGCAGTAGAAGTAGTAATTCCTTAAGATGGTCACCTGTGTAGTGCCTGCCACAACGCCTCCGATGCTAAAGTCAGTATAAAAAGCTTTTAGGGAAATAATAGAATGCCAAAATAACTAAAAGTGCTATTAGGTGAGTCTATGTACCTTATGTTGGTGCTGGGATGGTTGTATATATACATTCCTATACCCTCTAGTCGTTGTGGTTGTTATGGTGGTTTTAATGCTTCTTTTGGTAACGCCTCATGGTCAATGATGTGAGCTTTGATGGGCTTCCAACGGTTTGTATAGCTGTCCCTGTAACCGTCTGAGGCATTTATTTGACTACATTGACTGGCTTCTTTACCTTCGCTAGTAATGTGGCTTACTTTGTCGGAGGCACCTGGTTAATTAGTCTATCAATACTGCCTCATTGGTTTGGATGAGATCGTTCAGGGAAGTTGAGTTCGTCAATCCCATCAGCTGCCCTCGGATTCTGTGGTCATCGTGACGTGTCATGATGATCACAGAATTTGAAAGGTCTATGGGCTGTAAATGACTCTTGGGATTTCGCTCCATATTAAATGCATAGTGGCGGCGCCACATACACCGTGGCCACGTGGCACGTTCTAATTAATGGTGTTAATGCTCCAATTGTATGACCTTTGGGTTTCTCGCTGAATTTTAGTTTTTTGAGCCTTGGTTTTTAAACTTCTCCTTTCCTCACTTTTCCCTTTTTCTTTTTTTCCAAACTTCCAATCATTGCTCTGAGTGTTTTCTTCTCCAACTTCCCTCTGCAACTCTTTTTCAAGCTAGTGTGTAGCATGGTGGTGCTTCCTACATTCGCCCTTTTTTGAGGTATACTTCTCTTCCTTTTCCTTACCTTTTTTTATTTATTTATTTATTTATTTTTGCGATAAAGCTTCTGTTTTTTTTTTTTTTTTTTTTTTTTTTTTTTTTTTTTTTTGGGTTTTAGCATTCATCTCTTTTTTCTGTTTCTGGGTTTTCATGGTTAACAGTTTTGAGGTTAGGGTAGTGTGTCCCTCAGACTCTTTCTTGTTTGTTCGTCTAGGGGCTTCTTTAGACACTTCCAGTACTTTTCTCCATCTGATTGAGAATTTTGTTTTTGAAGGTTACGGGCTAGGAGTTGTAGTGGGTGAATTGTTTCCTGTGCTCAGCCAATCGATCAATTGGTTTTGGGGGTTTGATAGAGGAGAGGAAGAGGATGTCTGAAGTGCGGTCTAGTAAGCTCGAGACTGGGTTGTCATCTAGCGACGACCCAGTGAAGGAAGATACAGTCATCTCTTCCCCTCGAGAGGTTAGGGCTTTTCACGCCCTTAAGGAGGTGTGTGGGTTGGATGCTGACACATTAGGTAGGTTTAAGGATAGGTTTCAGTTTCCGGAGCGGGTTAGGATTCACTTGCCTAATGAAGAGGATAGGGCATGTCACTTCTTCCCTGGGGAGGTATACTTTTACGAGTCTGCCTTTGTCTGGGGGTTGAGGTTCCTTGTCCATCCGTTCCTTATGGAACTATTAGATCGTTTTGGTATTGCTCCCGAGCAACTTATGCCCAACTCATTGAGAATAGTGGTCAGCTGTATGGGGATATGGCTAGCCGCCATAGACGGAGGCATGCTTAAAGTAGACAAGCTCGTCTACTTGTACCATTTGAAAGCGTCCAAGGAGCACAGGTATTATGAGTTGGTGCCTTGGGAGAGGAGGACCAGGATCATCAGGGGTCTACCTTCGTCTTTCAAGTACTGAAAGTCTTGGTTCTTCTTTGTGTCCATGGACAACTTTGAGACTCCTTCCAATGGGGTTTAGGGTGATCTCCCAAGGCTGCTTGCTGGTGGGGAACCCCAACCTTAGGTGCGTCATTATTTCTTCTCGTCATTTGAATTTCACTGTGTTTATTTTTATCGTCACTAACTCCTTTGCTCATTGTTTAACGCAGTTAAGAGACGCCCCAAGCTTAAAAGCAGGTACAAGGAACGTATGGATAAAGCGATCGCATACGCAAAGTCAATTGAAGACTGGGATGATCTTATGGACCCATGAACTCTCGCCTTCTATTACCTTGGTACAGAGCCCTCCACCTTCGTCCTGCGCAATATTGATATTAAGGAAAAAAAAGAGTAAGTGTTAGGTTCGTTAGTATTGATTCCCTTGTATACACTTTTTTTTTTTTTTTACAAGTGTTTTCCTTGACTAAGTTTAATAAAGACATGTATACGAAGATAAGGTTGAAGAAGGACGAGCCACTGTCCAATCTTGGTAAGAGGGCAATGCGCATTATAGGGAAGGGTCCCCCTGCTACTCCTAGTGCTCTCATTGCTCCGTCTATCTGGCCACTTTTGTCAAAGAGATTCCTACTCCTACTTCCAAGAGGCCACGCTTGGAAGATAAGAGGAAGGAGAAGGTTGACTACTTCGCATCCAGTATCTGGAACGATGCTGAATTTGCTGTGGAAAGGGCACACAAGGTCGTCACCGCTAAGGACTTGAAGGTTTTCTCGGGCATGCCTTCCAACGAGGTGGTGGCTCGCCACGTCCACAAACTCATTCAAGTAAAGTACTCATGCATTTTTAGTCACTTTTTTTTTTCTTTTCTTTTGCACTGTTTTAAGATCTGATTCATCTTTTTAGGTATTGGGGGAGAGTCTTCACATTACCACAGAATATCTGACTCAGGAAGCCAAAGTTACCTTTGCAGTGTCGAGGGTGGATGCCTTAGAGGCTAAGAATTCAAAACTGAAGAAGGATTTGATCATTGCAATGGGGGAGGCAAATGCCATGAAAGAGAAGCTCAAGACTATGGGAGACGACCTCAGGGCTGAGCGTCAACTGATGTTGGAGAAAGATAAGTAGCTCTAAGCAACTAAGGAGAAAATTAAGACTATTGCTACTAAGCGTTGAAGCCTTTCAGTAGACTAACGAGCATAATACTATGCTCTTTAGTTGGTACTTTAAGGGATTCGAGCTCCTTAGGCACTACCTCGTTAAGCATCCGATAGGTGTGGACATGGAGAATCTCGATCTTAAGGAGGTTGACAAAGAGATGGCTACGGACGAGGCTTCCTATTCTACAGCTCTAGAAAGTAATGCCCCCGACACTGCCCTTGCACTCCCAGCTAATGACGATGTGGCTAAAGATGTCTGAACCTATCACTTGTAAAAATTTTCTTTTGTTTGGGGTGCCCGTTATGTTTTTGGGCCTTTTTAATTCCACTTTCAGAATAATCTTTTCAATCTACTTTAAGAACAATGTTTTTGGCCCAGCGTTTATGGGCTTATAATCTAAATGTCAAAATAATGGTGGTTGCCTGTTATTTTTGGGCTTTTTAATCATGTTTGTAGTTGCATACTTACTTGCATATACTCTTGCTTTTGAGTGATAGTTGCTTCATTTGTGTTGGTACATTGTACTTAATTAGATTTTCTGTTGTAATTTGCCCTTTTGAAGGAGGACTAGCTCGTCCTTAAATTGTACTCGTCTAGGCGTATAATTGACCAGTACATTGTTAGTACCTTACATCCGTCTAGGTGGAATCTCGTTACTTAGTTATTTTTATGACTTACTCCCATTTAGGGATCTCGTCATTTTGCCTTCGTCAGTAACTTACATCTGTCTAGGCAGAATCTTGTTACTTAGCCCCTTTTTTTTATGACTCTCCAATGATTAGACCTGCTTGCACTGACACATCGGCTAAATAATTCTTTTATTGCTTTCAAGAATGAATACATTTGTCTGTTATATTTATTGATGGTACTTCTTCAAGTGCTCAATGTTCCATGGTCGCGGAAGCCTCTGCCCGTCTATGGTTTCCAGGTGATAGTTGCCTTGCCTAGAGTAATGGACAACCCAGTAAGTTCCTTCCCATGTGGGCCGAGTTTCCCTTAGGTAGAGTCTCTAGTTGCCAGGGTGACCTTGCGCAAGACGAGGTCTCTTATGTCGAGTTGTCTGAGCTTCACCCTCTTATTATAGTACTCGGCCATCTTTTACTGGTACTTTGTCATCTTATTGGAAGCTTTTTCTCTGACTTTGTCCAGACAGTCCAGGTTGACTCGTAACTATTCATCATTACTTTTCTCGTGGAACATCTTTCGCCTGACACTGGTTACTCCTACCTCAATTGGAATTACTGCTTTAGTGCCATAAGTGAGTCTGAAGGGGGTTTCTCTTGTTGGGGTTCTTATTGTAGTCCTGTAGGCCCACAAGACATTGGGTAATTCTTTCGACCAGGCCCCTTTACGTCGTCCAACTTGGCTTTGATGATCTTGAGTAGCGTCCGATTGGTTACCTCTGTCTGCCCGTTTGCCTGTGGGTGTCCTAAGGACGAGAACCGGTTCTTGATCCCTAGACTTGAATAGAAATCCTTGAAGTTTTGGCTGTCGAACTGCCGCCCATTGTCTGATATGATCGTCCGTGGAATCCTGAACCTGCAAATTATGTTCTTCCATACGAAGCTCTGGATCCTTGCTTCAGTGATGGTTGCCAGTGCCTTTGCTTCAACCCATTTTGTGAAGTAATCAATAGTGATTAGTAGGAACTTTACTTGTCTTTTACCTTGGGGTAACGGGCCAACGATGTCGAGTCCCTATTGTGCGAATGGCCACGGGGAGGCTATCGTTGTCAGTCTCTCGGCTGGAAGGAGCTGGACATTCACGAACCTTTGGCACTTGTCACACTTCTTAACGAGCTCCATTGCGTCCACCTGCATGGTAGGCCAAAAATAACCTATTCTGACGACCTTACTTACCAAGAATTTGGGGCTCGCATGATCCCTACAAACCCCTTCATGGATCTCTTCCAGGATATACTTAGCTTCCTCTTCATTGACATACTTTAAGTAGAGCATGGAAAAGCCTTTCTTGTACAAGATGTCATTTAGGATCATGAATCTGGATGCTTTTTTCCTGACCTTCCTGGCTTTTTCAGCGTCCTGTAGGAGGTGTCCATCCTGGAGGAAAGATACGATCGGTGTTATCTAGCTGTTTATGGTCTGGATTGCAAATGTAGAAACCTCTTCAATGTTGGGGTGTTTTTGTATTTCCATGTCTAAGCCCATGCTCGTTGCTCCATCTTCAGACGAGGCCATCTTTGCGATCTCATCTGCCACCATGTTCTGGCTTCTTGGGATCTGCACGAACTCTACTGTATCAAAATCTTGGGTCAGATGCCTTGTCAATCTGAGGTATTTCTGCATTCTTTCTTCCTTTGCTTCATATTCCGCCTTTATCTGTCCTATTACCAGCTTGGAGTCACTCTGAAGGAGCAGATTCTTAGCCCCTAGTGCTTTCCCAACTCTTAGCCCTGTCAGTATGCCTTCATACTTAGCCTCATTATTGGTGGCTGGGAATTTCAGTTGTACTCCGTATTTAAGCACTTCTCCATCTGATGCGATGATAACAACCCCTACTCCCCTTCTCTTTTAGGCTAACGAACCATCGGTCTGTATAATCTATTGTTTTGTCTTGTTAGTGAGGCTGTCATCGTCTGGGATTGTGAAATCAGCAATGAAGTCCGCTAGAGCTTGTGCCTTGATTGCGGTCCTGGGGTGATATTCAACGTCGAACTGGCTAAGCTCGATTGCCCACTGGACCATTCTCCCTGTTGTTTTAGGTTTGTTCATGGATTTCTTGATAGGTTGATTCGTCATTACCAGGATAGGGTTTGCCTGAAAGTATGGATGCAACTTGTGCGAGGCTACTATTAACGCAAATGCGATCTTCTCAATTCTTAGGTACTTAGCTTTTGCTCCTTGAAAAGCTTGGCTGACGTAGTAAATTGGGAGCTGTTTCTCACCTTCTTCCATAATCAAGGCTACGTTCATGGCCGTGGCCAATACTGCCAGATACAAAAATAAGTTTTCTCCTTCCTTGGACGGGTTTAAAAGGGGTGGATTACTCAGGTAACACTTCATTTCTTGAAACACTGCCTCACATTCATCAGTCTAGGAGAAAGCCTGCTTCAATGTTTTGAAGAAGGGCAAGCATCTATTCGTCGCTTTAGAGACGAACCTATTGAGCATCGTGATCCTTCCTGTGAGTTTCTCTACTTCCTTGACGGTCTTCGGTGAGGCCATATTGAGTATGGCTTGCACCTTCTTCGGGTTTGCTACAATTCCCTTTTGGGACACCATAAATCCCAAGAACTTCCCTGAGGCTACACTAAAGGCACACTTACTAGGGTTCAACTTCATCTGGTACTGTCTGAGTGTGGCAAACGTCTCCTTTAGATCGTCCAGATGGGCCAGTTCCAGTTTACTCTTGACGAGCATGTTGTCCACATATACTTCCATGTTTCTTCCAATCTGCTTGCTGAACATCTTATTCACTAACCTCCGGTATGTTGCCCCTGCATTTTTCAATCCGAAGGGCATTACCTTATAACAATAGAGTCATTAGCTCATGATGAAAGCTGTTTTCTCCTGGTCTTCTTCAGCCATTTTTATCTAATTATTCCCCGAGAAGGCGTCCATGAACGTCAGTAACTTATGCCCGGCAGTAGAGTCCATCAGCTAGTCTATCCTTGGCAGAGGGAAACTATCTTTTGGGCAAGTTTTGTTTAAGTCCGTGAAGTCCACGTACATTCTGCATTTCCCGTTAGCTTTCTTCACCAGGACAACATTCGCAAGCCATTATGGATAGTACACTTCACGGATGAAGCCTACTGATAGCAACTTGTTAACCTCGTCTGTAATAGCTTGATTCCGTTCAGGAGCGAAGACTTGTCATTTCTACTGGACGGGCTTCTTCTCGGGGTCCACATTTAGCTTGTGCTTGATGACTTTTGGGGATATGCCTGGCATATCCTCGTGGCTCCATGTGAAAACGTCCAAGTTCTTTTTAAGGAATTGGATAAGTCTCTCCCTCATCTCGAGAATCAACGTCGTCCCTATTTTGGTTGTCTTTGTTGCCTCTCCTTCGACCAGCTCTATTGTCTCCAAGGCTTCAACTTTATCTTCCTTTTTCTCTTCGATCATCCATGTGTGATTTTCTTTTATAGCTAACACGGCCTGGTAGCATTCCCTGGCCAATATTTGATCTCCTTTCACCTCTCCCACACCGTTCTCTGTTAGGAACTTTACCTTCAAGCAATTAGTAGACGTGGTTGCTTTCCAGCAGTTAAGAGTGGGTCTCCCGATGATCACATTGTAAGATGAAGGGTAGTCTACCACCAAAGAGTCCAGCTGACGAGTCAACTATCTCAAGTGAGTCCCCACTGTCACCGTCAGTGTCGCTATGCCTTTGGAATACACCCTGTCTCCACTGAAACTGACGAAGGGAGAGTCAAATGGGCGCAGCCTTCCTGGATCTAGCTTCAGCTGTTGGAAAGCGGAGAGGTAGATAATGTCTACCGAGCTACCATTATCTACGAGGATTCTCTTGGTAATGAATCCTTTTATTACGAGCATTATGACCAAAGGATCATCATGAGGTTGCCTGACCCCCCTAGCATCTTCTTTTGAGAAGCACATGTCTTGATCCGTCCGTCTTTGCTTAAATTGAGGCATCTTGTGAACGCTGTTTACTTGCCTCTGATACGCTTTCTTGAGGGATTTGAACGACCCACCTGTGGATGAGCCACATGTGATCGTCTTGATCTCCCCGATCACATTTGGTAGGTGCTAGGACGTGTGATCCTCGTCATTGGGTGAGAATTTGTGCTAGTCCTTGCTATCACCTTTGAATCTACTGGATTCCCCCTTTTTTACATACTTCTGCAGTTTTTCTTTCCATATAAGCTCTTCTATCTGTTCCTTTAGGTCCTTGCAATCTTCTGTGTAGTGGCCGTGATCCTTGTGGAACCGGCAGTACTTCTTCTTATCTCGAACATTGGAAGACGAATGTAATGGCCTTAGCCATTCGAGGTAATGCTCATCCTTAATCTGTGCCAAAATTTTGTCAACTGGCATAACTAAAGGAGTGAATCTTATCGTTCAAGGAGTTTTTTTGTCTTTCTGTTTGCCCCCATCACCGGTCCAGCGATTTGGATGCTTCCTTTTTTGTCCTCTGCGATCGTCCTCCTTCCTTCCTTTGTCCGTTGGCTTTTCTACATCCCTTATGGACGCTAACGCGTCTTCAACATTTATGTACTTCTGCGTCTTCAAGAGCATCTCTACCATCGTCTTAGGAGGATTCTTCGCGAGTGAAACCACGAACTCTCTGGACTTCAGCCCTGCCTTAAAGGTCATTAATTGCACTTTGTCATCAGCTTTGTCTACCTCCAGGGTCTCCCGAGTGAAGCATTTCACATATGTCCTCAGGGTTTCTTTCTCCCATTGTTTAATAGTGAACAAGTGGTCCGCTGACCTTTTAGGGCGTTGCCCTCCGACGAAGTGGCTTAAAAAGGAGTTGCTCAATTGCTTAAAGCTGTCGATAGACGACGTTGGCAATTTTGTGAACCATTCCCTTGCAGCTTTTTTGAGAGTGGTGGGGAAGAAACGACACAGTATCTCGTCAGGGGGCTGTTGAAGACCTAGCGTCGTCTTGAAGGTCTTAAGGTGGTCCTAGGGGTCCTTAAGTCCGTCAAACAGCTCAAGTTGGGGCAATCGAAATTTCGACGGCACTGGGCATTCTAGGACCACCATAGTGAAAGGCGAATCTGTTGCCTTGACCATTTTATCCAAGCTCCAGTCTATTTTCTCCTTAATGGCGTTCCTCAGCTCGTCCATCTCCCTCCTCATCTCTCGAAGAAGATCTGAGTT
The DNA here is from genome assembly GCA_023621385.1 of Quercus gilva. Classification (NCBI taxonomy): domain Eukaryota; kingdom Viridiplantae; phylum Streptophyta; class Magnoliopsida; order Fagales; family Fagaceae; genus Quercus; species Quercus gilva. Next base: position 50,060,807 of record CM042477.1, read on the forward strand.
TTGTTCATCTGGAGTAATAGGTCCTCGGCGGTCACTTCTTCTATGGCTATCCCCCTCATCCTCCTGGTTGGCTTTGGACCGATTCTCCTCTTGCTAAAGTCGTAGTCTCATTTCCTGATTCTGTTTGGTGAGCTTTTCGACGGTGGCCGCAAAAGCCTAGACTTGCTGAGCTAAAGCTGCTAAATCCTGGTTGGAATCCATCTGAATGTAGAAGTTGATTGGAAACTACGCTTTTGAACCTAAGTAAGAAAAAATGTTGTTTCCCAGAAATGACGCCAAACTGATGAAGTGCAAATTCGTCAGCAATTATGAACACATCCAGACGGAGTCCAATCCTCGTCTACGCTACAGTAGAAGTAGCAATCCCTTAAGATGGTCACCGGTGTGGTGCTTGCCACAACACCTTTGATGCCAAAGTCAGTATAAAATGCTTTTAGGGAAATAACAGAATGCCAAAATAATTGGGAGTTCTATTAGGTGAGTCTATATACCTTATGTTGGTGCTGGGATGGTTGTATATATACATTCCTGTAGCCCCTAGCCGTTGTGGCTGTTATGGTGGTTTTAATGCTTTTTTGGTAACACCTCATGGTCAATGATGTGAGCTTTGATGGGCTTCCAACGGTCTATACAGCTGTTCCTGTAACCATTCGAGGCATTTATTTGACTGCATTGAATAGCTTCTTTACATTCGTCAGTAATATTGCTTACTTTGTCAGAGGCACCTGGTTAATTCGTCTGTCAATATTGCCTCGTTGGTTTAGATGAGGTCGTCCAGGGAAGCTGAGTTCATCAATTTCATCAAAATTCATATTTTGAAAATTTCACCATTGGATTACATGTTCTATATCTTGTTAACATGCACACCAATTTTAATGTCAATCAAATATTATTTACTATTTAATCTATAAACTCATATTTTATACATTATTTTAAACTACAAAAACTTAGATTTAAACAATTGAATGATAACATGATTATTTATCTTTGATTATCTTGAAATTCTGCCAGAAAATATACAAAAATAATATAATTTAACAATAAATTTGTCAAAATTCACATCTAATTAAAATTATTAAGTGGTTTAACTTGAACTCAGCGTATATTATTTATTTATTTATATTTTAAAAGGGGGAGATTTTGGATACAACCTTCTTTTTTATTTTATTTTATTTTTTTTAAGAATTGGTTTTATTTATTTATTATTATTATTATTTTTTTTTTAGAAGAAAACAGTACTGGTTCGAGTATGCCGACAAAGAGAGAATATTATAATATACAAAAATAAGAATCACAAAAAATAAAATGGCCTGCAGACGCAGACCACTCGAACAAAGGAAGGGTGTGCGTGTGTCAAAACAAACGAAGAGCACCCCGACATTTCCTCCCATTTCTTAACATCACCTTCGGTCTTCACCACACAAACCCAAACCCAACCCCCCCACCCCCCTCATCTCTCTCCAACCCTAATCAAACCGTCATTACTCTCATCATACCTCCCAATCTCCCATAAGCCTAACCTTACACTTTAAGAAAAAGTCAAAACGTGTAAGAAAAAATATTCAACATCAACCTTAAATAATTAATCTTAATAGTTAAAACTAAAGGATATATCAACTTGAACAAAATATCTCTCTATCTTCCTTTCTTTCTATCAAAAAAGTCAAATTTATCAGAACACCACCCAACCCACAGACTTACAATACAAGTAGAGAAAGGAGCAAACTTTTGTCTGTTTCTGGCTTTTTTGATCTCTTTGGAGCTAATTCAAATTCATCAAATAAAATCAAGATAAAAATTTACCCCCAAAAAAAAAAAAAGAAAAAAAAGTGAGCTTGAATTCGTAAAAATCTCCGATCTTTCAATGGACTCCGATTTCTGGACCTCTCGTCTCGCCGCCGCCAAGCGCCAATACACGCTTCAGCACCACCATCAGAGCTCCCACTTAGGTGAGTACCTCCATATCCGATCTGGGTTTTTTTGTATAGCTTTGGTTTTTTGGGTTTCTCATTTTTCAATGTTTTTTGTTTTGTTTTGTTGGGTTTGGATTTAGATCGGTTGGGTATCGATGATTTTGAGGTGGAGGACGAGGTCCGACCCGATTTCCCATGTCCGTATTGCTACGAGGACTTCGATATCGTGTCACTGTGTTCGCATCTAGAAGACGAGCACTCGTGCGAATCCAAAGTCACTGTACGTGTTTCTTTACATATACCCTCATATTTGTACTTTTTGTTTTAGTTTGTATGTTTGGTCTGTGCGAGAGAGTCAAATGATTTTGTTTTCCTTCTTTGGTTAATGTTGGAGAGTTTTGATCTTTGTTGGTAAAGCTGTGTATGCCCATTTTGATTCATTGCCGTACTAATATTTATTTGCTTTCATTGAGTGCTTCATTTTCATTGATGTCTTGCAAATTTTAACGCGTTTTCTTTTTGTTTTTTTAAACACCCATCAAAGAAAAAAAAAAAAAAAAACTTTTTTGTTTTTTTTTTTATTTGTCGTAAATAAGGAAAAGGAGGAACTTAAGAACCATTAATTTCTTTGTGATTTACATTTATTTGTGAAAATGATCATTTTCATTTATGCAGATACACATACATATACAATTCTACAATAAAACGGTTGTGTAGTAAATCTGTCGTGCTCCAATGATATTAGTATTAACAGAGAATCTGAAATTACATCTTTAGGTGTGGAGGCACCATATTCATCTTCCGGAGCAGTTGTGATTTGTTTTTTTATTTTTTATTTTTATTTTTTGGCACTCTTTTTTCTCAAGGAAACGCATAGATTGGCATCATTAGAATATTTAATTACTTGGTTAGATGCATAAACAAGGAATACCAGAATATCAGGAGTTTGAGTAGTGAGTTTTGTGGTTGGCTGATGGTCTCACTGTTGGCTATTATTCTGGAGCTTTTAGTGGTTGATGATCTAGGAGAATTTTAAATAAAGCTGTATGTGTACTAAGCCTGCTTTATCTAGTAAAATTTTGGATAATGAAAGTGTAATATGAGTTTGATGGATCAGAGACCGTTTACTTGACAGATACTGTGATATCTGCCACCACACACCAGCCATGCAGCCTAGGTCTGTGGGTTAGTTCACTTTTTGATTTCAAAAAATTATACCTAAGAAAGCATGGAATCAGCAATCCGTAAGAGAATTTCAATAAGAAAAGCCATTGTTACTTGTTACCTCCTTTTCTTTCCACTTTGGTTGGTGAGTTCTCATGTTCCGTATCATATTACAACTTCATTATAGTGCAAGCATGAAATACAGAAGTACTGCTGGTTTACATGTACAAAATACAGGTGCAAAGCAGTGGACACTGCAACTATGCTTAATACAAAATTTGATGAAGGAGATATAAGCTAAGTCAAAGAGGAATGATATGATTCAAGTGTCAGATGTTACATGGGCAGCCAAAAATCATAATAATGTGGTTTGAGTTATCTACATAAGAATTGGTGGCTCATCAATTAACTAGCATCTGGCTGTAGACAGAGCATATGCCAATCTAGGGTTAGGATATATAGAGCTAGAGACACATCGGGAACAACATTCTGGCTTTGAGGCATAAGCATTGTGAGATACACAATCATGAAGGATCCATTTTTTTATTATTGGTAAGTTACACACGCATTTATTGGGCCTTGAACTCACTACCTCACCCTTAATCTAGAAATTACAAGGGGAGGAGGTGTTAGTTGAGCTAGAGCTCATTGGCACAACAATCAACATATTGTAACAATTATTGGCCTATATGATTGTTTTGGGAGTCAGTAGAGGTCCAATGACACTATTATTTTCATGGCTTCTTCCCTTTTATATTTTAGTTTATCTTTTATGTCCACCTTTATGTAGTGCATAATTTATCCAACCCCTTCCAATACTCTAGCAACTTAAGTAATGATTGTGTTGAAAATTGACCCAATTTTTTTTTTTTATTATTTGGTAACCTCTTTTAGTATTCTTGGTGTGGAAGGAAAGTTTTTCTCTTGTCAAAGAAGTATTTTAGTATTCTTTGACTGCCAAGGAATAGAAATTGGAGTCTTATATGTAGGCATTCTGTAAAGAGTTTGGTGGCTTAGCCTAATGGACCTCGCATTAGAGGGAGGAGAAGACCCCTAGAAGAACATAGAGCAAGTTTCTTCAAAGATTAGTTTGTCAATTCTTCTGGAGTGAAAGATAACCATGTGTATAAGTAGAGTTTATCTTTTGTTTGAGTGAGAGAACCCCCAAAGGGTTTTCTGGGGTTCTGGGATTGTGAGTGTCTCATTTGTTCATTAATTTGTATTGACAGCTTGTTTTGGGTGTAATGGGATGTGAGTTAATTTGTGTATGTGAGAGGTTTTCACTGTATTTTGTGTGGTGTTTGTGAGAGTCTGTTGCTTGCCTTTTATTGTTTTGCATGTTTTCACAAAAACATTGTGTTTTCAATCTATTAGCAGTTATTATTATAAAACACAGCTTAGTTGGTTAGAGTTATGTAGTCTATATTGCTTCATTTTGTAGATTGAATCTACAGGAGATCCTCCATATCCATATATGAATGCCATATACTTAAATCCCAAGATTTGGTGATGGATGAATTCAATTCTTAGATCATATCTGTGGTTGATGCCCTCAATGTGGGGGAACTTATTTTTCCTTGTACTTAACCAACAAGAATACTGGCTTCTTTGACATAGTTAAAGTTTACAAGTCCAGAATCAACAAAGGAAAAGTGGGTGTGGGGGGGGGGGGGGGGGTGGTGTTGGGGTGGTGTTTTTTTTTTTTTTTTGATAAGTAAAGAGGGGAAAATGATGGAAGAGAAATGAACAAAGTGAACATCTTGTTGTAGCTAATTGTTTGTTACTGTCATTCCTACTCAGGATTAAGGGAGGATGGCATGTTAAGTACTTGACTACTATCTAGTTTTGATTGATGCTTTCGTGTTAATAGTATCATTCTGAATCCACTTTTTCTTGCAGGTTTGTCCCATTTGCTCTGTTAAAGTTGCACGGGACATGCTAAGTCATATCACGCTGCAACATGGACACTTGTTCAAGATATCCTTTTAACTGAAAATTCCATCACTGTTGTTTCTCTTCACATGACTTAATTGACTTTAAAAGAGTATGCTTGTGTATATGATTGGTTTACTAATCGATGACAAAACTGAATGGCTATATAAGTTTCCTTTAACTGAGGATTACTTGCAGAGACGACGCAGGTTACGTAGAGTTGCAATTCCTAACAGTCAGGCACTGTCTCTCCTGGGTCGGGATCTTCGTGAGGCCCATCTGCAGGTGCTTCTAGGGGGTGGTGGATATCGGTCAAACAATGCTAATGTGTCTACTGCAGCTACTGATCCATTCCTATCATCACTTATTTTGAACTTCCCTGCATCTGAAGCAGAAGAGATTTCAAAATCTGTGGTAAACAGTGCTGAGGACTCTTCTGTAAAGAATGCAGCACCAGCACATATATGGAAATCAAGGTACTGATATAGATCTAATTTCCTTTGTGACAGGATGCTTGTTATTTTAATGGTATAATGTTCTAGTCATGGTTATGGGTTGGAAAAAAGACAACCCTGAAATTCTTATCCTAATTTTTGATAAAATCATTGTCCTTCAGTTAAAATATTTAGAATATTTAAATTCAAGTAATAACCTAGTGAAAATAGTCAAACAGTATGTACCTGCACAATAACTGAAATCATGATTGAAGTCATGATTTCAAACTTGAAAAATTCTGACTTAAAGTCACGATTTCAGTCAATTCCAGTTGTTTGCACGCAGTGTGTACGTATACACTATGTGCAGCTGCCTGCAATCACTACTTTTCATTGTGGTGTCTCACGTTCCATACCTCCACCCTCCCCTCCCCACTATTTACCTATCAAAAATATATATATCTAGAACATTTTTGGAGGGAGATGGGCCGGCTGGCCCAAAGGAGATCACTGTCCAAAAAGCAATCCTAATTGTTTAGTTAAAATACGTTAATTACTTGTCAGAGTCTCCAAGAGCCTTAGCTCAAATGACATCTTCTGATGTTTCCAATGGAGATGTTCATGGTTCAAATGACCTCTCTCATTGTAACCATCAAGTCATCAAAAAATAAAATAAAATTGTCAAAGTCTAACAACCCTGTTGTACTTGCCTCATGCCAAAATCCTCAAGTGAGATGTACTACCCTCCTAAAGGATTTTCACCTTTGATTTCTAAATTTTGTTTTGAACTTTTTTTTTCTATTTTAGGCATGATTTGAATCTTGGGACCCATCCTTTACCATGTGAACCAGGGCTCACAGGCATGTTTTTCCTTTTCTTACATCAAAATTGTTTGCCGGAGTAGTGCATGCAGTGGGATGAGGCAGATTTAGGATTCCTCTATCATTTGGGCAAAATATGTTGGACAAATTTTATATATATATATATATATTATATTTTTTGATGTCTTGGACAAGAGGATCCACCATATCTGTATCCACCTAGACTTATCATATGAATTAAGAAGCAATTTAGTCACAGACTTTGGTGGTGAGGATGCTCTTAGTCTTGCCCAATCTATTTGATCCATTTAATTTATGCTTTCGTAGCTTTTATTTAACTATGAACATCTCTCCTAAAACCCTTCTCTGGATCCAACTATTAACATCTCTCTCTCTCCTTGCAGCTTCGATCCTTCTTTGAGTTACGAAGAGCGGGAAAAAAGGATGAAACAAGCTGCTGGAAGAGCAGGTTTTATGCAAGACCTGCTTTTCACAACTCTGTTAGGCGAGTAAATAGAAGCAGTAAGTTACTTCATAAATAATTGAATGTGAATTATTTAGAATTCTTGGTAAGGGGGTATAGTTGGGTGGGATTGTGATGGTTTACGTTGTTTGGCAATGCAATATGTGCCTCATATGGATGCCAAAGCAGCACTATGAGTGCCTGATAATTAGTTCCCATTCTTGTTAGTGCCCTCTCCGGAGATGTACTTACATTCTGAAGAAACATTCCAAAACGATCTATTAGCTTATTAAAAACTTCAATTTATGAAATGGTTATTCTATTGTTTTGTAAACTCTTTTATTAAGAAAAATTCCAGCACAGAAAAGATGTTGGAGCCTATGCTCTGCTACTTTCCAGGGGGGAAGCAGATGAACTAAAGAGGGAATTCCGTGATCCATCCAATGAAGTACAAGAATTCAATGAATTATAATCACGCAGCCTATGGAGGGGATAAAAAGACAATAATTTTGATGAATATTCTAATTCATTTGTATCCTCAAGCATTTAAAAAAAAAAAAAAAAGTACATGAAAAATATTAAGAACTAATACTCATTCAGGTCATGAACGAGAGAATTGGGATCAATAGGCGTCAGAATATTTTTTAGAATTTAAGATTTGTCATTATTTCATATGTAAGAAAGTATTCCAAGAAAGCTAAAATTGAGATTTCAAAACGATTTCAGTGCAAAATTTGAAATTTTAATTCTTAAATTCTGTTTTAGAAACACGATTTTCAAAAGGGAAGCTATTCTCCTAAATAATTTTACCAAAACTCTATTTATAATATTTGCTCTAATACTATAAGTCTATCTTTTATCTTAAAAAAACACTATTCATAATAATTATTAATAAAATAATATTATTTTCCCAAAAACTCCTATGAACCTTTAATATTTTATTAGTCTTAGCAGCAGATGAAATGAATCAATCGTGTACACATTCAAAAGACTAATGGAAACTCTCAAGGGTGGAAGGAAAAAAATTTATCCCAAGCAGGTAAGGAGGTACTACTTAAAATACTGATTTAAGTCATTCCCACCTTTGCGATGGCTCGCTTTAAACTACCAATAGGCCTTTGCAAAGATATCAAGGTAATGATTTGAAAGTTTTGATGGGGGCGATAGATGAAAATTCCATTGGACCAAGTGGGACACTCAATGCCGACCAAAGAAGGAAGGAGGTTTGGGATTCAAAGATTTGTGTAAGTTCAATGATGCAATGCTTGCAAAACAGGGGTGACGCTTAGTAAATAATGAGGGCTCCCTTTTCTACAAGGTGTTCAAGTCAAAATACTTCCCAAACTCCACTATTTTTGAAGCCAAAGCTACAAATGGGTCATATGCTTGGAAAAGCATTCTAAGCGCCCGAAATGATTAATTTGGGTGCAAAATGGCGTGTGGGTGATGGGAAGCGCATCCAAATTTATGGTGACAGATGGATTCTTGGAGAAGGATCGGGGAAGGTCCTATCTCCAATTAATCTACTCCCAACAGATGCTCAGGTTGCTGAACTAATCAATCCTGTTTCGGGGTGGTGGGGCCAACAGATTATTGACTCAAATTTTCTGCCTTTTGAAGCCCTAAGGATCAAAGCTATTCCTATCAGTTCAATTGCACGGGAAGACACCTTCATTTGGTCTAAAAGCAGTGATGGAGTTTACCTTGTCAAATCGGGGTACAAAGCACTTTGTGAAGAAAGTCAGAGAGAAGCAGCTTCGGGTTCAAGCTCTGGGGTTGGGAAAAATCAGTGGTCAGGGGTTTGGAAGCTAAAGGTACCAGGAAAGGTAAAGCAATTCATGTGGAGAGCATGCTCAGAATCACTCCCCACAAAGTTGAACTTGTGGAGAAGGAAGATAGTCGCATGTCCAAAATGTGAGGTATGTAATTCTCAACCAGAAAATACCTTGCATGTTCTGTGGGATTGCGAAGAAACTAGAGCTGTATGGGACAGGGACTTTATGTGGTTTGACAGGAGAAAAGTAGCCAAAGGTAGCTTTATGGATTTATGGGAGATGCTCGATAGCAGACCTGAGATGAAGGAATTATTTGCAGTCACGGCTTGGCAGCTTTGGACCCGGAGAAATAAATTAAGGCTAAATCAAAACACCTCTCAATTGCAGCAAATCCCAGGAGACTCCTAGCACTATTTAGAGGAGTATAAGAAGTATAACCGACCCTCGGAAAAGCAATAAAGCCCAAGCACACTCGGTGGAAGCCTCCTGAAGCAAACCAATTCACAACAAACTATGATGGAGCTGTTTTTGCAGAAACAGGTGAGGCGGGAATTGGGGTGGTAGTCTGGAATAATCTGGGGCAAGTTAAGGCTGCAATGTCTGAAAAAATCTATGCCCCATCATCGGTTGCTGTTCTGGAAGCAATGGTAGCAAGGCGAGCAGCTGCTTTAACCAAAGAAACTAATGTGGAAAATTGCATCTTGGAGGGAGACTCATAGGTTGTTGTCAGTGCCCTTCAAGAGGGGAAGAAGCTGTACTCAGAGTATGGTCACATTATACAAGACACTTGGTCTCATCTGAATTCGTTTAAGAATTGGTCGCTCTCTTATACTCCTAGGCAAGGTAATGTAGCAGTAGATGCCTTAGCTAGGAGAGCAAAACTTTCCTTTTTGTTTTCTGTTTGGTTGGATTCTGTTCCACCTGATGTAGTAGCTTTTGTAAACGCTGATTTTCCAATTCCTTAATAAAAGTATCCATCGATGGTATTCTTAAAAAAAAAAAAAAAAAAAAAAAAAAAAAAAAAAAAAAAAAAAAAAAATTGTGGTTCGAGACATAGAGGGACCATTGCCCCTGTGGAATTATGGTAGAGGAAGGCAGGGTAAGGCCATGAAGAAAGGACATCAATGGAGGCAAAAATGAGTTGTTACCTCCACATTAATTGATCTCACCTATTGCTAACTATTAACATTAAATGCCGAATGGCACATCTGGAGATAGGGAAGTAACACTAGGCCTACTTCCATTTGTAGACCTAATGACAACAAGGGTGATTTGATAGAAACCCACTATTTCACCTGCACATATTTGGGATTCTGGCCCTTCTCCTTATAAATATAAAGACCTAGGGCTTGCTCAAGAAAGGAAGAAAAGAATATAGAGAAAAGTAGAAAACTTAAAGAAAAAGAATTTATGTGAAAGTGGAAAAACAAGTAGAAAAGAGAAGGTCTATCCTTGAAATTGTACTCCTCGAGCTTTTCTAGAAGGTGGCTTCTCTAATAGAAATAAAATAATAAATTCATTGTGTTGAGTTAAAATGATCCTTAAGCGTTTCTTAAAGGTAGCTTCTCTAATGGAAATAACATTGGCTAAAATGCAAAAATCACCATCTATGTTTTACCAATATTCATTTCAGTCCTTTAACTTTGTTTTCATTCATTTCAATCCTCTAATTTCCAAATTTATTCAAGTAAGGCATTCCCATCAACTCTTGTTATATTTTGTGGTTAATTTTCCAATTTTTAAAATTTTTCTTCAAATTTTTTAAGTAAAAAAAAAAAAAAAAAAAAATCAATTAATGATTGAAAAGTATTTTCTAGATTTTTGTTTTCAAAAAATTTTAACAAAAGTTGACAGAATAACATTAATTGAATATATCTAAAACTTAGAGGAATAAAATGAACGAAAATAAGGTTAAAAAAATAAAAACTAAAATCAATTCTAAAGAAACTTAAAAGCTGAATTTTGCATTTTAGCCAATAAAATAATAAATTCATTGCGCAAAGTTAAATCCTTGATTCTCATTTTTTTTTTACCAACTACAATAAATAAAATAATATTATTTATCCAAAAATCCAAGGTTCAAGAAACAGTAATGCCATTGCCACCTAGATTTTTCTCCCAAAGGGACAGTGGTTTCCTAGGTATGATTAACATTGTCATGCCAGAAAGGGTTTGCTTGCGCAAAATAAATTGCTATTGAAGTTGATTTTAAATACATAATGTACATTTTCAACAAGGGAAAAAATTGCTTGTGCACTTCCCTGTTCGGTTTTCTCACATTGAATCCTCGGACATTATGGTCAACAACGAGTATTTCACGGTTATTGAGATTTTGCCACCCACTACATGGAGCTTAGCTCCGGTGACCACCCAATATCCTGGCGGGTCCTCGGGACCTCTCACCATTTCCTTCGTATTTACAAAGTTTGTCATCTTTGGTGCCTTTGTTGGTAAAGGAGGGCCTCCTGGATAAATTGCTGAATTCATATCCACTTTAGCTGGTTTCTCAGGTGGACTCAATCCTGCGCTAAATCTTGTGCTGATCATCATTGAGATGAAACCTGATTTTCGAGACGAAGTTGTGGGTCCTGCCCATGCTGATCTCCGTATCTTTGCAGATGCCACCATGGAGTATCCAAGTCTCAGGAACAAAATTTTTCTCATTCCAATAACCTTAACTTCAAACCAGGCCTTTGTAACAATACAAGCAGACTGACCAATGTCGGCACAGTTATACTCTACTGGAGCAGTACACACGTGTGATAATATGTTCCACTTGACAGGTACAAAGTAGGCTTGGTCCACTGATTCCTCAATGGGCTCATAAATGAGATCATCTGCTAGTTGGAGGATTTTGGGAAGAGTTGCGAGATGCTGAAGATGAATTGCAAGACGGTCACTTTTCTTGCCTTCCAAGTATAAACGAACCCCTGTCACTGGTCGATTTCCAGAGTCAACCTGCCAATTGTGAAATTATAAATCAGGATGTAACAAGAAATTTAGTAAAATGGGAATGTATCAACATGCTTCAGTACAGGAAATAGATTCATAAATTTGTTATAGCAAATAACTGAAATGACCAGCTATGAGAACAATATGGGCACTGACGGTGTGAAGATAGTGCTGTACTATTTACAGATTCTTTTACGTAGGAGTAACTAAACCCCAATTAAACTTAGTTTGTTCTAAAAAAAAAAAAGGAACAGTGTACTAAACCAAGTCACAAGTCCAAACTTTATATAATTTTTTGTTACACAAAGCGACATCGCATGAAATCCCATAAGCTTACATTCTAATTGATAGCAAATCAAATTTATGCCCAGACTTTACTACGTCAATTCCCTATTGCATGGGGCTATAGAAAATAAGTAGCAGGGTTCTCCCTTTGAACCAACTAAAACAATCAAAATAATGAGATCACAATTTGCTTGCAATCTCTATACCTATACCTGTAAGTCTGTGAATTCTACAAAGGAATCCCAATAATGAGATCACGGGTAATTTGAAAATCTAAACTTAATGGTATCACTATTTTTATGAGCTGCAACAAAAGGAATTACCTGCGTGGTGTTGACATAAAGCTTGGGGCCCATAAAAGTTAACTGAAGCGATGGGGACACTTGTTTTCTGTGCCTTAGACCAAGAGGCAAATCACCATACATTGGAGCCCACTGCCGAGGCAATTGAAATTCTAAAAATTGATGGAGTTCCTCTATTGGTGGCCTATCTGCATGAGTTATCAACCATCAGAGACCAATAGAAGTACTGAATGAGAGGAATAATGACAGTGATTTAAATAGATATGGTAATTTCATATAAAAAGATTCACAGATAGAAGACATGCAGACTCATGCATAGGCTACATCCAAAGATTACAGTCACAAAAGAAATACTAAACTCAGTTTAAGTGTAATTGTATCCATAGTTTCTGCAGACTAACATAATGATACTATCTGACATCAAGTTTGATATATATGTACCAACAGGGTGAAGTAGTGATATAAAAGACAGAATTATACTGCCAACCAAGCATAGAACTGAGCATAGGGAAAGATATAAGGTCCATTTGGCCAGGTCACACTAATATGCCAATAAAATCAAGGATTAGAGATTACAACCAGTGTGCCCAACGCAACTTATATCAGTGCTAACACTATTATATGATTATATCCTTCAACAGTGTTATATTCATTACACATCCATTAATATATATATATATATATATGTATAACTTCACTAAGTTATATCATTATAAAATCACGTTTTGTGTTTTAGTGAATGCAAGATTGGACTGAACTTGTAGCAATCTAAATGACTTTCAATAGGCTTCAGTGTGCATGGGATGCAGGAAAATTAATGCCCCGCAATACTGGAATAACAATCTTTCAAGCATTCAAAATGGGATAATAATAGTGATCACATGGATATTTAGTCATAGAGAGATCAAATAAACAGATTAGAGGTATGCATACTCACATCTAAGGTACAGATTCACTGCATGACTCAGAAATCCATTGCCTCTGACACCACTCAAGAGTGAAGTTATAGGCACAAAGGACATTGATATGACATTAGGAGACTGTGATATGGTTGACAGCCACTGATTATGACTTTGACCAACATCAACGCCTCCCCTTCTGATACAGATCCGCACTATATCCTGTGTTAAAAATAAATAAATCTTATTATTATTATTATTTTTTTTAAGTATCCTGTTCCCCATAGGGTTCAGTTTCAGAAACAGCATTGGCATTAGATAGTAAAAGACTTACATCATGCTTTGAGTAAGTGACTTCAGGAGGCCTAACTGAGACATTACGGAGATCCCAGGGCATAACGTTTTCTTCCTGAACAATAAATAGAAACATTAAAGCAGAACGACTCTCCTCATTATTTCCCTAAATTTCCCCTTTCTTGTTCATGGTTTCAAATTTAAACAAAATGGAAATCCATAATTACTTCAAAAGATTGAAAATAAGTCATCTGAGAAGGAAATAAAATGTGAGATCCACTAGACTCGTCAAGTCACATCTTAACTCAAGAGAAAGGAAACAATTGTGGCAATTTATTCTGAGTAAATGATGACAAAACAATAAAAAAAAAACTTTGTTATCTTAGGAAATTAGGATTCAAGTGCTCAATTAAGAAGCTGCCACAATAATATCTGAGCACATACTGATCAAGTACCACATGTATGGTTTAATGGAAACAAGTTTTGGTACAGCAGACTCTGTTATTGGTAACAGTTTAAAAACAACAAAATTTGACATGCAATTAAGATAAATATAAAATTGGGCAATAAAGAGAAATAGAAAATGCAAAGAATTATAAAGATTAGTTGGGACTCATACTGCATAAATGATGTGTCAGGTTGATGCTGACATAGGTGCAATTGGAATTTCTGAGGATCTGGAGAACAGCAGCAGTGCAAGCCTCATAGTAGTTTACAAATACTATTTTAAGTTTTATTTCCCAGATGATTTCTAAGTTTATGACATTTTTCTAATAACTTTAAGGTAAGCGTTTAAGATAAAAAGTAGAAAATTACCCCAAGCTTGGGAAATTAGAATTTACAAAATGTTTTTTGGACTTTCCTTAGAAGCCAAACTTTACGACATCCAAACTATTTGTTCGCTTCCTTTTTTCTTATAACTCACCACTTTGATGAATCTAACTATCACATTCCCATTTGGAATAACTTATTTTCAGCTTTTTTTTAATAAAAAAAATGGGTTTGTTTGAAAAAGCTATAACTAGAAAAAATTGAAGTTTAAAAAAAAACCTTTACTTTCAAAAAGTATGGCTTGAAACCGCTTTACCAAACTGGCACTAGCAATGATGTTACCACATGACTATGATAAGGATGTTAGCTTTAAGAATATATATACCTTCATTTTTCCTGATAATTCAGCAGGGTTCGATAAGAAACTTCCATTCTCATCTTCAGAAAACCTCTGATCAGCTAATTGCTTTAACAATTTCTGCACTTCAGTTGGCTGAAGATTTGAACCTTCTAATTGCTTTACATGAATTACATCCTTACCTCCCATCTTTACCCCAACAACAACATGAGTACCATATTTATCAATGAACCTGGAAAATCATGCTATTAAGCATCAAAAATTGAAATATTCTAGTAAAAACTTACAACTTAACTTTAATTTCAACTGTGTCATTATGCTACAGACACAGTGGACTTCCACACTTATCATTTTTAATATACAACTCTCTTAGCATTAACAAATTGTGAGCCCCTCCTATCAGCCTTGTGGGTGCCTTTTTTTTCCCCTGGAAACCCAGTTCCAAGGTGGAGTGCTTGACTCCAGCAAATTATCAATGTTTATTCACCACAAATGCTGAGAGGCGGTCAATTATGAAGTATCAGTTTACAAAATCTTACTCAGCAAGGGCAGCAGGGTCCCATGAATTAGGCACTTCTTGCTTGACATGTTCGGACAGCGTTATTTGTGATCTATCTAACTCAATATTATAAAGAGTTATGAACCAACCATCCATTGCAAGACTCCTTGTGGAAGCTGCATCCATCTGCCAGCAGCCCCTGAAGTCGAACATTGCATTAAATAGACCTGATGGAATTTTGCCTGATAAAGACATTTCCTGATTGAACTGCTCTGACATCTGGCATTTAACACATGTAGCGAATGTTAAAAAAATGCCTCACACACCATTGTAATAATTGAAGTTCAACTCAATCTATAACAATTTGATTATAACTAATTGTTATAAATAATCATAATAACAATGAGAAAACCAATGCAATGATTGTTAGTTCAACTCAACCAACTGTAATCCAAATTTCAAGGGGTTTCTACTTTTTCTTTTTCTTTTTCTTTTTTGGTTTTTCAAACCAATCATACAATAAGTCCTTTAATCATTAAAAGATTTAAGCATAGTTTTAAAACATTGGGGCAACATGAATAGAGAACTAGAATTACAATATTGTGCTTATAGTTAGAGTATCATAATAACATTTGCCAACACTTTTTTTAATAGATATCGTCAGATTTGAACCTTTCGATGATTGATTGTTCTTTTTATTTTTATTTTTTATCAGGTCAAGATACAAATAACTATCTTTTTGACTCAAGTCTCTTATTCGATATTGAGAAACTTTACCGATTGAACTAACGTTTCCTATGACAACCAAAACAACTTCTCAACAACATTCTTGTTTCTTAAAACCACTTTAAAAAAATTAAAAAAAAAAAGGGCACCTAGTGCCAAGTACCAACCTGATGAAATGAAACAACATCGGAGCGAAACCTAGTACGCTCGCCTTTATCGCACTTGATGGAGGTGGACACGTGTGGGACAACAACCCCACCTGGAATCAAAAGGTCTCGCTCCTGGCTCTGCTCCAACTCAATCAGTCTCAACCCGGGATGACCCGACTTGCACGCTGACAATCGTATATCGTTGCAGAGATCGTAGCCCAATCCGATAGCCGCCACCGCCTTCTCGGCCGCGAAATGGGGATTCAAGCGAGGTGCACTCAGAGACATTATTGCTTGCTTTTACTGACAGAGTTTTTTTCTTTTTATACTTCTCTCAATCAATCGCTCTGTCTAAGCTTGAGCGTCTCGCCAGGGATTTTAAGCGTTGAACGTAGAAAAAGAAGAACAAGAAGAAGAAGACCCATTGCAGTGGTCTTTGGGTTTTCTTTTCATTCAGCTTTCAGAAAGTCCGTGAAGAGTTTTTTTTTTTTTTTTTATTTAAGAAAAAATTAATTTACTTTTTATAATTTGTCGGTTTTTTTACTCCGTTTCTTTAACAAGAAAGCGACAGGTTTTTTTTGCCTGCTATTTCAAAGTTCGGACTTAGGACATTGCGCAGTGGGAACGTGGACTAGGACTTGGAGGCGGCTGGCGGCTGTCTGCCACGTGTCTTTATGATAACGGTATATATATATATATATATTTTTTTTTTTTTACCAATGTTCCTTACACAATTTTTTTTTTTTTTTACCTAAATATCACGATCGAATTCGGGTGTGTTTGGATACGTTTATTGCTAAAAACTAAAAATTTATTATTAAAAATACTGTATCAAAATAATTTTTAAATATGTAAATAATACCGTGAGATCCAATTTTAAAATAAAATTTACATTTTTTTGTACTTATAAGTCCGGTAAACAGTGTATGAAACTCAATGCCCCCAAAGTCAACTTTCATAATTTTCAAATTATTAAAGTGGAAAAGTGTATATATAATTGTGTGATAATAAATGTGCACCAGGATTTACCATATTTTATTTATCAATTTCTAGATATAAAAATTTTACTGAATTTATTAAGGTTAGATAGAATGAGAGTAAATAACATTACCTTATCAATACACCAGTCAAAATAGGCACATTAATAGTTGTAATTGGTATAATATCACAATGAAACCAATTTTATTATATACTATCTCAACAAGGAGGAAAGAAAATTTATGAAAATCGTGTCATTAAACTTATTATTTTTTAAAGAGCTTGACAGGTAATTTACTTCTCATTACCCGCATAAGCCATTCAGCAATTTCTTTTTTCTTTTTAACCAGAAGTTATTTTTCTTCTAAAAATAATAATATTTTATCTAATATAAAGTAAATTACATTATTTAGAAAAAAAATGTAGATAAAATTTTAAAAAGATTAAAATATTATTACTTATACTGTTACTATCATTAATAAAACCAGGGGTACTAATTTTTAAGTAAACATTGAAGTCTTCTCCATGGTTGTATACGGCACGATAACAAGGAATTTATATTTATTTATTTAAGGAAAATGACAAGGAAGACTTTAGCCAGTGGATTGGCTCAACTAGTAAGACTTGGACACTTTGTCTAACTCATCTAGATTTGAGTCTCGTTGTCAGTAGGAGTCTGTTGATGAGCAGCACTTTATCTAACTTACCTAGATTCAAGTCCCGCTGTCAGTAGGAGTCCATTAATGGGCATCCATAAAAGTTAGTTACATTCAAAAAGAATGGGTTTTTCAAAAAGAATGGGTTTTAACCCGAGTGCCCTGTCTAAGACTAGCATAACCTAACTATCCCCTGTCTAAAAAAAAAAAAAAAAAAAAAAAAGACAAGGAAGACTTTATCTAACCGAACACCTTCGTGTGATGAAGAGTTGAGTTGGACTATAAGAAAGATAATGTTACGATATTAATGAACAACACTCATAAGTCATGACCAACAAAGGCAATGGAATGCGAATCCGTGTACTTCTTCTTCTCAAATCTATGTCGGTTGAGTTTGACTGTGACCTCTATTTCATCCTAACTACCCAAACAAATGAATTGAGTCTATTATAATTATGGAACCGGTTCACAAATGCATTAGGACATTATTTCATGGACAATCTATCCATTTTTTTAAAGGTCTCAGGGGTGTGATTATTAACCCGACTCACTTGAATCTACAATACTCATGACTTGATTACTCCAAGTAGCAATAATTTTTTAGAAGACATAGCTTTTTTTTTTTTTTTTTTTTTTTTTTTGAGAATGTAGAAGCCATAGTTGAGCCAAGTAACTTCACCAAATTGCAATAAGTTTTTAGATATATAAAAACATCTTATTATTCTTATCGATTTTTCCTTTATTGCTTTATCAATTCTTTGGATAAATACTTAGTATATCAACTTTTCTGTTTTTTCTTTTTCTTTTTATATATATAATATGACTAAGTTTTTATGCATTGTTGAGTTGCATACTCTTGAATTTCACGTGAAGCTTAATAGTTTTTTTTTTTTTTTTTTTTTTTTTTTTTTTTTTAAGTGTCACAAACTCACAATTTTATTCTTAATACACTACCTTCATTGTCATTCTCCTTCTCTTATCATTGTTTAGATTGATTGAAAAGCTAACTTCATTACAATTTGAAATTTATGTCTAATGAAACTCTTCCAAGTTTATAGCATGGGTTTTGCTTTCAATTGTGAATTATCATCAATTTTTTATTTTTTATTTTTTTGTAATACATATGTTCTATTTTTTTTTAATAATAAAAAATTACTACGTTCAGTATTTTATTAACAGTTTTTTTTTTTGGATAAATGACTGTGCAAGTATATGTATATCCACATGCTTCACATAAACCATATTTAGATTAGATTTTAGATAACAAGACAGAATTTAATGAGATATATTTCATTGAAACTCTATTATACGTTAATGTTAAAATCAATCAAAAAACCAAATAAAAACTATAAAAGCATAAATATCTTATGCCTAATAGATTTTCTTTTGCTTCAAAGAGATGTTTTTGAGAATCCCAAATTGTCACAGGCACTTTGAATGGGCATAATGGTATGTGTTAATATTTTTGCCTTCATGAATTGCATTTTTACGTCTTTTGTTCTTCATGTCAATTTATGTCGTAGAGAGCAGCTCCACGTTGAGTCCAAGTTGTCACAGACCACCTTAACCTGGGAAAAAAAAACTATTTTATATAAATAAATAAATAATTGTGACTGTAGGGGTAAAGGGTCCAAATCCGGCCTTGGGCCTTGAGCCTTGGCCGAGAAAACGGGTGACCCGAGGACGATTAAATAAGTAATAAGTGGTTTAATTTCATAGCTTCATGAGTATAATATTAATGGGAAGGTGGTCCAAGAAGGAATACCTCCTTGGATAGGCTAAACACGGATTTGGCGTAAATCCTAATGATCAAGGCGACCTTCTAGGAAGCTCCAGTGGCAGGAATATACATCTCAAAGGTACTAGAGAGTAGAAGCTAGGAGATACCGAGGGAAAGGCTGCTGCCACCGCATTGAATGCCCTGCAGCTAACTTTTTTGCCGCATTTATGTGAAGAATACCCCTGAACAGTGCTGTCTTAACTACCACAACTCATAGAAAGCCAGAAATGGGAGTTTGATGGGACGGGCACTTAAGTAGTGGTCTGGATGATCAACAAATGGAGGGCCAAGATCACCAGGAGGGAGATATATAATGTAAGAGACCCCTGAAGGAAGGGGGGATCGAAAAATCAAGAAAGAAACACTGTAGCAATTTAGAACGAGACTTGTAATCAAGCTTCAAAAGCAATACATAAGAATCAGTCTCCTCGAACTTGGCCGAGGACGTTTTTCCTTAGTAAAATTTTTTTATCTTCCTTTCCTTGTCATCAAAATCCGTTTACTTGTTGCTTAAATTCTAGTTTTCCAATCCATTCTCTACAAATTATTGTTTTTGGCTTAAGTCCACACGTCTTTTGGGCTAGGAATTCAAATTAGGTCCTTACAATTTGCACCGTCTATGGGGAGATTACTTGGGTGATAGTGAGTGTAACGTTTAACCATAGTAGGTTCAGGTCTACACTAGGAAGAATCCGTGGGATCCTAACGTAAAAATCCTTTCGTCAATCTTGAACGAAGAAGGGATCGAGAAGGGAGTGTGCATACTGTCCAATCCGATAAGAGTCAATCCCGGGGTAAGAGCCATCTCTCTCATGAGGAAGATACCAGAGCCCTGCAACTAGAGGTTGACCATCTGAAGAGAAAGTTGCGTTGTGCACAGCTCAAGCAAACCCCCTCAAGCTCCGATGTTTCCTCTGATGATAAAGAGGATGCCAGTTATAGACGAAGGTCAAGGACCCCACCCAATGAGTCTTTCTCTTACGAGGAGGAGCTCCATCATAAACGTAGGTATAAGAGCCCGTCTCATAAAGGCCTGGGAGGTGATGCTATGAGTAAAGCGTTGAATCAAATTTCCCGATCATCCTTCGCACGCAGGATTGAAAGGGCAAGACTTCCTTGACGATTCAATCAGCCAACGTTCACCATCTACAATGGTTGAACAAACCCAGTGGAGCACGTGAGCCATTTCAACTAGAGAATGGTTGTCCATTCTAGGGACGAAACCTTGATGTGCAAGGTGTTCCCCTCTAGTTTGGGACCCGTGGCAATAAGATGGTTCGACGGCTTAAGGGCGGGCTCCATAGGTTCCTTCAAGGAGCTCACCCAGGCATTTGGCTCTTGCTTTGTCACGTGTAACAAGGTCCCTCGGCCTTTAGACTCCCTACTGTCCTTGTCCATGCGAGAAGTGGAAACCTTGAAATGTACTCAGATAGTTATTGGGAGATATACAATGAGATAGATTATGACTTTGATGATGTTGCCATCAGTACTTTCAAGGTCGGCCTCCCCACCGAGCACAATTTAAGGAAATCTTTGACGGGAAAACCTGTCACCAGTGTGTGCCAACTAATGGACTGGATTGACAAGTATAAGAGAGTTGAGGAAGACCAGTAGCAAGGGAAAGGTAAGGCTAAGGTTATCCTTTAGGAGATGAGGGATTTCAAGTCGGATCGATACAACAACCGGCCTTGGAGGGACTTTGCTGAGCAGTCAAGGTCTGCTAACACTCAGGCGATTAACGCGATGTTTCGGGAACCGGTGCATCAAGTTCTAGAGAAGAATAAGGATGAGTCATTCTTCAAATGGCCAAATGAGATGGAAGGAAACCCTATGAGACGCAATCAAAACCCTTATTGCTAGTATCATAAGGACCAGGGACATACTACAGAAGATTGTAAAAATTTGTGGGACCATTTGGACCAGCTAGTCCTAGAAGGAAAGTTGAAGCAATTCTTGCATCATTCCAGTGGCCGGGGAAATCAGACTGGCCAAGAACCCTGGAGAGATGCTTCTTCGAGACCTCTTTTAGGCACGATAAATGTCATCTTTACTGCTTTAGGGAGGATCGGGTCCTGCCCCTCCAGGGTAATGTTTGTCGCTCGGCTGACTGCCGAGGACTCAAATGTTGAGCCAAAGAAGGCTAAAGTAAGTATCCAGCTGGCGTTGAGCTTTTCTGATGAAGATAAGGTTGGAACCATACAGTCCCATGACGACGCTTTGGTGGTCACACTCAGAATTGGGGGATATGACATGAAGAGGGTGATGGTGGACCAAGGTAGTGGTGCCGAGATAATGTATCCTGATCTGTACAAGGGGCTGAACTTAAGACTCGAGGACCTAACAGCCTATAGCTCGCCCCTAGTAAGTTTTGATGGAAAAGTCGTTATTTCGAAAGGCCAGATCAGACTACCTGTGCAAATTGGTTCAGAAGTGGTGGAGGTGAACCTCATCGTGGTAGATGCTTATTCCCCTTACACGACCATTGTGGCCAGGCCTTGGCTGCATGCACTGGGAGCCGTCTCTTCTACCCTGCACCAAAAGGTGAAATATTTCTCGAGCAGCCAAATTGAAGAAATTGTTGGAAGTCAATCCACAGCTAGGCAGTGCTTGGTAACCACCATCTTACATCAGCCCAAAGCTAAGTCCTTAGCCCTTGCTGAAAGGGGCTTATAGCAATTAAAGGCTCCGAATTTACCTATCAATGGATCAGTTAAGGAGGCGAAATGTGAAGACTTAGAAACGATTTTTGTCGATGATGATCCAGAGAAGCTTTTTCTGATCAGAGCTCAATTTCCTCCTCTAGAGAAGAAATAGCTAATAGAGTTTCTTATGAGAAATGTCGATGTATTTGCCTAGTGCACTTACGAAGCTCTAGGGGTGGATCCAAGCTTCATCTGCCATCATCTGAACGTCATCCCGTCCATCACTCCCAAAAAGCAACCACCTCTATGCTCGTCCAAGGATCACTTTGACGTCGTCAGAAATGAGGTGAAGAAGCTCAATCAAGTAAGGGCCATCAAGGAGGTTTTCTACCCTGACTGGCTGGCTAATATGGTGGTGGTGAAGAAGAAGAGTGGGAAATGGCGAGTGGGTGTGGATTTCGCAGATCTAAATAAGGCTTGCCCAAAGGATCCCTTCCTTATGCCTAGGATAGACCAGTTGGTGAACACAACCATAGGCCATCCTCGGATGAGCTTCTTGGACGCCTTTCAGGGATACCACCAGATACCACTAGCCCTGGATGACCAGGAAAAAACAGCTTTTGTCACTCCCATTAGAAACTACCACTACAAAGTGATGTCCTTTGGTTTGAAAAACGCAAGGTCTACCTATCAAAAGATGATGACTAGAATGTTTGAACCACAGTTGGGCAAGAGCATTGAGGTCTATATAGACGATATGGTGGTGAAGAGTAAGATGGTGTCCGAGCAAGTAAGAGACCTCGGGAAAACTTTTTAAATTCTGAGGAAACGCAAACTACGACTCAATGCTTCTAAATGTACTTTTGGGGTTGGATCAGGGAAGTTTTTGGGGTACATAGTTATGCATCATAGAATTGAAGTTAAACCTGATCAGATTAAGGAAATTAATAGTTTACAACCACCTTGGAATCCCAAGAAAGTCCAAAAGCTGACCGAAATGACTGCTGACTTAAACCGATTTATCTCTCGATTAGCAGATAAATGCAAACCCTTCTTCCAATTGATGAATAAGTGGAAAGGATTTGAGTGGACCGGGGAGTGTGCTTTAGCCTTCCAGCAGCTTAAGGACTATCTTTCATGGCCACCTATCATGTCCAATCCTAAGGCGGATGAGGTCCTGTTTGCCTTCCTATTGATGAATAAGTGGAAGGGATTTGAGTGGACCGAGAAGTGTGCTTTAGCCTTCCAACAGCTTAAGGACTATCTCTCATGGCCACCTATCATGTCCAGTCCTGAGGCAAATAAGGTCCTGTTTGCTTATATTGCTGTGACCCCCTTTGCCGTAAGCTTGGTCTTGATATGAGTTAATGGAGGCATACAAAGGCCAGTTTATTATGTAAGCAAGTCTCTACATAAGGCCGAGGTCCATTATCTTCCACTAGAGAAAGCCATTTTAGTAGTGGTACATGCTATACATAAACTCCCCCATTACTTCTAAGCACATACGGTAGTAGTCCTAACTCAGCTCCCGCTCAAAACTCTACTCCGAAGTGCTAATTATACAGGGAGGATTGCTAAACGGGGGACAATGTTGGGGGCTTTCGACATCAAATACATGCCTCGTACCTCTGTCAAGGGTCAAGTTCTTGTGGATTTGGTAGCCGAGTTTGCTGAATCCTTGTTAGAAGAAGAGGTAGAAACACAACATATGGATGGAAAATTAGTTGGCATTATCTCCCAACAAGATCCCTTATCCTAGAAAGTATACGTTGATGGTGCAGCAAATCAGAAAGGGCTCCGGAATGGGGCTAGTTCTAGTATCCCCAGAAAAGATCACTATTGAAAAGTCATTGAGGCTTGACTTCTCGGCCACAAATAACGAAGCTGAATATGAAGCTCTATTGATGGGAATGACCATGATTCAAAGAATGGGCGGAAAGGCAATAGAGATGTTCTTGGACTCAAGATTAGTCGTTGGCCAAGTGAAAGAAGAATTTGAAACGAGAGATGAGAGAATGCAGGGGTACTTGAGTCAGGTTAGACACATGCAATCAGGATTCGAATCTTTCAACCTGTTGCATATCCCTAGGATGGAAACACACATGCTGATTCCTTGGCCACACTTGCAACCTCCTCGGCACAGAGCTTACCTCGGGTCATCCTTGTAGAGGATTTGTACAAACCCACAGAGGTAAGGAGAGAGGTGGTCCATGTTCACCAAGTCAAAGTAGGGCCTAGCTGGATGGACCCCGTAGTACTATTCTTGAAGGAAGACATCCTGCCCGAGGAGAAACCGGAAGCTGATAAGGTACGGAGAAAGGCTCTCCTGTTCTGGCTGTCCTCAGACCAAAAATTTTATAAATGCTCCTTTTCTGGGCCACACCTGCTTTGCATACACCCCGAGGCAACGGAACTACTCTCTGAGGAGTTACATGAGAGGATTTGCAAAAGCCACATTGGAGGTAGATCTTTGGCACACAGAGCCATCATTCAAGGTTAATAATGGCCGAACATGCAAAAAAAGGCACAGGAATATGTAAGGAAGTGCGACCAATGTCAAAGGTTAAAACTAAACATACACTAACCGAAAAAAGTCCTTAATCCTTTGTCCAGCTCTTAGTCATTCGCTCAATAGGGTTTAGACATTGTAGGCCATTTCCCCAAGACAATAGGGAACAAGAGGTATCTATTAGTCGGCACAAACTACTTCACTAAGTGGGTTAAAGCTAAGCTCTTGGAAAACATCAGGGATGTGGATGCCAAGAAATTTTTCTGGTAAAACATTGTCACATGGTTCGGGGTACCTCGTACCCTTATCTTGGACAATGGCCTTCAATTTGATAGCAAGTCTTTCAAGAGATACTGCTATGACTTGGGAATCACAAATAGATATTCTACCCCAACCTACCCCCAAGGGAATGGACAAGCTGAGACTATCAACAAGATCATAGTGAACGGACTCAAGAAAAGGTTGGACGATACGAAGGGAAAATAGGTGGAAGAACTGCCACATGTCCTGTGAACATACTGAACCACACCCCGCAAGTCAACAGGAGAGACTCCCTTCTCAATGACTTATAAAGCCAAAACTGTTATCCCTCTAGAGATTGGCTTCCCAACGCTGAAAACAAGTTCTTTTGATCCAAGCATTAACAATGGGCTGTTAGAGAAAAGCTTAGACTTGATCAAAGAGAGAAGAGAAAGTGTGATGGTCTAATTGGTATATTACCAACACAAACTCAAGCAAGATTATGATGCCAATGTAAAGCTGAGACCGTTAGCACCTGACGACTTGGTGTTGAGAAAGGTTCTAGGTACCGCAAAGAACCCAGCATGGGGAAAGTTGGGGCCCAACTGGGAGGGGCCATATCGCATCACCTCGGTGGCTGGTATAGGGGCTTATTTCCTCGAAGACCTAGATGAACGTGTAATACCACGACCTTGGAATGTAAACAATCTGAAAATGTACTATTATTAACGAAAGTTTCCTTTGTAATATGCTCATCTACTGTGTAAATACGTCGTACTTCCCATTGACATCTTTATAAGTGATTAAACAGAATCTTAGTCATGCCTGGGTCCTCGGACTAGATGTTTTGGGGAAATTAACACTCTATGACATCTCTATAAGTGGTTAAATAGAAACTTAGTCATTCCTGGGTCCTCAAACCAGATGTTTTAGGAAAATTAACACTCTATGACATCTTTATAAGTGATTAAACAAAACTTTAGTCATGTCTGGGTCCTTAGACCAGATGCTTTGGGGGAATTAACACTCTATGACATCTTTATAAGTGATTAAATAGAACCTTAGTCATGCTTGGGTCCTCAGACCAGATGTTTTGTGGAAATTAACACCCTATGATATCTATTCATTTTTTTTTCTAAGTATTAAACAGAACCTCAGTCATGCCTAGCTCCCTATACCACATGCTTTGGCTAAATTAATACTTACTAGCATCTTTCTGGGTGTTAAACAGAATCTTAATTATGCATGGCTCCTCGGACCACATACTTCGAGGAAATTAACATTATGTGATATTTATTTGTTTTTCACTAAGTGACAAAACAAATCCAAGATTATAACCAACTCCTCGGATTGGTAGCTTTAAGCAAGTTAAAATCTTTGATTATTTATCCAAGTATTGGGCAGAGTGAAGAATATCTTCCCCTTTTTCTTTTTTACAAAGTTTATTACTTATCTTTATTAGATTCAACCTTCATTATAGAAGGATCAATTCACAGTACAACTATGGGGTAAATCTCTTCGTTGCTGATACTTAATCAAATTATTTAAATTGGTAGCAAGGTATCGTTGTTAGTTTTTATTAAAGTTAGGTTGGCAACAATTTAATTTTATTCGCAATAATAGTAAACTTGAAAGCATACAAAGTAATGACATAAAGGGTAGAAAGAAAAGTCTGTTCATTAATTAAAGGAAGATGCATTACAAATGGTGGCAGAAGCCACAAGAAAAGAAAATAACAAAAAAAAGTAAAGAAAAATCCTACAACTACTTTGCTGTTGGTTAAGGGCTCTCTTTGGAATCAACTGCCTTAAGCTTGGCATCCCCAGCTCTAGACTTGGACTCAGCTTCCTTAGCCTAGGAGACCACATCCTTAATCGTAAGGGTATCCTCGGAGTAAGTGTTTTGGCTGAGGGCAGGACCTCTTTACCCTTACCTGCCCCTGTGGAGACTGCAGCACCAAGATTAAGATCTTGGATACTAGAGACCTATTCAGGGGGAGGGAGGGGTAGAGCAGTAGGAGGAAGGTCCGCTAAAGCTTTTCGGATATGTTTAGGAAAGAATATGCCCTCAACTTTTCTTAGCTCGGAGTCAGCAGGGACCCCCGCATTGTTAAGCACCTCTATCCAGGTCTCAGCGTAGTAATCCCTGCACACTCTAGCCACCTCCTCAGCCAGCTTGTTCTTTGTATCCTCCACCCCACACTCGTAGGATGCTTTTACCACAACTTTGGTAGTTTCCTTGGCCATTCAAGCTGCCTCTTTAGTTGTATCTTTGACATTCTGCAGCTTGGCCCTAAGATCCAGAACTAGCTGTTTCTAGGTGGCCAAGTTTAGTTCTATTGAGTAAAGTAGCTTACGCTGATCCTTAGCTTGGGCCTCAGCAGTTTTCAGACCAGCCAGGGCGCTCAAGCATTCCTTTTTCGCAGTGGTCAGCTTATTGGCCAACTCTATGTGCTCTTCTTTAAGGGCTCCGAAAGCCTTTTCAACCTCAAAACGGGAGTGAGCCTCAGCCTTAACCTCGTCACGGGCATTCCTAACCCACTCCTTAGCTACGTAAATTTGTTGGGTAAGCTGCATAAAAGTAGAAAATGGGTCATAAAAAATATATACATATATGAATAAATGTGCATCTTATTATTTAACAAAAAAGGATGTTGACTGACTTACCATTGCGAGGTCCCTCTTCAATGACATGAAAATGTCCGGTTGCCTGGTACGCCTGAGGCCCTCCATGTCTCTAGGGAGGAGTAGTGGTTGCTGTAAGGCCTCAGCGAGGTAGGTGGCATGCCCCCTTTCAGACTCCCAGATCCTGGCATCCCAAGGAATGGGAGCACCCTCCAATTCTAGCCGAGGGGCCATGATGCGCAGCCCTCGGCGCATTTCAGCTTCATCCCAGCTGTCCACTGAGGTGGCCCTCTTGTCCTTAGGGTCCTTAGTTTCTTTTGTTGTTTGGCACCCTTTTGAGGGGCCACTTCACCTTTCTCTAGATCCTCAACTGACCTTTTCTTCTTTAAATTCAAATTGGCGTGCAGCTCGAGGTCAGTATGGATCGGGGGGGAGAAGGAGAAAGATTGGGAGGAACTTGGGTCTTAGGAATTTCCTTTGAAGTTGACCCCTTGTTCCTGTTGGCTAGTAGCCCTTTAAGCTGGACCTTTGCTTCAAGTCCATACCTTCTTTTTGGGCTTCTAAGCTAGTATCAACCCGAGTAACTATTAACCTTGAAGATTATGCAGCAGAAAATCTATCCAAATCGGCCTTAAAGTTTGAGAGATCTACTAGCCTTTCTGGCACTTCACCTTCCTCCACAAAACGGAATTGGTAGATCTCGGGCTCGAGGGATAATTGTGTAGAAGCTGTCTCCTCTCTCGGAGCAGCTACTTCTTGAGGGACACGTTGAATGGGCAGCTTAACAGGCTAAAGTCTCTCCAAGCCAAAAACCCTAGCTTAGAGACGTCTATACGTGCTAATCTAGAGTCATCAGCCCTAATTGCCTAGCCTACGTCCTGGAATATGCGAGACAGAGGCATGTAATCCAAAATTAAATGAGCGGCCCGTAGCTGTCCATCTCTGCTTATAAATATCTCCAACCTCAATAGGTAATTGAAAGCCGGAACGTTGGTTAGATTGATTTTCGAAGCAACGTGTCTTTTATCTGCAAAAACATCCAAAAAGGAAATCGTGGTCAGACCAATGAAAATAATCATCAGAAGAATATGGAGTGTTAAAAATGAAAATGAATAAAACTAAAAAGGCTAAATTCCTTCCCAAAAGAACTAATCCTAGGGTACCCCACCTAGCTCTCCTACCCGAGTTGGGCAATGAAGATCATCATGCCACTCCCTGAAGGCGACTAGATAATCGTCCTTCAAGCCTTTGTTGGACTTAGGAAGGCAGGATATCAATCTAACAACATCGGACCGAGACTTGAGGTAATATCTCGCGCTAGCAAGGGAATAGCACTCGTACATATGAACGATGTCATGCCATGTGAGCCCTAAGTTCATCTGATCGTTCAGAGCATCTACGCTCCCTAGGACTCTAAATAAGTTGGGAGCACACTGATGGGGACACAACCTGTGATTGAGCAGATAGTCTCTGGTTATCCTACCCATGGGAAGTGTCATTCCTCCTTCTATAAAGGCAATCATTGGAATGACAATTTCACCTTCCCCTTTATTTGTAAGCACTTGGTCCGGGGCACAATATTGGAGGCCTTCTCCTTGTGGGATATGGTATTTGGCCTTAAAACCCTGCATACTTGCTGGAGAGTCTACTAAATGCTTGAATCTACCAATCTAAGCAAACATAGATGACATGAAGGAAGTTTTCTAAAAAAGAAAGAAAGCCGAGAAGGTTGGCCAAGGAGAAAAAGAAAGTTTAAAGATATAGATACTTACGAAAGTGAGTATACTAAACCTTGAACCTTTAGAAAAATCTTTTGGAAATTTCTTAAGGAAATGAGTTAGGGAAACTTAGGAGTGTAGAAGGTTTAGTGAGTTGGAGCACTTGAGATCTCTAGAGGACTTGAAAATTTGTAAAATGAGGGGAAAGTGATTTCCCTCAAGGCTTTATATAGAGGGTGAAATGAGTGGGAGTTATCCCGCTCAAAATTCCAAGAGAAATGTCAACCATTGGATCTGCGCCTCACCGTTAGATCTGGGGAACAAAGTGCCACCTGGAGCAATTAATGGTGCCTCGCAGGCTTCGAAGCGTTAGTGGCAATTATGGAGCACGTGAAACAGCACTCCCACATGTGTGAATTGAGAAATCAGGTGGTGTTAACTCTTAAAAAATCAAAACCTCAATTCTCTCCTCGAATGAGAGGGAGAAATTGGAATTTTAAAGGGCTATTGTAGGGGTAAAGGCCCCAAATCTGGTATTGGGCCTTGGGTCTTGGCAGAGAATACGGGTGACCCGAGGACGATTAAATAAGTAACAAGTGGTTTAATTTCATAGTTTCATGAGTATGATATTAATAGGGAGGTGGTCCGAGGAGGAATACCTCATCGGATAGGCTAAACACTAATCTAACGTAGATCCTAATGATCAAGGCGACCTTCTAGAAAGCTCCAGTGGCAGGGACGTACATCTCAAAGGTACTAGAGAGTAGAAGCTAGGAGATACCTAGGGAAAGGCTACTACTACCGCATTGAATGCCCTGCAGCTAACTTTCTAGCCACATTTATGTGGAGAAAACCCATGAACAGTGCTGTCTTGGCTACCATAACTCACAAAAAGCCAGAAAGGGTGTCTGATGAGACGGGCACTCAAGTAATGGCCTGGATGATCAACAAATGGAGAGCTAAGATCACCAAAATGGAGATATATAATGTAAGAGACCCCTGACGGAAGGGGGGGTCGAAAAATCAAGAAAGAAACACTGTAGCAATCTAGAACGAGACATGTAATCAAGCTTCAAAAGCAATACATAAGAATCAGTCTCCTCGGACTTGGTCGAGGACATTTTTCCTTAGTAAAAGTTTGTTATCTTCCTTTCTTTGTCATCAAGATCCATTTACTTCTTGTTTAAATTCATTAAAGCCTAGTTTTCCAACCCATTTTCTACAAATTTATTGTTTTGGACTTTTTGGGCTTAAGTCCACACGCCTTTTGGGCTAGGAGTTCAAATCAAGTCCTTACAGTGACCATCCTAAATGTTTTTTAGGCCTAAGATAATTAAAACTTTGGACAAAATTTAGTAACAAACTTGGTTGTAGACAAAGGTTACCATTCCGCTCAATGTTTTTTTATTGGATGTGAATTTTGACAAATCCACAATTGGATTACATTTTCTTCTTATATTCTCTATACTTGCAAATTTTCAAAAAAATAAAAATAAAAAATCAATAGCTATGTCATTGATCAAATGTTTAAATCTTAATTTTTTGTAGTCTAAAATTATATATAAAAAATAAGTTTATGGATTGAATAGTAAATAATATCCGATTAACATGAAATTTGAAATGCATTTTAAAAACATAAAGTATATACAATTCAATATTAGATTTTCAAAACATGTAACCATGTTAATATGTTTAATGATAGGTGCAATAGCTAATTAGCCAAGACTATTGGACCATGCGATTGTGAGAGAGAAAAAAATGCGAAAGTAAAATGGTAAAAAAAGTTAAAAGTTGAAATTTTTTATCCAAGAGTTAAGAATTAAGAAAGTGCTATCACATGGTGCAATAGCTACCATATTTCTATCCGGTGGTATAGATACTGAAAATTTTGAGCATTTGAACAATCCGGTGGTATAGCTACCATATCACATGGTGCAATAGCTAATTTGAACATTTGATTCGAGTCTTGGGGTATAATGCATAGGAGATTTAAATTTTGCTTGATTTTCATGATTTGCTAGATGCTTAGCCATGATTTGAGTGAATGCCTAGTTGGTAATTTCTAGTGTGTATTCTTACTTAATTTAAACTAATTTGATAAACATTATAGGAAATTAGAAAAGAAACGAAAAATTAAAACTAAAGTTTTACTTTTTAGAGTTAGATAGATTCAAATTATTCCTATGTTTGATTATTTATTTATTTATTTCTAGTAGTTTTGTTTGTTTGTTTGCTTTTTTTTTTTTTTTTTTTTTTTGAATTCCTTATCGAAAGAGACTTTGCTAACAAAATAGCTTTCGATGCTATCCAATATCCCTCTCTTTTCCAAATGTTTTTATGAATTTGTATGGACAATTTTCGGTAGAGCACTGAAATGTCTAGAGACCGAAATGAACATCAACGATGAAAGCACTCTGCTAGGCCGACAAGTACATAAATTAAGATAACTCTAAGATTACATTGACTTGGTCTAATTGATAATTTTTCTCATTTTCATTAGATTTTATTGAATTTAATTTGTTGAGATTTAAATACGTTTCTTTTCAAGATATACAGTGTGTGTTTGGGTTAAGATTAAAAGCCAATTTTTCCTTAAATTTTTTACTGATTACGGGTCCCACAGCATATAATTTCCATTCTAGTCATTCTAGTGATATTAGCTTATTTCTTCACATGATTTTTGGTCAAGAAGCTACTGCCAAATACCATTTATGGGTCACATCCTATGTTATTTTCACCTTTTTGCTTAATTCGTGTTCCAATCTACTATTATTATTATTTTTTTTTTTTTTTTGTTACGATACTTTTAGCAAAAAATCAATCAACCTATTCTATTTAGCTTTTAACTTTTATTTATAATATTTTTAATAATAAAAAATTAGATAAATTATTCCCAAATAAGCATGTAATCTAACCTTTTGTAATGGGTTAGGTTAATTTGACATAGATTGGATTTTATTAATTAAGATAGCTTCCATATTTACTTTAATTTCACCAATTGATTAATTGTCCATATTTAATCTGATTTGAATTGATTTAATTACTGGTTTTCTTAGTTGATTTTTTTTTTTTTTTTGAGAATGATTAGATTTGTTATTTAATTCCAAATTTAAATTAAAAGATATATTTCCCTTTATGTTTGGATATGATTTTTCCTTATATATTCATTTATTTAATAATTGTATATAAGGGTGTTCGTGGTGCGGTGTGGAATATAAGATGTGGTTTAAATGGTTTGGAGCTGGTATATTTTACAAATTTTTGGGATTTTCCTGCCTAGCTCAAAATTGATTTTTCCCCTTTTTTTGGGGGGGATAAATTTTAAACTATTGAACTAGTTTTTCTTTATTTTGAGCTAGCTTTCCTAATTAACACTTGCTAGGTTGGTTTGGGCCAAGCCCAAAGCTTTGTTTTCAAGAACCATAATACACTTGGAATATAACAAAAATTGAACATAGATCACCATCTCAGCCCATAATACACCTGCTATATAAAAATTCAACAGATATCAGTAATATCACTATCTCAAATTCTCAAGCATACATCAAACATTTAAATGAAGTCAAGTAGTTTGAACAAGACGGTACCAAGCAACTTAAATGTTTTAACTGTCAAAATCTAATGCTCTTCACTTTAGATAAAGAATATGAAGTAAAGAGTTTATGTGAAACACAAGGTACAAAGCAAAAAAGAATTACGTAGCCTCAAAGCAATGCCAATCATGCCTACTAATTTCAAGTTTCTGTTATCAAAACTATAATGTAAACAAGTCTAAAGCAAAGCATGAAATGAATTACAAATCCAAAACAAGTATTAATTGTAAACGCAACAAAAAAGAGGTATATCCATCTAATGCTATACTCCTCCCCCACCCAACAAAAAAAAGAAACCAAATTTTGTGAGAGATCAAGCTCTAAAAGTATTCATTCAGATCAGAGGCGGAGCCACGTAGTGGCTTGGGGGGGCCCCGACCCCTACAAAATTTTTTTTTTTTTCCATTAGAGTAGGTAGAAAAAAAATTGGGCCCCCCCAATATTGGACAGCCGCTGCCCCCCCCCCCCCCCCCCCTAATGCCCAATTCTCAACTATTCTCCCAAGCCCAGCTCAAATATTCTCCCAAGCCCAGCTATAGTTTTAGGCCTTATCACCTTATGTACTCCAAATAAAACAAGCTGGCCCGCTCAAGTCCAAACACTAAAAACAAAACTTCACTTTCTCTTCATCTCAAAAAATCCACCCACTGACCCATGGAATCCCTTTCTTTACTTCTTATACTTTTGTTTTGTCTTCTTTGATACACTTTCATTTGCATTGGTACCGTTGCCTACCTACCAGCTCCCAAAACTCCAGTCCTCTGTACTCACAGTCCCAAAAAAAAAAATCCTGACCAATTTTTTCTTTCTTCATCAGCTTTAGTTTTGGAACTTGGTGACTACTTGGTGATTGGTGAGTTTTCTTCTCTTTCTTAAGCATTAGACATTCATCTCTTTTTAGTGTCTTTTTTTTTTATTTTCTCAACTATCTACACCTAAATATTCACATGCTCTTTATATTTTCATAGATTTTTAGAGAAATACATAATTGAAGGCATGAAGAAATTGTTTGTGATGAGTCTTGAAAGGAAGATCTAAAGTTGGAGACAGTCAAGCAGAGGCAGTAGGCATTGCCGCAAGGGTGACCCATCTTTGCACTTTGTGAAGACAAAATTTTTAAGGTAAAATTGTTTTGATTTATTACCTATTTTTGATTAGTTAGTTATCATGTGGCTATGGATGTGGTTGTGGGTGTTGTTAAATTATTTGGTTTATGTTGTGTACCAATACTTGTGTGTTTAATTTTTGTTTTTGTTTGAGGGGTTATTATTAATTAAAGTCATATTAAAAATGGGTTGTATGTTTAAATTATAGTGGAAAATTTGTTTTTTCTTGAGTATGAATAACATCCATATAACTAAGTAAAAATTTCTAATTAAAATTTTATTTTTTAAACTTCTTTTCAGTTTAATTTTTTAGTCATATTCTTAAAGCTAAAAGAATTATAAGCAAACGAAAAACAATTGATGCATTCTTTAAGAAAAAAGATGTTAGCAATTCAGAAATTAGGACATTGTGGCTGTAAAAACAAATGTTGATACTTCAATGTATAATGAACACCCTGACCCCTCCAAATGTTTAAGAATTCAAACTGAAGAGATAGATCATGATCCAGGATCATGTAAACAAATATGTGAATTCCTTATCAACAAACAAGATGAAATTCGATGAGCTTATCTCAAAGAAGGTCCATATCAACCTAAAAATATAGACTATCCATATAATGATGATACTCATCGTCGTCGATTTCAACCTTCATGGTTCGAATTGGCCCCCCCATGTAAAAATTCCTGGCTACGCCCCTGATTCAGATGAATGGGATTATATATATATATATATATATATGGATGTAGAATCACTCTTTTCGCTGGATGACGACTATTCTCCTCAAGCTTTAGCAGTCTTGGCCTACTCTACATCCGAGAAAGGAGTGTCTTCTGCATGAATCTGTGCTTGCTCAAGCAGTTTTGCTGCTTTTTCTTTCCTTGGACAGTTTTTTGCAAAATGGCCTGGTCTCCTGCATACGAAACAGACTTTTGAAGTTTTTCCTTTGAACTGCTTTCTTCTAAGGAATTTCCATTTCTTCTTCCTGAAGGATTTCTTCTGTTGGCTTGCATAGTGCTTTTTCTTCCAAGAATATTTTTTGAAATGAGCTCTTCTTTTTGTTGAACATGCACAATTTTTGTCATAGCATTTAATCTGCAAGTCTTTCCTTTTACAATTGTCTTTGAGTCTGCTATGAATCTTGTCAATTTCTGCAAGAAACTTCCTTTGATTGCAGAGCTTTTCCAGGGCAATAAGCACATGCTGATAAATTTCTCCTAATGAGGCCTGCTGCAACATTATTTTCTGAAGATTCATCATGCGAAGGGTTTCATCTCCTAATGGTTCTGGGAGAGAATTGAGAAAAGTGTGCTTGGAATTGACATCATCCATGCCATTAAAAGAGTAGTATCTTCTTGACATTCTGTCAAAATGTTTTTCCAAATCTTTCCTTTCAAAGGAGCAACATTTCATCAATAAGAATTCTTCTCGTGCTACTTTTGTGTAATGAGTCACAGAACCAAGGAATTCATTGTGGACTACTGTAAAAAAGTCTTCCAGTGTATTGCATTGAGCTGCCTGTCTTTGCCTGTATTCTCCCAAATTAATCCACCATTCTCTTAGTCTCCCTGTTATCCTTGCCACGAATCTGGCAATAATTTGAGGAACAGTAACATTTGGAGATTGGAGTTCTGCTATGCACCAGAGATAATACCAACTGATCCAGATGTTTGTAGAGAACAATGGCCACATGAAGATCATTGGGAAATGCCAAATCCCTTAATGGGATATGATGACTCCCATTATAATAACCATGATCCAGACGATGATGTTGATGAAGAATGGTTCCAAGGAAGAGATGGATGGGACTAGATATCATTAGCAAAAAAAAAATAAAAAATAAAAAAATAAAAAAAAATAAAAATAACAGTCATACTGAATTTCTCACCAAGAACCCCAATCCTCTCTGGAAAAACCCAAACTTTTTCATCCATCTACCCTTCAAAAAGAATGAAGATGTTAACCCCACCAAAGCCAGCCATAGGGGGATGAACCCGGAACACCTAACATTAGCCAAACAAGAACTATCTACCCTCCTTTCAGAAGGCCTCATTGAACCTACAACGTCTCCATGGGCATGTGAAGCCTTTTATGTCAACAAGCATGCTGAACAAGTGCGTGGAAAACTCAGACTGGTAATCAACTACCAGGATCTCAATCACTTTCTTGCAGATGACAAATTTCCTTTGCCAAACAAGAGTGCTCTTTTCCAACATCTTTCAAATGCCAGAGTTTTCTCTAAATTTGATCTCAAAACAGGATTTTGGCAATTAGGAATACACCCAGAAGAAAGATACAAGACGGCATTCTGTATCCCAGACCACCATTATCAATGGACTGTCATGCCTTTTGGACTTAAAAATGCTCCATCCCAATTCCAGAAAGCGATGGTAACATTGTTTCAGCCCCTCTTGACCAATGCATTGATTTATGTGGATGATATTCTCTTATTCTCAAAAGATGAAAAGTCCCATGAAAAGTTACTTACTGAATTTTATAATTTGGTAAAATCTCAAGGGGTAATGCTCTCAGAAAAGAAAATGGTCATAGGGCAGTCTTGCATAGACTTTTTGGGAGTTAACATTTCAGATGGAAAGTATACTTTGCAACCTCACATAGCAGTTTCCCTCCGTAAATTTCCTGACAAACTTACAGGTGCCAAGCAGATACAACAATTTCTTGGAATTGTTAATTATATGGCAGATTTCATCCCAAAAATATCCAAATACAAGAATTGTCTTGCTCAATTACTGAAGAAGTCACCCCCAGAATGGGATTCTGTTCATACTGAAGCAGTGCAACAGTTGAAAAAACTTGCAGAAAAGCTTCCTCCTTTGCAGATCCCAAGATCAGGAAAAAGGATACTGCAGACAGATGCAAGTGATGAATATTGGGCAGCAGCTCTTTTTGAAGAAGTTAATGGCAAGAGAAGCATTTGTGGATATAAAAGTGGTGCATTCAAGCCTTCAGAACTCCATTACCATTCCACCTTCAAAGAAATTTTAGCAGTCAAGCACGGGATTGAAAAATTCCAGTTCCATCTCCTTGGGCATACTTTTTTAGTCGAAATGGATATGTCTTCCTTTCCCAAAATGCTCCAGTTCAAAAGAAAAATGCTCCCACACCCCCAGTTACTCAGATGGTCAAACTGGTTTTCACAATGGTCTTTCCAGGTAAAACACATTAAAGGCAAGGATAATCTTATTACTGATTACCTGTCCAGAAAACCTCTCGCCCTTAATACCACTATTATCCCTCCACCCTTGTGTGTATACCCTGTCACTGATCCGTCCTCCTCATCTTCATCTTCAAACCCTCCCCCTGATGATATCCTTACCATGATAGAAACCCTCCCTCCAGAAATAAAAGACCAGATAAAAACCTTGACCCTTCAAGCCAGATCCAAAAGAATTGTTAAAGTCCTTCATGAATACCTCAAAAAGCACCAGTGTCATTTTCTTGCTGTTTTCCCTGATATAGACCAACCATGGAAGACTCCTTTTGCTTTCTGGATAACCAATTGGAACGTGGCACATTACCTCTACATGTGGTATTTACTTAATGAATATTATCTGTGCCTCCATTTTGAACCAGAATTCTACAGATACATTTTCCCTCTTGGAAACAAATATTTCCACAAATTCTGGTTTGAAATTTTGAAAAATGATGCTCATAATGGTGAATGGGTACAATACCCAAAAACAGAACACCCAAGATTTGGTCATAAACTTACTTCGGGGTGCTTAGTTGCCAAACTCAATTCCAAAAATGACATCAAAGCAGATGGAATTTTCCACCCTGCAGAAATGCATTGGGTTACTAATCCAGATGGCACTCTTCATACTCATTCAGACGTTCATTGGGTATCCTGTTATCATGCTCTTACAATGGCAGAATCTCTTAATAAAGGAATCTTCCCAGAGATAATACCAACTGATCCAGATGTTTGTAGAGAACAATGGCCACATGAAGATCATTGGGAAATGCCAAATCCCTTAATGGGATATGATGACTCCCATTATAATAACCATGATCCAGACGATGATGTTGATGAAGAATGGTTCCAAGGAAGAGATGGATGGGACTAGATATCATTAGCAAAAAAAAAAAAAAAAAAAAAAAAAAAGCCCTAGAAACGTCTTCAGACGTAATCTTTTGTCTTTTACTGTTCACAGCCCATGCCTCTGTCCAACTCACATCTGAAGTACTTTACGCATGCATCCAGGCCCCCACTTAGGATGACACTTGTACAAACAAATCCTGCATTACAGACTTCAGGACGATCCCTCTTCAGAAGCCTTATCTTGTTATTGTCCTTCAAGTCACGGGTTCCTGTCTTTTTGGCCATCTGTAAAGCCATGAAACTGGCCCCTACATCCTTTGAAGTGTATTGTATTCTCTATAAATAGAAGGCATGTAAACTTCAGAGGGCAAGAGAGAAGAGGAGAGAGCTAGGATAGGTTCTGAATCCTCATATGTCTGATGTAAAAAAGTTGTTCAATCTAATAATATCTCTCAGTTTGCTGTATCTCGTTCTGTGTTCTATACCTTATGTTCATACTATTTTCTATGCTTTCTTAGTAGGCTACGTTATTTACCAGTTTCTATAATCTTCTTACACCCCCTGTTTTCTCTCTAGGTTTTCTCCCTTCCTTAGTTTAAATCCCTAGTTGGTATCAGAGCCAGTGATTTGTTTCTCACTCCTTTGGTGGTCTGGGATACAGAATGCCGTCTTGTATCTTTCTTCTGGGTGTATTCCTAATTATATATATATATATATAAATTTAAAAAAAAAATTATCAAACAAAACATATTAACCAAAAAAGAGAGAGAAGTGGGTGTGAGACTTTAAAGAGGAAATGACTTAGGGAGGCGGTGAGGTTGGTTCGATGCTCGGTGGTGGGAGATTGGAGAGAGAGGTAGTGACAGTGTGGCAACTAGGGTCTAAAGGCTGAGAGAGTGATACGATTTTTATTTTTTATTTTTATTGAGAAACTGATACAATGAGATACGACTAGGGAGCTGCTACTAGGGTATTAAATTATTAATGTATAATGTATTTGATATTTGGTCCTTATAATGTGTGTGTATATATATATAACATAATATAATATAAAATAAATAAATATAGTGGGTGCCATGCAATGTTGTTTGTGCAGTTTTCAAATAAGATATGAACAACCAATTTTTGAGATCACAATTAAATTTCTTATTGAAATTTTTGTTTGAATTAATCATACATTTTTTCTTTCAAGAAAATCTAGATTAATTTTAAATGGGTTGGAAGTGATTTCAAATGTAAATAGAATTGGCCCTTTGAGTTTGTTGATGTTATCCCTGTAGAGGTAGAAGCTTACCTTTGCATTCCTATTGATTAATAAAATCCTTTGTATTCGTTTTCATTAAAAAAAATAAATAAAAATTTGAATTG
This sequence comes from Quercus gilva, assembly GCA_023621385.1. Lineage (NCBI taxonomy): Eukaryota > Viridiplantae > Streptophyta > Magnoliopsida > Fagales > Fagaceae > Quercus > Quercus gilva. Next base: position 50,099,819 of record CM042477.1, read on the forward strand.
ACATATGGCATAAAATTAGACTCTAATTGAAATTTAATAAACATTTTGTGAAAAAAAAAAAAAAAAAAAAAAAAAAAAAAAAAAAAAAACACTGCCCTCCTTTAACTTTAAAGGCCATAAAGGATTGAGATAGGGTATTTCCAGTATTGGGTAGTGGAAAAAGTGTTGATCTATTGGCTTATGTAGAAAATCCAATGAAGAAATACAGAGGCCAGGTCTCTTAAAATGCCAAGGACCAAAGATGATACCTATCACTCATGTCCAGTATGGAAAAAATATTTCCCGGGCAATCATTGATTGGTTCCAGATATATTCCAAAATTTTTAAGATAAGCAATAAGACATGAACTATGACAAAATAAGGGCTCTTTTTTGGATACTCCTTTAAAAAGCAACACCACTGAAGTCAATTCATTATCTTTGGCAAAAAGTAAAAACAAAGAGCATTCTTCCAATAAATCTTGCTTTAACACTAAAAGGGAGCAAATGCACTCCAATAAGAAATATCACAAATCAATATATAATAGTTCAAATTATATTTCGACTTAATGCTGCAACAAAGGTGAGCTTGGCGTTTTACTTAACCGTAGAAGAATTTTGCACATTACCTTCAACAATGTTGATATGAATATCATATAAATCACCATCAGCTTTTAGATTCAACGTTTTAGTAGGCAGGCAAATTTTAATCTTGCATTTCAATTTTAAGTCGTAGATATAATACAAATTATAAGTAGGAAAACTTTATATCACTTGCACTTGTCTTGCATTTCCCATTTCGAAGGGGGAAAAACAGTATTCATAACAATAATATTTAAAAAACCCAAAAAAAAAAAAAATTTGTTCTTGCACATAATAATAAGATAATGAAAGTCATAGCAACATTGTAACAGAAAATTATTAGGTACTCCTGGAGTATCATAAATGTGTATTCCTTCTTTTCACATAAATGATAGATCTTACTAAATACACATTTATGGTAATCCGGGAATACACAATAATTTTCCCATTGTAACATGCTAAAAATGTAGGATAAACAAAACACATTCATTAGAGACACAAAGATGCAAGCGTCTGTCTTATAGAGTAAATACTGAAAAATGGATGTGAATCATATCGTAGAATTAAAGACAATTGGATATAGATTAGATGTATGATTGATTTTTTTTAATTTTTAAGGTTCATTGATATTGAACTTTTCTTTCATTCTTTTTTTTTTTTTTTACTTAATAACTCACTTGATTCGAAAATTAAAAATCTTAAATTGGGCATGTGGTATAAAATTAAACAATAATTGAAATCCAATTTGAAATCTAATTGGATTTTCTTTTAACTTTAGCTTTATATATGATGGTGTACTATAAAATTAACTCCAAACTTGCCCATGATGGTCGTCCAAACAAGGATGGAAAAACTGGCCAAGTGCTCGTCTACATAAGGTCGTCCATCCTTTTAGTTGTTTGGACGACCTCCATACGTCCCAAAGCATGTCACTCTCCGTATATGCTTTGGACGACCTCCAGGTTCTTATTGCGGAACACATAAAAGTCAAGGCTCATTACTACAAAACGCTCCCAGTAGCAGTTATGAAAAATAAGACTAGAAAATATAACTTCCATGACAGTTATAGAGGTTAACTCCGAATCTTTCGAACTCCACAAATGTGGGGGAAGTTACGAGACAAATAATTGCTTCCATAGTATTATATAAGCACTTATACCCTGGAAAAAAAAAAAAAAAAGTAAGTTATTCTTTCTAAGACAAGTCTCATAAATTTGGAATTCTAGATTTCAAATAAACTAACTTCATCAACGGAGGGTTTGTGGCCGGTCAGCCCTAGTCTCCTTTGATTCTTTGTTTTCCTTTTTCAGGCCCTCCAAATCATCCAAGTCCGAAACATCCAATCTACTGATTTTCTGAGCATCATCAATATATATAAGAAAAATTACATTTTACCACCTTAAATTATACATATGATTATACTTTGCACTCTAAACTTTTCGAATGCATGTTTTGCACCATAAATTATGACCATTGTTACACTTTCACTTGTACATCAAGTCAACTGTTAACTTGGACGGAAATGCATGACACCACATGAAAATATCTAAGTATCTCTCTTCTCAATCCTTTAAAAATAAATGAAAAGTTACACTTTACCCCTTTAAACTATACTCTTGATTACACTTTGCACTCTAAATTTTGGATTTTCATCAAAATTAATAGAAAACTTGATGTCATAGTGCAAAGTGTAACAATGGTCATAGTTTATGATGCAAAACGTGTATTCGAAAAGTGAAGGGTATAATCTGAAGTATAGTTTAGAGTGGTAAAGCATAATTTTTCCAAATATATACTAGCATGTAACTTCATGCATATGCATGAGATACATTTACAATAAGCATAACTAAATATGTATTAAATTTTACCAAGTTTATATTTAATATATATAATGTTTGTATATTTAAAAATATAAATGTCTCAAAAAAAAAAAAAAAATATATATATATATATATATAAAGCTACTAATATATTGACAACAATAACAATAAAAAAACACACAAATACATAAAAATTACAATTGCCTTCTACGAGTTTTGATATTTTGAAATCGTTGCATAATAATCTCATTATCAATGCTACAAGCTACACTTTTTCAATGTACACAACCAAGTAATCATTCATCCACTAAATGTAGAACAAATTATGGAGCAAAATTTAATTTTATTGGCATAAAAAAACTGAGGATGTTCCCAAATTTTTTTTGAATGATAGACAAATAAAAATTTTAAATTATTTATATATTAAAAAAAAAAATCAGGTTAGGGTGGTCCTGGGACCACCAAGACCACCCTGGCCTTAAGGTGGCATCACCCCTGGCAATTACAAGTCCAACGACAATCATTTCTAGAAAAATAAATTTTAAAAATAACTCATTAAATAAATTCATTTAAAAATGTAATACGAAAATTTTGGACATAAAAAAAATTTTAAAACATTTTCACAACACTCTTATTTCATTTTATTTTGACCTATGATTGATTGTCACCTCAGTTATTGTAAAAAATAAAATGTTATTAGCATTTTAGTTTGTCTATAAAATAATTTAACTTATACTGTGGAGGAACGAATCTTTTCCCAATTATGTATTGTCCGCTTTGGGATAGGCAAGGTCGACCCTTGCTCCCACCCGCACGAATTTGCTCAATCCCATATCGGAGAGAGACGCCTCCCACCCACATGCCTTAGCCAGTTAAAAAGTCACTTATGCAATCAGAGGTGATGTGTAATGAGCACGGGGTAAGTACAATGACATCAAAATCTTCCTTTCTTCCCGAGGGGCTAGAAAGAATAATCTCGAGAGGCTATTGTAGGGGTATTGGGCCCAGGAGCTCATTATCTATGTCTATATTAGGCCTAGGGCCCAATCCGAGAACATGAAGTTGTCCAATGAGGAGTAAACATTGTCAACGGAGTCTGTATTAGTAAATGAAGAAGTTATTTTTGGTCATAAGGACCTTTGAGGGTGGTCCGAGGATGAATGCCTCCTCAGCTAACCAAAGCCAAGGTCCAAAGGGGTGGTCTGTTGTCCAGGAGAACGTTCTAGGAAATTCTGTTGATACGGATAAACATTACAGAAACATAGAACAGGGGAGAGTTCTAAAATATCTAAAGAGAAAGCTGCTACGACCGCATTAAATGCTTTGCAGCTAACCTTCTAACCGCATTAATGTGAAAGTGATACCTGAACAATGGTTTTTAGCCTTACAGCTACTACACAAAGACTTTAGGAAGGTGCTGATGGGATAAGTATCAACACCAACTATCTGGCCTACACATGGAGGGTAGAGATGAAAGGGGAAGATAGTATAAAAGAAGAAGGAGGCAGTGAGAGAGGGGGATCGAGAAATTAAGAAAAAAACACTATAGCAGTCAAGAACTAAATCTGTAATCCAATTGGAGAAAAATATATAAGAACTGATCTCTTCGGATTTTGCCAAGTACGATTTTCTTAAGTTTAAATCAGTCTATCTTCCTTTTCTTGTCACCTGAATCCATTCTATTTGTTGTCCAACTCATTAAACCCCAATTTTCCAACCCACTCTCTACAAATTCATTGTATTGGGTTTTTTGGGCCTAAGTTCACCCATCACTTGGACTAGGGACTCAAATTAGGTCCTTACACATACCTATGTGGTAGTTAGATGTAAGGGCAACAAGGAAAGTTGCTAGAGAAAGGAGCCAAATTTATTGAACAAAGAAATCCATTGGAATTTTTTTTTTTTTAATTTACATCCCTATCTTTACATGAAATGATAATTATTAAATAGGACACCCATGGCCGTTAACAAACTCTGTGATAGAAATTAGGACAAATCAAACCTCAAATCTCTTTAGCGCCATATTTTATTTTTGGATATTTTAACAAACTTATAATAATTGTAGAAAACCAATAATAAAAATATGAATAGCAATAACATAATACCAATAACAATAACAGCAATACTAATAAACATAAACTTGTTTATATTTTTTCTGTTAAAAAGCTTATTCTAACTAAAATTTGTGAGAATAAAAGTATTAATTATTATGTATAAACTTAACATAAATAATTTGAACTTGGTGTATTTTGAAAGAAAAAAAATCATAACAACTATTTTTTTTTTAAATGAACACAATAATTATCATGTATATTTTAAATTTGTAGGATATGGCATAGTGCGTTTTAAGATAAAATTTAATAAGGTGTTGCTAACTTTTATCCAAAGTTAGGGATCAAGGTCATGGTTTCTAAAACCGATACAATTCTCAGTTCTCGGTTTTAGAGCTTTTTACCAAACCAATTGGTGCTCGGTTCTCAGTTGAACCAATTGAACTGTCTAGTCTGGCTTTTAAAACTATAACTAAGATCAAAGTAACTCTTTTAAGAGTATTAGTATTGTGTGTGGAGTACCTTAACACTTATATGTCATTTTTATCTTTTTTTTTTACGCTACAAGCTTTTTGCACTATGCTTAGTTGTTTATATATAGATAAAAATTGAACCTCTTGAATGGGTTTTTTTTTTTTTTTTTTTTTTTTTTTTCATTTTATATTTTCTTTTTGTTTGATCTAGGGTGTAGAGTATTTATATAATCTCAGTCATTTGAAGAGTGAGTATATTCTAGTGTTATTAAAACCAAACCATACCATTGGTTCAACCACAAATTCCGTAAACTGTGAATTACTCCGTAAACTATGAATTACTGTAGGAATTCCTACTCTAAGGCGTTTAATCTCAAGAAATTGAAATTATAAGCCCTAGAGGTTAAGATTTAAATCAAATATCTTAGTGATGCTAAGCCTTAGGGATTGAATTCCAAGGTATTTGGAATTTTAAGCAATATGAGTTGAATTCTGAAATATTGGGAATTGCATGCATTAGGTGTTAAATTCAAAGATCTTAAGAATTTTAACCAAGAGGAATTCAATCCCAACAAACATGAATTATAAGCACTTGAGGTTTAGTTTTACAATCTTGGTAATTCTAATCACAAGGGTTTTAACCCTCAGAAATGGAATTTCTAAAGGGCTGTTTGGTTCACTAGTTTTCATGACTCAATTCTCTGTTTCCATAACTCAATTCTCAAAAATGGTGGGACCCATAGCAAAAAGGTTGTTTGGCAAACGATAACTCTGTTTCCATCACTCAATTCTCTACTTTTTGAGTTATGAGTTGTGGAAACTGAAAACAATTTTTGGCTATTTTCAGTTTCCAATTCTTTGTTTTCAATGGCAAACTTGTAAATAGCATTACACTACCGGTCCCACAGTCAGACTTTGCTCCCTCTTTATCTTCTTTTCTCTTTTTTTATCTTTTCTTTTTGTCTTTCACGGGTCTGGGACAGACCTACTCTTCTCCTTCTTCTTCTTCTTTTTCTTCTTCTTTTCACTTTCTGGGTTTCTTTTCTATTCTCCTTTCTTTTCTTTTCTTTTCACGTTGGTTTTTGGGTTTTTTTTTTTTTTTTTTTTCCTTTTCCTGGGTTCGGTCTCCTCGGTGTTCTTCCTTTTTTTTTTTTTTTTTTTTTTCACTGGGTTCGATGATCTGGGTATTTTTTTTCTTCCTTTCTTCTTTCACTGGTTCGGGTTTGTGGGTACTGAAAAAAAAAAAAAAAAAAAAAAAAAAAAAAAAAAAAAAACTGCACCAGTGACAGGTATAGGGCCCACAAATAGTGTGAAAAAAATTGAGTGATGACATTTTAGTGATGGAGTCAAACGGGTATTATTAATAGAGTGGTGGGTGATGAGTGATGGGTGATGAGTGATGAGTAATGAATGATGAGTGATAGAAATTGAGTGACGGAAATTGAGTAATGAAAAAGTAGGAGCCAAACAGCCTCTAAGCACTCAAGGTTTAATTTTGTGATTTTGGTAATTTTATGCAAGAGGAATTTAACCCTAAGAATTGTGAATTCTAAGCAATAGGAGTAGAATTCCGCAATCATAAAATTTTAACAAGGGTTATTACCCCTAAGAAATGGAATTTCTAAGGACATGAGGTTTAATTTTGAGATATCGGCATTTGCAATCTCAATGAAGAATCAATATTAAATGAATATATGAAAAATAAAACTTGCATCTATTCATGTTAAGAAAACACACAATGATTGGTTTTTTTTTTAATACATTTCAAGTTAATTCTTCATCAAAGTGTACTAAATCTCAAAGTAATTGTCTTTTACTCCAAAGCCAAAGGCTATCATAAAGTGACTTATATAAATAAAATGTTAACATGTCCTATTTGGTACCTAATCCAAAGCCAAAAGAAAAAAAAATAAAAAATCAACTTTGATGACAAAAAAGATAACCTATTGACTACGACAATGAGAGAAAAATAAGAAGAGAAATTGTAAATTAAAAAATTTGTGTGGAACTAGCTCATTTTGGGCAATTGGGTTTGGTTTCTCAAAATAAATATAAAAAATAAAAGCTCATTTGATTAACTTTATTGAAAATACTCTAAATTATGTTTTACTCACCAAAACTAAATTTAAAAAAAAATAAAAAAAAAAAACTTTATTCTTAAAACTAAATTTGTTCCCTGTTTTTCTTATCTATATTAACCCAAACATACAGAAATAAAGAAAATAAGAGTTCCAAAGTTTAAATATATTATTGTCAAGAAAACAAAATCATTAATAGGATTGATACTAGTTGTTGTACCTAGATTTTGACCGCATTCAGCATTATCCCCACAACCATTGAGGGTTCTCACTAGGTGACATGTGTTTATTGTAAAACGTGTGACAATGTGTACAACACTAGGGTTATGTGGGTGTGTGTGAACTTCCTTAATTTTTTTTCATTTTAAGGAGTCCGCACCAATTTTTAGAATTTCAAGTTGTGTTTGATCATCTAAATCTAATTGATTTTATTATCTAAATTAACTAAGAAAACCCTAAGGGCCCCTAGGCTAAAATAGAAAATAACAAAATGGCTCGAACAAAAAGACATGGATCTAGAAGCTTAGATACTTGTAGGAAAGGTGTTAAACATCCTACCACGTTTATCCAAAATGATAGTATCTTGATTTGAATTTAATATTAGATCTCACAATTTAAATTACAACTAAGGTATTTATCTTTTTTTTTTTTTTTTATATAGAGAAAAAGGTATTTATCATTTTATTTTAAAAGAATGGATGTTGTGCATTTGCATAAGTGATAAAAGGAAGCAAGCTTATCATAGGGTACATATGAGCATGTAGACATGTGCAAAATGCATGAACATATGAACGATTTATTCTAGGAATACAAATTACATTCTTAAATTAAATATAGCTACTGCAAAACAATGATTTAAAAGGCATTTTTGTGACCTAAAAGACCTTTGTGCAATTTTTGGAAGTTTTAGAGGTCATTTTGTAATTTTGAAAATCTTGGAGTCAGATTGCAATTTTAGAAGAGTTTAGGGTAAAAAAATGTAATATTGTGAAATTTGGAGCGTTAATATGCAATTTGGAAAAGTTTTTGGGTTGAAAATGAAATTTTATGAAAGTTGAGCTGTCAAAATGCAATTTGGAAAGATTTTGGGTAAAAAAGAGTAAATTGGAAAGTTTTGGGGTTGGAATCGTATTTTCAAAAAATTGAGTCACAATGTAATTTTACAAAAGTTTAAGGGTTAGAATGTGATTTGAAAAGTGAAAAGGGTCAGAGTTTAATTTTTGTGAATCAGAGGTTATCTCAGTTATTTTATTAAATTTTTGGGATTCAAAAATTGTAATTTTTTGAAAATTGGAGGGTTTGAATATAAATTTGTCAAAAATGTAATTCTGCGAAAATTAGAGGGTTAAAACGCAAATTTGGGTTGGTTCAAGAATGGACCTGAGCTGATGGGTTTGAATTGAGTCCATTGGGTTTAGACGCTGAGCTAATGGACCAAATAGGTAGGGTCTAACTCGGCCCAGCTCTCCTCATCTCCTCAGCCGATTTCCCACTTCCCTCTGGAAACTAGAAAGTAGAAACTTCCTTCAACCTCTCTCTCTTTCTCTTCAAAAATTTTCTCCTCTCTCATCAACGAACCTCTCACTCTTACTCTCAAACTCTCATCTTCTCTCAAATCAAACTTACTCTTCTCTAAAACCTTAACTTCATGGCCGAAGCTAGCCATAGCCACTCTCTATCTCCCATTGTCTAAACCTAAACTAAAACTAGACCTCCCTCTCCGTGGCGGAAGTTTCTCAAACCCGTGGCATTTAAGAGATTGGTGCATGGACATCCAAGGGTGACGGCAACTTGGGGAAGAAATCTATGTAGGATTTCGCCGACTTGCTTGATGCTAATTTCAACAACTTCTAGGGTTCCACTGAGGAAAATTTAACTTTTATGTAATTTGGTTTTTTTTTTTTTGAAATTTGTGTTCTTGTATGAAGGGAAAAAAATGACATCATTTTTTTTTCTTAACAGTAATCGATTTAATTGATACTGTTCTAGAATTTCGTAATTTAACACTCCGTTTTTGGTTATTTCTCATGTTTTATGATTTTTCGGTTTATTTATGTAAAAGTATAGGTATATGGGATGATTCACAGTTTAATAGAACTAGTCGCTAACATGTGCGATGCACGAGCTAGTTTTAAATAAAATGTTAGCATGTTGAGGTTTGAACATCTCTCTAATTTCAATTATTGAAAGATAAATTGGCTGTAATATTAGATGAAACATGTAATATTACGAAATAATATTAAATATGAAATAAATACAAATGTTATGAAGTAATAAATTACAATAATCATAATGTGCTTTTACATTTAGTTTAATAAGTATTAGAAAAGAACCCATACAATGCACGGGAATGCTACTAAATTGTTTTAATTAAAAATAAGTAAAAATTATATTCATAATAGAAGGACATGAAATTGTGCATAAAGGCAAAAAATTTCCTTTGTTCCTATATGTCTTTAGTATCAAAATCAAAAATCCATTAACACCAAATTGTGTCCCAAATAGCTTAGTCATTTGCTCGTGTGACAGTGTTGTACTACTCCTAAATGGCACATACACCACAAAATCATTTGATTGCTTGTTTAGCCAATCAAACAGCAAGGCATTCTTGGACAAATTACCTGATTGTGTTACTATTGGACCAACTGGGTACACTGGTCTTTTTAATACATAAACAAATAATTTATCATCTCCCAAAGCCACAACTATTTTAGGCTGAAGTATCTCCCAACAGTTTTTTATTTGCACATATTGGGAAAATGTGTCAATACCATGTCTTTTTGCTATGGCTTTTTTTTCAATTTCATTTATTTCATGTGTTCCACTAAATATTCAATGTATTCATTATATTTAAAAAATGTTTAAGTAAAGTTGTATCGTCAAATAACTAAATATAAGAGTTTAATTCCTCTTGTTTCAATTTAAAACCAAATTGTGCATAAAAGCAAAAAAGATTCCTTTGTTCCAATACGTCTTTAGTACAAAAATCAGAAATCCATTAAAACCAAATTGTGCATAGAAAATCTTAGAGATTGAAAGACAACTTTAAAGTGTTTTTTGTATCTTCTTCCTTTGTTGTTTTGTGGTAGTCCCTGAATATGCCCTTTTGTTTTCCTTAAGTACAGATGTTAGTGTGAGTTACACATTGTTTTGAACATCAAGTTTTTGAAATTTTGTAGAATCACCATCTTCTTCAATTGATAAGTTGTTGCTACATTTATTTGAAGTATCACTGATGTAAGCCTGGCAATAGAACAGGTTGAGGAATGTATTATAATATATACATCTTAAATATCATATTTGTAATTTTGCTAAATTAAAGAATACTTACTTCTGTCATTTTATCAAGTTGAATTGTTTTGTCAGTTTATACAAAAGAGTTTAAAAGTTTCTTGACGGTGTAGAATTCTCATCCATAGTTGAGATTATAGTCATTTAATTGTATTTGGAAAACAAATTGTTTTCCTTTCAGATTTTTTATTTGTACAGGAAGGATGACTTCATCGAGCTCCTAACAAAAGTAACATTTTTCAAATTGTACACTCAAGTAAAGTTTAGTAAATATTAAATACTAATTTTATCTTCTACATTCTCACCTCTAAAGATTTGTTCAAAAGGTCCTTGGCTGATACGTTGAGTAATTTTTCTGCTTCTAAATCAAATAAAATGAATATGGCCATTCCTGAGCTATCTTCAACCTTTAATTGAATTCTATACCTGATAAAAGAAATGACATATATAATGTTTATATCATATTAGTTAATGTGTATTTTAATATAAAAAGTAAACATTTTCATTTTGTGTACCTTGGGATTGGGAAGCATGCCTTTTTGTTGCAATTGTCGCACCATAAAAATTTATCTCTTGACTTCACCTTTTTACGACATACTTCACAAGAGATAAAGTACCAACCAAAATTATCTATGTCAATGTTTATAATCTTTCCTTGATAGGTAAAGATAGTTTCCTAGAAATTGAATTTAATATCAGCCAATTTATAATTTTTTAGTTAAATTTTGTAAAAGCAAGTCTATAGTACATAAAGCAATGTTAAGGACACAATGTTATTGTTGAAGGTATATTTTTTTCTTACCTCATTATCAGAGTCCCACATAATTTTTTTTATTTCACTTATGCTTCTTCTGTTGATGTTCATCTCTTCTTGAATTGTTAATTGCGGTTTGAATTGCTTTGGCATTTGTATTATTGGTTGGTTATTTTCCACCAGCCTATAATATTACATCAAGATATTAGACATGGTATTGTAGAGACTGTAAATATATTAAAAATGTGAATCCAAAACAAAGCACTTACTAATCTTTGAATTCAGCAGTCTCAAGAATGTCCAAATCCATATAAACTCTCGTTCCACTTGTTGACGATAAGTTATACTCTCCTGCAATACACGGGATTCATTAGGAAAAAAAAGTACATTGAAGTTTAAATGGAATCATTACTGTAACAGAGAGAGGTCTAGATTAGAGGGCATAGTATCTTGTAAACATGTAGAATACAGAGGTAAATAATCTACCTTTGTTGTGGTAGATATAGATGCTAAAGATAATGACATTTGAGTAAATGTTTGTCACATTTTGAAAACCGAAGGACCCCAAAAACCATGCTCTTGAAACGGATTAAAAAAAAAAAAGAGAGAGAAAAACCTCTCTCAACAAAGAAATATGTAAAGGGAGGGAATGAATCCCCCAACACTACGTGATGAATATCTTTTTAATTCTTATACATTGAAATGATTTTTCTCAACTGAATAATTTGGAGACATAATTATCTTGATTCATCATAGGTACAGTACACTGGGACAGAAAGATTAATTTCAGACACAATAGGCAGAATTGAAGAAGAATCTATAAAAGCTTAAAGGGAAAAAAGAAGAATTGCGGAGTTGTCTTTACAAAAGATTGATACTGAAAAGATTGATTTCTTATGTAGTTGAGAAGATGGTTATAAAGAGAAATAGAAAAGAGAAATAAACTTGCCTTTAAAAGTCTTGACAGTCAAACATGTAGCAATTATGATAAAAGGGCCTGGATTTTCAGTAAAGAAGCTCTCCTCAACTTCATTTGCAATTGATCCCCAAAGTATAAGCTTTATTTCATTTCCTCTGTTCAAATTTTCCAATGTTACAATGTAAGTTCATATAATATAAGTGCATGTATTGAAAATAATTAAAAAAAAAAAAAAAAAAAAAGACATACTCTATAGTCATGACATTTATGTTTCTCATCAAGACATTTGATCCTTTGATGCAAGGTTGCTCAATTGGTCCAACACCAATCATATTTGCAATGATATCTAGGCATTACAAAGATGTGGATGTAATTATTTTCATATATAACAATAATATAATGCATAATTATTAAAAAGATTAGTATAACGCATAATATATATAGAGATACCTGATAGTTGGACATGTTTATTAACACGTTCATGTATTTTATTGTAGTCAACAAATTCAAATTTATGACACGGTATATCAACATCAGTCTCCTTTATTTCCTTAATGCTAGTTTTCAATGTGAACATGATCTTGATGTCATTGTCTACTAGTCTATATAATGCATTGCCATCAACCACTTGAAAATAAGAGAGTTCATACAATTTTCCTTCTTGCAGAAGAGGCTTGAACTTTTTAGCAATATTATTTCGAATGATTGCATGTATTGAATTATTCTGCAAGTAAAGTGCATCAATTTTATATAGATAGAGTTCATGGTATATATAATGATCGAACAATATTAAAAGCTACAGAAGAAAAACAAACCTGTTCATCGATTAAGATCATATCTAAACTAATAATATCATTAGTTTTTGAGTTGATTGCATTCCACATCCTGGATATTTTGATCTTGACTTTCCAATTTTCTTTGTGTTTGTCTATACAAAGCTGATTAAAGAGAGAATATTGCATCATCTTGGATCCCTACCTGTATAGATTAATAAATTTGAAAGTTTATAAAAATTCTATCTTTCATTTAGATACTTCATAGAATAAAACAAAACAAAACAGTATAACAAAGACACCAAAAAGTAATTAGCTTGTTAAAGATAAAAAATAGTAATTAGCTTGTAATTCAATCATCTTATAGACATGAAATTTAACAAAACAGTAAGCATATATGAAGTGTCCAAATCAATTTGGATGAGATAAACAAAAAAATAAACAATATATAAAATTACGTTACCTTTATTAGTTGGTTTCTTGAGTTAAAGATTGGTAAAAACTTCTTTATAGACAATATTTTTTGTTTTAGACTTTTTTTCAGTTTCATTGTTAATGATGAGGAATTTTAGTCCATTTCTGCTTGTAACTCTGGACACAGCAACATACAATTGCCCATGACTAAAAACAGGTTTTGGCAAATACACTCCAACATGTTTCAATGATTGTCTCTTGCTTTTATTTATAGTCATTGCAAAGCACACTGAAATTGGAAATTGTCATCTCTTTAAAACGAATGGCCATTTTGAATCACTTGGAGATAATGTTATTCTTGGAATGAACACACGTTTGCCTATATTAGTGCCAATTATGATTTCTGCTTCTATCACCCATGTAGCCAATCTTGTTATAATGAGTCTTGTTTCATTACAAAGTTCTTCATTCTGATTCAGATTTCTAAGCAACATTACAGGCAAACCTATTTTTAATGTTAGCTAGTATAACTCAAAAAAAAAAAAAAAAAAAATGTGTTAGCTAGTACAATAAGATTTATATAACAATAGCTACCATAATATATATATATATATATATATATGGAAAATGCTAATGAATATATTATTAATGAGGACACACACACACTCTCTCTCTCTCTCTCAAAAAGCACAATATATGTTTCTCTTATCATAATTGTGGGTTTGGATTCACGTTTGTGAGCATTTGCGTTTTCACTTTTTAACGTTTTCTCCACCCCCCCCCCCCTTTTTTTTTTTTGTTTCATACGTTTCAGGGAGACCATTATCACTGTCACACCTGTAGCAGAACTGTGTGTGTTCATAGGACCCACAGCCACTTTATTTAGAAAAAAAAAAATTAAAAATGGGTCCTACAGCACTGTTTATACATTTAAAAATTATTTTGCTACAGTGTTTTCAGTTTCAGCAAAAATAAGTTGTATCCAAACGGACCCAAAAGTGACATCTCTCTCAAGGACATAGCCAAGATTTTAGCTATGGGAGGGGAGGCGAGAGGGGGCAAACCGGCAAAGTTTAGACTAAGAAAAGACACAATTATTTTATAAAACATTTTAAATCAGTTATTTATCAAAATGGAATTCGGCTTTTATTTTTTAAAAGTTTGAAAATAATCTATGATTGATGTTATACTAAATTTGTATCAGATTTTGTTTCAATGTACTTTTTTTTTTTTTTTTTTGCGGAACTTATTTTTGACAATATTTCGTCATATAGTTATAATAGAAACAAAAAATGTAATTATTAGTACAATCACTTTAACAACAAGTTGATAGATTGTTAATGTTAATCTATTCACGAAAAAAAAAAATAGACTGTTGATCTTTTAATCCTTTTCAGCCATTTTGTACCAAGAATAAAAAGGAAAGAACATGAGTACTTCAGATCTACCACCATTGCATAAACAATTTGAAGGAAAAAAAGAATAAGAAAAAAGAAATATACACCTACATATGCATATAGAAGATTGATGATGCCCATTTTGGTAAGCCCGGTAGAAGGAAGAAGCCTAACAATATGGGCAGAGAAAAGTTAGTGAATGGATAGAAAAAAACCATCATGCGCAAGTGGTAGGAATAATGGATCGTAGGTCCATAAAATAAACAAATGGGTATTGAGGAAGCAAACGGGCCTAAAGGAGCCTGGAGAGAGAGAAGTAGCAAGCCCATGAGCAGTATGAGATGTAGAAAAGTGAGAATAGGTTACAGTAAGTTCAAAGTAATGCAAGTAAAGAAAGTAAGGAGCTAATGGAAAGCGTATGAGTTCCAAGGATGAAGGATAAAGTAATTGGGTTAGGGAAGCACAAAGGAGTTAGTAAAAGCCCATGGGAACGCAGAATTAGAAAAATGGCCGAGAATGCCCAAAGAAAGCAAATGAGCCAAGGATGCACAAGAAGAAATAAATGGGACAAAGGAGCCCACAAATAATGTAACAAAAAAGCCCAAAATGGCATGAGTATGAATCCAATGACCATATTGAGTCATCGAGAGAAGAATAAGCAATAGGCCCAAAGAGGCCCAGGTTTGGGTTAAATGACATCACAGCAGAAATGACAGAGTGGTACGGTAGGAAATGGTAGCAAGACTACGGAAGGAGTAAAAGAGTGGGCTGAAGGAAGAAAGGCCCACAATCCAGCAAAGCCCAGCCCCTAAAGGGAGCAGGCCATAAAGAACGAGAAATTAGAAAATAGCTGACGCCATAAGAAGTCAAAGATGGGCGGCAGAATGTGCAAACGAGCTTCCAGACCACGGCAAACGCATGAGCAGCGGGCAAGTTTTGGACATACATAGAAAGGGAGCACGCGCAAGGCCCAAACATCACCAGCATGTACCCAGCCAATACAGGAATTGGTAGTTCATGGGTCAAAGGTAAGAGAAGGCATGGTCTGGCGGTAGGGAGAGGGGAAAACCTATTCTAGGGTTCCCACTCAAGCTCTTTTGGGGGAAAATGTCCTACTGAGATGACATACTGCCCAAAAGAAGTCAGGATGAGTTGGAACCATTAGGTGCATGCCATAAGGGATAGGGAGAGAGAAAGCACCCACACCGTAGCAGGTAGGAGTGCCACGGTAAGTAAGCAAATAGAATAATCTTCTTTGTCTAGTAATGGGGAGTGGTGCAGCCAACGCAGGTAAGTAGTGGTGGCTAGACAGTTGACAAACCAATGGTGGTTGGACAGTTGACAAACCAGTGGTGGTCGACAAGGACACCTGGACCAGACAAATGTCATTAAAGGCTAAAATGGTAAAAGCCAGTCACGGCAGGCATTATATAAAGGACTTTTGTCGTGCATAGTAAAAAGGGGGATCACTGTCAGGGGCAATAGTAACCACTAAGGCAGAATTACAACATCACTAGATAGATAAACACTGAGAGAAGAAAAAGAAGGAAAAAGCATTAGAAATAACGAAAATGGAGAGCATAGAATGGCAGGCATGCACCAATAGGTTAACCCTTTCTCTCCCTTTAAAAGGCCTACTCTCTGTCAGAGGCAAAGAATTCTTTTGGGCACAAGCCATTTAGGCCTATTCCCTCAGAGTGGGTAATTTCCATGACAAGATCATCTTGTGAAGTTACCCACGTTGAGGAAGTGGTTTACTCCTTGGCCTTAGTCCCGTAACAGAACTAGACGCGGTAAACTAATTATCTTTCTTCTTTTATCAATTATTGCTATCATCTCTTCTTTTATCATTGCTATTGCACTCATAACGTGTTCTTTTCCCTTGCTTTTAAGTAAAGATTTCTTACTTATTCCTGCCCAACTGTAATGTATTCCATTATTATTGTTGCATTGCCTTTATCTGCCATGGCTTCTCAGTAGCAATTCTGCCAGCCATAAGCATGTGACTAAAGTTTTGGTAAAAATGGTATATTTTGTGCATAAGCCAGATCAAAGTGAGTTGCAGTTGGACCGGTCCCGACTCTCTCATCCAAGACATTTGGGCCATAATATGACAGGAGATAGTACTGCCCAAAATCACAAAAAGGCCCACCACATTTAAATTGGTGACTCCGCTGGGGAGTTGGGAAGTAGATAGGGATAGAAGCCCTCGTAGACAAATGCCCCCAAGATCCAGGACGACGTGAAACATGAGCGTCGTGCCTTCACAGGTAGAATCTAGGCCAACAACGCCTTACCAATAGCAACCTGACCAGACAGAAGGTGTTAACAAAATGGGGGCTGAACCCCAACCATAGCCAAGAATCCCCACTGACAATGCCAACGTCTTCATTGAGGTGTTGCAGCATTCGCAACAGCAAATAATGGAAGAAATTCGTCAGTTGAAAATAGACAAAATAAAGGAGAAAGGAAGCCAACATGACCCGGAGCATGCAGCAGACAGAGAGGAGATACCAGTAGGAGATGTCTTGCAGAATGCAAAACAACGTTTCATCACTATGGCCGAAGTAGCAGCCCTCCTAGAGCAGGAGAGGGCCAGAGTACCTAAAGAGAGATTCTATGCATGAAGACCTCCTTACCCACTAAAGGTACTCAACAAACCATACCCCAAGAGATATGAACCACAGGCCTTTGCGTAGTATGATGGCAGGAAGGGAAGTGCCGTTGAGCACGTGAGCAAGTTCATTGATACTCTTGGCCCTTATGCAGCAGACGAGGACTTATGTCTTTAGGAGTTTTCCAAATCACTATGCGACCGGGCATAAACCTGGTACATTGGCCTAAAGCCAGGATCAATCCCAACTTGGGATGACATGGTCAATGTATTTTGCACTAATACTTCCATGGAGAAGAAACAGTGACGCTAGCAACCTTGCAAGCAACCAAGCAAAGAAATGGTGAGGATTTAATGGAGTAAATCAAAAGGTTCAGGGATATAGCACTCAATTGCTATGATCATTGTGAAGAAAGGATATTGGTGGAAATGTGTATGACAAATATGATCAAGAAATACAAAGCAGTCTTGGAAAACTTAGAAATCTCCTAGTTTGCATAGTTGTTGCAAAATATCAGGAAGACTACCCAGTCGGTGAAGCCAAGTTCCGACAAAAGAAACGCTTCATAGGTTATGGCAGTATCCACTGGTGAACAAAGAAGGAAAATTGATGGAAGGGAATATGATATTCCCCTACCAATACCATGTACCCCAAAGAAGTTAGATGTGTTCCTAGACAAGTGGATAGCAGACGGAGTCTTTAAGCCTAATTAAGTTTGTAGAGAGCCCACAGAGGAAGTGTGGAGGGACCCACGCTTCTGCTATTTGCACAACTACATGCAACATCCTATTTCAAAATGTTGGGCACTCCGTAGATTGGTACACCGCAGGATCAAAAAAGGAACTCTAGAACTATCCTAACAGGAAGTTCAAAAAAACCTACTCCCAAACCACAAAGGGTGTAGAAGGGGTAGTAATTTGTGTTGATCTAGGGGAGGATGAAAATGAGAGTCCTGCCCTACCTACCGCAGCAATTACCACCTTGCAGAAGAGTTCCAAGTTAAAAAATTTGTTCGACTAGTTAGGGCTCATAGCAAAGGAGCGAATGATAGTTATAGAGGCCCTGGTGAGCATTGCCTCCAAGGTAGGGATAGAATGTCTAACGGCTGAAGTTGCAGGGGACAGAGCGCTCCTACAGGAGTCAAGTGAAATCAATTTTAGTAATGAGGAGATGGAAGTAGGATACTCGGATCACAGGAGGCCCCTTTATTTGGCAGCATCTATAAATCAAATTCCCATCAAAAGAGCTTTGGTGGACACGAGTGCTTCAATAAATCTTATCCCACTGAGCACTCTTCAAGCAGCAGCAATTTCAAAAAGAAAGATTTAGGGGTGCCCAATGGAAGTGACAGGGTTTAGAAGAAGGGGCGAATACACCGCAGGCCATATCCAGCTGTAGTTAAAAGTAGGTCCCATAGGTTCCCTAGCTCAATTCCATGTTGTAAAAACGGAAGTCTCGTATCATGTGCTTTTTAGGGAGGCCATGGCTACACAAGCACCAACTAGTCCCATCCACTTATCACCAGTGCGTGAAGGGAAGATTGAATGGCAGAATAATACGCATAGCAGCAAATCCATTGCCATTTGAGTAAGCAGAAGCTCATCTAGTAGAAACTATATTCTATGACCGATAGGCACCATCTGGAGAGAATTCAGTATCAAAACCGCGAGGCACCTTCGTACCCAGGTGGGAAATTGTCCAGAGCGACCCTGAACCGGATCTAAAGGAGTTACTGTCACAGAAGAAAAAAAGGAAGGAAGCACCCGTTGCAAAGTCAGATGACACACTGTAATGTGTCAGGGTCCGAGGCCCTGATGGTAGGATTGTATACAAATTATGAAGGTGCGTGGGGCCCATGTGCAAAATGTGAGCGGGCCCCAGACAAGAGTGGTAGCACAAAAGCATGGTGTGCTGCATGGCTCAAGAAGGTTTGGAGGAAGAAACTAGCAAAGAAATAGACGAGGAATTTATGGCAAAAAAAGACACACAAGTTGTGGCAGAAGAAAAGTTTAAGGAAATTAACTTGAGACCTAACCCACAAGAACCAAGACTCATCTCGATTAGTTTAAGAATGTTAGGAAAGGAGAAATCAGAGTTGATACTGTTGCTAAAAGAATTCAAAGATGTCTTCGCATGGGATTACAGCGAAATGCCAAGACTGGATCCTGGGCTAGTAGTGCGTACATTAAATATGGACCCTGAAGCCAAGTTGGTGGCCTAGCCTGCCAAGATATTCCACACCGAGATAGAAGGGCAAATAGTTAAGGATTCATTAAGCCTATTCAACACCCGTGCTAGTTATCTAACATAGTACCAGTGAAGAAGAAGAACGGGTAGATAAAGTGTTGCATAGATTTCAGAAATCTCAACAGAGACTGCCCAAATGACGAGTTCCCATTGCCAAACATGGATTTACTGATAGATTCTATGGCAAGAAGCGCTATATTTTCATTCATGGACGGGTTCAGTGGGTACAATCATATCAAAATGGCGCCAAGGGATGCAGAGAAAATTGCTTTTAGAACACCCATAGGCAACTTTTACTACACTATGATGCCTTTTGGGTTAAAAAATGTAGGCGCAACTTATCAACGGACAATGACGGCTATATTCCATGACATGATGCATCAGGAACTAGAGGACTATATGGATGACATAATGGTAAAATCAAAGAAGCGAGAAGAGCACGTACAAGCTTTGAGAAAGGTGTTTGAGAGGTGTAGAGCTTTCAAATTGAGAATGAACCTTCTCAAGTGCACATTTGGATTGTTCTCTGGAAAATTCTTGGACTTCCTAGTTCACAGTATAGGAATAGAAGTGGACCCAGCCAAAGTTACGACCATAGCAACCATGAAACCTCCAACCACAGTAAAAGAGTTGAAGAGTTTCTTGGCGAAAGTCTCATATATTCGAAGATTCATCCCTGGATTGGCATCAATTACTTCTGCTTTCACCAAATTACTCAAGAGGGGGAAAAGTTTTGAGTGGGGAGAAGCACAACAGACAACCTTCAAAAGGCTACAGCAGATTATGATGAACATCCCTACTATGCAAGCCCCAATCCACAAGAAGAAATTGTTGCTTTACCTAGCCACCAACTTGTATGCCATAGGTGCATTGATTGCCCAAGAGGATGGAGGTGGCATTGAGCAACTAGTTTACTACATCAGTCGTGCCCTAAAAAATACAGAAACTCGTTACCCGAGGGCAGAAAAGGCATGCCTGGCTATTGTATATGCCTCACAAAGGAGACGCCATTATTTCTTGGCTTACAAAGTGTGGTTGATGACTAAGTCACACGCAATCAAAGCTCTGTTGCGGAAACCGATTCTCTCTGGCAGAATATCCCAATGGTTATTACAATTGTCACAATACGACCTGAAGGCGAGAACGCCCAAGGTAGTAAAAAGCCAGGCTATAGCAGACTTGTTGACATAGTTTCCAGAAGAAGAAGAATTCCCTCTGGATGATGAAGTCCCAGGTGAAGTAACCATGGCAGAAGAAGTCGAAGAGCAATGGGTAATGAAATTTGATGGTTTTCTACTACCCAATTAGGAGGAATGGGAGTAGTTTTGTATCATGAAGAAGACAAGGCTGTGACACTATCATTCAAATTAGAATTGTTCACACAACACGGTAGAATATGAAGCCTATCTAACTGGGTTACCCACAGCCCTCGAAATGGGAATCAAGCATTTAAGAGTAAT
Organism: Quercus gilva; assembly: GCA_023621385.1. NCBI lineage: Eukaryota > Viridiplantae > Streptophyta > Magnoliopsida > Fagales > Fagaceae > Quercus > Quercus gilva. The sequence goes on from CM042477.1 coordinate 50,120,671, forward strand.
GGGTGATTCAAACCTAATGGTCTGCCAGACCAAAGGGAGCTTCTCCTTAAAGGAACCTAGCCTAGCCCCATACAGAGCAATGGCCCAAAAGATGGAGGAAAAGTTTTCAACTTTTGAAATAAAACATACTCCAAGGACCAAAAATCAATTTGCAGAAGCATTGGCTGCATTAGGCTCACAAATAATTTTCGAAGGGGATAACACCAAGATCGAAGTCAGCAAGAGGAAAGGGTCTATTATTGAAATGTTGAAGGAAATGTTCCAAGAGGAACAATGTGAAAGAGAATGGAGGATTCCTATAAGGGAGGCCTTGATAAAGGAAGAAGACGCTGTAGAACTAAAGGTGCTAAAAAACTACACCCTGGTAAGAGGAGAATTGTATCGCAGGATGCCAGGTGGGTCTTGTCCAAATGCGTAGGGTGGAAGGAGGCCCAAAGAAAGTTGGAGGAAGTGCATGACAAGACTTGCGGATCCTACGGAGAAGTCAATCTTTATTGCAGACTTCAAAGGGAAGGCTTCTATTGGCCAAGTATGAGTAAAGACGCAGATCAAGTCCAAATCGAATGCGAGACCTGCCAACTTGCAACAGACAAAAATGAGAGTTACGCTGTGTTTACCAGCAAAGATTAGAGAAGTCCATTCACGCAGTACTTAACAAAAGGCATCCTACCACAAAAGCACAGTGAAAGATACAAGCTTAAGAGGTTGGCAACGTGTTACTTTTTGCATAACGCAGTCCTTTTCAAAAAAGGTTATGATGGGGATCCCTTAAGATGTCTGGGTCTTAAGGAAGCAAAAGGGATGATAAAAGAAGTGCACTTAGGAAAATGTGGGAAACACCAAGGGAAGAAAAGGTTTTACAGATTCCTGCTACAAATGGGTTACTACTGGCTTACCATGAAGAAAGATACAGCAGAATTTGTAAAAAAATGTCACAATTGCCAAGTACAAACCAACCTAATTCACACTCATTCGCAGAACTTACACAACATGGTCACCCTGTGGAACTTCCACACTTGGGGGTTTGATTTGGTGAGACCAGTTAACCCATTGTCACGTGGATACATATGGATCTTGGTGGCTACGGAATACTTCATAAAATGGGCAGAGGTAGTGCCACTCTGTAAAGCCACAAGAGGAGCAGTAGCAAACTTCATCAAAGAAAACATAATTGTGAGGTTTGGGGTATCCCACAGGATTATCAGTGACAATAGCACACCTTTTGTCTGGAATTCTACCAAGTCAAGCACCATCGTTCATCACCCTATTACCCTCAAGGAAATGGGCAAGCAGAGGCGACAAACAAGACCCTCATAAGGATCATCAGCAAAATGAGCCAAGAGTATACAGAAGGATGGACAATGGATCTGCCAGACGCTTTCTGGGCCTATAGAAATTCGCCAAAGTCAATCACTGGGTTTTCACCCTTTTCCTTAGTCTACAGGATAGAGGTAATGAGCCCGGCAGAAGTAATGACTTCGTCTTTGAGAGTTATGCAGATGCAGGAGAAGGAAAAAGAAAAGGAGGTCTTTGCGACAGAAAGGTATGAAGACTTAAAAGGGCTAGATGAAAGAAGGGAAGAGGCCCAAGAGCGCAGCCACAAATATAAACAAAGGATGACTGAAGCCTATGGCAGAATAACTAAAGAGAGAGTGTTCGCAGAAGGACAACTTATGTTAAAGGTAGCGAACTACGTCAAGCGAGACATGGTAGGACCATTTAAGTTTGCATCAAAATGGGAGGGACCCCTTGTGATAAGAGAGGCACATCCAAGTGGATATAACCGTCTAGCCTAGATTGATGGCAAGGACCTGATAGATCCCATCAATGGGAAGTGGCTGAAGTGTTATTATGCTTAAGAAAAAAAAAGAGGTTATGTAGTTATCCCTTTTGTTTAATGAGATTTATGTTTCCTTTTTTTTCCTTCAAGTGACTATGTCACAAGACAAGATTGTAACGTGCTTTCATGAGTATATAATGAAAAGGTACGAAGTATTATAAAAACATTCTATGTCATAGCAATAGCAAAAACAGTAACAAAGTGTAGCATCTTATAGTTACAAACTCAAACTGTGGCAGTCATATCAAACTTGTCAAATAAGTGCTATAGGAAATATAAAGTGTACTAGATAAGGTAGTAAGAGGAAAAAAAAAAGGGATCCACATCATCATCAACGAAGCCTAGAAATAAGAGGCTGATCTCCAAAACAGCTGGATCCACCAATGCTGGAAAGAAAGCGCTCACGATGACCCTCCAAGTCTGCCACCTCCTTCCTTAGAGCCTTGATGCGTGTATCAATGGCATCAATAGTAGGTTAAACCCTCCTCATGAAGAAGGCTTGGGCAATCTCACGAAGATAGTCCAAAATGAACTCCACAGCAAAGCCCACGCTAACAAGCTCCTGAACCGTAGCCTTCCACTACAGGATCCTCTCGGAGGAGACATTGTCAACAAAGTTATGCTCAATGTCATTCATCACGCTCCCTAGCGGCTTCAAAAAGTGCTCTCTAGCAAAATGGCCAAGGAGGAATCTTTGCATGAAGTCACCATGGCTACTGTAGACTGCCTTCAAATGAGAAGCATAATCCTCGGGAATTCTGAAGCCATGGAAGTCTCCAGAGGGATGCCCAAAACCCCAAAAGCCTGCAGGATCGAGGTCATTAACCTTAGGTTGATCAAAATGAGCAAAGAAGGCTGTGACCTCACTTACAGGGTCTGGAACTGTGCAGAATTGCTGCCCATCTCAAAATGAGAAGGGGCAGTAGGGAGTGGACCTATCAAGAAAACATGAAGCATGGTATGAGAAACCATGAGCTAACAAGAATGAACTCACAATGAAGAAGTGAAGAAAGAAATGAGGAAAAGAAACACAACAGGACCCGTAAGAGTAAAGGCTGTGGAGATAACAGGAACCGGTGCTGTGGGAATGACAGAAATTGATACCATAGGTACGGCAGAAACTGGTGCTGAAAATATGGAAGAAACGGGTGCTACAAGTGTGGTAGGAGAAGTGGCTGTGGACATCTCTATGTCTGCTGTAACTCCTGGGGCTCCTTAAAAGTCTGGAATCAGAGGAATGGACGTACAAAATAAAGGGAGACCACAGCAAAGGGGTGACACAAATATATATGCATAAAAAAAAATAAATAACAAAAAAAAAAAGGAGGGAGGAGGGAACTTAACAAGATAAGGAGACACATACCTATGAATTCGGCCTCTGCTCAGCACTTTCCTCTTCCTTAAAATTAGAAACCCTCTTCTTCATGGTGGGTTTGTCATCAAGATCCTTAAGAACATCCTCAGATCCTTCAAAAGACAAATCTGCATCAGGTCCACGTGTGACAGAGCTTGGAATGGAAGAAGGGGTAACCACCAAAGAAGAACCATCCTTCACGGCCTGAGATAAAGCTGCGAAGGGATCACTGGTAGAGATAACAAGAGGTGTGGCAGGAGAAGCAACCTCAGTCTGAGCAGTAACAGGAGGAATGGCTCCCTCTTGGGGAGTAAGTAGGTGTGCCTATGGAGGCAGAAATCTCCTTAGACGTGGAGTGATATATGGAGATAGGCTCAGGCTCGGCCTGGGAAACAAAAGAAAAAGAGAGAGAAAAAAAATGAGGAAGAAAGGAATGCATAACTATTGATGATGCAGAAAGAAAGGAAGGAGACGTACCTCAAGCTCAGGCTCATTAAGTAATATAGGATGGGTGGCAAATGCATCCTCCTTATGCAAGATTGCAAAAGAAAAGAAAATAGAAAATAAAGATGAAGAGATGAGTCAATAAATATATAAGGGTTAGCCGCAGGAAAGCCCTATAAAAACACAAAGAAGACAAAGAAAAATTAGAGATAACATGCTCTCCTCTTAGTAGTGGTGAACGCAGGAAAAGGAGATGTCTTTCTCTTACTGCCCCAGGTCTTACAAGAAGAGGGAGCATCAATAGATGGCCGCGGAGCAGCAGGTTTAGACTTGCTGGCTGTAAGGCGCCTACTAGAACAGGCACAAGCAGAAGGAGGAGGAGAGCTCTCTAAAACTATATTGCCCACCGAAGGGAGGTCACTCTTAAAAGGTACAATGTCTGAACAAGCCTCAGAAGAATCATCACCCTTCTTGGCGGACTTAGACTTGGTAGAACCCTTCTTACCTGGCACAGAAATGTTTGTCACATTTACTTTCTTCTCCCAACCCGTGGGATAGTCACAAGCATGCCAGAACCACCCTCTATCCTCCTTAACCCACTAAAAAATGGCACACCGACTCTGCTTCCTAGCATATGCCAACACAGATTTAAAGGGCAGAAGTAGCCGAGGGTTGGCAGAAATGACCACACTAAGCTCGTCGAGAGGAATAAGGGAAAACCCACGGCTACTCATCAATTCCTACTCAAATGAAGTCATCACAGTCTGCCAGTATCTGTGCATGGCAAGAGTACACATGCCCTCTCTCTGAGACCCTGGAATAGTAACCATACTGAAACGCTTGCTCCAGAACTCAAAGGCAGCGTGTCGTAGGAATGGCCGAACAGAAGTAGGAGACTCCATAAAGGAAAAAAGATCATCAGGAATATCCTGATTCAGCCCAAATTGTCTCCTTACCATGTTAGCAGGATAATGCATAAATCGAATGCTCTCGTCAGCCAGATAAGGCAACCACCCAACGTTGGTGGCTACCAAGTAAGTAATCCCCCTCTCCTTGAAACCGGTTAATTGGGTAGTGGTCCCGGCAGTGTCAACAAATGGACCCATAACAAAATCAATGCATGTGTAACCTGTACCTAAGTGACTGTATGCTCTCAAAGAAAACCTAACTCTTTTATCAAAAAACTCAATGGTAGGATGACCAATTGGCTTCAAACTAACCAAACGAAAAGCCAACAGAAAGTCAAACTCAAATCTACCACATAAATCGGTAATGACTCTCAGACACGACTAATATTTCTCCTTAGCAAAACAGACAGGCCTACACTTCGCCAAGTGCCTGGCACAATGCTTATACAATAAGTGCTACAAAATAGTACTGTGAACAAAAGAAGTGATTATGTGGCAAGAGCCTGCCTGATCCTCATCACTCCGCAGAATGTCCAACTAAACATACAAATCTCCCAAGAACACGGGAGCCAATGGCAGACTTACCCCAGCAGATATCTTAATAGTTAATCGAAAATATAAAGGCTTCACAGCATAGTGGGGATGGAAGCCAAAGATAAACTTACAAAGCCAGAACGTGATAAAGGCCACATGACGAGCAGCAACGGAGATCTTAGAGGAGGAACCGACCTAATATGACAACTTCGCATTGCCACTCATCCTCTTCTTTAACTCGGCCTCCACGACCTCTTCTTTCGGAGAAAGCTCCAAGGTGCTAGGTTCAACATCACCAAGGATGGGTAAAAGCAACTGGTTTGCCACATCTTCCAAAGTCACAGTGATCTCACCATAGGAGAAAAAGAAAGTGTGAGTGGTGGTACACCACCAGCGAACAAAATGGCGGAGGTTGAAGAGGTCCATATAGTTAGATAAGCAGTGGAATGAAACAATGGCCTTCAATACACCAGCCCGTTGTAGCAACCCCATAAAACCCGTGTCGGACAACTCCCTATATACCCATTCCTTCCAACCCAAAGCAATGCCTGATCCAAACTCGAAGAGAATAGGCACGGGGAGTGAACTGCCTTGGTAGATGACAAGGTCGGGAATCGAAGAAGCCAACAAAGCCCAAGAAATGTCTGTATTGCGACGGCAAAGAGCAAGCCACACACGGCCATGCGGCGGCAGTGTGTAATCACCAGGAACTTTTAGGACATGGGCATGGGTGTCATACCAAAAATCTATAAAAGGAGCGCACTCACTATTAGGGGCATGTCGTGCTTCCTTCTTGTCGGAATGGTCCGATTCGGAATAGACAACCTCTTCGCCTACATCACGCGCAGCGGGAGCATCAGAGACAACCTTTTTTCCCTTACGGCGGGAAGAACTTTGGCCTTTCACCGGCGTCATGGTGTAGCAGTTGATCAGAGTAAACGGATGAAAGCGTTTGAAAGAGAGAACACAGTGAAGAAAGGGAAAGGGAGAAAGTGTTTGTGTTTGGAATACGAAGGGAATCTCTCTTAAATACCAACATCATTAACGCTAACACGAAAGGATGTGATGGGTCAACCATTGGATAAGGGATGGAATTAATGAAGCGGTGGCTGCGTTTCAGAATAACTGCTAAACTGAGAAATTTGAAGAGACAACACTGTTCATAGCAAGAAAAAAAAAAAATATATATATATATATATATGTGTGTGTGTGTGTGTGTGTGTGTGTGTGTGTGTGTGTATAAGCTAGGGTCCACTATTCGAAAAAGCCTGTGAAGAAAAGGAAGAAGGAAAGACAGAAAGGACAGAGAAGTCATTTATTCGTATATAAACCATAGGAACACTTTATATGCTCAGGGGGCTAAATGTTGATGCTCATTTTGGGAAGCCCGGTAGAACGAAGAAGCCCAACAATATGGGCAGAGAAGAGTTAGTGAATGGATAAAAAAAAATAATTAAGCCCAAGTGGTAGAAATAATGAATCATAGACTTATAAAATAAACAAATGGGTCTTGAGGAAGTAAACGGGCCTAAAGGAGCCTGGAAGAGAGAAGTAGCAAATCCATGGGCAGTATGAGATGTAGAAAAATGAGAATGGGCCACAACAAGCCCGAAGTAATGCAAGTAAAGAAAGTAAAGGGCTGATGGAAAGCCCATGAGCCCCAAAGATGAAGGATAAGGTAATTGGACTAAGGAAGCCCAAAGGAGTTAGTAAAAACCCATGAGAACGCAGAATTAGAAAAAAGGCCGAAAATGCCCAAGGAAAGCAAATTGGCCAAGGATGCCCAATAAGAAATAAATGGGATAAAGGAGCCCACAAGCAATGTAATAAAAAAAAGCCCAAAATGGCATGAGTATGAATCCAATGACCATATTGAGTTATCGAGAAAAGAATAAGCAGCAGGCCCAAAGAGTCCCAGCAGGTTTGGGTTAAATGACATCACAGCAGGAATGATAGAGTAGTACGACAAGAAATAGTAGCAAGACTACGGAAGGAGTAAAAGAGTGGGCTGAAGGAAGAAAGGCTCACAATCTAGCAAAGCCCAGCCCTTGAAGGGAGTAAGCCATAAAGAACGGGATATTAGAAAATAGCTCACGCAATAAGAAGTCAAAGATGGGCGGCAAAATGTGCAAACGAGCCTCCAAGCCACGACAAACGCATGAGCAGCGAGCAGTTTTGGACATACACCAAAAGGGTGTACGCACAAGGCTCATACATCACTAGCCTGTACCCAGCTAATACCAGAAGTGGTGGGTCATGGGTCAAAGATAAAAGAGGGCATGGTCTGGCGGTGGGGAGAGGGGAAAACCTATTCTTGGGTTCCTGTTCAAGCTTTTTTGGGGGAAATGTCCTACTGGGATGACATACCATCCAAAAGAAGTAAGGATGAGTTGGAATCACTAGGTGCATGCCATAAGGGATAAAGAGAAAGAGAGAGCATCCATACCGTAGCAGGTAGGAGTGCCACGGTGAGCAAGTAAACAGAATAATCTTCTTTGTCTGGTAATGGGGAGTGGTGTAGCCAACACAAATAAGTGGTGGTGGCTGGACAACTGACAAATCAGTGGTGGTCGGTAAGGACACCCAGACCAGACAAAGGTCATTAAAGGCTAAAATGGTAAAAGCCAGTCACAGCAGGCATTATATAAAGGACCCCTTGCCATGCACAGTAAAAATAAGGGATCACGGTCAGGGGCAATAGTAACCACTAAGGCAGAATTACAACATCACTAGATAGATAAACATTGAGAGAAGAAAAAGAAAGAAAAAGCATTAGAAATAATGAAAACGGAGAGTATAGAATGGTAGGCATGCACCAATAAGTTAACCCCCTCTCTCCCTCTAAAAGGCCTACTCCATTCAAGCTCATTCCCTCAGAGTGGGTAATTTCCATGGCATGATTATCCTGTGAAGTTACCCACGTTGAGGAAGTAGTTTATTCTCACGACAGAACTAGACGCAGCAAACTAATTATCTTTTTTTTTTTTTTTTTATCAATTATTGCTATTGTCTCTTCTCTTGTCATTGCTATTGCACTCATAACGTGTTCTTTTCCCTTGCTTTTAATTAAATATTTCTTACTTATTCCTACCCAACTGTAATGTATTCCGTTATCATTGTTGCATTGCCTTTATCTGCCATGGCTTCTCTGTAGCAACTCTGTCTGCCATGGGCATGTGACTAAAGTTTCGGCAAAAAAGGGCATAGTTTGTGCACAAGTCAAACCAAAGTGAATTATAGTTGGATCGGTCTCGACTCTCTCATCCAGAACACTTGAGCTATAATACGACAGAAGATAGTCCAGTCCAAAATCACAAAAAGGCCCACCATAAAGATCAAGAAATTATCTTAGAATAAAAAATTAAAAAAAAATTGCTTCAAGACATTATAGTCTCTTATTTCTTAGTTTGTTTTTAGTTGTCTATTTATTAAAATAAGATTTTTTTTTTTTTTGCCCAAAGAATTTTAGCAGGGAAAATAAGAAGAAGAAAGAAAGAAAAAAAAAATTATGCAAGACTTTTGAACTGTAAGCTCTGTCTCGTGTAGTAATAGGGAAGCAGGCGAGATGCAGAGATGAAAGTTCCTGCGTGAGAGCTAAATGTTTGCTTTATATGTCAATAAAATATGTCTTGTTGTGATTGCTAGTACTTCACAACACATGGCTAAAAACCTTGCCTGAAGGCAGTGAAGGGCAACTGGGTTACTGTGTAATGTTTTTCATTATTACTTTAATAAATTTATCTCTCTTTCCGGGAAAATTAAAAATTAAAAAACAAAAAGTGTGCGTTGGGGTGGGGGAGGCTCTCTATTATGCTAGTACGGTGCTATATAATATCAGGCCGCCGAGTTTCTAGAAAAAGCAAAAAAAATACAGGGATTTCATGATTAACATACAGTCAATATGTTCTTGGATTTTTGTGGAGTAGCTTTTTACTCCATGTGACAAGATAAATAATTAAATAGGAAATTGTGGCATAGCTTATCCTAACAACTATCGAATCTAATCGCAGAAACAATTAAAAAAAAAAAAAAAAAACAATTCGGCAAAAAGAAATTGAAAATTTGAGTGAAAAAAGGTCAAAAATGCATATGGGAATAGATTAAATATGTATTGTATGCCGAATCTTGGGTTTGAATATATTCATGGCGTGAGGCTTGGTTTCTAATCCAAACCCTACATTATTTAATTATGACCAGAAAGGAATATCAATATTAAGTCCAAGCAAACTCAAATTTGATTTGATAGTCAACACGCTAAATGTGTGTGTGGGTTTCAATTTCATTAGCAACATGCAAAATGCGCCATTTTGACTTTAAGGAGCTTTCAGAAACAGGCAAGCAACTACGTACTTTGTACCTTGCTTTCACTTTCCATTATTTTCAGGGTTTCACATTCCTACATTAATATTAACTGGTCCTTTCACCCCTTTTTTTTCTCTCTTTTCTAAATTGTTTGCTTAAAATGTTGCAACTACTAGGAAAAAGAGACTTGTCGCCCAATAAAAAGTAAAAACACGTGGTTTTCGGTCACTGTTTTTCTACTCGGTTCGGTTGTTCATAAGATAACAAAAGAATTTGGATGGCTACAAAGTGAAGTGGGTGAGGCTTGTGAGACGTGAGTTGCGATTGTCAACACGTAAAGGGTGACCTTCAAGTTCAACCTCTTCTTGTCAATATCCCCTAATGCCTAATACGACACCATCTAAATTAACCTCGACACGTTTTGAGTTTTGTCTTTTATTTATTTTTCTTTAATAATTGCAGTGATAGAAAATGTTTTATGATTTTTTATGATTTTAACTGTCAAAGTAAATATCTTAATTGATTTTTTCTAGAAAAATATATGGTATGAAAATGATATGATTTCAAGTGCAATTTATTGCATCAATGGTTTTCTCTTTCTTTTTTAATGAGAAATTTCACATCAATAGTTGTTAAAAGTTTTTTTAATTTTTTTTTAATGATTAGATAGTTACCATGAAGGGAGATTTTTTATAATAAAAAAAAATCATAAAATGTGAATTTGAACCTAGACATATCCATTTAAAACATAAATAAATATCAATTAAATTACAAATTTCTTAACATAATTCAAGATCTTATGAACACAATAAATGAATGCTTCCGGTTAACGAGTGTCTTTAAGATATTTATTAATATATTATTTTAAGTAAATTTTGATATCATTTTTATAAAATATCAAAAATTGTCCATTTTTTTATAAAAATAACTTGTACCTCTAATATTATTTAAAAATATTTATTAAGCATCCTTAAACCATTTCACTAAATTAAATGTAAAAGTTTTACGGTACCTCCCTCGCAGCTTACCAAGACAATTGAGAAAATGTCTGAAATTTGGGCATGATTACATCACTGTTTTTTTCTTCATGTTTTAATTATGGATGTTATGCTTATGGACAGTAGAAAAGGACGTCCAAACTCCAAAGTCAATAAGTCAATCCTGATGCAGATATTGGATGGGGTCCTTTAGTACCAAAACTCCGGCAACAAAAATAAATTCCAGATTTTCTGACGGCAAAGAATCTGCAAATAAATAGGCGGCTTTTTTTTGTTTTAGGCGGCTTGAATAATTGGGTATACTTGCGGTGGTTGTTTTAGGAAACAGAAATAATGAATTTTATATTATGTTTTGTGTTATTTTTTAATGAGTATGGTACAACAATATCATATATATATATATATATATGAACAATTATGTAATAGATGTTAAGCGAAAATATTATTTTCGTCCTTAAATTATTATAAAAGTTCGTTTTTCGTTTTTAAACTTTCGAAAGTTCTATTTTTGTTCATAAACTTTTCTAAACGTATTGATTTTCGTCATTCCGTTTATTTCTATTAATTGAGTGTTGATGTGGGCTGACGGAGTGCTGACGGAGTGCTGACCAAGTCAAATGCCACATCAGCACTCCGTCAAGCCAAACAGACGGAAGGATGAAAATCAATATGTTTAAAAAAATTTAGGGACAAAAATAGAACTTTTGAAAATTTAGGAACGAAAAATGAACTTTTATGATAGTTTAGGGACGAAAATGATATTTTACCTTAGATTTTATATAAAGATGATAGATTATGATGTAAACTTTAAAAAATAACAGATCAAAAACATCTTTGGTATGAAACCACCTTTTTATTATGTATTAACTACTAAGAATTACAATCTGTATAATGGTAAAAAGTAGTAGTTGTGAAATTTTTTTGGTATCATCAGAGTTATTGAATGTAGTCTTTCTCTTATAAATTCCAAACCAAATAGTCCAAAATTAAAATAATACACGTTCTTTTCAATGATTGTCTTATCGTTAAGTTGCACAAGTAAAATCAACAATGAGGATAAGATGAATTCAAGCTCAGTACTCATGCATGCGTATAATCAAGGAGGAAGTGCAAGTCTCTTTCTGCCGCGGTCGGTGTAGTGCATTGCAAGCTTTAAGACACCAAGGTGGTTCTTTTATTATGGGAATCCCAAATTATTATTATTATTATTATTTTGACAAGTGATGATCAAAATATCCTGTTCTCCTGTTCATGATTTGCCCAGAGAGAGAGAGTCTTCTTTTTCTTTGGGTCTCTTTACATGAAACTCATATTTATGACAGAGAAATATATATAGCAACAAACGTACAAAACAAATTCTCTTATTTTTATTAAAAGAAGAGTAATGTCAGAGATACATATATTTTATAAAATATTTTATAAATTGTTGATGTGGTGAGTGATTATTAAGATATTAGTCACATTAATATTTTATAAAAATATTATAAAATAGTTTGTAATTATTTTTTTTTTGAACTAAAATAGTTTGTAATTATAATATTACTCTTAAAAGAATTTGTGGATAAGCAAAATCAGTAAATGCATGGCATATTATAAGACTATAGCTTTAACTAGACTCAAGAATGGGTTGTCAAGTTGTGTACAGGTTCAAGTCGAAATTATCTGCCAAAAAAAAAAAAAAATCGAAATTATCTAGATTTAAATGTGTCATTATTTTTAGGCCCTTAACAGGTCTACAAGATCGGGTTCGGGTGGTCAACCTATGGGTCCTCTCTCTCCCTCTCTCTCAATATTAAAAATATATTAATTGATTAATTATATTATGAAAATTATATAACATCAAATATCCCCAATATTTTTGTAACTCAATTGTATAAGTAATCAAAATATAATGAATCATTCATAATATGATGTAGAAAGTTGTACAAGTTACCATATGTTGTTGATATGATTAATAAAATGTGATTGAGGTACTCTAGGGTTTATTTGTATGAGTTTGATATGCTTGGAGTTTGAAAGTTTCTTGAAAATATGGTTTTTGAGATAAGAGAGGGTGCAAATTCCCATGACTTTTTTTTTTTTGAGCTCAGTTAGAAATCCTAAATCTAATGAACCTAATATACTACCTCCATCCCTTCCCATCCAGGACCATTTGAACTTGGGTCATCAAGCCCCACAAGCCTTTGAGGCTTGGGGAAGTACCACTCCACCCATAGCTTGTTAATTGAGTAGAAAATTGAGCTTTTTAGAAGTTCATTGAATTAATAGTTTTTTAGACAATTCTTAATTGGTGTATCTCTTCGTTATTTGTTGGTTAAATAATTATTATATATGCTAGACATGTATTAGGTGTATTTCAAAAGTGTGTTAATATTATCAATAGTAAAAATATTCACTTATCAAAGTAAGAATTTAAATATTTGAGAGGTAGAAATTTCAATAAAGCAAAAAATCATGATACAGAACAAGAAGGGTTGAAAAGCAGAGATCAAGAAAAAGAAGAGATGAATAGGACAAATAAATAAATAAATATTTATATATATATATATATATAGTTCAAATTAATCTCACATGTAGGGTTTGAATTTGTCTCTATCCTGGCCAAGTAGATGGTCAAGATGGGTGCAAAGTTTCCCTTGAGGAAAAAAAAAAAAAAAACCATTTTGCCCACGCCAGTAGAGGATTTTGTAACTGTACATTGCTTCTATAAAAACAAAGGATACTATACCATTTTGTAAAAAATTAGATAGTAATAGATAATCGAATGTAGGGGTGATTTTGGAATATTTTATGAATAGTTCTTAACGGACTAGATATGAATGCGACTAGATATGAATGCTTGCATTCACAAAGGGAGGGGGAAGGGGGCTAGGTTTTGAAAAACCTCTCCTACTTCTTGCAATTTCTATGAAAATATATATATATATATATATATATATTTATTAATTTTTACACATTGGCCCCTTCTTGCTTTGTCATATTCTTGCTCTTATTTCTTGGTATATGGTAGTTTTAGGTGACAATAGCCATAATGTTTTCCGTATAGAAAAATATTAAGTTCTTTTTTTTTTTCTTACAATAATTTTTAAAAAAATGCAAAAAGTAATAAATTCAATATCTTCCATTCTATGAGGTGTAATTCTATGTACATTGTACGAAAAATGAAAAACATTGTGGGTGCATGGGTCTTATTCGTATAATTTGTTAGCCAATGTAATATGATTGATATCCATTTTTGCATACACTCCAAATTTTTAAATCTCTTAACCTCTAAAAACACACCCATGATGGATCAAACCCCAATCCGCTTGATTAAACAGAAGAAGACTACCATTACGTTACAAGACCATTGGTGCAGACACTTCAAAATCGACACTGATTAAATATGAGATGATTTTTAGCCAATGGTCCTTGATAATAAGTTATTATTATTATTATTATTATTGGCACATTGTAAAGCCATGCGACAGATCATAATATACAAATATTTTTGCATGCCAAATATAGAAAGAATCACAGAATATTAGTGTGATGACCCAAAGTCATGTTAGTTTTAAAATAATTATATATAAAATAAAATAAAATAAAAAATTCTTTGTACAATAGTGTTTGCCATTGTATATTATTTTGGATAGGGTATATTTCCTCCCTTTTCCACCTCGAATGGCTAATTCATCATGGTGGATAATTAGGGACCATATACATCAAGGTAAAACAAAATTAATGACTGCAGAGATTTCTCTTTCTCTTTCAACGGTTCCTTTACAAGGAGATTAATCAGAGATGGGAATAAATAAATAAATAAATAATAATAATATGTAATCTTTTTTAAAGACGTCTGTCTTCAAACTTTATTTCTCTTACTAATCTTTTTTTTTTTTTATGAAACATCTATCCACATTTAATCTATAATAATTCCCATTTTCCCAAAAAACCAAAATCCATAAGTATTTAGCTACATACCTCTAATTCCAAAAAAAAAAAAAAAAAAAAGCTACATACGTCTACATTTTTTTTTAAGTGAAAAGCTACATATGTCTACATAAAGATTGATTTAGCACTAAAATTAATTAACCATTTCCACTATGAATCGCACATTATGAGTTTGATTCTTTAAATGGTAAATCCAAAACGAACTTAGGCTCAAATTGTTTCCACATTTACATTTTTTTTTAAAATAAATTATTTTTGAAAATTTATTTTTTAGAAAATTATCTCGTTTCCTATATTTGGTAGCAGCCTTAAAATAAGTTGTAAAACTATCTCTTGACTTCTCTTATTTAGTTTCGCATGAAATAAAGTTATTTTCCTTATTTAGTTTCATGTGATAAAGAATTATTTTCTAGAAACTTTCAGCGAAAAACAACTCTATCTAATGTCAAGTTAAATAAGAGAAGTTAGACCATTTTTTTAGAGATTAAATTTTATAAAGATGTGATGTAAAATCCAAATTTTACACCTTTTTAATCTCAACATACTATATTATCATATTACATGTTAAAAATATGTACAATTACACTCAATCAATTTTAATACTCATTTGAAAATTCAACTTTTCATTGAGATTTTATTATGAGTAATAAGATGTATTAAATTTAAAGTAAAAAAAATGATGTGATAATCTCTTATTGAATATGGTGTAAATAAAACATATGTTTTATATCTTATCTTTATCAAATTTGAACTTTTTTTTTTATACTACTAAATATAAAAAAATGTTAAAAAAAAATATTTTTACACAAAATTTTTTTATTAAAATAAACACAGCGTTACTAACAATATTGACATAAACCACACTCATAATTAAGTAAAATGTACGTGCTCTTAACATAATCATAAACAAACTATATTTTTATCAAACTTAATTTATAAACCTAATAAGTTAATGAAAATAATTTTCTCGAACGGGCACTTTTTATTTATTTTTTGAATAATTCTCTTACGAATACGGAATAGTGGAATACCCTCAATTGCTAAGAGCACATGTTATTCGAATCCAAAAAGTAGCAAGTAAAAAGTGTTGCAGAAAAAATTAAACAAGAAATGCAGCGGCGGGCAGATTTATTAATAATTTTTGGAAAGTTGGACGCGTGTAAGAAGCGGAGATAGGATTGGCGCGTGGAGAGTAGATTATAGATACTTCTGTCAGAAACCCACTCCCCATGTGTAAGCAGCTGACGTTGGGGGCCAAAGGTTGCGTGAGTTTTCACCGCTTGCCATGAACACGCGTAAAAGACAATGGGACACGTGTCGATCATTGATTGGAGGAGCTGCCTAATGCCTGTTGGTCCAAAGGCTCAAGCGGTTCAAACTTCAAAGGGACACGATAATAAAAGCGTAGAGAGTAAAAATTTAGAGAAAGAGAGACCAAAACCAAAGCCACCTCTAAGCTTTTAACAGCAGCCCTCGTTATAAGGGAAAAAAAAAAAAAATCAAAACTTTTAAAGAAAAAGAAAAGAAAAAATTATATATAAAAAAAAAAAAAAAACGATCCCAAGTCACGCGGCGAGAGAGCAGAATATGCCGACAACTTGTTCAACCGGTTGTTGTTTCGCAGACACATCCAAATCTTCAAATCTTCTCTCTCAAGCCAGGCCACTCTTAAGACCAAGGACCATCCTATATATAATCATGGTCCAATTTCTTTTTTTTCTTTTTTGACTACTCATGGTCCAAATAAATATAGTACGTACTGTTTCGAGAAAATTTTTATTAAAAAGATCATTTACCCAAATTGTTCAAAAAACCAGAATATTTTGGTCCAATTCAGTGAGCATTAAAATCCCATCAGGCCCTCTCGTAAATTCGCTTAAATGTCAACTTATCGAAATTCAAGTCTCATATTGAACAAACAAAAACAAGAACAAGAACAAAAATAAATACTAAAAGGCACTTAACTAAATTAGAGAGTGGATAGTGACGCGCTTGAAAAGCGCGTAGATAGTGACCAATCTCCACCGCACGCAAACGACAATACAATTGCAGCCGTTAGATCATGATGATGATGACGACGACGATGATAATTGTTGATACAACACCCATTGAGTCTGCCGTCTCGACAACCCACGTGCCACGTAATTCAAAAACTTTTAAAACAAAAAACAAAAAAACAAAAAAAATTAAATTACAATGAAGCACTCTTTAAGCATATAGCCGCCCCTAATTCTCTATAAAAAAAAATAAAAAAACGTTTCAGTCAAATCCTTGGTTGACTGCGACCATTTCTCTCTCTTATAACTACTCTATAAAACCCATCCCTCGTCTCCCACTTCACAATTGCGAAACCCGCCCCAGTCATTCTCATCTCTCATCATTAAATCCATTTGCAAACCAAAGCAAAACAGTTGTTTTCCTCCAAAAAAGTAAAGAAGAATTCATTTTTTTTTTCCTATTACATGGCGCCGAGAGAAAGAGCTGTCAAGGGAAACGGTAACGGTAATGGAATCGGAAAGGAGGTGCATTTTAGAGGAGTGAGGAAGAGGCCATGGGGGAGATACGCGGCTGAGATTAGAGACCCGGGGAAGAAAAGCCGTGTCTGGCTTGGAACCTTTGACACGGCCGAAGAAGCCGCTCGTGCTTACGACGCGGCCGCCAGAGAGTTTCGTGGTGCCAAAGCCAAGACCAACTTTCCTTTTCCTATCGAAAATGCGAACGACGTGAACAACAAGAAGATGGATAATAATATTAATAATAATAATGTTAACTGTCACAGTAACAACCAGAGTCCGAGTCAGAGCAGCACGGTCGAGTCTCCGACCAGAGACCCATCGGCTCTTCTCGTTGAGTCCTCGCCTTTGGATCTCAATATCGCTCAGGGTCATGCCTACGCTGGCGCCGCGGCGGGTTTTGGATCTGTTCCCGTGAGGTTTCCTTTTCAGCAGCACCACCGCTCCGGATTCTTCGCCGGAGGTCTGCCGGCGGCGACGGCGAATCAGATGATCTACTTCGACATGGTGGGGCGCGCCGGGATGCTGGCCAGTCATCCGTATAACCAGCTGAATTTCGATCATTTCCAGCCGGCGGCGACGTTTTCCGGTGGGGTCCAGAGCGACTCGGACTCCTCGTCCGTCGTCGATCTGAACCATCAAGATCAGAAGCCTCAAAAACTCGGCATCCTCGGTCTCGATCTCAACCAGCCTCCACCACCGGAGTTTGCCTAATTTTTTTGCCGATCACCAAAAAAAAAAAAAAAAAAAGTCATCGGATTTAATTTTCGCATCCTTTTTATTTAATTATAATTATAATTTTTTTTCCTTTTTCTCTAAGCTAGGGAAAAATAGCCAAAAAAGAAAAAAGTGAAAAAAATACGGTAATACTGAGAATTATCAGAGGTCGATGTGAATAGGCAGTAGCTGATCTCTTTTTTGCAATAGCTAAACGATGCGTTTCTTGCTGTTGTTCTTAAATTTTACTTATTATTAGGACTCTTTTTTTCCGTTGTAATATTTCATTTTCGGCAGTGTTGTATTTTGCTGGATAAATTAACAATAATAATTTCTCAAATAAAATTATATTTGAATTTTTTAGAAATTTTATTTAATTTCTGGTCCATTATGTATGTGTTACTAATTATTGACGGAAATGGTACGTGGGATCCATGTCAGTACGGACAGCACACGAGTTTTGTTCTTCAGGTTTTTTTTTTGAGAAACTTGTTCTTCAGGTTTGTTTTGAGGAAAGTGGAACTTTTCTGACTACATAAGTTTTTCCCTATAGTTCAGACGGTAAAAAATGTCTTGACTACCATACTACCGTCGCGTGTAACTGTGAATCTTTTTAAGTTATTTCGTTTGTGGGGTCTACTATTATGGGAAAGGAATGACTTATGCATTCGATGCAATGCAAAATATACATTTCCGTGGAGGGTGAGGACACTGGACAGGTGTCAATCATCGGCTTCTTCTATGGTGGTTATTCGAAGGTGCATAATTTTTGTAGTTGATGGGTGGATTGTTGTCAAATGTTCCTTTACCTTAGTAGTGGATAACAAAATTGATATTCTCATCCCAGTCTAAATCTTATCTTCTTCTATATTAAAATAATGTTTAAACATGCTTTGATTTATTTAACGTGTCTCTCCGTGATATATAAATATATATTGTCTAATCAAATGAAAAGATGCGACTTTTTTGGTTGGATGTGATTCATGTGAAGGGGTCATAATATTGTTTTTCCATAAAACATGTATGGAAACAACTTGATGTACATGACTCTATTGTTAGATTTTCGATTCCTAAACTGTTTTGCCTTTAGTGACAATACTTGATACTGGATGTACAATTGAACCCATGCCAACTGGATTCATCGACTCATCATATTTGTGCTAGATCTTGTCTCATTAAACAGCGTTAAGGCAATATTTTGAGCCCACAAACCCATTTTTGGTATGTTTTGTCTAACAAATCACCTATCATATACACTATTAAAATGGAAACTCAAATAAGAATTTAAATTAGTTTCAAATTGCACTCTAATTTTGTTTCAAGTATTTAATTATCCAATAATTTGATGTCCTCTCTCTCTCTCTCTCTCAAGTGTTTAGGTTTTAAATGTACTTTAATTTCATGCCAAGTTTTTGTTTGTTTATACACTAATTTTGTGTCAATTATATTATACATGTAAATTAATGCATTAAAACCGTATAAATATAAAAATACTCAAATCATAATATACTATTCTTTTTGTATTTTTTTGTCATAATATACTATTCTTATATATAATATTATGAATATGTGCATTAGGTTAGTTATTCGGAAGAAGCGTTATATGCGTGTGGGTGGGTATAAATAATATAATTGTGGTTCTTTTAATTAATTTGCACATATGCATATGTAGATATTATAACTTTTAAATTGAAGTCTTAAGCCGTAACATTATTGCTAGCTTCTTAACAAGACGTTGGAATTATATTCTTTTTTTTTTTTATTAACTTTCTCAATTTATCCCCCTCAAAAAAAATTTCTCAATTTTACCTTTATGTTTTTTTTTGCTTTTTTTTTTTTTTTTTATTGTTAAATCATTTCAATTAATTAATATTATTAAATTCTGAATGTAAAGTTGACACCAAATAATTCTATTTCAACTATATACATAGATCAAACATGAATTTATTTATTTTTTCAGAAGGGTGTTGCTCTGGTGTAACTTATTTACACTGGTTTTTTTTTTTTTTTTTTTTTCTTTATAAAAAAGAAAAAAAAAGAAAAAAAGCCTTGTCTACCTATCAAAGAAAAAAATTTTGAAAAACGATTATACTTTTTAATGTTTAAGTAAGGCAGAAAATAAAATGAAGTGTATGAAGGGGGAAAGATGACTAAAGCCTCTCGTTTGAGCCACTTTATGTATGAACCTCATCATAAAAAGTAAGTAAACCTTGAATGTGTTTTAGTGTTACGCATAAATACCTTTGTTTAATTTGAAAGAGTAAAGAAAACAAAAAAGGGCTGGAAAGCATTCTAGAGAGTTTGTCGAATATACTGACATATCAATAAGCAAGTTGTTCACAGAACTAGCATAATTGGCTGGCTGCCAACCTTTTCTTTTATATTACAGTGTGAAAGCAAAGGATTTGTTGTATAAGGATTCTCACTTAGCTAGGTTAATCATCTTTTGATTAGGTCCAATCGTTAAACTCATATGAATCAGGCAATTCTGTGGGCATTCATGGTCCTACAACATTTTATATATTTTTTATAAAATGTATAGAAAAACTGTAATTAATCTGCCAACATTGTCATGCTTGACCTAGACATACCAATAGTGGGAAAGTACTGTTACTATGGTGACTACCTTTTAAAAGCAAATTATTACGATTCTCATTGTCCTCTATAAAGGGAACTTTTCTGAGCAGACGGGAACGAAGTTAAGTAATAATCATGCTTTATAATCCCCTTTTTGACCAAGAAAAAAACAATAGAAGACCTCATTAAGACCTTAATTGATACAATATATTAATGTGGATTGCCAAGAAGCAACATGCATCCATGTGATTAGTGCTTGTAATTTAACGGTGTTTTTTTTTTCTTGCCTAAATTGTTGACATAAAGTATAGTCATTAAAATGTAATTCTGATTCAGCCTACCATGATAATGTAATTACAAATCATCTGTGTGATCATGTCTTTAATCATCTTCTCTCTTCTTTAGGGTATTCGTGAGCAACCAAACTAGGAGCGTTTAGGCGCGTGATGAAGAATCAACGAATATTGACAAGGGGGGAAAAGGTCGAAAGGAAAACATGCAAATGATGGAATATCAATCAAATTTAATAACATGTAGGGTTCCCAATAAAATACAAGTTGCCTTGTTATGAAAGCTAAAAGATGCTCCCTTGGAGGATTGCTACGGGTGTATTGTCCCTTAGATGTTATTTCCAATGGAAGTTAATATTGTATTGGAAGCCATTTTAGTTTGGATAAGATAACAAAACATTTCAACAATGAACAATACCGGTCTATATATATATATATATATATACTTCAAAGAATTCGGCATAAAACCTCTCTGGAGCCCTTCAAGTTGGAAATGATCCATTAATAAATAAGTTAGAGTACAAGAATACACATAAACCCTCTAAGTCTAAACTATCCAACGTACCTAGGCCTTCCAAACTCCAACTACCAACATACTTCTTAGAGTCCTATCTTCAACTACCTCTTTGGATCTTGCAACACCACCCAATTGCACCACCAAGCCTCACCGGTTGAATAATACATAGCTCCAATGCTTTCCAAGCTCCAAGATACTCACAACACTAAAATTGTGTGAAGGTTGTGTTGAGGTAAATCTCCTCTCAAGGTATCGAAATGAGAGAGGAAAGAGAGATTGATAAATTAAGGTGTTTGGCTCTCAAAATGAAGGCACAATTCTCACACTCTCAGGGTGGGTGTTTATGATTTAAAAATCCCTTAATCTCTAAGTTAAAATTCATGGGAAATGTGGGTATTTATAGGGGAGGAAAAAGATGCACAATTGGTTTTAGAATATGAGTTGTCCAAAGGCATTCACGAGTCACTCACGAGCTCCCCAACTCCAATCAACATTCAAACTTCCTCACGTGCTCCTCACATGCAAACTTGCGGGTGCTGCTAGTCACAAACCGCTCTCGAGTCAATCTTGAGTTCCAATTATTTAGCAAATCTTCACCAACTCTAAACCCAACCCAACCCAAGGAAACAAATGCATGAAATTACAACAAATTTGGCATGAAATAAAGCCAACAAAACACTTATGGGAATTCACAACTTAACTAGGTTTTGGGACTTTTGTATGCTAAAAACCAACTTTTGGTTCTTGAAGTTTTTCCTCAAAGAGTGCGTACTAACCACTCCTTGCCTTCCCCACCCCTTGAATTTCTGGAAATTTTCCCATGGAAACTAAATATTAGCATCTTTTAAATCCCACAATTTTAGTAACAATTCAAATGAAAAGGCTTTAATACCAAAAATGGTTCACCCTAACAAAGGTATAAGTATATTATATGTTATATGAGTTTAGTTACTCTTAGGGTATTTGTTAATAGGTCATTTTTTAAAAAGTTTAATATCAATTTTATGGAAAATATAAAAAAAAAAAACTGTAAAAAAATTCAATTACTTTTTTTATTTTCTCATTAAAAATTTCTAAAAAAACTTCCTAAACCAATGTTCTTAGGGTATCTATTAACTTTTCCCATGTTATATATACGGGAAATGTTACATCAACAACATTTTCACAACAAATTTTAGATGGTAGATTATTATTGGTGTGTAAAAATGTAATTTCAATGGTAGGCTCATACTAGAACCAATAACGACTTGCCACCTATGATTTGTTGTGAAACTGTTGTGGACGTAACATTACTATACACACACACATATATATATATATATATATATTGCAACAACCAAAAAAAGAGACAATGTGTGGGTTTGGATAGCACATCTTCTTACTTAAAATAGAGTTGCGTTTTCTGTTTTTTTTTTTTTTTTTTTTTTTGGCCGGCTTTTTTGACTTTGGGGGACAAAATTTACTGTGCATGAACAGTGTGGCACTGTTCACGCACTGTTTATGTACTGTTTATACATTAAAAAATATTAAAAATGAGATCCACGGTACTATTCACACATTTAAAAATTATTTTACTACAGTGTTTTCAGCAACAATTAGTTTTCAACAACTTTCATCAACAATAAGCTCTATCCAAACGGACCCAATATATAACTTTGACAAAAGACACTTTTTTCCATCTTGAAGGAGCAAAACACAACACTTAATATCTTTCACAACAATTGAAATTTAGTTTTTTCCATATCGCCGTACTTTTTAAGTTCAAATCAAAATCATCTACCAAACCTAATTAAAAATTTCTCATGACACTCCAGCTCCAAAGTCTATTTCTTTAAATTGTCTTATTTTCTCATGATACTAATCCCTAATACCTCCATTCTTCCACTAATCATTTTTCCACCTCAATCTATTAACTCTTTTACAGTTTTAAACTCTGGATTGTGGCAATAAACTTTGGGTTCTTCAACAACGAATAGTGATAAAAATTGATTATGAAATTGACTGGAGATTTTTGGATGAATAATTGATTAGTTACATACATATTACATAAATATGTCAGCTAATATTTTTTGTGTTTAATAATTTATTCTACGCGCTTAAGGTGAAAAAAGTTGAACACTCAAAAAAAAAAAAAAAAAAAAGGGGAAAAAAGTTTACATCATTATCATACGTAGAATAATTTGGAGACTTCTTTTTACATTCTATTTATTGTTCTTTCTTTAGATGAAAAAATATATTATATAAGTGTGTGTATTCTCAAATTACGTGATCATGTACTTTGTGATTTTTAAGCGACATGAATATTATTACATTACATTTCTTTCAACAATTTGCTTGCATTACACGGACCAAGATTATGAGTAACAAATTGTAGACACTCACCCAAAAAAAAAACACAATAATTTGAGAGATATTATTACATTTTACACACTCACAAAAAATAAAAAAACACTACTAGCTTTTGCAAATTTATAAAATATGTACACACACATGTCGTTTACATGCTAACGAGTGCCCTTAGGGCAATGGATAACAATTCATTTTAGAAAAGTTTTGACGTTACTTTTATAGGAAATGAAAAAAACTGTCAAAACATTAATTTTTTTTTTCTTTTCCTATAAAAACTTTCTTTAAATTAATCGTTAACTAATACCCTAACTAATTGATCTTTAACTAAGGACATCCGTTAGTATTTCCTTTTATTTTATGAAAAGACTATAACTTATTACACTGCCTGAGCATTAAAAAAAATAAAATTGAGGCAGTATCTTTTGTAAGGGATATACTTGTAAATAAATTATACCATATGGGGAATATAAAGGATTTAAAAAAGTTAGGCTCCCATGTTGGTCTACATGCATTAGCTCCATCGATCAAGAAGAATAGGCTTGGGTGCGTATTACGTTTTTTGTAACTGTTATTTTGTCTGCTGCAAATATTATAATTGAAAAATAAAAATAATAAAGGCAAAGACAGAGAGGAAGTAATTTCCAGGTTTGACTGTCTGCTCCTCGAGATTCGAGTAGGAAATAAAATAATAGCCGTCCGATGGTGTGCGTGATTGACATTGATCTTGTGTATTATGAGGTGCGGCAAAGAAGAAGAAGAAGAAGTGAGAAGGAGACAAAGGTGGCCCACGTTGAAATGGAAGTGGGAAGCGCGGCTGCCGCTTTTTGGAGTGGGCCCCTTGGTCTTTGGTCTTCCCGTATCTATGCCCAAAGATTTCGCTTTTTCCCATACTACCCAGCTACTAACTCCCCCCATTTTTTTAATTTATTCATTAATTAATGCTAACATGATGTTAGTTGTTGTGCCCATTTGTTATATATGATTAAAGTTCGGGGCCTCGCGGGTAAGCATTCTCTGCATGATTAGCTAGCTAGCGTTACCGGGAAAAGAGGTACCACCAGCATGTACCGTTTAACAATAATTTAACACCTTCTGCCGTTTATGCTAAAAAAAAAAAAAAAAAACAATAATTCAACGCCTTTTTCCTTTTTCTACGTTTCTATATATTGAAATGATTTGAATGGTATCCAAATGGTTTATATCAAGTGGTTTGTGCTGCGTTAATCACATCTGATTTTAACTTTTGCTATGTTTTAAAAAATATTTTTTATAAAATTATTTTATTTTTTTTATGTTTGATGGCAATTTTAAATGAGTTGAAAATAATTTCATAAATTCTCTTATTTAGCTTGTTGTAAGATAGAGTTTTTTTTTTTTTTTTTTTTAATTTAATAGAAAACGATTTTTAAAAATAAATCATACTTTTTATGTTGATTAAAAATAATTTTCTTTTGACTCATTTTTTTTTTATGTTAGCTCCTTTGATGATTATTATTAATATTGTCCTTTCTATAGTCTAAGCTAGCTGGATTACTAATACCAGAAATTCTAAACTTTTCTCTTGTGTCATAAATGATATAGGGTGTAGAAGTAGAAGTTCTTGTTTAAGAAGATTAAAGTAGGAAGCTGGCAAGTTATTGCTTGAAAAGAAGAATAGAGAAAGAGTGGAGGGCAGCAAAAATACAACTTCCACATACTAATTTAAGACAAGTGCCTCACCTACCCTTTTGAATGCTTTACCTAACATGCCAAATGAAATTATTATAACTTAATTTAAAAATAAGAAAAAGAAAAGAAAATGGCATATCCATGGGCTTGACAAAGAGTTATATGGTTCAAGTCTTTGTGTTAGTCAATTCTACATGATAAATCCAAAGCCAAAACCGCAATTTTCAAGAATAGAATAAAAAAAGAACTAAAGAAAGAAAGAAAAAAAAGGAAGTGAAAAGGTAACAAGTGAAAAACAACATAAAAAAAATTGCTCTCTTTTAAACTTCTCGTGATATGGCATGGCATGGCATGGCATGCATGCATGCATGAGCTAAAGACTAAAAGAGTAAACCTATGTGCATGACTGCATAAAAAAAAGAATGACTTTAACATGCGTGTAATACACACTTAAATGCGTCGTGTCGTTATAAGAAACCACCACCCATTCGAACTCTTTACATTGGATTCCATTTTTATATTAGTCCTATCGTTCGTTCGTCCCGTTAAAAATATGATCATTAAATATTAATTTAATTTATAATAAGGTTTAATTAGTTCAATTGATAAAATTTTTAATGATTAAATAAGAAATTTGAGATTTAAGTCGACAAAAAATAATTGATGTTTTTATCTAATAATAAAAAGCTATCATCACAAACACTATAAATTGAAATTCTCTCTAAAAAAAATATTAACTCAATAATAAAAAAATTACTAATTTACCCCAAAAAAAATCAGAAATTTTATTAATTATTTATTTTCATTAACACTTAACCGACGTATTACTAATATGAAAATAAATATAAAATCAAACGAAAAAATAATAATTGATCCGTGTCTATAACCTATATGATCCATCCATCATAATCAAGTAATCAACTAATTCAATAAATTAGAAGGAAAGTGGTAATTACAAGCAACAAGTAACAAATGGTATATATAGTACCATAAAAAGAATTGTTTTTATATTGGGGTATATATATCATAAAAAAGAGTACGGCGCAAAGAGGCAAGGTGACGTGTCGGATGGGGACAGACAGTAACACTAGCGCCGGCGGGTCGGCATGTTTGCGTAAAAAAGATATATTTGGCGGTGGTGGGACCCAATTCCTATCTCGAGAGAGATTCCCTCGTGATGCGCCACGTTTCACTCCCAAAAGAAGGAACCAATTAAATAATTGTAATAATAACTGTAAAAGCAACCGCCAAAATATAAATATGTTAGGTGAGGGCGGCGGCTGCTGCTGTTGCCTTTGTGTCCACCATCTTCTTCTTCTTCTTTTTTTATCTTTAAGTGGACTTTTGTTGCCTCTTGAGGTGACACTTTCTTTTTCTTTCTTTTCCTATTCTTTTTAAAGTTTTTACCACTTCTACTATTTTTTTAGCTTCCCAATTTTTATAATTGGAATATTCAAACGTCTTTCACGCGGATAAAGTTTCTTCTTAATTATTTTCAAATCTCTATTAAATAATTTTAAATAAATTATATAGTTGCTATATTAAATAATAAAAAAATGTCCCAAGAAATTTAAAGTAATATATTTTAAGATCTGTCGTGTGAATTTTTTCTCATAGGACAGAAGTATATTTTTTAGTTAAATAGCCACATAACTAAATCTTAAGAAAAAAATTTAAAGAATAATACTTAAAATATTGTACCTAAGTTTTATCTATATATATAAATGTTAACAGATAACATAAGGCTACATTTATTTAGAGGGAAAAGAAGGAAAATAACGGGGAGATAAAAGAGAGAAAGAGGAAAAATAAAGGCAAAAGAAAATATGTGTTTGGATGCAAAGGAAAAGGGAAATGAAAGAAATTGAATGTATTTTATATTTTTATCATTTTAATTTATAAAGAAATATGGATATAAATGTAATTTCACATAAAAAGTCAAAACTTTTTATGGGCATAAGAGTAATTTTATGGATTTGGATGGTAAGTTAAAAATAAAAAATTGGTAGGATCTATTGAAATCTTTTCTCTCAATATTTTATTTCTCTCCTCTATTCTCTTCTAACCAAACAAAGGGTATGATGCTTTTTCTCTTCTCTTTCCTCATTTTCCCTCAAACCAACATAGGCTAAAAGTAATAGTTTAGAAAATATTTTAAAAAATATTTATTTTTTTGACAACTTATTATATTTTTGGTATAAAAATGATATCAAAATTTTCTTAAAAATATCAATTAACAAAGGTCTTAAGAGTATTTGTTAGTCGAACCTATAGGGGTGTTTGGTTCGTCATGATGTTACATCACACCATAATATTACATTATTGTAATTTTGTATTAATATAATCTCAATACAAAAATACAATATTACATTATTTAGAAAGATGATAAAATTAAGATGATGGAATATATTTTGTAATTTTAGATTATGATAATGTTAAAAATAAATAAATAAATAAAAAATTTTAATATCACATCATCGTAATTTATAGCACACCAAAAACACATCGCAGTAAACTAAACTTCTTAAAAAGTATCGTGGTTTAAATTGGAATTTAAAAGCTTTCCTCGGTTATACGCGCAAACGGGGTCGTGTGATTCCGTCAATATGACAACCTAGCATTTATGGGGAGAATAATTAAGGGCTGGATGGCTTTCAAGAGTGTAGAATGTGGCCAAAGAGAAAGTCGGAGTTGAGTGAGACAAAATATTAGTTGGCCAGTGTAGTAGTACTACAATTAATGTTAATGAAAATGATTACTTTGTCCTGTTAATTAATTGTGATTAGTGTGTGGTTTTGGTTGTTTCAAGATTTGATTCATTATGACTTATTAGATTATAGGTGGATCATTTCGAAACGATAAGGTTAATAGCATCAAACAAATTTGTGGTCTCACAATATCACTAATCACTCGTCATAACTAAATCACTGCACGTGTGACTGCTTTTTATTTTTTTTTGAGAAGACGTGTGACTGCTATTGATTCTTTTTTTTTTTTTTTGACTAACTGCTATTGATTCTTGAGCTTTGGATGATTCTGTTTTGGTATGTGCCAGCGAATCCATACATACTGGGTGAATGATCTGTATTTATTTTTGGATCCTATTAACACGTGTTCTTATAATATTTATTAATGGATATTTTTTTTTGAAAATTTTAATATTATTTTTATGTATTAATCTATATATATATATATATATAACCGAAATTTTTAAAATTCTCATAATTTTCCACGTCAGCATAATATTAAAAAAAAAAACATAATAAAACTTTTTTCTGATTTTTTTCTTTTTATTAAATATATATACTCTCCTTTCACAAACCAAACACTCTTCTCCAATATAATTCTGAAACCAAAACACTCTAAAACCAAAACACGCCAAGCAGAACCTCTCCTTTCGACATTACTCACCAAACGTAGAACCTATACACTCTCTCAAATGCAGATCCAAGCTATTTCACCAAAAGCTGAAAAGGGCACGACCATGTCAGAGCATTCTCTCTCGGTATCTCTCAATTAATCTATGAATAAACTCTTTTCCTATTGTCTTTAATTAAGTTTGTTTGTTTGTTTGTTTTTTTTTTTTTTTTTTTTTTTATTTAAGGATTTCGTCTTTAATTAGGTTTTTTTTTTTTTTTTTTTTTGGTCAATTTAGGGATTTCAATTCCTAACCCCTTTTTCTCTTTATTCTTTTTTGTTGAAGTTAGGGAAACACTCATAGAAAATCAAATTCTACAAGTTTTGTAAGAAAGTGAAGATGTATTGAAGAGCCTCCTAACCTTCAAAATCTAACAACAATTCTACAGGTTTTGCTTTACCTTCAAGTTTTGCTTTATTTTGCTATCTAGGTTTTTTAGCACATCTGATTTAGCTTAACTTAATCATTTGTTTGATTGAATAATTATTTGGGCACCTAAAACATTAGCCTTCTTTGTCTCCACTCAATCCCCCCACCCCCCCCCCCCTTTTTTTTTTTTTCTCTCAAACCTTCTACATCTTCTGTACAAGTTCATGTCTTTTTTAATCAAATTTGTCAAATTTGTTTAGAAATCTGTAACTATAAACAAATTTAATTAGGTCTCTATAACCATTATCTTATAAATAGTTTTTACGATAATGTTTATTCTTTTTTTTTAATATATATATTTTCTGTGCACCAAACCAATTCACGGCTGTTCAATTTATAATTCTTTGTACATTTGTGTTGTTCCTTCCCTGCAACAGATTTAAAACAACAGATTTCAATGAATACCAAACAGCAACAGATTTAATTCTTTGTACATTTGTTTGCTGTTTTAAAGCAGGTTTCATTCTTAATTTTTGCTCTTCCATTCACTTTTACTTAGATTTAATATTCCTGATTAATTTCTGCATTTTTTATTGCCTTTCTCTTCAGTTTTTTCCTCCATTCGAATCAAGGTTAAAGGTA
Organism: Quercus gilva; assembly: GCA_023621385.1. Taxonomy (NCBI): domain Eukaryota; kingdom Viridiplantae; phylum Streptophyta; class Magnoliopsida; order Fagales; family Fagaceae; genus Quercus; species Quercus gilva. Next base: position 50,150,044 of record CM042477.1, read on the forward strand.
TGGTATTCGTTTGCCTCTATACTAAATTTCTGAATTTTTTTTTAGCGTAGGGTTAACTATTTGTCTATGTACATCTAATTTCTAAATATTGTGGTGTTCTGTTTACATTTAAAGAACTCATAATACTCAATTTGAATTGTAACTTATCATGTATAAATAAATTATTTTTTTAAATTTTAAGTAATTAATAATTGCATTGGTATGCTGTTGAGACGCACAATCCAAATAAAATTGTAAAAGTGTCATGAAGGTTGGTTGAATTTTACTCTGTTTTAATGATCAGGTTGATTATATGTGTGCTTTACCTATAAACAATTGCACTGTTGTATCTTCTGGAGTTTGATTTTTACAGACTTAACTTGAATGTTTTAAAGCTGGAACTCGCATGAGCAAATTATATATATATATATATATATACACACATACACATACATACATATTTAGAAATCTTGCTCCCACAATGATGATTGCTACAATATATATATATATACACACACATAGTGATGACTGCACAAGTATGAATTATATATATATACATATATACATATATATTTTTAAATCATATTTAACCAAAAACCTAGCCACCGTACTCTCTCTACATCAATATAGTACCCATTCTCTTTGAATCTCTATATATTATGCTTCAATCTCCATATTGCTCAAATCTCAGTACCATTAATTTTTTTTTGGTTTCGTTCTAGGCTTATGGTTATGGGTGCTTTTTGGCTATGATATAGTAGGATTTTGTTTGAATTTTTAGATATTGTTGTAGAAAACAATACTAGGGATTATGACATGTTCTAATTTTGTACCTAATATGAAGATCATTGATGGCAAATGTGATAATAACTTCTTCTTTTTTTTTTCCTGTATAACCATCCAGACCAATTAGATTATGTCAATTTTTTCTTGCAGAAATGAGAGAGGGAGTAAAGTGTCAACCCAATCAAAATTATCAAAGGATCAAATGTCTTGATAAAAAACATAAATGTCATGACTATAGAGTATGTCTTTTAAAAAATATATATATATATATATATATTTTTTTTTTTTTTCAATACATGCGCTTTTTATTTTTTATTTTTTTGATAAGCCAATACATGCACTTATATTATATGAACTTACATGGTAACATTGGAAAATTTGAAAAGAGGAAATGAAATAAATCTTACACTTTGGGGATCAGTTGTAAATCAAATTGAGGAGAACTACTTTATTGAAAATCCATACCCTTTTATCATAATAGCTACATGTTTGATTGTCAAGACTTTTAAAGGCAAGTTCATTTCTCATTTCTATTTCTTTTTATAAGTAATTATGCACACAATCCTTGAAGACAAAAACCATCTTCTAAACTACATGAGAAATCATCCAATTGTTTGAAATACAAAGTATTTTGGCTGAATTTTTATGTAAGCATCCAATTAAGAAGTTGTATAACTGGTTGGAAACTCAGATTTAGTTTGTTATTTTCTATTTGATTATTGAATGCCCTGTAGATTTTATAATTTTGAATTTGGTTGGAAATTTTTATTATTATTTGTGAATTTGAAAATTTTGGAGTGGGAGCTGGTATGGGGCCCAGAAAGACTTAATTGAAAACAAAAAATTTTTATTCTGTTTATCTTTTACTGGTGAAGAGGGATTGAGGGAGAAGATTTAGGTGTTGAGGCTGCTGGAGATGGGGTTTTTCTCAAGCTTTCAAGCCTCTTTGTGAAGATACATAGGTGGGTTTTGGTTAGGATGTCTCTAAATTGTAAGCTCTCCGGCCTTAATGGTAGATTACCAAAGTGTTCCAAGCTGAAGAAGGCAAAGGAACCTTTACATGGGCCTAATTTTGTCAGAAAATGGAGAAGAAAGCTTCTGTTTTTCTTCTGTCTTTTAGTTTCTATTGTTCTAAAATAACTTTTAGATCAAAGTTGTGAGCTCCCATTAATTCAACTCATAATTTTTTAAATCAAATTGCTTGAGATCAAAGTATGTGTGTGTGTGTGTGTGTGTGTGTGTTCTAAAGATCTAAGGTATGTTATTATAATACGTGAGAGATTTGCCAAGGCCCACTTCGTTTATTATAATTTTTTGTAGATTATAAACTACCAGCTTCATGCTTTAACTTCCTTATTATCTGAATCAGATCAGGTACTGTGTTTATAGCTTTTAAATTGCAGCTTTAATAGCTCTAGACTTTTACTGTGTTAGTCTTGACTATTTCATTTGACTTGAATTGTCTTTTGAGTTGCTTTAAATACAAATTTTGTATTTGTAGAACCAATTTTGTAGCCAACGTATGATCTCTGAGTTAATTGCAGTTTAATTGGACTGTAGTGAAAATTGGAGTTCTTATAAAATAAAAAGAATAGAAGAAGAAAAACATTTTGAATTGGACTATGCTGAAAAAATTGCTCAGAAATGAGAGATGGACTAGGGATGCAAGGTGGTTTGAAGCTGAAAATAGGATTCAATACAGTGACTAGTTTTGCTATTATGATTACCATTTTTTATGTAGTTGAATAATTGAGTGGCAAAAAGATCACACGCCTCTTGAAATTCAAATAAGGGTAAGTATGTTATGGAAATATTCTTAGATAAGCACATATTTCTATGATTACACTATATGACAGATACATTACAAGGCTTTTGTTTTTAAACTGTTTATCGCTGTGTGTGATAGATCTCTCTATTGAATTGACTTTTACATGTAATTTCTTTCTTCTAATTTGATATACAATTTAAAGAATCTATGTGCAAAAAGTGCCTAAGACCATCTATCAAGTTACATATTAGATGAAAATGACAAATAGTTTCATTTTTATTGTTTGCTTTATTATTATTATTGTAAGTTCCTCTCAATGCAAAGTTAGCATTGGATTTTGTGGTTGGGAGAGTGGAAAGGAAGACTAGCTGATTGGAAGCATGGTAGACTGAAGGAGTATATTCCATCTCATTCTTTATTGTGATGTCTTTGTGATCTTCTTTCAAAGCAAAGTTGGTAATATCATATTAAATTTGGTACTTTTCCATAGAGTTTTTTGATTTGTTAGATAGAGAGTTTTTTTGTGCTTTTGTTGTTGGAATTCTGGATTTTAAGTTTCAATCTTGAAATTCAATCTCAAAGTAAGCAAAAATAGAAATACATGTTTGATTTGATTCTCTCTCTTATATACCTACAACTGTTTTTGTTGTCTCTTTGGGTTTTTGTTCTAATATGTAACATTGGTTACACATTTTTGGATTGGATATTAGATTTAGGATGTTGATTATAATGACAAAATTTTGTATAACCTTATACACATTCTTATGCAGTGACCACATGGCACTTCTTAAAGTTTTTGAAGGATAGAAGGATGTAAACCATAATCAAAAGAGTTCTTTCACCTTGCAAATGACAGAGGATATGAGAATACAATTTGTAGATCTATCTAGCATTGTCTTTGTAAACAAATTGATGAGTGCTAATGTAAGTTCTTTAAGATTTTCAAATTTTAAGGAATTTGATTTGCTAAAATCTTATTGTTACTAAAAACTTTCTCGTGCATCGCACGGGTTAGCGACTAATAATATTATAAAATAAAATAAAACCTTTTCCTTTAAAATGTTTTTAAAAATATTTCCTAAATCAATATCTTACTATATTGGTTAACAATTTCACTTCCCTTTTTTTTTTTTTTTTTTTTTTTTTTTTTTAAAGTTTAGCTATAAATTAGGTTGTAGTTAATGACTATAACTTTCATTATAAAAATTAACACGACTACATATTTTGAAAAGATGAGTGCTACGTCCACAACATTTTCACAACAGATTATGGTATAAAGTTTAATTACAAAATTAGTTCTAACATAAAGTTACAACTTCTTTTAAAAAGATTAACATTAATACAAGTTTTGAAAATCTAACCGGTGAATTACATGTTCTTTACGCTATTAATACACATGTCAAATTTGTGTCAATCAGATATTATTTACAATATAATCTATAAGCTTATATTTTATGCATAATTTTCAATTACAAAAATTTTCAATTTAAACAATTTATTGATCTTGAATTTTCTAGAACTTTTGCAAGGATGGACAATATAAGAAGAAAATATAATCCAATGGTGGATTTGTCAAAATTCACCTATAATAAAAAGATATTGAATAAGGTTGTAGCCTAAAACTTTGTCCTTTTGAAAATCTAACTTTTAGATTGCATATTCTTTACATTCTTACACACGCAGGTCAAATTTCTTGCCAATCAAATGTTATTTTAACTTGACTCATAAACCTTTTTTTTTTTTTTTTTTTTTTTTTATGATAATAAAAAAACTTGAAATTTAAACATTAAGTTGATGACATAGCTATTTGTAGGGATAGGGTTAGAGCACTTCTTCTGTTGGATGAATGAACTCCGGCCCAACTAACCCAATACAATAAATTTATAGAGAATGGATTTAAGAACTAGACTTTAGTGAGGATTACAACAACTAGACATGGTTACGAATAGATTGAATAACAAGGATGTGGACTAAAGTGTGAATTTCTGTTCCTCAGCCCCCACTTGAGGAACCAGTAGCTCTTATTATTTCTTCAATGCTTGACTACAAAGGTTTCAAGGATCATGTCGTATTCTTTACTTTTCTTTTTTTCCCTCCCTTTTTTCTAGAGGACTTCTTGCATTATATACTCCCTCTTAGTTGATCTTGACCCTCCATTTGTTGATTATGCAGGTCACTACTTGAGTGCTTGTCCCATCAGTCGCCTTCCTAAGCTTTCTGTGAACTGCAGCAACCTAGGCAACACTATTTAAGGGTCATTTCCTCATTAATGCGGCCAGAATGTTAGTTGTGGGTATTTAATGTGGAGGTGACAGTTTCTCCTTGAATTGCTCCTCCACCATGCTTCCATGGTTGACCTATTGCACTTGTCTTTTTCTTGGAATGCTCTGGGAGGCTGCCTTTGATGGCGTACTATTCTTCCCTTTGATGGTCTTGGTTGGCCGAGGATAGGATTGTCCTCGGTGATTTTTTTTTGGCAATTTGGGCTTTCTACGTTCATCTGCAGACGTTTCTTCCTCCTTGGCATGGGCCTTGGGCTTATTATAAAGTGGGCCGAGGTTGCCAAATTCTTTGATCCCACAATAGCCCCTCAAAATCCTGCGGTCTGGCTCCTCGAACGGGGAGGAGAATTTTGATGTCCTCGGGCCCTTGTCATGGCTTGTTATGCCTTGTCCTCCATCAGTGCTAGAGTCTTTTCATCTGTCTAAGGCACGTTCTTGGTGTTTCGGTATATGGAGCGCGCCCTCATTAAATTCTGGCGGCTCTGTGTTCCCCCCACACAATGGTGTGATGATAATCTAATGATAGGGATCTTTTTAACTTTATGGGCGGGAAAACCCACACGGTTATTTATAATTGGGGGTATAAATACCCATTTGAACCAATTTGTCTCTTTACTTTTACATTCAAGAGTTCTTGCGCATGTATCCTAAGTCAGTCAAATCTTCAACCAAACTCACGTCTCTTTTCAGCATAAAAAGCATGTCCGAGAAGCTTTTCCTCATTTCTATAAGTTCTCCTCTCTCTCTCTCTCTCTCTCTCTCTCTCTCTCTCTCTCTAAGCTTCTTTCCCCTTTATTCCTCTTTTTCTTTCGTCTTTCCTTGAGTCCTTCAGCCGTTTCTAGGGATGGGTTGGTTTAAGAAGTTGGTTAAATCTGAAGAGGCAATGGAGAAGTTCATCACCGATTACAGGATACCCAGTAATGTAGGTTTGAGATACTGTGAAGAAGGGGAGGGGTATTTTAAAAGGCGAAAGGGTGAAATAGTGATTCCTATAATCGCTTTCATAGAAGGTGGTATGAGGATCCCCATGGGACTGGTGATGAGGGACTACCTTAGGCATTTCCGGTTAGCTCCCACCCAGTGCGCCACCAACGTGTTTAGGATTCTGGGTTATATGGATGCCCTAAACGAGAAAATGGGGTTGAGGTTAACCCACCACAATATAAATTAGTGCTACAACCTCCAACACCTAAAGGGTAAATCGTACTATATGAAGACGATGATAAGGTTCGGCTTATTTAGTGTCTCCCTGGGTCCAGCAAGGGGTTAGATAAGGACTTTCTCATCGTGTCCAGGGAGTGACATGACGGCCTTCATTGTTTGACTGAGGAGGGGACACCAGGTGGAGTAATTAGAGTAGGAGGGGGTTTGATCTTTTGTTGTTGTCACAGTTTGCATTGTTCGGTGCTAACAAGAATATGCTTTCTTTTTGCAGATCCACACGCCTTTGAACGTCACTTTCACCTGGTTAACCGGGAAGATTTGGAGAACATCTTTAGGGCGGAGGTCTTCGTGAACGAAGCCGACAACCAAGTTAGAGTTGCTCACAAGATCCTTGAATACGACCCCATTCAGAAATCATTCTTGGCTCCAAAGTACATGATCAGAGCCAAGGATCCTCAATTTCATAGGATCACCGTAGCAGAGCATGGGTTCTTGCTCCTTGAAGGATCTCCCGTCCCAGAAGGTATTTTGTTGGCGGGCCCTTTTTCATCCCATCAAACTGCAGAGGCCGAGGGAGGAAGTACAGAAAAGGAAGAAGAAGTTGTCGACTGGGGTTCATCAGAGGGCGAATTTGGCGCCTTCGACCAAGTCAATCTGTCCGAGGATCCCTCTGGTGACTTGGGTGACCCTAACTTGGCTGAAGCGAACCTCCTATCAGCAGGGACTTGTCCTCAGGTCGAGATGGGTTTCAAGAGACGACCCCAGACCAGCCTATTCGACCTGATTGAAGGCCAGCTGGGGAGGCCACAATCCAAGCTTCCTACTCCCTCGTCCAAGCGTCAGCCCGTTCAGACCAGGTCATCTTCCACCCAGCCCAAGCTTCCACCTCCTTCATTTCAGCCAAGTTTGCCACTAAGGCCCGAGCCCATTGATCCCAAACATAAGAAGGGCAAGGTAAACGACTCATGGGAGCAGATAAATCTTGTTCCTCCCAAAATGAGGACGAAGCTCGGCGGCCTTCTAAGTAAAAAAAAATCGAGCACTAGGGCCAAGGAAAGGAAGTTGCAATATAGTCTAAGCCCTAGGCCTGACTCCTTGCCTCAATGCTCTATGGGGAGCCCTTGATGGACAACGCCTCCCTTAGGAATTTAAGAAGGGGTGAGGGCACTTACGCGGCCGATGTGCTAGAGAGGTCCCTGCTACTCCCAGCCGACATGGCCGAATTGGAGAATTTGAGGAAGCAAGAGGTCTTCCTCAACCTCAAAAGGTATTTGGGCATGTTAAGGCTTTTAACACTTGTGACTCTGTTGATTTTTATTCTTTGCCTTCTAACTTATTGTGTGCTCATTTCAATTGGCAGGCTGTCCAGGCCACCTTCAAGTTGGAAGAGGTAGCCAACAACCAAAGCAGGGCCTTGGACCTTAAGCGTGATAGGCGCCTAGACGCTGCTCGGACCCTTAAAATCTCTGAGGCCGATCTCTTGAAATCAAGGGAGGATTTGAAGGAGATGACGAGGGCCAGAGATAATGCTGAAGCAGGCCTGGCCAGCGCTCAAAAACAGGCCCAAGACCAGACGAGGCGCCTACTTGAAGCTAAGGATCAGCTGAAAATTGCCAAGGAGCAACTCGCTGATTTGAAGTAGAAATTGGCCGAGGCAGAGGGGGCCAAGAATGTGGTAGAGTTCGTTAGAGATGAAGCCTTGAGGGCTAAGGAGGAGGTAGAGTTTGCTAGGGCAGAGGCGCAGGCTTCTAAGGAGGCAGCCGAGGAGGAGGCTTTTGCCTTGGGGGTGGCCGAAACCCAAGCCACTCTCAAGGCTCAAGTACCTGGGGTATGTAGGCTTTACTGTTCCCAGGTTTGGAATGAAACCTTAAAACAAGCTGGAGTTGAGGCTTCATCTGACTTGTGGCAGGTGAAGAATGTATACTACCCTCCTGCCATCCGGGAAACTGCTCCCTCTGGCTCTGAGGCTGAGGTTGCTCTTGAGAAGGCTGAGACTGTTTGACCAGAAGCTGCTCTGGATGCAACAGGCCCTGATGAGCCAGCCAAGGAAGCTGAGCCTTCTGGGGTGAATGAAATAAATAAGGGCCCTAACCAGGAAGCACCCCAGGATGCTGCAAGGTCTTCTGTTGATGCACAGGCCCCTGATGCCGAGGAGACGCCTCTCCTAGTTGATCCCCTTCAGGTTGCTCCCCCAAGTGAAGGCTCTAAGGATCTTGAGACCCTTTCTACTCAGCTCCCCAAGGAAGGCATCAAGATAAAGCTAAAGAAATTGGCCATCTCGGCTGGGCCCTGCCCTGTTATGCTTTTGACTTATGTTTCTTTTTTTTTTCTTTTTTTTGAACATTGTAATGCGACCTTTAGATTGGATATATGAAATTCCTTTTTTACATTATTTGTTTATTGTTATTATGATGGGCTCTGCTATTTATATAACCTGTGCTTTGATTATTAGCTAAACGATATCGATAGTGTAACTTGTTTTCTATTTTTGAAACAGCAGCCAAAAAATGTAAAGTCCATAATGATAATTTCCACTTAGACTTTAATTAACAATTGAGCCACCTCATTACTTCGACTTGCTTTTGTTAAATAGACTATAAAAGGCAATAACGTTATAATATGAATCCTAAAATCAAATACCACAACACAATGTGCAAAGGTACTCATAGATATGTTTTAAAAGTTTATTGACCTCAAGAAAACAGTTAGCTATTGACCATGCAAGGGAGTTAAGCTCAATGTACCTCAGAATGCCTTAAGTGATGTTAATGGGTTTGTGTTCATTCACACCTTTGTTGAAAGCAGTTATTTTTCCCGCAGGTTTGAGTTTGAGGACCATGCCAGACCTTGATTATGTTTAACACTTAGATTTTTCTTGAAGTAATTAGTTTCTCCACAGGTTTGAGTCCGAGGACCATGCAAGATCTTGGTTCTGTCTAACACTTAGAATTTTTTTGGAATGATTAGTTTCCCCACAGGTTTGAGTCTGAGGACCATGCAAGACCTCGGTTCTGTCTAACACTTATATTTTTCTTGAAGTGGTTAGTTTCCCCATAGGTTTGAGTCCGAGGACCATGTAAAACCTTGGTTTTGTCTAACACTTATATTTTTCTTGAAGTGGTTAGTTTCCCCATAGGTTTGAGTCCGAAGACCATGCAAGACCTTAGTTCTATCTAGCACTTAGAATTTTCTTGGAGTGGTTAGTTTCCCCATAAGTTTGAGTCCGAAGACCATGCAAGACCTTGGTTCTGTCTAACACTTAGATTTTTCTTGGAGTGATTAGTTTCCCCATAGGTTTGAGTCCGAGGACCATACAAGATCTTGGTTCTGTCTAACATTTAGAATTTTCTTGGAGTGGTTAGTTTCCCTATAGGTTTGAGGCCGAGGACCATACAAGACCTTGGTTCTGTTTAACACTTAGAATTTTCTTTGAGTGATTAGTTTCCCCACAGGTTTGTGTCTGAAGACCATGTAAGACCTTGGTTTTGTCTAATACTTAGATGGTTTCTAAAATGCAAGACAGATAATCATAATAGACTCAAGAATTTGAATTAGAGAAATGCTTTCATTAATAATAATACCTTCTTAGGTTATTTACATTCCACGGACATGGTACAGCTTTTTCATCTAAGTTTTTTAAGTAGTATGCACCTACCCCTGCTACTAAAGAAATTTGGCACGGTCCCTCCCAATTGGGTCCCAGCTTTCCCTAGGAGGGGCTCTTGGCATCACCTACAACTTTCCTCAATACTAAGTCCCCTGGTGCTAGTAGTCTTAACTTCACATTGGCATCATATCCCTGCTTGAGCTTCTGGTGGTAATAGGCCAACTGGATCATTGCCTTTTCTTTTCGTTCATTGATTAGATCTAGGCTCTTCCCTAGTAGTTCATCATTACCACTTAGAGTGAAGGAGCTCGTTCTCAGTGTTGGGAAGTTTACCTCTAGAGGGATAATAGCCTCGACCCCATAGGTCATGGCAAAAGGTGTTTCCCTTGTTGAGCGCCGTAGTGTAGTCCGGTAAGTCCATAAGACGTGTGGCAGCTCTTCTACCCATCTTCTCTTAGCGTTATCCAGTCTCTTCTTAAGCCCATTGACTATGACCTTGTTGACAGTCTCGGCTTGTCCATTTCCCTGAGGATAAGTTGGGGTTGAGTACCTGTTTGTGATCCCAGTTCGCAACAATATCTTCTGAAGGCTTTACTGTCAAATTGAAGTCCATTATCTGAAACAAGGGTATGAGGGACCCCGAATCGCGTAACAATGTTCCTCCAGATGAATTTCTTAGCATCGACATCTCTGATGTTGGCCAATGGTTCAGCTTCGACCCATTTGGTGAAATAATCTGTGTCGACCAACAGATATCTTTTATTTCCTGGCACCTTAGGGAAAGAGCCTACAATGTCCAGGCCCCACTGGGCGAATGGCCATGGACTGGACAAAGGGTTGAGGACCCCTTCAAGCTGATGAATGTTTGAGGCAAATCTCTAGCACTGGTCACATTTCTTAACATATTCTAGGGCTTCCTTCTGCATCCCCGGCCACCAATACCCCTGGGTAATGGCTCGATGCGACAGAGATCTTCCTCCTATGTGACTCCCACAGATCCCTTCGTGTAGCTCTTCAAGCAGTAATTCTGAGGCTTCAGGGTGAATGCACAGTAAATATAACCCAGAGTAGGAGCGCTTATACAATTTGTGGTCCTCAGATAACCAAAACCGAGGAGCATTTCTTCGTATTTTCTCAGCCTCTGACTTTTTCTCGGGCAGAATATCACCTTTGAGGAATCTCACTATAGGGTCCATCCAGCTAGGACCCACTCTAACTTGATGGACATGAACCATGCCTTTTGCAACCTCATTTGCTTTATCCAGATGCTCGACAAGAATAACTCGAGGCAGTCCCTCTGCCGAGGAGGTAGCAAGCATGGCCAACGAATTTGCATGGGTGTTTCCACTTCTGGAGATGAGCGACAAGCTGAAAAGATCAAAGTATGACTGCAAGCTCTTGACGTGGCTTAAGTACCCTTGCATCCTCGCGTCTCTGGCTTCCAACTCACCCTTTACCTGGCCTACTACCAATCTCGAGTCTGAGAACATCTCTACTGCTTTTCCTCCCATTTTCTACACCATGGCCATTCCTTGCAACAAGGCTTCATACTCGGCTTCGTTATTTGTGGCTGGGAACCCAAGTCTCAAGGATTCTCTATGATAGTCTTCTCGGGGGATACTAGGACTAGCCCCACTCCGGATCCCCTTTAATTTGCCGCGCCATCAATGTACACCCTCCAACATGGAGGTCCTAGCATAGAGATTACTCCAATTGATTTTCCATCCATGTTTCGCTCCTCTGCTACTATTTCCACCAGTGGTTCGGCAAATTCAACCACCAAATCAACCAGGACCTGACCCTTAATAGAGGTCTGAGGCACATACTTGATGTCAAAGGCTTTCAGAATTGTGTTCCATTTGGCAATCCTTCCAGTGTAATCAGCAGTTTGAAGTATAGACTTCAAGGGTAGTTGGGTTAGAACAACTACTGTGTAGGCTTGGAAATGATGGGGAAGCTTTCGTGTAGCATGGACTACAGCTAGTATGGCTTTCTCCAAGGGTAAGTACTTAACCTCAGCTTCATGTAGCGACTTGCTCACATAATAGACTGACTTTTGAAGGCCATTGTCATCCCGTATTAGCACCAAGCTCACAGCATGAGGAGCTACGACAATATATGCGTATAGGACTTCGTCGGCTTTAGGACTAGACATGAGAGGTGGCCGGGATAGGTATTCCTTGAGTTGCTGGATGGCCACGATACAATCCTCGGACCACTCAAATCCTTTCCACTTGTTGATCAGGAGATAGAAAGGTCTGCATCTGTCAGCCGACTTGGAAATGAATCGATTCAGGGCCGCGATCATTCTAGCTAACTTTTGGACCTCTTTGGCGTTCTGGGGTGGTTTTAAATCGTTAATAGCCTTGATCTGGTCAGGATTGACCTCAATTCCCATGTGAGTAATAATGTAGCCTAAAAACTTCCCTGATCCCACGCCAAATGAGCATTTGGAAGTATTTAGGCGCAGCTTGTGCTTCCTCAAGACATCAAAGGTGCTGCCGAGGTCTCCTAAATGCTCAGACACCACTTTACTCTTCACCACCATCTCATCAACATAAATTTCGATGATTTTGCCTAACTACGGTTCGAACATTCTCGTCATCATCCTTTGATAAATGGACTCTGCATTCTTCAAACCGAACGGCATTACCTTGTAGTGGTAGTTCCCAATAGGTGTCACGAAGGCTGTCTTCTCCTGATCCTCCAGGGCTAGTAGTATTTGATGGTAGCCTTGAAAAGCATCTAAGAAACTCATCCGAGGATGGCCTGCAGTTGCATCCACCAGCTGATCTATCTGAGGCATGGGGAACGGATCTTTTGGGCATGCCTTATTTAGGTCCGTGAAGTCTACAAAAACCCGCCATTTTCCACTTTTCTTCTTGACCACCACAGTGTTGGCCAACCATTTGGGGTAAAAAAACCTCTTTGATAGCCCCCGCACGCTTAAGCTTCTTCACTTCGTTCCTAATCGCATCGGCATGCTCTCTTGATGGGCGCCGGGGTGGCTGCTTCTTAAGAGTGATGGACGGGTTGACATTGAGATGGTGACAGATGAAGGCTGGATCAATCCCTGGAGCGTCACAGGCATCCTATGCAAATACATCAATATTTCTTTTAAGGAATTTGATTAACTCCTCATTCTCCTAAAGAAGCAGCTGAGCCCTGACCTGAAAGAACTTCTTCGGGTCGTCACCAATGACCACCTTCTGTAGGTGTTCACATTTTGCTTCCTTGGTAGCTGCATTAGGAGGTGCCACCAGGGTCTTTGATTGCTATAAGCTCTCTTTAGTAATGGTCGAGGACTCTGCGTCGAGCCGATGTGAAATGGCAGCCACCATACACTGTCTTGCCATGGATTGGCAACCATGGATTTCGAGAACCTGGTCCCCTGATAGGAATTTCACCTTCTGGTGCAAGGAGGAGGAAACAGCCCCTAAGGTATGGAGCCAGGGCCTACCGACGATGGTTGTGTATGGAGAGTAGGTGTCTACCACAATAAAGTTTACCTCCACTATTTCTGGGCCAGTCTGGATGGGTAGCCTAATTATGCCCTTTGGAATAACAAGCTTCCCTTCGAAGCTCATCAAATGAGAGCTATAAGGCATCAAATCTTCTGGTTTTAACCTCATCTCCTTGTAGAGGTTGGGGTACATAATCTTGGCCCCACTGCCATCGTCCACCATCATTCCTTTCACATCGTAGTCCATGATTTTGAGAGTGATCACCAGTGCATCTTCATGGGACTGGCTGGTTTCGATCTTGTCTTCTTCTAAAAAACTCAAGATTAGGTGAAAATTCCCTCTAGCCCTTTTCGGCTCTGGCTGGGACTCCTCGACAAGCAACTAAGCTACAGTTAACACTCGTGAAGGGCGCGTGCCTGCTCTTCTTGGCGTGGCCAAGATTACATTGATCATTCCTGTGGGTGGCCTTAGGGCAGTATCTCTCTGAGGCTCCTAATGGGTCTGGCCTTGATGACGATTGGAATGATGTAGAAGGTGCTTCAGTTTTCCTTTTCAGACTAGCTGGTCCAGATAGTTCCAGAGATTCCTGCAATTCTCTGTGGTATGTCCGTGGTCCTGGTGGTATTGGCAATAAAGGTTCTGATTGCGCCTCGTGGGCTCTCACACCATCTTATTCGGCCCTTTAAAGTATGGCTCGTTACTGATTTTCTCTAATACCCAATGTACTGGTTCTCGGAATACAGCATTGACAGTTTGTGTGTTGGTCGCTCCGAACTGCCCTACGAAATCTCTCATTGGGCGATTGCTGTTATATCGATCCGACTTGAAATCTCTCCTCTCTTGAAAAATAACCTTCTCTTTTCCTTTGTCTTGCAGCTAATCTTTCTCTACTCGCTTATATTTATCGAACCGATTCATCAATTGGCGCATATTGGTGGCAGGCTTACTAGTCAGAGACTTCCTTAAGCCATGCTCAGTCGGGAGGCTATTCTTGAAGGTGCCGATGGCGACATCATCAAAATTGCCATCCATTTCGTTATACATCTCCCAATATTTGTCCTAGTAGGCCTTCAGTGTTTCTCCATGATGCATGGATAAAGATAATAATACACTCAAAGGCCAAGGAGCCCTGCTATTTGTAACGAAACGGGAGCCAAAGGCTTGGGTTAGCTACCTATACGAATCTATAGAATTCGTTTTTAAGCCATTGAACCACCTCATCGCCACTGGTCCCAAGCTAAATGGGAAGACCTTGCACATCAACGCCTCGTTTTTAGAATGGACAGCCATCCTTTGGTTAAACTGGCTCACATGCTTCACAAGGTCTGTTTTGTTGTTATAGATAGTGAAGGTTAGCTGCTGGAACCGCCGAGGGAGTATAGCCTCCTCTATGTAGCGTGTGAAAGGCGACTTGGAGAGTTGATCTAGTGCCCTGCTCATAGCATCGCTTCCCAAGCCCCTATGAGATGAGCTTTTACTTTTACGCCTCTGGTAGTGCTCTTCTTTGTGATTCGTGAGAGAAGGTCTCGCTTGGAGGAGTTCTCGATCTTTGCCTATAGTCATCATCGCCCTCATCATCGGAGGGCGTGTCAGGGCTAGAATGAGACCGCCTTCGTTGTGCATGGCGCAGCTTTCTCTTCAAGTCGTCTATCTCTTGCTGCATGGCCAGCTTATGATCCTATCTCTGGGATACGTGACTTCTAACCTCTTCTGATTGCATGTCCTGGTTGTTATTTTGTCTCCGGAGCACGTAGCTGCCTGCACGAGAGTGGCTTCTATTGGTTTGAGTGGTGTGCACACTTCCTTCTAGAAACCTTCCGTTTTCTTCATTTCGATCACGCCCAAGGTTGGGAAAGTTATCCTGTTGTTGGGATCTAACCTGTTCAGGTTGATGGGAGCCTACTTGATGAGGGCCTGATCCTACCATGCTTGATCGTTGCTAGGGGTGTGTCAGTTCGGTTTCGGTCGGTTTTCTACGTGTTGGACAACCGAAACCGAAATTTTTGGTTGGTGAAATTCTCAACCGAAACCGACCGAAATAGTTGAAAAACCATCGGTTTCGTTTGGATTTCAGTTTCGGTCGATTTCGGTCGTTTTTTTGGTTTCCTCTTCATTTATTTTCCAAGAAATCAAACAAAGAAAGAAAAACCCAGAATAGAGAGGAAATTGAGAAAATAAACAAACTCAGAATATAAACAACCAAGTACATAGGTTTTTTCACAACCCTAACTTTATTTGCACATAAAAATTGAAAAAATAGCATTGATTTAATATTAAACAAACCCATAATTGAAGATCTAAAAAAAAAAAAAAAACCCAGAATTGAAGATCTAAAATAAAAAATAAAAAACAAACCCAGAATTGAAGATCTAAAAAAAAAAAAAACCAAACCCAGAATTGAAGATCTAAAAAAAAAAAAAAAAGAAACCCAGAATATAAAAAAGAGAGATGAAATTATGGAGAATGTCGAACCTTGCATGGTTAGGAACCAACAAGGCTGGCCGGCGTGGCTCGTGGATGTCGCCGGCGACGCCATCAAAGACTGGGCTCCTCGTCGGGCCAACACATTTGAAGAGGAGAAAAAAAACCAACAAGAAAGAGAGAAGAACATGGGTGGTTTTGAAATGAGAGAAACAAAATCAAGTAAAAGATTGGGGAGGGGGTCGGCGCTGAGGAGAAGAGAAAGGAATAAAATGCTCTATTTCCGGGTGAGAGAGAAAAAATGGTTACAGAGAAAAGAAAGGAGGAGGGGCGGCTGGAAAGAAAAGGGCAGAACAAGAAAATGGATGCTAGGGTTTTTAAATTTTAATGGTTTTAAAAAACCTAAAAAACTCAAAAAGGTTTTCGCGAAGGCTCGAACCCTAAAACACTTAGTCACTACAGCCACATCATACCACTAAGCTACAAACTCCAACGTGACTGAGTATTACATAAATATATATATATATATATATATATCGGTTCGGTTCGGTTCGGTTCGGTCGGTTCAATGCATTAAAATTTGCAACCAAAAACCGAACTGAAATTTTCAGTTTTATTATATAAAAAACTGAAACCGAACCGAACCGAAATCGAATCGAAATTTTTGCATCGGTTCGGTCGGTTTGAAGCGGTTTTTTCGGTTCTTCGGTTTTTTGCACACCCCTAATCGTTGCCCTTACTAACACACAAGTTCTTTCCCACAGACGACGCCAATTGTAAGGACAGGGTTGGAGCACTTCTTTTGTTGGATGAATGAACTCCGGCCCAACTAGCTCAATACAATAAATTATAGAGAATGAGTTTAAGAACTAGGCCTTAGTGAGGATTACAACAACTAGACATGGTTACGAATAGATTGAATAATAAGGATGTGGACTAAAGTGTGAATTTCTGTTCCTCGGCCCCCACTTAAGGAATTAGTAGTTCTTATTATTTCTTCAATACTTGACAACAAAGGTTTCAAGGATCATGCCGTATTCTTTACTTTTCTTTTTTTCCCTTCCTTCTTTCTGGAGGACTTCTTGCATTATATACTCCTTCTTAGTTGATCTTGACCCTCCATTTGTTGATCATGTAGGTCACTACTTAAGTGCTTGTCCCATCAGCCATTTTCCTAAGCTTTCTGTGAACTGCAACAACCTAGGCAATACTGTTCAGGGGCCATTTCCTCATTAATGCGGTCAGAATGTTAGTGGTGGGCATTTAATGTGGAGGTGACAGTTCTCCTTGAATTGCTCCTCCACTATGCTTCCATGGCTGACCCATTGTACTTGTCTTTTTCTTGGGATGCTCTGGGAGGCTGTCTTTGATGGCGTGCTGCTTTTCCCTTTGATGGTCTCGGTTGGCCGAGGACAGGATTGTCCTCGACGATGTTTCTTGGCAATTTGGGTTTTCTACGTTTGTCCTCAGACGTTTGTCCTCGGACGTTTCTTCCTCCTCAGCAGGGGCCTTGGGCTTATTATAAAGTTGGTTGGGGTTGCCAAATTCTTTGACCCCACACTATTGATCTTTGATTTTTTTAAAAAATTTCAAACATTGAGGGTATAAGAAAAAAAATGTTATCTAATGATGGATTTGTCAAATTCTCATCAAATAAAAAGATATTAAATGAAGTTGTAGCTATTAGCTGCAACTTAGTTTGTAACCAAACTTTGTCCTTTTTTTTTTCTTTTTTTTCTTTTTTTATTATAAAATAAGATTGACATTGAATGTAAAAAAAAGTAAGGAAAATTTAGTTACGTAGATATTGGGTTTCTAATTAAATTCAAACACATTGATGTATTCACCAATTAAGTACAAAAAGTTTTATTTTTTTAGAGAATAATTAAAAAAAAAATGTAGGAATGTATTTGAATTTAATTCAAAACCCAATGTACTACAAATAAATAATTGCATCTAAGTATTACCCGCCAAAAAATAAAATGATGGAAATCAATTGTTTTAGATTTCAAAACATTAATAATGAATTGATTCAATAATAAACATGGTATATCGTAAATATACATTAAAAATATGGTTAAAGTAGAATTCTAATTTAAGCCATGCTAGAGACATGAATGTAGTAAGTAAATAAAAATAAAAACCTAGAGACAAAGCATTTTGTACGAAATTTCCCCACAAATATTAACATGATATGTTATGATTTGAGTAACATCACGTGAATTCGTCACTAACATCACTTATATTACATGCATCAATTACAATAAGTTATATTAACAGTTGTGAAAGACTTTGTCCTTAGACTTATTGTTTTTGATAATTTCAGAATTTTGTTATTTATTATCACTTGGATGATAAATAATCTATACTATTATTTTTAGGATCCTCAATTTTGATATCCAAAATACCCACAAATTTACCAGTTTGTAAAGCTTAAATAATAAGGTTAAATATGTATAATTGTTGATTTTAAAAACTCCTATATATTATCTAATTTAAAAAAAAAAAACAATTTTTTCTAACCACTTCTCCTACCTCCACATTTCTTACACGTTAGTAATCAAGCATAATTCAACTTTTTTTAATAAAAATAAAATTTTTTTCCACTAATGCGCTCTTCTTTTTTCTTTTTTTTACTAATTTCCAAATGAAATTTCTGAAAGTCTTGTAAAAGAAAAAAAAAATTCCGCAAGTTTTTCTATACTACTATTTTTTAAAAATAGGAAAAAAAAACTTTTATCCTCATCCCATCATCCCGTTTAGTTTTTATTTACTTATTTATTAATATGAGTTTATCTCATGTAGTTAAAAGAATATCCAATTATCTTCTACTCTTTTTCACTTATCTAAAGGCATGTTTGATACACTGAATATAGATTACAATAGGAATGGTAATCTTTACTACTAGAAATAAAATGTGTTGTAATGAAATAATTAAACTTCTTCATTAGTTTGGTTATGAGTTATAACATTAAAATAAAACTTGAGATCTATTTTAGGAAATATCTTATTCGTACAATTATATTTCCTAGAGAATAATTGTTGAGGGCCATTTTTTGTGGAATCCGAATAGAAGAAAGATAGCCCAACCCAGCAACACGGGCAGCAAAGGAATGGCAAACATGAAGTAAAACCATTAAACTCAAGTGGCAGAAACAATGGATCATAGGCCCATAATATAAACAAACGGGTTTTGAGGAGGAAAATTGGCTTAAAAAAGCCCGAAAAGAGAGAAATAACACCCATGGGCAGTATATGATGTAGAGAAGTGAGAATGGGCCACGGCAGTCCCAAAGCATTGTAAACAAAGAAAGTAAGGGGTTAATGGCAAGCTCGTAAACCCCAAGGATGAGAAAAATGAAATTGGGGCGAGGAAGCCCAATGAAGTTAGTAAAAGCCCATGGTAATGTAGAGTTAGTAAATGGGTCAGGGAAGTCCAAAGAAAGCAAATAGGCCAAAGATGCCCAAGGGAAAACAAAAGGGACGCTGGAGCCCGTGAGTAGGAACACCAGTGGCCATGTTGAGCCACTGGGAGAAAGAGTAAACGGCAGGCCTGAAAGAGGCTCAGCAGGAGTAAGTCATTACGGCAGGAATGACAAGTGATGTGACAGGAAATTAAGACAATCAATAAATGGGTTGCAAGAAATACAAAGCCCAGTACCAAATAAAGCCTAAGCCCTAAAGAAGCGAGAAATCAAAAAAGGCAGTTCATAAAGGGTCAAGAATGGACGGCAGACAGTGCAGGTAAGCCTCCAAACCACGACGGATGCATGAGCAGCAGGCAGACTTTGGACACATATGGAAGGCAGGCACGCGTAAGGCCCAGACCTTACCAGCCTGTACCCAGCCAATATGGGACATGGTAAGGTCGTGGGTCAGAGGTAAGAAGGTGTGGTTTGGTGGTGGGGAGAGGGGAAAAACCTATTCGGGGTTCTTGCTCAAACTTTTTTGGGGGATACATCCTACTAGGATGACATACCTCCCAAAAGAGGTAAGGCTGAGCTGGAACTGCCAGGTGCATGCCATGAGGGACAGAGAGAGAGAGAATCAGCATCGTGGCAGGAAGAGGTGCCACGGCAGACTAACAAACAAAATAATTGTCTTTGTCTGGTAATGGGGAGTGGCATGCAGACGAAACAGTGATGATCGACAAGTACACCCAGACCAGAAAAAGTGGTTAAGGGGTAGAACAGTAAAATCTGGTCACGGCAAGCACTATAAAAAGAAGCTTTTGCCATGTACAGGGGAGGATGGAAAAAGGGGGAAAACAACACACCAAGGAGTTATAATGGAAACAGAGAGAAAATCACAATAAAAAAGAAAAAGAAAAAAGAAAGATAGAAAAAGAGAAAAACTAAGAATAAAGAAAGAAAGAAAGAAGGAAAAAACAGGGAGAGTTAGTCCGGCATGTACCAATAGGTTTCTTTCCTTCTATCCCTCTCAAAATCCTTCTTTTTGCCATGAGCAAAAGATGTTCCTTCGAGCACTAGCCATTCAGGTCAGTTTCCCTCAAAATAATCAATTTCCACGGCAGGATTTACCTAGGAGATTGATTGTGTTGAGAAGAAGTGTTCTTTCCTTTTCTGGGTTTGCTCCTGCGAACTAGACTTAACTTGATTTCTTATCTCTTCTGATTGACTTATATATATTATTCTACTCTTTTGGTTCTCTTTGTAAAAACAGTTTATCATTATTGCGATTATGTTGCTTAAATAAGGATCATTTGGTCATTTCTTATTAAACAGCCAGAATACTTTATTTCGTTATTACCATATCTATCTACCACAACCTGTCTGAAACAGCTTTGCCTGCCGTGAGCACACTCCTAGCAGACGAGGCATAGTTTGTGCATAAGCCGGCTCAAATTGAGTTACAATTGGACCGGTTTCAACTCCCTCACTCAAAATACTTGGGCCTATTACCACAGGAGGCAGCCCAGTCCAACACAACAAAAAAGGCCCCTACAATAATATATTTTAAATTTTAGAGAGTGTGGGGCCTTTTTTTGTTGTGTTGGGCTGGGCTGTCCCTTTGTGATAGTAGGCCCAAGTGTACTGGGTTGTGGGAGTTGAGACCGGTCCAACTGGAACTCACTTTAACCGGCTTGTGCATAAACTATGCCTCGTCTGCCAGGAGTGTGCTTGCGGTAGGCAGAGCTGTTTCAGAGGAGCTTGTGGCAGGCAAACACAATGAATAAAACAGAGTATTCTAGAATGACCAGATAGCTTTTTAATAGAAAATGATCAAATGATCCATAATCACAGTGATATTAATGACTTTTACAAATAAAGTAAGAGGGGCAAATGGTAATAAGGGTTAATCAAAGAAGTTAAGTTTAGTCTGTAGGAGCAATACCAAAGAGGGTAGAATGCCTCTTCTCAACACAATCAATCTCCCAAGTAAATCCTGCTGTAGAAATTGATCGTTTTGAGAGAAACGGACCTGAATGGTTAATGCCCAGAGGAATTCCTTCTGCTTTTGGCAGAGAGCAAGGATTTTGAGAGGGAGAGAGATGAGGAAACCTATTGGTACATGCCGCCTAACTCTCGTTTCTTTTTCCTTTCAATTTCTCTCTTTTATCTTTTCTTTCTTTCCTCCCCTTTTGTTTCTTTTTTTTCTCTCTTAGTCTTTTCCTTAGTAGTTCTTTACCACCGTGATTTCTTGGTGTTATCTTTCCCTTTTCTTCTTCTGTTCTTAAAAATCCCCCCTATACACTGTAAAGGACTCCTTTTATAATGCCTGCTGTGACTGGATTTTACTATTCTACCCCTTAACCACCTTTGTCTGAACTGGGTGTACTTGTCGACCATCACTGTTTCGTCTGTGAGCCACTCCCTATTACCAGACAAAGACAACTATTTTTTCTGTTAGTCTGCCGTGGCATCTCTTCCTGCTGCGGTGCTGTTCCTCTCTTTCTATCCCTCATGGCATGCACCTAGTAGTTCCAACTCAGCCTTGCCTTTTTTGGGAAGTATGTCATCCCAGTAGGACGTATCCCCCAAAAAAGCTTGAGCAGGAACTTCAAAACAAGTTTTCCTCTCTCCCCACCACCAAACCATGCCCCTCTTACCTCTGACCCATGACTTCACCATGTCCAGTATTGGCTGGGTACAGGCTGGTGGTGCCTAGGCCTTGCGTGTGCCTTCTATCCGTATGTGTCTGAAGTTTGCCTGCTGCTCATGCGTTCGCCATGGACTGGAGACTTTGCCTGCATAGCCTACCATCCGTTCCTGGCTTTTTTATGAGCCGTTGCTTTGATTTCCCGCTTCCTTGGGGTCTGGGCTTTACATGGTACTAGGCTTCGCATTTCTTTCAACCCACTTCTTAATTACCCTTACTTCCTACCACATTACTTGTCATTCCTGCCATGATGATTTACTCTCGTCGGGCCTCTTTTGGGCCTGCGGTTCTATTCCTTCTCCCAGTGGCTTAACATGGCCATTGGTGTTCTTTCTTATGGGCTCCAGTGTCCCTTTTTTTCCTTTTGGGCCTTTCCAGCCCATTTACTTTCTTTGGACTTCCTTGACCCATTTACTAACTCTGCATTCCCATGGGTTTTTACTAACTTCATTAGGCTTCCCCGGTCCAATTTCCTTATTCTCATCCTTGGGGCTCATGGACTTGCCATTAACCCCTTACTTTCTTTGTTTACATTGCTTTGGGCCTGTCGCGGCCCATTCTCACTTTTTTATACCATATACTGCCCATGGGTGCCATTTCTCTCTTTCCGGACCTTTTAGGCCCATTTGCTTCCTCAAGGCCCATTTGTTTATATTACAGGCCTGTGATCCATTATTCCTACCACTTGGGCTCAATGGTTTTACTCTATGCTTGCCATTTCTCTGCTGCCTATGTTGTTGGGTTGGGCTTCCTTCTTTCTATTCGGATTCCAAAAAGTGACCCTCACAGAGAGATGAGTTATTTTTTGATGATTTTTTATTTCCATAATTTTTAGGTGGATATGGAAAGTGTTTTTATTTGGAAATATATTAATGTTAGAAATTATTATATCTACTAAGGAATAGTTATTACAACCCTTTTAGAGATAAATAATTATTCCTCATTTTAAAAAATAGCTATTCATAAGGAATGATTATTTCTTGTAATAAAAATATAACCAAACTATTGAATAGCTAAATCATAGGAATAACTCTTACATTATAGTGCATATTATAGTCTACCAAACATGCCTTAAGTAAACTTATTATGTTTTAATATCCTAAATTTTAGGCTACTTATAAAATATTTCTTTTTTATTTCTCTCTCATATTTTTTATGCACATTTAATTCTATAAAAAATAAACCCAATTTTACACATGAGATAATTATTGATATTTGATAGTATTGAAATTTTGCATGCATAAAGGATATAAGGAGAGTGTAATTCTATGGTGGATTTGTCAAAAAAAAAAAAAAAAATTATTGACTTGTGTAATGTTGCAAAAAATGATTGGAAATCAATAACTATTTCATCATAAAAATTTCAATCTCAAGTAATTTTTTTTTTTAATTTAAAATTATATGAAAACATAAGTTTATGGATTAAATAACAAAACAATGTAATTTAATAGTTGATTTGTCAAAATATTCCTTTAAAAAAAGAAAAAGAAAAAAGAAGAAGAGTAAGAAACAATGATGCAACATCATACAAATTTAGATCAAATGCAACTTGAATTTTTTATTTTTCCCATAAGGCGAGTCATTAAATCAAAGAATGCAAAATATCTTTACTATATGTAGGGCTTGTCGATAAATTAGAGTTCACACACGAAGGCAAAGTCATAAATCAAATTAAGGGTAAGTTGCAAAGTATACTTTTAAAGTTTAGGGGGTTACTTAGATTTTACGTCTTCAAGTTTGAAAACTGGATTTTACACCTTGAAATTTACTTTTGTTAGTGGACTCGCCTACATAGAAAAAAATATTACACATCAAATACCAATGTGTCACTTGACGACCACATAAGCAAGTCTACTAATGGAGGGGCTGTTTTTACTTACGGATATAAAGTGTAAACTTCAAGATTTGAAATTCAATCAACTCAAAAATTCAGATATGTATTTTGCAATTTACCAGCTTTTTAATATTACTTCTAATAATAGAAATCAGCATTGTTTTTAAAAAAAGAAAAAAGAAAAAGAGATCAGCATTGTTGAAGCCTAACGTGGCATCCTCCCGGGCCCCCACAAATGGTGTAGTTTACGTGTACAACATAAGCATAGCCTTGTAGTGAAACATGAATTTCGAATAGTTTTCAAGATCCTCTATCTTTTATTATCTACTCAATCACTTATGAAAGGGGATTATTTATTTATTTATTTCAAAACTTCCATGATTAATTACTTCCAAAATGTGTGATTTTTTATATTCTCTTTTCATTTCAAAATTGAAGGATTGTTTTCAGGTAAATTCAAATCAAGAAAATTGTTTTCATTTGCCTTACTTTTTTTTTTTCTTATATGACTTCAAATAATAAAAAATTATTACATTATTAATAACTCATATTAACTACTCAATCAAAATAAATACAATTATATATATTCGGGAACAGAGAACAAATGTTTGTTAGGGGGATGTTGCGTGAAAGAATACTACTTCCCCTATAGTTTTAGTCCATTTTAAGCTTTCTTAAGATATTTTTTATTTAAAAAATAAATAAATACATAATAATGACTTTATATAGCTCATTATTTACTTTATTTAAAAATTTCAATAATCTTTTTATTTTTATTTTAGTTATGGGTACTAATATCATTTTATTTAAAAGAAAACTAAGCCTAAATGATATATATTTAAAATCTAGTTATCTAAATAATGCATAGAACCATATGTAGTAATAAATTCGTTAAAAGATGGGCAACTGTACACACCCTATTTTGTACCAACAATTTCTATTCCAATTGAACAAGAACCACCATCACCACCAACAATGAGTAGCTCAATCTTAAATTGATAAAACATTTTTCCTTTAAACTAAAGAGGGAAAAATATTTATGGAATGGGCCTGACGGATCTTCTTCTTTTTGGTCTATAGTGGACGGGCCCAGCAACCGTAGTCTTGTGAACGGACACATCTTGGACGGGCATAAGGGCGACGGGCCCAAATATCAGTTTAAAGACCCTTGCTATAGATACTTGGGTCGCACACTTAGTCATTATAAAAATCCCAAGGTAAATAGAGTCCTAGGGCAAAGAGGATTCCAGAAGCTACGTGCATTAATGAAGATCTTCTCAATAAGGAAAAGACTTGTCCATCACGCTCTATTTAAGACGATTCCTATAAGGAAAGGACTTCTACTCCAAGGAAAAGAGGTCAATCTTCGACTACTATAAAAAGCCCAATACCCTCACAAATCAAGGTACACTTAATTTTACCCTCTCTAGCACTCTAGAGTTGTGAGCATATTTCTGACTTGACCTTCGGAGGGTATTCGGCCGGCACCACACTGGTGCTCTTCGCGAGGTTTTTTCTTCCCTTTGTTGTGTAGGTTCGCGTTTGAGTGCGCCGGTATCGTGTAGCTCACTGGTGAAATTCTTGACTTCATCAGTTGGCGCCGTCTATGGGAAACTTACTAGTTGAAATTCATAAGCCATACTATTGTTTCCCGGACTAAAGGGTTGCATGGTACTCACTCGCTCGATGGCAACCACCAACGATGTTCAAGGGGAGGAACCACCCACGACTGCCTTTGAGAGACAAGTTCGAACTCTTGCTGCCGTCGTGGAGTGCCTTACTAAACAAAACCTTGACTTGGAAGAACAGCTGCGCCAGAAGAATGCAGTACCAAACGACCAACAAGAAGACCAAGAGGGGACCAACGCTACAAGAAGAAACCAGGAGAAACCTGAAGGCAGCCATGCCCCGAGCAGACCAGAAAGGCAGAATATGAGCATGTCATCCCTCACAGATGCGACTCCACCACACATTGTCGCAAAGATGCAAGCGATGAGAGAACAAATAGAGGTTATGATGAACGCGCTCAAGGGGCGAGTTTCTAATGACCTTGACAATCTAGTCAACCGCACTGATTCACCCTTCACTGTGGTCGTGAACTCCTTCCCCCTACCGCACAAGTTTCGAATGCCACAGATCGACAATTATGATGGATTAAAAGACCCTCTAGATCATCTAGAGACGTTCAAAACCTTGATGCACCTTCAAGGGGTCGCGGATGAAATAATATGCAGGGCTTTCCCCACCACGCTAAAGGGAGTCGCAAGGATTTGGTTCAATCGGTTGACACCAAACTCCATCAGCACATTCAAGGAATTAAGCGCCTAGTTCACATCTCACTTTATCGGGGGACATAGGTACAAGAAGTCAACGGCGTGCCTGATGAGCATTAGACAGCGAGAAGACGAGATTCTGAGATCCTACATAACCCGCTTCAATAAGGAGGCACTTTCGATCGATGAGGCCGACGATAAGATATTGGTAGCAGCCTTCACGAATGGGTTGCGAAAGGGTCAATTTTTGTTCTCTATATACAAAAATGACCTGGAAACCATGACGGAGGTCCTTTACAGGGCAACCAAGTACATGAATGCGGAAGAAGCATTGCTGGCCCGGGAGGACAAGTCGAGGAAAAGAGAACGGCAGGACGACACCCGGCAGGACCAAGAGCGGAAAAGACTCAAAACTGGAGACCGAAGGGACGACCGACGGTCCAAGCCCCAAGGAAGAAAGTTTACAAGTTTCACCCCATTGAATACCCCAGTAGACCAAGTCCTAATGCAGATTAAGGATGAAGAGGCTCTAACTTTTCCGAAAAAACTCAAGAGCGATCCGAGCAAGCGGTCCAGAGACAGGTACTGCCGTTTCCACCGCGACCACGGTCAAGATACGTCTGATTGCTACGACTTGAAACAGCAGATTGAATCCTTCATCAGACAAGGAAAATTGCAAAAGTTTATCAAAAAAGAAAGGACGGATCCTCCACCTCAAGAACAGCAACCCCGGAGGGAGAATGAGCGCCCTAGACCCCCAATCGGAGACATAAGGATGATTGTGGGAGGAACAGCGACAACAGGCTCATCCAAGAAGGCCCGAAAAACCTATCTCCGAATGATTTAGAACGTCCAACTGACGGGCTCAGTTCCAAAGATAGCCCGAAGGGATGGCCCAATAATTGGGTTCTCAGAAAAAGATGCATGACGCGTTTATCATCCACATGACGATGCACTCGTCGTCACCCTACGAGTCGAGGAGTTTAACATGCACTGAGTGTTGGTCGACAATGGCAACTCAGCGGATATCCTATATTATCCCGCGTTCCAACAAATGATGATTAATAAGAAATGACTGATACTAACGAATGCCCCGCTGGTAGGGTTTGGAGGAACTAGAGTATTCCCGTTGGGTGCAATCACGCTTTCTGTGATGGTAGGAGATTACCCTCAACAGATCACTCGAGATGTGACATTCCTCATAGTTGACTACTCGTCCGCATACAACGCTATCCTTGGACGACCTACTCTTAACGCATGGAAGGCAGTAACCTCAACGTACCACCTGATGATTAAGTTCCCCACGGAGTATGGGGTCGGGGAGTTACGGGGAAATCAGGTGGCCGCCCGTGAATGCTACTTAGTCGTATTGGAGATAGAGGATCACCAACAGATGATGGGCAATAGAACTAAGCGAGTTTGATATACAGTATCGCCCGCGAATTGCAATAAAGGGCCAAGCTGTGGCAGACTTCATCGCGGAGTATACCCCATTAGGAGGGAAGGGGGCACACACCCTCAAAGAGTGGAGCATCTACACGGACGGATCCTTAAACAAGCAGGCTGGAGGAGCTGGAGTTGTAATCCAAACCCCAGACGGGGATAAAATTGAGTACATGATTCGATTGGATTACCCAACGACAAACAACGAGGCCGAGTATGAAGCATTGGTTGCAGGATTGGATCTCGCCATAACAGTAGGAGCTGAAATCATGGTTGTACATTGCGACTCCCAGGTAATAACAAGTCAAATTAACAGCATCTACCAGTGCAAAAATGAAAGAATAAAGAAATACCTTGGGAGAGTCAAGAGTCGGATCCATGGCCTCCAAGTGCGGTTCATCCAAATCCCAAGGGAGGAGAATGAACGTGCCGATCGCCTGGCAAAAGCAGCCTCAGCAGAATCCATGATAGTCCCTGATCAAGTATTGTCGTTTGCTCAAACATCCTCGATTATTGACGACGGAGCAGAAGTGCATGAGGTGAATTCGGGGAACGATTGGACCGCGCCACTATTAGCCTACCTGAGGACGGGCACACTACCAGACGGAAAAGAGGCAGCCAGAAAGCTAAAAGTCCAAGTCTCGCGATTTGTGCTGATCAAGAATATTTTATACAAAAGGGGATTCTCACGTCCATATCTGAGATGTTTGAATCACAACGAGGCAGACTACGTAATGAGAGAAGTCCATGAGGGTATCTGTGGAAACCATTCGGGTGCGCGATCCTTAGTGCACAAATTGATCCGAGCAAGGTACTACTGGCCTACAATGCAAGAGGACGTGCAAGGCTATATTAAGACGTGTGACAAATGCCAGAGCTTCAGTAATTTAATCAAGTAACCAACCGAGGAGCTGACACCCATGACGGCCCCTTGGCCCTTCGCCCAATGGGGACTAGACATCATGGGCCCTTTCCCGACCGCGATAAGGCAACTAAAATTTCTGGTGGTTGGTATCGATTACTTCACCAAGTGGGTGGAAGCAGAGGCCCTGGCCACTATCACGGAGAAAAAGGTTTGAAGCTTCGTTTGGAGAAATATTATCTGCAGGTACGGGATA
Organism: Quercus gilva; assembly: GCA_023621385.1. Taxonomy (NCBI): domain Eukaryota; kingdom Viridiplantae; phylum Streptophyta; class Magnoliopsida; order Fagales; family Fagaceae; genus Quercus; species Quercus gilva. The sequence goes on from CM042477.1 coordinate 50,178,303, forward strand.
CCAAGAGTGCTTGTCTCCGACAATGGAAAGCAGTTCGACAACAACGCATTTAGGAACTTCTGTTCGGAACTGGGTATCAAGAATCATTATTCCTCGCCCGCACACCCGCAGGCCAACGGACAAGTTGAGGTTACGAACCGAACCCTACTCAAGATAATCAAGGCTCGGCTCGAAGGGGCAAAGGGCATCTGGCCTAACGAACTACCAAGCGTCTTGTGGGCGTATCGTACAACGGTAAGAGTACCTACTGGAGAAATGCCATTTCGGCTGGCATACGGGACTGATGCAGTCATCCCAGCGGAGGTAGGACTTACGAGCTATCGTGTGGAGAACTACAGCGAGCATAAGAACGAAGAAGCCTTGCGACTCCAAATAGATTTGGTGGACGAGGTCCAGGCTACAGCAGAGCAGCGGTTAGTGCGATACCAGAACCTAATGGCAAAATATTACAACTCCAATGTCAGACATAGAGACTTTCAGATTGGAGACCTTGTGCTACGAAAAGTAATGGGAGTTGCTAGAGACCCCTCTCAAGGAAAACTCGGCCCTAACTGGGAAGGACCATACAGGATCTCATCCTGGCAAAGGAAAGGGACCTACCACCTTGAAACTCTAGACGGACAGAAGCTGCAGCACCCATGGAACACAGAGCACCTACAGAGATACTACCAATAGAGGCGACATAGAAGGCATCAACACCCCCCCAATTTTCCAGTTTATTTCCAAGTTTTCAGTAATTTTTTAATTCAGACAGCTATTTTACTTTGCATTGAAAAATTCTTTCTACGAGTGCTTTTTTAAGCCCAAGGGGGCAGGCACCTCTTTCCTATATAATTTCTTTCAGACTATTGAATTTTTTCTACTTAATCTACTTAGTTCAATATCAGACGGTTAAAAACATAGTCCACATGATGGATGGATCATCCCAAAATTATGAAAATCTTAATTCCTTTGGTGGACGGATGAAAACATAGTCCACATGATGGACAGATCATCCCAAGAGGACAAAAATCTTAAGTCCTTTGGTGGACGGATGAAAACTTAGTCTACATAATGGACGGATCATCCCAAGAGGATGAAAATCTAAAGTCCTTTGGTGGACGGAAGAAAACTTAGTCCACATGATGGACGGATCATCCCAAGAGGATGAAAATCTTAAGTCCTAGGGAGGACGGATAAACTCTTAGTCCACATGATGGACGGATCATCCCAAGAGGATGAAAATCTTAAATCCTATGGAGGATGGATGAAAACTTGGTCCACATGATGGACGGACCACCCCGAGAGGGTTGAAATTTATTCAAGTCCACAAAGTGGACGGACAACCCATCAGGCTTCTAATCTAAAGTCCACAAATTGGATGAACCACCCCAGAGTGTTAAGAATTATTCAAATCCACAAAGTGGACAGACAATTCATCACGATTAAAATCTAAAAGTCCACAAAGTGGACGGACGACCCGAAGAGGTCAAATCCCAGGTCCGCAAGGCGGACGAATCACCCCAAAAGGGTTAAGTCCACAAAGAAGACGGATATATCCCCTTGAGGGTTAAACAAAATCCATAGAGTGAACGGATCAATTATACACAAAAAATCATTGATCAATTAATGTACAAAAGCAATATTCTCTACAGGGTGGACGGCACATATCATTAAACAAACATAGTAAAAACGAACGAATAAGTTCCACGCAAAAAACATATAAAGCAAATTATAGAAAAAGAACTAAACGGATTAAAATACCCAAGTAAAAAGGTAATGTTTACATAGAAAGCACGACAGATTGTTCTCAAAATACCGTTACAAAAATAATAATAATAATGATATAATTAAACTACATCCACGACGGTGGCTTCCTATTCTTCATTGCGACGGGCCTCGCCATCCTTCGGATCACTTTCAACGACTTGCTGATCCACCTGAGCAGTGACGGGTGGGTTCTCACCGAAGAGCTCGTTAGTATCATCAGATTGCGCAGGACGGGCGGAAGTGAGTTTAGGAGCATTAATATTGACGGAGGATAGATCAAGGGCAGGGTAAAGCACCTTCACTTGACGAATAGCCTCATCGAAACCGACACCATACGAGTCCCTGAGCTCATTTAGGAGGGAGTCGGAATCACGGTACTCCCAGACTACTGTATCCTTGGCCAGACGGATCTCTTCATCCTTTGCTGAAATTACTTTTTTCAGCTCCTCCGTCAGATCAAGAAACTGCTTACTTGCATCTTCAGCCATCTTAAGTTTCTTCTCTTGAGCTACTTTCCAGACCTGAAGCTCGGATAGCTGATCCTCCGTCACCCTCGCCTTCTCCCGTAGACGGCCCAAGGTCGTCTCCTGGTTCAAGCACCGTCCCATCAGACCCTTCACCATTATCATAGCCTGAAAGATTGAAAATAATTCAACTTCAGGCAAAGGTACGAACTGAGGGAAAGTAGACGGATAAATAGTGGATGGATAAAGTTACCTGAGCAATGCTAAACAAGGCCGTCTCACCCATGGCTTCCATCGAGTAATTACCCAGATCTTTGTAGTCCTCAGTAGTGATGATGGAGGAGAGCTGCTCTAAGGCATACTTAGGGTCGTCACGGAGTAGTGACGGCGGTTTCTTGAGTCCAGAGGACGGACCCGTCATCAAGCCCTTACCAGCCCCATGTTTTATTGGAGTAACTGTCTTAACGCCTTCAGCCATGAGTCCTACGACGGGTTCCAAAGGAACCTTGGGCTTCTTAGGTGGACGGTCACCTTTGACAGCAGTTTTCTCTTAGAAGAGACCGTCTCCTTGGGTTCTGTAATGTCGGCCTCCTTATTTTTGGTGACGGCCTCTTTGTTTTTGGCAGCATTGGCCTTGATCAATGCTCTTCTTTTAGCATTGTCCATTTCTGTAAAGGTGAACGGGTGAAAGATTAAGAAATAAAACAAAAGTACCTATTAATCAAACAAAATGGGACGACGGACTTACGTTGACGAGTCCTGGTCTCGTATTTAATTGCGGCTGGAGTTGGTTCCGGACCGTCACAGTACCAATAGATGGTCTCGAGGTTCACCAGTTTAGCCCAGGTTCTTTCCTCCGGCGTAGTCTTTCTGAAAATATTTTCCAAGAAACCAAACTCCTCAATGCTGATTTGTGGCCGTCGTCGAACTGCAAGAAAGAGGAAGGACGGTGTGAAAATGTCATGAATTATGTGTTAAACTGAATGATGAATGGAAGGGCCTCTACGCATTAGGACGGATCCATAGCAGCCTCTACAAAATGTCCCAGGTAGTGTCAATGGGCATATATTTTGTATCGCCTGGACGACCCATCCACTCGTCACCCTCTAAGAAAAAATAGCGACTCTTCCAGTCTCTGTTGGAGTCTGGGGTCTCGTATATAACCTTTAACAAAGAACTTCTAGCTACAAAATTGTATATTCCCCTAGATTTATCTATCTCATCCGGACGGTAGCAATGCAGGAACTCTCTCACCGTCAACCTCCTAGCTCCGTTGGACCAAGCCCCGTAGAGTATCTCCATGGCTATAAAGACCTTCCAGGCGTTGGGAGATATTTGATTGATGTATAAACCTAGGTATTTGAACAGTTCACGGTGAAGGGAGCTCAATGGAAACCTAAGTCCTGCCTTCAACATCTGCTCGTATACCTCTCCACCCTCCACCCCTTCATAGTAGCATTTTTCTGATTTATAGGGCAGACGCATGGGAATGTTGTCTGGAATTTGGTAATTAGCCCTAAGTGTTTTGAAGTGGGTCTCCTTAATGGTAGACGTGAAGTCGTTCATCGTCCACTCTGGTAGCATGATGAACTTCCTTGGTCCATCAGCTCCCACGACGGGTCCTAATTGTTCCTCGTCATCCTCAGAACCTTTCTCTAGTTCAACCAATTCCATATCCTCATTTGTTGAGGACGGAGAAAAGGCAGACGGACTCCTATCTTCACTTTGACTCTGTGGGTCGTTGTGACCTGACGGGTATACCTCCTCGTAATCCGCCCCGTCACAGATGACTGACTGATTACTCGACGCACTAGACATTTCCTACATATGACGACGAGACCTAAGACTCCGATGGATCTATAGATGGGTAATAAAAGTTTTATAAAGTAATCTGACGATTGAAAAACGAGGCGAGTTAGAGCTTACCAATCTTTATGTGAACGGAGGAAAGATGATGATGACGGATACAAGTAATGATACTAGTTGGCCTGATAGGATTGACGGATCTCGCTCTGACAAGTATGTATTGCTGCTAAATGGGAAAATGAGGGGCGAAGGTTTGGTATTTATAGAGGAAGTGCACGGAAGACGAAGCGACGCCTCGATCCAAAACAACAGTCAATGAACGAGTGACACGTGTTATATTCCTTGATGTCAGAACTTTTTGCCATGTTACACCGACAACCCCTGGACCTCTGAACTGTCACCTCATAATTACACACCGTCACCCCATGTGTCCTTAAAATCATGACGGACCCATAGGGTGAAGGGGGCAACTGAAGAGGGAAAAATATTTATGAAATGGGCCTAACGGATCTTCTTCTTTTTGGTTTATAGTGGATGGGCCCAGCAACCGTAGTCTTGTGAACGGACACAGCTTGGACGGGCATAAGGGCGACGGGCCCAAATATCAGTATAAAGACCCTTGCTATAGGTACTTGGGTTGCACACTTAGTCATTATAAAAATCCCAAGGTAAATAGAGTCCTAGTGCAAAGAGGATTCCAGAAGCTACGTGCATTAATGAAGGTCTTCTCAATAAGGAAAAGACTTGTCCATCACGCTCTATTTAAGACGATTCCTATAAGGAAAGGACTTCTACTCCAAGGAAAAGAGGTCAATCTTCGACTACTATAAAAACCCCAATACCCTCACAAATCAAGGTACGCTTAATTTTACCCTCTTTAGCACTCTAGAGTTGTGAGCATATTTCTGACTTGACCTTCGGAGGGTATTCGGCCAGCACCACACCGGTGCTCTTCGCGAGGTTTTTTCTTCCCTTTGTTGTGCAGGTTCGCGTTCGAGTGCGTCGGTATCGTGTAGCTCACTGGTGAAATTCTTGACTTCATCACCTTTAAAAACCTTAGGGCTTATGTTTGAAGTAGCATACGCCCCTCCCATGTGTGTTCTACACAAAATATCATAATTTTCTTAGAATCTTTGGGCTCGTTTGGTACATGTGTCTAAACACATATTTTCAGTTTTTAAACAATACTACATGTATTTTCACATATTTTTTCACCCACATATATTTTCAAAAAAATTGAAAACTGTTATTTAAACACACATACCAAACAGACATTTTCTAATTGGCAGAGTCATTTCACCAATCCCAGGGCCCTTTGCTTTTATAAAAAAAAGATCTTCCATACCATTGGGAAATAATCTTTTGACGGGGTAACCATTTTGACAAAAGACATATATATATATATATATATATATATATATAAAGAGCTTCTTTGTGTTTTGTACCCAAAAAAAAAAAAAAAAAAGCTTTAAATGTCATCACCCCATTTTGACCATTGAGATTTTCATAATTTTTTTTGTGCAACTTGAGACTCTCAAAGACACATTTTCTAACCCAATGGCTATTCAGCGACTACATTATCCCCAGCATGCCATTATCCATCTTCCACAAATGATGGTGTTCTTTATCTTTATGTGAATGGCTTTCTTTATGAAAGAATTTAGTATTCTTGTCCCATGCTTCCAACCATTTCTTATATAAAAATCTTATTGATGTCCTCCACTCCTCCTTCAAGTGATTGATGGCATTTTCGTGATCATTCGATGTATCAGTCTGCGTATATAAGTCTCTCCAACAGTCCAACTCCACCTGTTTGGCTTCTAAGTTCCCAAGCATCCTGATTTTTAAAGTCATAAAAAAGTGCGAAAACATTTAATATGATTATTAAGCTAAAAGAAAATGTTTTATTTTCTGGATGAGAGGAATATGAGGGAATGAAATAGATAAATAAGAATTTAAAAAAATATTCTTTTTATTCCCATACTTAAAACTTAGAAGGTTAATAAGAGAAAAATGAATGAAACCCAATTTATAATCCCTCCAAAAAAGGGGGGGGTGAAATATAAGGAAATGAGATGTGTTTTAATGAATTTCTGCTAAAGCCCCTATAATACCCCCCCCCCCCCAAAACAAAAAAAAAAAAGACCATACCCCTACTTTTATTAATGAAATGGTAAAATAGTAATGTTGTTTCTTTTTATTCAACTCCCAAATAAGATTACTTCTTTTTCTATTCATTTCTTTTCAAACATCTAAAAAGGAAGATATCAATATTTAATTTCAAATAAGAATACTTGTCTTTGAGAACTAGGGTTTGAATTAGGGTTGTACATTTATCAACATGGTCATCTTTTGAGGGGGTTTCCAATGTCGTTGAAGGGTCAAATTCTCTTGGTTTGAGAGAGAGAGAGAGAGAGAGAGAGAGAGAGCAATGAATTTGGAGATAGACAACACACAAAACAATGACTTTCTTGACCCCTGTTGATACTCATTTTCGCGACAAATTTTTTACAAGGCCGACTTTCTTATGAGTTCAATTCATGTAACATATTTTATTTTATTCTTTTAAACATGGCCCAAACCCATGTGACATATTAGGAAAAATTGAGAAAATGTAGTTTGAAGGGTATGGGTCGTTTTCCTTCAAACCTTTTGCATGAGCCCAGCCTATGCGTGTTACCAAGTGGGCAAGAGACACTGGTAGCACCTTAGGCTCATGGAGGAGGTCTTGTATATGAAATTTCCACCCCAAAAGAGTTTTTATTCTCTGACTGACTGTGGCCCAACTTTTCTCCTCTACCATTTTTTGCCTAAAACATATAGCTGATCTAAGTGGTTGGCCTTGTCTGCCATAACAACCAAATGCAGCGTCCAAAGACCTACCATGTCTAGGAAACATTACCCCATGAATTTAGGCTACTTTATTTCTTAAATTATGCAAAAAGCAAGACAACACTCTTACCTAATTAAAGCAAATCTGACCATAACCTCTTTAATTGATACCTTAGGATTCAAAGCCTCTCTTATTAACCAAAAATCAATCACTTAGAGCACCCCAAACTCAATACAAAATGCTTTAATCAAATTTAAAAGGGACCAACCACATTTTACCCAAAAAGCATAAACTTTAGAGTAAAAGCTCATTCAGTTAGGATGCATTCTCACAATTTCAAAGCTCAGAGGTGGAAATATGGGCAGAGGGGAACCTTCTCTCTCTTCCTTACAACCTCTCCCAATTTTGTCTTCTCACTGACTGTGGGTAGAAGTTTTGGACCTGTATACTCTTTTTGCATTTTCTTGTATTTCAATTATGGCATTTTGATTTCTTGCTTATTAAAACACCATTAGCCTTTGTTCATTATACATTTGAAATTTTGGGCTTGATTATCCACAAATAAACATTTCTACAGAACCCAAAGAGAGATATGGGGTAATCTTGCATTATTTGCCATTGTCGCAAAAACGTCTCCAACAACTCCTAAATAGCATAATTAATGGTGGAATTTGACGGATCGACAACAATATGGCCAAGGACAAACGAATTTGGGGTGAGAGAGGAAGAGAGAGTTCGAAGTGTAAAATGACAGAGGTTGATATTTTTATTAGAGTTAGGAACAACACGACGTAGTTTGGTTTAACACTAAACAACATTTTTTATTTTTTGATAGGATAAACAACATTGTTTTGTTTACATATATATTTTCATAAAATTAAATGATGATTTTTATATCCATTGGTTGATTCGATATGATTGGAAACCCAATTTCACGACTAATAACTGCGCCAAATAATGTCGGAAAGTCGGGGAACTCCTTTGACCGCCACCCTAGTCACCATTAGAATCCCCTCTTTAGCAGTTCAATTGATGTGGAATCGGTTCAACGGTTTGGCTTAAATTGGTTCATGACTACCCCTAGTTTGAAATTTTGAATACCAGCCCCACTTGGGAAAATAAAATAAATAAATAAAAAGAAAAAGAAAAAAAAATCTTTAAAAAATTACTAACTTGACTACGAGCCCGCGAGAGAGAGAGAGAGAAATAAAAAGGAAAGGGCACCGGAATTTGCCGGTTTCGGTAGTAGAAACGTCAACTGTCAAATCTGTTATGATTCGACTCGTGGTACAGAAAGAGGGAGCTGACAGCTGAGTTGGAAAAAAATATGGGGAGGTTGTTCTTGGTAGACCTTGAAGGCAGGGCTTACCGCTGCAGATTCTGCGTGAGCGATCTTGCTCTCGCCGATGATGTTCTTTCTCGGGTACTACTTATTACCCACATGCCCAAAGTTTATTCTTTTTGTTTCATGTTTTTTTTTTTTTTTTTTTTTTTTTTTGCTATGCTGTGCCGTGGATCAAACGCATGTAAAGATATACCATGTTTTATCTAACGGTTTGGTTTTTGTTTTGGTCATTTAAGACTAGAGGGTTTGTAGAGCCTTTGCGAGATGCCAATTGGGTGTTTTGTATTTTGTAGGAGTTGTTGTGTTGTTGGATTTTTGCATGGATTAGATTATGGTCTATCATTTATTATTTTTTGAGTTGGGGATTAAGAGCCTTGCTAGATGGGAATTGGGTTTTTGGTTTTTGGATATTGGATATTGGGTGAGAATTGTGGTAAGCATTGGATTATGCATGGACTAATTTTTGGTACCATTGTTATTTTTGGAGATGGGATTATGGTTTTGTAAATGATGGGAGTAAGGGAATGTTCTGGGATCGGATGGTATTTGGATGGTGATGGTATAGACTGCTTGACAATATCTTTGACAAGGTTTTGGGAATAAGAATATGTGGCTTTGCTGGAGGAAATTTTGGAATGAATGAATCAGGCATTGATGTTTGGTGTGCACCATCTAGCTAGTTTGGTAACTGCCTAGGAACTTTTGGTGGGAGACAGTCATTGGGTTGAAGTTAAATTGAGTTCATGCTAGGGAGGTTAAGTTAAAGGCTATTTTGTATCATAGTGTTAAGTTAAATTGGTTTAATTAAATATTGGTATGATCAAGGATTTATATGTGAATGGTACAGAACAATATGCGAAGGCTTTGGTTCTCAAGGTCTTAGGTGCAGCAGCTCTCTTCATTTGCTGATGCATGGGCTTTGCAATTGCGGGAAATTAGGTGCATCATATAACAACCATAAAAATAATAAAATAAAATAAAAGGTTCATGAGTGGTTTCTGTCATCTGTCATTAAATTAACAGTAACAGAAATTGTGAATGTCCAACCAGAAGTGTTTAGTTACAAAAACCAATGGAAACAGAAATAAGCAAATACATAAGCAAAATATTTAGAAATAAGCAAATACCTTTTTTTTTTTTTTTTTAAAGAATAAGAAAATACCCAGCACAATATGTAGAAATGAGCAAATACTACCTAAGCAGAATATGTTTCCAATGGAGCTGGTCTTCGAGCACCCCCTTGCTCCCCTGGCCTTTTCCCCCTGTACAGCATCCATCAATTGAAATATTTGTTTTATTCCTTTTTTTTTTTTCTGCTTATACTGTTTGAGTAATTAATCTAAATTATATGATTCATAGTTTTAATATGTTACAAATACAAAGCTTTTCTGGTTATTGTCCTTTGTCACTACAAACATAGAGCAGAGAGCAGAAGAAGTGAGCTAGTTAGGACTGTTTAGTGATAAGTTATGACCATAATTTCATTTTTTTTGCCTTATAGGGATGAGGTTATGACTTAGGTAAGGTGAAGAGTTGGTTGGGGCTGAGGGTAAAATTGGGTTTGAGTGCCCAAGCTAGAAAGCTTTAGAGTTTCTCTATCATTTTGCTTCACAATGTTTGAATTCTTAAAGGTATTTTCTTTTGGATATATTTAAATGCATATTAGTTTTTTTTAATAAGGTTCAGAGAAAAGTTTTTTTTTTTACCCAATATGGATGTTCAAGGGGAGATTTTCAAATCTGACTTGGGCATGGACTGGGTTTGTGCAGCCTTGGTCCCAGTAGGATAGCAGGTAGTATCACAACTGACCAGTCCTTACATCCTATACTATTCTATGCCACCTTTAGTCCTGATATCCCTTTTCTCTCTCTAGATTGCCTTTCCTTCTGAGTGTTAAATATTCTAATGAGCTATGAGAAAAAAGTTACATATATTTTCCAGGGAAGTTTATTCATATGCATAACTATGTGAAGAAAATGATGTGGTAGTTTTTGTTGGTAAGTAAAGGACCTAGAGGTGTCAACTTCATTCTCTGGATGCTTCTCCAGTCCAATGATTTCTGTAGTGTCACTATACTTCTGTTGTGGATCATGCTCAATTGGCTATATTAGTGTGTACAATAAAAAATGTGCTTAATATATATATCCACCCTTCCTGTGAAATAACAATGAGGCCACCCGATGTTTAATTGATAGCTCACAAACAAATACGTCTGCTTCCTTAAGCCATTTAAGTTTGAATATGAAGATTGGAGAAACTGTTAAAATTTGTGTGTATATTAAGTGTTGGATGATTTGCTAATTTAGGATATTCCTGTTGACTTTTTACATTCTCAGGAAACATGGTGATACACTGATACTTGTAATGAAACTTTAGCACTAACTGCTAAGTGATGGATGCAACTCTCCTTTGTTGTCTTTCTCCTCTTTCCTATCTTTATAAATATATTTGCTTGCTAACATAAAAGAAATCAAAAGAGGGAAATGCACAAAACCTGCTTTTTCAGTTATTTTCTTTATTATTGTATCTTGCACTTTTGTGTATATATTCTCTGCTATTTGTTTTTGCATATATAACTTTAGTCAATTTACTATGCCTTGATGTTCAAGATTTTGACTCTAGCTTGTTTCTCTTTAATGTGATCAGTCTTTCAGTTGCAATCGAGGGAGGGCATACCTTTTCAGCAATGTGTAAGTTATTTATAGTTTGTTTATTATTGTCATGCCCCAAACCCAAGTAAGAGTTAGGCATATGACAACAGCCACACACTCATATGCACATCTCAGCGGAAGCCTAAATACATGTTACTCTTTCTGATCAGAATCTGAAAGGAGAAAGAAGGGGTGAGTTGACAACTCAATAAGTAACCAAAGTCTTAAAAAGTTCTATCAAGTAAATAGATTTGTAAAATAATAAGTTGTATATAGATCAAATATTTTAAATCTTACAAATATATCATAAGATGAATTAGAAATTAATCAGTTTTCCATATATATCAAAGCTATAATTTACAATAGGTTCCAAAAACACATAAGCAGTTTCAAGGACTTTAAACAATTCAAATATTCAACATAATTTATATTCTTAACAATCTTTACGACTATGGTCACACTATATCCCTGTGACTGGACATCAGATTTAGATGAAACTAGTTCTATGCTAACATATATCCTCCATTAGCTGGGTCTAGAAACACGATAGACTCATGATGCCCCAGATAGAACTAGTTTCAGTACAAATGAATAACCCCTATTAGCTGGGTATCAAAGTACCAATGAATAACTCCTATTAGCTAGGTATCAGTGTCAAAACATAGTCAGATTGTCTAAAATCATATATATCAAATCATAGTTCAAACAAAAATATATTCCATTCAAATACATATATATAAAATTATATATTCAGCAATCAAAATATATTTGTGATAATTCTTTATTCTTTACTTTAAATCAATGTAGCTAAAACAATTAAATAAAATTGTGACAATTATAAACAAATTTTAATAGTTAAAATACAATAGCATAAGTAAAATAAAACCAATTAAGATAAGGTTACTTACCTCAGTTAGCTCACCACGAAAGAACTTCTCCCTAACACTTCCTCTAAAATCCTTAGATATCACTTCAATTGTATAGTCAAACCTTCTCTACTTGAGTATTTTGGGTAGTCTTCTCTCTCATAATATCTGTCATTATACGCTAACTTAAATTAGATTATATATAGCTAGGGTTTTAACCTTATTTTCTAAAAACCCCTTTAGTAATATTAATTATAAAATTGACCTCATAAACAAATTTACTTAAATACTCCTCCTTTTAAATCTTTTTTTTTTTTTTTTTTTTTTTTTTTTCCGGGTATTACAATTATCATGCTTTTATGTTATTTGTGACTGCATTATTGGGCTTACATGTAGAGTAATGAATTCCAGAAAATAGAAGATTTACATGACAAATCGCAGCTTCATTTTACATTTACAGTTGACCTGTCTCTGTCAAATCACATGATCAATTATACATCTAGATCACTTTCTTGATTTTAAGCTAGTTCCTGAGCAGTCTTCCTTATCTGATTATAAATCACACAGCATTGGTGCCCAAATAACAGCTTCTAATAAGAGGTTACTTTTTCCCTTTTCAAGTCAAGTATCATTTTTTTTTTTTGGGGGGGGGGGGGGTGTGGGGGTGCGGGGGAGGTGGGGAAGGGAGCCTGATTTAGTCTCTTTTTCCAAACATGACATTAGCTTCTAATTGTGGCCATTTGCTCTATTCCAATTCTGCCACCAGTGGAGTACTCTCTCCTCCTATTCTCATGAAATTTTTCCCCCCCGCCCCTTTTTTTTAAATCCGATCAGTCTTTATATTTACATCCTCTTTGAGGTACTAATTGGTCTGATATATTTGCCCCCATTTTTGCTGGGTTTTGTGTATTTGTCATTTGTTTGATCACTTTTTGTCTTTGAATCTTTTGCCGCTTCTCCATTGGAACCTTATCAATTTAGTTCCCCCACCCCGCACCCCTCTCCCCCTTTTGTTTTAAAAATCAGACAAAATAAAAATTTGCATAACAAGGCATGAGGATTGAAAGAATTGGTACATTGCATAGGGGCTAGAGCTTGAGGGTGTAGGCCTGTATTAGAGATGTGCTGGACCTAGAACAAGATCTTAAAAATCTTATGTTCATATCCTTTCTTTTAATTTTTTTTTTGCTGGTCTATCCCCGAATTCATTAGGGGAGAAATATGGGATATTACCCTTTTGTCTGTCTTTTTAGCCAATTGCCCTTTCCAAGTAAAAAGGACAATTTGGTGAAAATAGGGCGGGCAGAATGGGGGGAAGGGAGAACTGATTTAGTCTCTTTTTCCAAACATGACATTAGCTTCTAATTGTGGCCATTTGCTCTATTCCAATTCTGCCACCAGTGGAGTACTCTCTCCTCCTATTCTCATGAAATTTTTCCCCCACGCCCCTTTTTTTTAAATCCCATCAGTCTTTATATTTACATCCTCTTTGAGGTACTAATTGGTCTGATATATTTGCCCCCATTTTTGCTGGGTTTTGTGTATTTGTCATTTGTTTGATCACTTTTTGTCTTTGAATCTTTTGCCGCTTCTCCATTGGAACCTTATCAATTTAGTTCCCCCACCCCGCACCCCTCTCCCCCTTTTGTTTTAAAATCAGACAAAATAAAAATTTGCATAACAAGGCATGAGGATTGAAAGAATTGGTACATTGCATAGGGGCTAGAGCTTGAGGGTGTAGGCATGTATTAGAGATGTGATGGACCTAGAACAAGATCTTAAAAATCTTATGTTCATATCCTTTCTTTTAATTTTTTTTTTGCTGGTCTATCCCCGAATTCATTAGGGGAGAAATATGGGATATTACCCTTTTGTCTGTCTTTTTAGCCAATTTCCCTTTCCAAGTAAAAAGGACAATATGGTGAAAATAGGGTGGGCAGAATGCTAACCTTCATATGTTGGGTATAATCTATTCAAATCTCAATGACATGATCTTTGTTGTAATTGTGGTCAGTTTGCGATTAGAAATCTGTCTTGTGATTCAAAACTCGTAACTTTCTTAACAAAATAAGATATTATGGTTCTTGTCTTTTTAGGACATGAAGAAATCTGATTGCATGTTCTAGTCCTTAATAATTTCTAATCTATGGAGGTTTCATACAGGGTAAATATAACTCTTGGACGTCAAGAAGAGAGGATGATGCTTTCTGGTGTGCATACAGTAGAAGATATATTTTGCTGCAGCTGTGGACAATATCTTGGTTGGAAATATGTAAGCTTCTTCTTCGTAGATCAATATCTTTTTCCTAGGATAAGTGCATTGTTTGTTTCTATTGAAAATATTTATTGATAAAAATCTCATCAGCTAATTATATAGTTTTCTCATAACAAATTTTAGAGACGTAGTAAGTTCTTTATAAGTTAAATATTCCAATTTCTGCTGAATGGAATGGAGATTTGAAGGGGTGTGTTCTTCTTCTTCATTTTAAATTATCTTCCATTGGAATGAATAAATAACCAATGAGTCATGCTATTGTAACCCAGAAAATCGTAATATTTAGATATGGTCCTTTTAGACTTTTCTTAAGCAGGCAATAAACAATGGGGTTTTAATTGGTTTGATATATAATAAATAAACATTTTTCTTACCACCTAGAAAATTATGACAGTCCTAGAAGGCATTCATTATTGAAAACAACAATCCGCTACCATCAGCTGCTGCACTGAACCCCGTGGCCACTTCACCTAGAACAGTCAGATTGTGTGCCACACATCTCTTTGGTGTATGTGTGGGGTTCCAAATTTTAGTTTCTTACTTCAAAAACTGAATATTACCTTTCTTTTACAAATTACAATCCAAAAATATGACATTTTGGTAAATGGAAAACAAGGCTACTGATGCTAATTTTTATATTCCATTAGGTAACGGTGCATGAGAAGAGCCAAAAGTACAAAGAAGGGAAGTTTGTTCTTGAAAGGTGGAGTTTCTACAGTTCTCTATATCTTTCAAATTTTGAATCTAAAACTAAAATCTTATACATGTGAGCATGTGTGTGACAGATGGAGGATAGTTGACGAGGTCACTGAGGAATTCAATTTGGATGCCCGCCCTAGTTCAAGCGATGCAGAAAATCCTTAGAAAGTTTTTGGGTTTTTTTCCCCTTCTTAGAACTTTAATACATATAGGAGTTTGTTTGGATACAGTTTATTTTGCTGAAACTGAAAACTTATTGTTGAAAATACTGTAGATAAAGGTAGTTAGTTGAAATAGTACAGTGAGGCCCATAAATAGTACTAAAAAATGCAATGGGGCTCATGAATAATAGCAAAAATAAGTTGAATAGTAAAATAATTTTAATTTTTCATTTCTATCCAAATGGAGGCATAGTGATATATGTTTCTGGAGTCTCATTGGCAAGATTCATATGAAGCAGAAGGATTTTGGCCTCTAATGTTCTTATTATCATCACATCTCTAGCATAGATTTCGAGAAATTCATTTAGAAGTTACCTTAAAGTGTCATCAAATTAAATGGTTTTGAAGTCATCTTAATGCTCTTTAATATTATTCTCCTCAACATGGTATGATGATATAATGATGCTAATCTTCTTCTTTTTATTATTATTATTATTATTATTATTATTTATTTTTTTTTTTTTATAATATCTTTTTGAGAAACACACACTTAGAGGAGAGAGGAATGGAGTTTTAACATAGAAGTATACTATAAACTTTACTCAATAGTTATGTTATGATGATAATCTTAATAGAATGTTTCTTCAACCAAAAAATTTTACCTTTTGAAAACTTGCATCTTAAATCTCTGTCAGTAGGAACCTTTTTGATATGACATTATGGTAAGAATCAAGTTAAAAAGCCAATCATAGGTCATGGTATGATGATAATATGGGTTTTTAACACAAAAACACTCTATAAACTCTATTCAAAATTATACATTTTGATAATGATAATCTTAACCTAATGTTTCTTCAACCTAAAAATTATACATTTTGGAAATTACATATTAAGGGTCTGTTTGGGATGTGCTTATTTTGCTAAAAGTATTGTAGATAAAGGTAAAAGTTAACTGAAATAGTACAGTAAGATTTATGAATAGTACTAAAAAGTGCAGTGAGGCTCATGAATAATATCAAAAATAAACTGAATAGTAAAATAAGCTGATTTTTTAATTTTTGTCAAACACATACTAAAGGTTCGTTTGGGATACACTAACTTTGCTGAAACTGAAAATTTTTTGCTGAAAGTACTATAGATAGAGGTAAAAATTAGCTAAAATAGTATAATAGGACTTATGAATAGTACTAAAAAGTGCAGTGGGGCTCATAAATAGTAGGAAAAATAAGCTGAATAGTAAAATAAGTTGGTAAAAATAATTTTTACCAAATGAACACTAAGTGTGTATTTGGGAAGCAATGAAAATTATAAATTATTTCACTATTCAACTTATTTTTGCTACTATTCATGGGTCCTATTATACTATTTCAACTAACTTTTTCTTTTATCTATAGTATTTTTAGCAATAAGTTTCTAGTTTCAGCAAAATAAGCGGTATTCAAACAAACCCTAAGTATCTGTTTGGCAAAAATTATTTTTATCAACTTATTTTACTATTCAGCTTATTTTTACTACTATTCACGGGTCTTATTACACTTGTTGGTACTATTTATGGGTTCCATTGTACTATTTCAGCTAACTCTTACCTTTATCTACAGTACTTTCAACAAAAGTTTTCAGTTTCAACAAAATAAGTGGATCCCAAACAAATTTTAAATCTCTGTCATTAGGATCCTTTTTGACTCGTGACATTATGGTAAGAATCAAGTTGAAAAGGGAGCCAAAGAGATGGAATAAGAGAAGTTTTGGAAATTCAAGAGAGATAGAGAAGATTGCAATGATCCAAAATTTAGAGCCTACCAAAGAATTGGAACTTGAAGCTTCATTGCCTTTAGAACTTGATCCCTGGCTGGCCAGGGAGGATCTAAAATGAAAAAAAAAAATCAAAGGAACTTTGGCTTTGAGAAGGCGATAGAAGTACAAGGTTTTTCCATTTATCCACCCTAATAAGATGAAGAAGAAATTGTATACAAGAGATCAAATTAGACAATGAATCTTGGATAAGTGATAGAGTAGACATCCAAGAATACTTTAATAAGAATTTTAAGGCTCTATACCAGTTTAGTTGCCCAAATATTCTTGAGAATTTGGAAAACCTTATTAATATGTGCATCTTTGATGATGAAAATGAAGAATTATGCAGAGTTCCTACGAGGGAGGAAATCAATAGAACTATTTTTTAAATGAAATCCCTCAAGGCTTTAGGGCCAGATGGTTTCCTGACTTTATTCTATAAACATTATTAGGAAACAATGGGAGATCAAATCGTGCTAGCCACTCAAAGTTTCTTTAGAAGTGGGTGGTTGTTGAAAGAATTTAATCAAACTTTCATATCTTCAACCCCTAGGAAAAAGGGGAGTGCAATTTCAACCAATTTTGGCCTATTAGTTTGTGTAATGTATGCTATAAGGTGATATCTAAAATCCTGGTGAGTAGATTAAGGCCTTTCTTACTGAGAGTGGCTTCAATGACAAATTCATAAACTTGATCAACACATGTATATTTACGGTCCAATTCCCAGTATTACTAAATGAAGGCTAGTGCCTAAGCTTCTCGCCATCTCGTGGGATTAGATAGGGAGATCCCATATCTCCATATCTCTTCATTCTAGGAAGTGAGGTTCTTATGAGGCTCATCAACATGGAGGTATTAGAGCATTGGTATCCGGATTTGTAAAACTCTAGATATGCTAAAATTTAGCATCAAACCACTAAAAAGACGCATCTAATTGTAAAAAAATTTACAACTTAGCTATAGTACCATCCTAAATTTATGATGGCACTGTAGCAAGATTGTAACATATTATATTGCTTTTTACTCTTTTTTTTTTTTTTTCTCTCTCTCTCTCTTCCTATCAGTTTTTCCTTTCTCTTTTTTTTTTTAGTTTTTGATTCTCTCTCTCATTCAAGTCCTCTCTCTCTCTCGTCCCTCTCTTTGTAAATTGGTGCCTATGCATTGCCTCTCTTAGTTTTCTCTCTCAAATCACACAACGTTGGTCAGGTGGTGCGGCAACGTGGGTAGGTGATTGCGGCGGCATGGGCAGATGGTTGTAGCAGCGTGGGCCTGGTGGCTTGGCCATCGCTGATGAAGCAAATCCTCGCCATGCTTGCCTTCACTAAGCAGACTCTTTTCACTTTCTATATCTCTTCACCTCTTTTTCTCTCTCTCTTCCCTTGAATCCAGCCTTCGTGGGTCTTATGGGTTGGTGGAGCTCATGGGTTTGATGTGGTGGTAGATGTGGTAGATTGGGGTGGTGTTGAGGTGGTGGATCAGTGGGTGGAGGTTATGTTGTTGATGGTGGATTAGGGTGGTGTTGTGGTTTGTGGATTGGTGGGTTAATTTGGGTTTGGGAGGTAGTTGTGTTGTTGATGGTTGGATTGAGTTTTTGTGCTGGGTTTATTTGGAGTTTGGGATGAGTTTCTGTGCTGAGGGGTTTTGGGTCTTCACGATGGTGATGGAGGTGATGAGTGGTTGAGAGAGAGAGAGAGAGAGAGAGAGAGACAAAAATTAAAGAGAGACAAAAATATATTTTATTGTGCAGATATATTATTTTAATGTGTTGTATAGGGAAATAAAAGTTGGAATATTAGATGTGTTATAAAATAATATGGTATAATAGATAAAGTAGCTTTTGAGATGGTAAAATGAGATTTTTTTAGAAATCGGATGTGAATGCTCTTACAAGACTAGATTTATGCGGTTAAAGTATCAGGTAATGCTTCTCTCATATCCAAACTCTACTATGATGATGATGTAATTAATCTTTTGCAAAGCAAAAATGTAACAACTTATTGTTTTAAAGAATTGTTTGGAGAAATATTTTCTTTAATCTTGGCAGGTGATTAGTGTAGAGAAATCTGGTTTATTTCACTCGAAGGAAGTTAGCAAACAATCCCTAAATTAGTTAAGATGTTGTTGGGGGCTCAACTAGCTTCCACCTAATACATAATACCTAGGAGTACCCTGTTCTTTTCAGCTAACATAAGCAAAGACCTTAAGCCGATAAAAGAAAAATTAGAAAATAAGCAAACAATCCCTAAATTAGTTAAGATGTTGTTGGGGGCTCAACTAGCTTCCACCTAATACATATTACCTAGGTGTACCCTGTTCTTTTCAGCTAACATAAGCAAAGACCTTAAGCCGATAAAAGAAAAATTAGAAAATAAGCTTTGTGGTTGGAAGGGTAAAAATATATCTTGGCAAGGCAGAGCAACTCATTAAATCCGTTGCACATGCCATCCTAACTTACACAATGTTAGCTATACAATTCACAAAAGAGCTTTGTGATCAGATGGATGCTACTATCAGTGCAACCCAAAATCTAGATTTGGATCCTTTTTGATCCCCATGGCGTGGTAATCTTTATGTTGGCTAAGGTTTGGGATTTTAATTAGAAGATCCAAGGACTTTAACCAAGCTCTCCTCTCCAAAATTTCATGGAGGATTTTAATCAAGAAAAACTGTGTATGTGTCAATGTACTCTAGACTAAATATAAATTTAGAAATACTTGGTTGAATCATCATACAATGGGAAGCTCATCACCAATTTGGAGAAGTGTTGAAGGAACCAAAAATGTGCTATCTCGATGTGCTTGTCTCTTGGTAGGAAATGGGAACTCAATAAGGACTTGGATTCCTGGCCTCCTAACTTTCATTCTAATTCCTAAAGGAGGAGCTAATCCTGATACTGCCACATTAGTGTCCCAATTACTCAATCAGAACACTTGGGATTTAGCCAAGCTAACCAGCCTCTTTGATGAACCCACTATTAAATTAATACAGAAAATCCCCCTCTCAGTATTTTCCTAGAATGGCAAATGGACTTGGACTCGCACCATAACAGGAGATATGTCAGTCAAGTCTACATATTAAATAAGTAGAATTACAAGCCCCCCTTCCCCCCAACTAAGATATAATCCAACATCAGATTTGGAAAGCAAAAATTCATGAGAGGCTCTAAATGCTTTTATGGTGAATTGCTGCAGATTGCCTCCTCACCAAAGCCTTCTTGTCCTTATTTTTTGACGTTAGCGACACCATGTGCCCTCTATGCAATGCTGAGGAAGAATCTTGCCTCCATCTCTTTGCGCTTTGCTCTTTTGCAAAGGCCATCTGGTTCTATAGCCAATGGGCCTAAAAATTGAATACATGAATTTTTTGTCCACTTCTCAATTTATCAGAGTTTTCCTTTCCCCTCCTTCTGAATTTAACATAGAGGGTTTCATAGAGATAAGTTTATCCTGTTTGGGGCTATTGTTTGTTAGTAAAATCATTCCATTTCATAAAAAAGAATCAAGTTGAAAAGCCAATCATAAGTAAGGGATGACATCTTTTGGCGTTTCTAATGAAGATGTTTACAATTCAAATCTCCCTTCTCCCATTGTGATTATTGATTTTTATCACACATGCACGCACACAAAAAATCTAAGGATGGCAAAAATGTCCTATTCCACTTTACCTGCTTTGTCTCAGTCCACTTCACGTAGGTTTTCCTCCACTCTGAAGAGGGAACAAGGTGGGATGGGTTTTCCTCCACTCTAGCCTTGTACCATTGTCATCTCTAATCATAACCATAAAATACCGCTTTTGAGAATGATATAGCTTGGTCCCTTAAATAAAAAATTTTGATTTTGCCATTGAGAATGATAGTTGCCAATTGCCATCGACAATCCTTTTTGGTCTCCTAAACTTGTTCTAACTTCTACCATGTTAGAAGAATAATAAGATTTGACATTTTTTTTTCGTTATTATAAAGTTAAGTGAATTGTACTAGACAACTCATTTCACCAATATAACCTAAAAGTACTTGGCTATGCATGTACAATTCGATTTTCTTTTTCTTTTTTTCTTTTTATTTTGGGTGGGGGAGGTAGAGGTTTAAATACTTAACTTTTCATCCTAGCCATCCAATTTGACGGGGAAAAACACTTTTTAATTTTTTAACTTTTTATCTTCTATGATTTAATGGCTAAAATTTAATTTTTAATTTTTCATCTCAGCCATGCATAAGTTATTGCATCTTGTGTAATATCTTATATATTGCGTGGGATCCTGATCTAGAGGGTTCTTTGAGTTAGTGTAAAGAGGAATGATGGAACCTGTATATAAGTTAGATCTCTCAAGTGTTACTAATCTATTCAGTACATGTTTTTTTTTTTTTGGGTGTGTATGTAAGAATATTAACGTTGGAGGTGTAAAAATAACCAAAATGCTATTTTAGCACTTCAAATACTAAAAATGACCCAACATTCTAGGTTCTATATCTAAATATTTTTTGCAACATGCTACAGTAAGTTACTACTTATTGCTAACCTTTTTTTTTTTATTATAATTTAAATTCTCTCTCTCTCTCTCTCTCTCTCTCTCTCTCAAGTCAGTCTTTGCCTCGCTTTTCAACTCCCTTACACACTCTCCTCTCTCTTGCTATCATTCTCGCAACCTGGTTCATGGATCTCTGTGATTTTGCGTCCCCATGGTTGATCATAGTGGTTGTTATCAACATATAGAAATTATTGTGCATCAAATAACATTAAAAGTGTTGGTTTTAGAAGAGGAATGTCTAATGTTTTTTCACCCGGAGAATTAATTGAATTGTTGCGGGTGGAACGAACAGGGCACGCTTTGGAAGAAGCGACCTGTTACTGAGCTATCTTATTGGGAATAACGAAAGCATCTCTAAATACTCAAAGTTTTACCATAGTAGGCAGTGATTTTGGGTTTCAATTGATTTTGTGGCGGGTTTCGGTTGTTGTTGCGAAGATGGTGGTTTGTTGGGTTTTGTGACTGTTTGTGGTTGTTGGTGAGATGGGTTTGCGGTGAGTTTTTTTTTTAATTTTATTTTATAAATTAGAGTTGTAGTGTTTGTTTGGTGGGTTTGATATGGTTTTTTTTTTTTTTTTTTTGATGAAAATTTTTGGCTATGAATTGTGGTGGTGGCTGGTTGCTATGGATTCTTGTGGGTGTATGTTTTATACTATTTTAATGGGTGTTTATGTTATTTTAATGAGTGATGTGTTAAAAGTAAAAAATTTGATGTAGAGTACATTATTAAATGAGATATTAAAATAGATAAAGTATATTTTTAAGGTACTAAAAGCATAAAATTTTTAGTATCCCAAATATGAATACTCTAACATTGACACAAGTAAAAGTCAAATTTAGATTCCATTGACAAGAAATTTATTAATTAAGCTACGGCAAGGGCGGCTTTACATAGACTCTAGGGGTGGTCACATGACCACCTTGACTTGGAAAAGAAAAAACAATTATTATGTATAAATTTTAAAAATTTATGATTTTTTAATCTTTAAAAAAACTTTGTGACTACCCTAATTTGTTTTTTAGGCTCAACATAATTAAACTTTGGACAAAATTTGGCAACAAACTTTGTTGTAGACTAATACTACAACTCTATTCAATATTTTTTTTTATTGGATGTGAATTTTAACAAATCCACAATTAATTACATTTTCTTCTTAATTCCTCCATACTTGTAAAATTTCAAGAAGATAAAATATCAATAGTTATATCGCCAACCAAATGTTTAAATTTCGAGTTTTTGTAGTCTAAAATTATATATAAAAAATAAGTTTATAGATCGAATAGTAAATAACATCCAATTGACATGTGTGGTGAGCCTTTTTGTAATGTTAGGCTGGGTTGTCTCCTGCCATGCTAGGCCCAAGCATTCTGAGTAAGGGAGTTGAGACCGGTCCAAATGCAACTCACTTTGGTCCTGCTTGTGAGCAAACTATACCTCGTTTGTCAAGAGCATACTCATGGCAGGTAGAGCTACTTTGGATGAGTTATGGCAAGCAGACATGATAATAATAATAAAAGAAATGTACTTTGGCTTTCAGTTAAAGTGAATAAATAATCCCCAATTAAAATGATAATCACAATAGTAACAAGCACTTTTGTAAAGAAAATAGTGGGAATAAGTGGGTAAGACACGAGTTAACAAAAGAAAGAAATAAGATCGATCTGATGTGCCAAACTATGTCACAGGACCAAAACCAAAGAGGGGAGAACGTTTTTCCTCAATGCGAATAATCTCTCAAGGAAATCTTGCCGTGGAAATTAATCACTTTGAGAGAAACGGACCTGAATGATTTGTGCCCAAAATAACCCTTTGCTTTTGGCAGAGAGCAGGACTTTGAGAAGGAGAGAAGGAATCAACCTAATGGTGCATGCTTACCGTTCTATCTCTCTATTTTCTTTCCTTCTTTCTAATTTTCTAATTTTCTTTTTTGTTCCTTTTTTGTTCTCTTTCTCAATGTTTGCTTATTTATGGTGATTCTCTCCTAGAGATTACTGTTGCCCCTCTCTCCTTTGTGCACGACAAGGGTCCTTTATATAATGCTTACCGTAACCGGATTTTACTATTTTAGCCTTTAACCACTTTTGTTTAGTCTGGGTGTACTTGCCGACCACCACTAGGTATTGGCTGTGCCACTCTCCATCACTAGAAAAAGAAGACTATTTTGTTTGTTTGTTTGCCATGGCACCCTTACCTGCTACGATGTAGGTGCTATCTCTCTCTATCCCTTATGGCATGCACCTAGTGGTTCCAACTCATCCTTACTTCTTTTGGGCGATATGTCATCCCAGTAAGACATTTCCCCTAAAAGAGCTTGAGCAGGAACCCCAGAATAGGTTTTCCTTTCTCCCTGCCGCCAGGTCATGCCCTTTTACCTTTGACCCATGACCTCACCATGTCTTGTATTGGCTGGATACAAGCTGGTGATGTCTGGACCTTACTTGTGCTTCACTTCTATGTATGTCCAAAATCTCCTACTGCTCATGCGTTCGCCGTGGTCTGGAGGTTCGTCTACACAGTCTGTCGCCCGTCCTTGACTTCTTATGGCGTGAGCTGTTTTCTGATTTCCCATCCTTTTATGGCTTGCTCCCCTTAAGGGCTGGGCTTTATTTGATGGTGGGCTTTTCCTCCTTTCAGCCTACCATTTTAATCCTTTCTGCGGTTTTGCTGCCTTTTCCTGCCGTCTCATTCTGCCATTCCTGCTGTGATGTTATTTGACCTCAACCTGCTGTGCCTCTTTAGGCCTGCTGCGCCTCTTTAGGCCTGCTGCTTATTCTTCTCTCATTGACTCAATATGGTCATTTGACTTGGCATTACATCGCTCGTGGGCTTTTTTGTCACATTTATTTCTTCCTGGGCATCCTCGACCCATTTGCTTTCCTTGGCCCTTTTCCTAACTCTGTGTTCCCATGGGCTTTTACTAACTCATTTGGGCTTTCCTGGCCCAATTACCTCATCCTTCATCCTTGGGGCTCATAGACTTGCCATCAACCCCTTACTTTCTTTGCTTGCATTACTTCAGGCTTGCTATGACCCATTCTCACTTTTCTACGTCATATACTGCCCATGGGTTTGCTACTTCTCTCTCTCCGGGCTCCTTTAGGCCCATTTGCTTCCTCAAGGCCCATTTGTTTATTTCATAGGCTTGTGATCCATTATTCCTGCCGCTTGGGCTTAATGGGTTTTTCTTTCCACTTACTAACTCTTTTCTGCCTATGTTGCTGGGCTTCTTCTTTCTACTGGGCTTCCCAAAATGAGCATCAACATTTAGCCCCTTGAACATATGAAGCATTCCTGCGGTTTATATGTGAATAAAAGACTTCCTTGCCCTTTATGTCTTTCCTTCTTCTTTTCCTTTGCGAGCTTTTTCGAATAATGGACCCTAACTTATACATGTGTGTGTGTGTGTGTGTGTGTGTGTATATTTTTCCCTGAACAGTGTTGTCTCTTCGAATTTCCCAGTTTAGCAGTTATTCTGAAATGCAGCTGCCATTTCATTAATTTCATCCCTCTTTTGATGGCTAACCCATCACGTCCTTTCATGCCGGTATTAATGACGTTGGTATTTAAGAGAAAATCCCTTCATAATCCAAACACAAACATCTTCTCCCGTTCCCCTTTCTTCATCATTTTCTCCTTCTCAAACACTCCTATCCATTTACTCCGATCAACCCCTGCACCGTGACACTGGCGAAAGGCCAAAGCTCTTCCCTCCGTAAGGGAAAAGAGATTGTCTTTAATCCTCCCGCCGCACGTGATGTAGGCAAAGAGGCCGTGTACTCCGAATCGGACCATTCCGATGAGGAGGAAACGCAGCGTGCCCCGGACAGCGAATGCGCTCCTCTTATAGATCCTTGGTAAGATATTCATCCCCATTTCTCGAAGGTTTTGAATGATTACACGCCGCCACTACCGGGCCGTGTGTGGCTTGCTCTTTGCTATCGCAATACAGACGTTTCTTAGGCTCCATTGGCTTCCTCGATCCCCGATCTCGTCATCCACCAAGGCACTTCACTCACGGTGCCTATTCACTTCAAATTTGGATCGAGCACCGCTTTGGGTTAGAGGGAATGGGTGGATAGGGAGTTATCCGACATGGGTTTCATGGGGTTGCTACAACGAGCCGATGTATTAAAGGATATTGTTTCATCCCGCTGATTATCTAACTATAGGAACCTCTGCAACTTTCGCCATTTGGTCCACCGGTGGTGCACCACCACTCACACTTTCTTTTTCTCCTGCGGTGAGGTCACCGTGACTTTGGAAGATGTAGCAAATCAGTTGCTCTTGCCCATTCTTGGCAATGTTGATCCTGCCACTTTAGCGCTTTCCTCAGAGGAAGAGGCCATAGAGGCCGAGTTGAAGAAAAAGATGAGTGGTAATGCAAATTTGTCGTTTTAGATTGGTTCCCCTTCTAAAATTTTCAATGCTGCTCGCCGTGCGGCCTTTATCACGTTTTGGCTCTGTAAGTTTATCTTTGTCTCTCATTCCTACTATGCTGTGAAACCTTTATATTTTCGATTTGCTATCAAAATATCTGCTGGGATAAGTCTGCTATTGGCTCCTATGTTCTTAGGGCATTTGCATGTTCAATTAGACATTCTGCAGAGTGATGAGAGTCAGGCAGGCTCTTGTCACATAGTCACTTCTTCTGTTCACAGTACTATTCTGCAGCACTTGTTGTATGAGCGTTGTGCCAAGCATTTGGCGAAGTGTAGGCCCGTCCGTTTTGCTAATGAGAAGTATCAGTCATGTCCAAGAGTCATTACCAATTTCTATGGCAGATTTGAGTTTGACTTCCCATTGGCTTTTTGTTGGGTCGATTTAAAGCCAATTGATCATTCTGCTGTTGAATCCTTTGATAAAGGAGTTAGGTTTTCTTGGAGAGCTTACAGAAACTTAGGTACGGGTTACACATGTGTAGATTATGTTATGGGTCTATTTGTTGACACTGCTAGGACCACCACCCCATTGACCAATTTCTAGGAGACGTGGATTACCTACTTGGCAACCACCAATGCTGGGTGGTTGCCTTATCTGGCGAGGGTATTAGGTTTGTGCACTATCCTACCAACAGGGTGAGAAGATAGTTCGGGCTAGATTAGGATATCCCTGATGATCTTTCTTCTCTTATGGAGTCTCCCACTTCCACTCGACCATTCCTGCGGCATGCTGCTTTTGAGTTTTGGAGCAAGCGTTTTACTACGGTTACTATCCCAGGCTCACAGAGATAGGGCACTTGCACTCTTACTATGCACGGGTACTGGCAGGCTGTAATGACTTCATTCGAGCAAGAATTGATGGGCAGCTGGGGTTTCTCTCTTATTCCTCCTAATAGGGTTAGTGCGGTCATTTCAGCCAACCCTCGGCTACTTCTACCCTCTAAATATGTGTTGGCAAATGCTAGAAAGCAGAGTCAGTCTGCCATTTTTGAGTGGGTTGAGGAGGATAGAGGATGGTTATGGCATGACGGTGACTATCCCACAGGTTGGGAGAAGAAAGTAAAGTGATAAACATCCCCGCGCCAGGTAAGAAAGGTTTTGCTAAGCCTAAGTTCGCAAAAAAGGGTGATGATCCTTCTGAGGCTTATTCAAGCGTTGTACCTTTTGAAGGTGGCCTCCCTCCCATAGGAAATATAGTTTTAAAGGGCTCTCCTCCTTCTTCTACCCGTACTCATTCTAGCGTGCGTCCCACTGCTAGTAAGTCTAAGTTCGTTACTTCGCAGCCGTCTACCAGTGCTCCTCCTTCCAGTAGGACATAAGGCAGTAAGAGAAAGACCTTTCCTCCTCCTATGTCCACCACTGCCGAGTGGAGAGTATGTTATCTCTAACTTTGCTCCTTTTATATATATATATATATATATATAGAGAGAGAGAGAGAGAGAGAGAGAGAGAGAGAGAGAGAGAGAGAGAGAGAGAGAGAGAGAGAGAGAGAGAGAGAGAGAGCTTTCTTGCAGTTAACCCTCATACTCTTGTTAACCCGTCTCTTCATCTTTGTCTTCTTCTTTCTTTTCCCTTGCAATCTAAGCATAAGGAAGATGTATCTGCCACCAGTCCCATATTACTCAATGAGCCTGAGTTTGAGGTATGTCTCCTTCTTTTCTTCCTCCTTTTTCTTCTCTTTTGCCCATATTTCCTATGTCATATGCCGTTGGTTGTTTCATCCTCCTTTCAGCATCATCACTAGTTACGGATTCCTTTGTTCCTTTTTTTTTTTTTTAGGATGAGCCCGAGCCTATCTTTATATACCACCCCACGACCGAGGAGCTTTTTACCTCCATGGGCACACCCACTGAAGGTTTTTTTGACACGACTGATGTAGTATTTACAACACCTACCCCTCCTGCTGTTACACACAGAGTTCCTGCTGAGACTCCTATCCCTTCCACTAAACCGGTACCCATAGGTGAGGGTACTCACACAGAAAAGGTTAGTGAGACTGCTCCTGCTCCTGTTCCTGTTCCTACCGAGACACTTACTCCCGAAGAGGGAGTCATTCCTTCCGCTATTGCTCAGATTGAGGTTGCTTCTCTTGCCACACCTTTCGTTATCTCTACCAGTGATCCCTTTGTAGCTCTGTCTTAGGCCGTGAAGGATGGCTCCTCCTTGGTGGTTGCTCCTTCTTCCATTCCAAGCTCTGCTACGCGTGGACCTGATGCAGACTTGTCTTTTGAGGGATTTGAGGATGTTTTCGAGGATCCTGATGACGAACCTACCATGATAAAGAGGGTTTCTAATTTTGAGGATGAGGAAAGTACTGAGCATGAGGCCAAATTCATGGGTATGTGTCTCCTTATTTAGCTAAGTTCCCTTCTCCCTCCTTTTTTTTGTTATCTCCTCCTTATGCATATGTATTTGTATCACCATTTTGCTGCGGTCTCCCTTTATTTTGCCTGTCCATTCTTTTAATTGTAAAGACCTTTAAAGAGCCAGGAGTTGCAGCAGACATAGGGATGCCTACAGCCGCTCCTCCTGCCACACCTATAACACCCATTTCTGCCATTTCCACAGCGCCAGTTTTTGTCGCACCTTCTGTACCTGTTTCTGTCCTTCCTACAGACGAGTCCTTGTGAGTTTCTTTCTCCCATCTTTTTCTTCACTTCTTCATTTTGAGTTTGTTCCTTTTAGTTCATGATTTCTCACACCATGCTTCATGTCTTCTTAACAGGTCCACTCCCTACTGCCCCTTCTCAGTTTGAGGTGGGTAGCAGTTCCACCGCATTCCAGACCCTATGAGTGAGGTCGCAACCTTCCTTACACGCTTTGATCAGCTTAAGGTTAAAGACCTCGATCCTACAGATTTCTGGGGTTTTGGGCCTCCCTATGTAGACTTCCATGGCTTCAGAGTTCCTGAGGATTGTGCTTCTCATTTGGTGGCAGTTTACAGTAGTCGTGGTGACTTCATGCAAGGGTTCCGCCTTGGCTATTCTGCCAGAGAGCACTTTTTGAAACTGCTGGGGAGCGTGATGAATGATATAGAGCATAATTTTGTTGACACAGTCTCTACCGAAAGGATCCTGCAGTGAAGGGCTGCGATTTAGGAGCTTGTTAGTGTGGGCTTTGCTGTGGAGTTCATTCTAGACCATCTTCGTGAGATTGCTTGAGTCTTCTTCATCAAGAAGGTTCAGCCTGCTGTTGATGCCATTGATACACGCATTGAGGCTTTGAGGAAGGAGATGGCAGACTTGGAGGGTCGTCACGAGTGCCTTCTTTCCAGCATTGGTGGATCCAACCGTTTTGGAGATCAGCCCCTTATTACCGGGCTTTGTTGATAATGATGTAATTCCCCTTCTCCCTTTTGTTTTTTTTTTTCCGTTATTACCCCGTCTAGTATACTTTATGCTTCCTATAACACTTATATGGCAAGTTTGCCACAGTTTGGGTTTATAACTATAATGCTACACTTTGTTACTGCTTTTGCTATTGTTATGACATAGAATGCTTTTATAATACTTTATACCTTTTTTCTTTCATTACATACTATCAAAAGCATGGTACAATCATGTCTTGTGACACAGTCACTTGAAGGAAACAACAAAAAAGAACATTAAAAGGGACAACTACATAACTTCTTCTCCTTAAGCATAATAACGTTTCAACCACTTCCCATTAATGGGTTCCATTAGGTCTTTGCCATCCATCTGGGTCAAACGGTAATATCCACTTGGATGCACCTCCCTTATCACAAGGAGTCCTTCCCATTTTGGAGCAAACTTAAATGGTCCTGCCATGCTTCACCTGACGTAGTCCGCTACTTTTAACACAAGTTGCCCTTCCACGAACACTATCTCTTTAGTCATTCTGCCATAGGCTTTAGTTATCTTTTGTCTGTATCTTCGGCTGTGCTCTTGGACTTCTTCCCTCCTTTCATTAAGCCCTTCTAGGTCTTTATACCTTTCTGCCACAAAGACTTTCTTTTCTTTTTCTTTCTTCCACATCTGCATAACTCTCAGGGATGGAGTCATTACTTCTGCCGGGCTCATTACCTCTGTTTCGTAGACCAAGGAAAAATGTGAAAACCTTATGGCTAATTTTGATGAATTTCTATAAGCCTAAAGAGTGTCCTGCAGGTGCATTGTCCATCCTCCTGTATACTCTTGGCTCATTTTACTGATGATCTTTATGAGAATCTTGTTTGTCAACTCTACTTGCCCATTTCCTTGAGGGTAATAGGGCGATGAATGATGGTGCTTGACTTGGTAAAATTTCAGCATTTTTCTTACATCACTGTTGACAAAGGGTGTGCCATTGTCACTAATAATTTTGTGGGGTACCCCAAACCTCACGATTATGTTCTCTTTGATGAAGTTTGTTACTGCTCTTCCTGTGGCTTTATGGAGTGGCATTGCCTCTACCCACATTGTGAAGTATTCTATAGCCACTAGGATCCATATGTATCCATGCGATGGTGGGTTAACTAGTCCCACTAAATCAAGCCCCCAAGTGTGAAAGGGCCATGGGGTGATCATGTTGTGTAAGCTTTGCGGATGGGTGTGAATCTGGTTGGCTTGTACTTGGTAGTTGTGGCATTTTTTCACAAATTCTAATGTATCTTTCTTCGTGGTAGGCCAGTAGTAACCCATTTGCAGCAGGCATCTGTACAGCTTTTTCTTCCCCTGGTGTTCCCTGCACTCTCCTGAGTGTATTTCCTTTATCATCTCTTTTGCTTCCTCGGGACCCAGACATCTTAAGGAATCCCCATCGTACCCTTTTTTGAAAAGGACTGTATTATGCAAAAAGTAACACGTTGCCAACCTTTTAAGCTTGTATCTTTCACTGTGCTTTTGTGGCAGGATACCTTCTGTCAAGTACTGCGTGAATGGGCTTCTCCAATCTTCGCTGAAGAACACAGCATAACTTTCCTCTCTGTCTGCTGCAAGTTGGCAGGTCCTGCACTGGGTTTGGACTCAGTCTGCTTCTTTACCCATGCTTGGCCAATAAAAGCCTGCCCTTTGAAGTCTGCTGTAAAGGCTGACCTCCCCGTAGGATCCGCAAGTCCTGTCATGTACTTCTTTCAACTTTCTCTAGGCCTCCTCCTGCCCTACGCATCTGGACAAGACCCCGCCTAGCATCCTGCGGTACAATTCTCCTCTTACCAAGGTGTAGTCTTTTAGCACCTTTAGTTCTGTAGCGTCTTCTTCTTTCATCAAGGCCTCCCTTATGGTGATCCGCCAATCTTCTTCACACTGTTCCTCCTAGAACCTCTCCTTTAACATCTCAATAATAGATTCTTTCCTCTTGTTGACTTCTACCCTGGTGCTATCCCCTTCGAAAATTATTTGTGAGCCTAATGCAGCTAGCGCATCCGCAAACCGGTTTTCGTTCTTTGGAGTATGCTCTATTTTGAAGGTTGAAAACTTTTCCTCAATTTTCTGTGCCATTGCTCTATACGGGGCTAGACTGGGTTCCTTTAAGGAGAAGCTCCCTTTGGTCTGGCAGACTACTAGGTTCGAATCACCTTTTACTCTTAAATGCTTAATTCCCATTTCGAGGGCCATGGCTAGCTCGATTAGATAGGCTTCATATTCTGCCGTGTTATTTGAATAAAGGAATTCTAATTTGAATGATAGTGCCATAGCCTTGTCTTCTTCATGATATAAAACTGCTCCCACTCCACTAATTGGGAGGTAGAAGACCTATCAAATTTTATTACCCATTGTTCTCTAACTTTTTATGCCATGGCTACTTCTCCTGGGACTTCATCATCCAGCGGGAATTCTTCTTTTCTTGGGAACTGTGCCAACAAATCTGCTATAGCTTGGCTCTTTATTGCTTTGAGCGTCCCTGCTTTCAAATCATATTATGACAATTTTAACAACCACTGGGATATCCTGCCATAGAGAATCGGTTGTCGCAAAAAAAAATTTGATTACATGAGACTTAGTCATCAGCCACACCTTGTAAGCCAAGAAATAATGGTGTAGCCTTTGCGAGGCATACACAATACCCAGGCATGCCCTTTCTGCCCTTAGGTAACGAGTTTCTGCATCTTTTAGAGCACGACTAATATTGTAAACCGGTTGCTCAATGCCATCCCCATCTTCTTGGGCGATCAACGCGCCTATGGCACATTGGTTGGTGGCTAGGTAGAGCAACAATGGCTTCTTGCGGGTTGGGGCTTACATAGTAGGGAGGTTCATCATAATCTGCTGTAGCCTTTTAAAGGCCGTCCGCTGTGCTTCCCTTCTTGAGTAACTTGCCAAAATAAGAATTAATTGATGCCAATCCAGGGATGAATCTTTGGATATATAAGACCTTCTCCAAGAAACTCTTAAACTCCTTTACTGTGGCTAGAGGTTTCATGGTTGCTATGGTCGTGGCTTTGGTCGGGCCCACATCTATTCCTCTGCTGTGAACTAGGAAACCCAAGAATTTCCCCGAGGATACTCTAAACGCGCACTTGAGAGGGTTCATCCTTAGCTTAAAAGTTTTACACCTCTCAAATACCTTCTTCAACACTTGAACGTGCTCTTCTCGCCTTTTTAATTTTACTACTATGTTATCCATGTAGTCCTCTAATTCCTGGTGCATCATGTCATGGAATATAGCCGTCATTGTCTATTGATAAGTTGCGCCTGCATTTTTCAACCCAAACGGCATCACTGTGTAGTAGAAGTTGCCTATGGTTGTTTTAAAGGTAGTTTTCTCTGCATCCTTTGACGCCATTCTGATCTGATTGTACTTACTAAATCCATCCATGAATGAAAACATGGCACTCCTTACTGCAGAATCTATCAGTAAATCCATGTTTGGTAGGGGAAATTCATCTTTCGGACAGGCCCTATTGAGATTTTTGAAATCTACACAACACTTTATCTACCCATTCTTCTTCTTTATTGGCACTATGTTAGACAACCAGCGCGGGTGCTAAATGGGCTTAATGAATCCTGCAGCTAGCAATTTTTGTATCTCCTTGACTATTTGTCCTTCTATCTCGGTGTGGAATATCTTGGCAGGCTAGGCCACTGGCTTGGCCTCAGGATCCACATTCAGTGTATGCATTACTAGCCCCGAATCCAACCCTGGCATTTCGTTATAATCCCACGCAAAGACATCTTTGTATTCCTTCAGCAACATTATCAACTCTGATTTTTCCTTTTCTAACAACCTTGAACTGATTGAGATAGGCTTTGATTCCTACGAGTAGGACCCTAAGTTAATTTCCTCCAAATTTTCTTTTGCCACAACCTGCTCATCCTTTTCTACCATGACTTCCTCCTCTTTCTCTTCATTATTCCCTTCTGAGTTTTCTTAAGCCACACAACATACTAGGCTTTTATGCTGCCACTCTTGTCTAGGGCCCGCTTGTACTTCACTCGTGGGCCTCACGCACCTTCATAACTTGTATACAATCCTCCCATCAGGGCCCTGGACCTTGACACATTGTGGTGTGTAATCTGATTCTGCAGCGGGCGCTTCCTTCCTTTTCTTTTTTCGTGCTAGCAACTCCCTTAGATCAGGTTCCAGATCACTTTGGATGTCTTCCCACTTCGGAACGAAGGTGCCTCGTGGCTTTGATATTGAGCTTCCCCCAGATGGAGGCCATTGGTCGTAGAACATAGTTTCTACTAAATGAGCCCTCGCCTGCTCAAATGGCGAGGGATTTGCTGCTATGCATATCATTCTGCCATTCAATCTTCCCTTCACACACTGGTGGTAGGTGGATGGGACTAGTCGGTGTTTGTGCAACCATGGCCTTCCTAACAGCACATGATATGATACCTCTGTCTTTACTATGTGGAACCGAGCTAAGGAAACTATGAGGCCCACCTTTAACCACAGCTGGATGTGGCCTGCGGTGTATTCACCCCTTCTTCCGAACCCTATCACTTCTATTGGGCACCCCTGAATCTTTCTTTCTGAAATTCCTGCCGCTTGTAAAGTGCTTAATGGAATGAGATTTACAAAAGCACCTGTATCCACTAAGGCTCTCTTGATAGGGATTTGATTTATGGATGCTGCTAAGTAGAGGGGCCTCCTGTGGTCTGGGTACCCCACTTCCATATCCTTATTACTAAAAGTGATTTCACTTGACTCCTGTAAGAGGGTTCTATCATCCGTGACTTCTGCCGATAAACATTTTATTCTTGCCCCGGAGGCAATACTCACCATAGCCTCTGTGGCTATCTTTCGCTCTTTTGCCGTAAGCCCCAATTGGTCAAATTTTTTTTTTGAATTTGGAGCTCTTTTGTAAGGTGGTAATTGCTGCGGTAGGCAAGGCTGGATTCTCCTCTTCGTCCTCCCCTAGATTTGCGCAAATTACTACCGCTGCTACACCCTTCCCTTTGTGGTTTGGGAATGGGTTTCTTTGAACTTCTTGCTGAGATAGTTCTAGAGTCCCTTCTTTGATCCTGTGGTGCACTAGTTTACGGAACGCCCAACATTCTGCAGTAGGATGTTGCATGTAGTTGTGCAAATGGTAGAAGCATGGGTCCCTTCGCTCCTCTTCTGTGAGCTCTTTAGAAACTTAATTAGGCTTAAAGACTCCGTTTGCTATCCACTTGTCTAGGAGCACATCTAACTCCTTTGGGTTACATGATATTGGCGGGGGAGTATCGTACTCCCTTTCGTCAGTTTTTCTTCTTTATTCACTAGTGGATACTACCATAGCCTGCGGAGCGTTTCTTTTGTCGAAGCTTGGCTTTACCAACTGGGCAATCTTTCTAGCTTTTTGTAACAACTGCGCAAATTGGGAGATTTCTAAGTTTTCCAAGACTGCCCTGTACTCCCTGATCATATTTGTCATGCACATTTCCACCAATGTTCTTTCTTCACAATGATCATAGTAGTTAAGTGCTATGTCCCTGAACCTTTTGATATATTCCATCAAATCCTCACAATTTCTTTGCTTGGTTGCTTGCAGGGTTGAGAGCGTTACTGTTTCTTCTCCATGGAAGTATTTAGTGCAAAATACATCCACCATGTCATCCCAAGTTGGGATTGATCCTGGCTTTAGATCGATGTACCAGGTGTATGCCCAGTAACACAGTGATTTGGAAAACTCCTGAAGACATAAGTTCTCGTCTGCTGCATAAAGGTCAAGAGTATCAATAAACTTGCTCACGTGCTCAATGACACTTCCCTTCCTACCATTGTACTGTGCAAAGGCCCGTGGTTCGTATCTCTCGGGGTACGGTTTGCTGAGTACCTTTAGTGGGTAAAGAGGCCTTCGTGCATAGAATCTCTCCTTAGGTGCTCTGGCCCTCTCTTACTCCAGTAGGGCCACTACTTCGGCCATAGTGATGAAACATTGTTCTGCATGTGTGGGACACCTCCTGCTGGCGTCTCCTCTTTGTCTACCGCATGTTCCGGGTCATGTTGGCTCCCTTTCTCCTTCGTTTTGTCTGTTTTCAACTGATGGATTTCTTCCATCATTTGCTGTTGTGAGTGTTGTAGGCCCTGCAACACCTTAATGAAGGTGTTGGCATTGTCAGTGGGGACTCTTGGTTGCAGTTGGGGTTTAGCCCCCATTTTGTTAACACTTTCTGTCTGGTTAGGCTGCTGTTGTTGAGGCATTGTTGGCCTAGATTCTGCCTGAGAGGGCACGACGCTCATGTTTTGCATCACCTTAGATCTTGGAGGCATTTGCTTACGGGGGCTTCTGTCCCTATCCGCTTCTCAACTCCCTAGTGGAGGCGCTAATTTAAATATGATGGGCCTTTTTGTAATGTTAGGCTGGGCTGTCTCTTGCCGTGCTAGGCCTAAGTGTTCTGAGTAAGGGAGTTGAGACTGGTCCAAATGTAACTCACTTTAGTCCGGCTTGTGTGCAAACTATACCTCGTTTGCCAAGAGCATGCTCATGGCAAGCAGAGCTACTTTGGATGAGTTATGGCAAGCAGACATGATAATAATAATAAAAGAAAAGTACTTTGGCTTTTCAGTTAAAGTGAATAAATAATCCCCAATTAAAATAATAATCACAATAGTAATAGGCACTTTTGTAAAGAAAATAGTGGGAATAAGTGAGTAAGACACGAGTTAACAAAAGAAAGAAATAAGATCGATCTAATGTGCCAAACTATGTCACGGGACCAAGACCAAAGAGGGGAGAACGTTTTTCCTTAATGCGAATAATCTCCCAGGGAAATCCTACTGTGGAAATTAATCACTTTGAGGGAAACGGACCTGAATGGTTTGTGCCCAAAAGAACCCTTTGATTTTGGCATAGAACAAGACTTTG
The DNA here is from genome assembly GCA_023621385.1 of Quercus gilva. NCBI lineage: Eukaryota > Viridiplantae > Streptophyta > Magnoliopsida > Fagales > Fagaceae > Quercus > Quercus gilva. Next base: position 50,214,150 of record CM042477.1, read on the forward strand.
AGAGGGAGAGAGGGAATCAACCTATTGGTTCATGTCTACCGTTCTATCTCTCTATTTTCTTTCCTTCTTTCTAATTTTCTTTTCCATTCCTTTTTGTTCTCTTTCTTAATGTTTGCTTATTTATGGTGATTCTCTCCTAGAGATTACTGTTCCCCCTCTCTCCTTTGTGCACGGCAAGGGTCCTTTATATAGTGCTTGCCGTGACCAGATTTTACTATTTTAGAATTTAACCACCTTTGTCTAGTATGGGTGTACTTGCCGACCACTACTGGGTATTAACTGTATCATTCCTCATCACCAGACAAAGAATACTATTTTGTTTGTTTGTCCGCCGTAGCATCCTTACCTACTGCGGTGTAGGTGCTCTCTCTCTCTCTATCCCTCATAGCATGCACCTAGTGGTTCAAACTCATCCTTACTTCTTTTGGATGATATGTCATCCCAATAGGACATTTCCCTCAAAAGAGTCTAAACAGGAACCCCAAAATAGGTTTTCCCTTCTCCCCACCACCATACCATGCTCTCTTATCTATGACTCATGACCTCACCGTGTCCTGTATTGGCTAGGTACAGCCTGGTAATGTCTGGGCCTTATGCGTGCTTCACTTCTATGTATGTCCAAAATCTGCCTGCTGCTCATGCATTCACCGTGGTTTGGAGGCTCATCTGCACAGTCTGTTGTCCATCCTTGACTTCTTATGGCGTGAACTGTTTTCTAATTTCTCATCCTCTTATGGCTTGCTCCCTTTAGGGGTTGGGCTTTATTTGATGGTAGGCTTTTCCTCCTAGCCTACCCTTTTAATCCTTTCTGCGATTTTGCTGCCTTTTCTTGCCATTCCATTCTGTCATTCCTGCTGTGATGTTATTTGACCTCAGCCTGCTGGGCTTCTTTGGGCCTGCTGCTTATTTTTCTCTCAATAACTCAATATGGTCATTTGGACTTGGCATTATATTACTCGTGGGCTCTTTTGTCCCATTTATTTCTTCCTGGGCATCCTTGGCCCATTTGCTTTCCTTGGGCTTTCTTTACCCTTTTCCTAACTCTGTGTTCCTAAGGGCTTTTACTAACTCATTTGGGCTTCCCTGACCTAATTACCTCATCCTTCATCCTTGGGGCTCATGGGCTTGCCATCAATCCCGTATTTTCTTTGCTTGCATTACTTCGAGTTTTCTATGGCCCATTCTCACTTTTCTACTTCATATACCACTAATGAGTTTGCTACTTCTCTCTCTCCGGGCTCCTTTAGACCCATTTGCTTCCTCAAGGCTCATTTGTTTATTTCATGGGCCTGTGATCCATTATTCTTGTCACTTGAGCTTAATGGTTTTTCTTTCCACTTACTAACTCTTTTCTGCCCATGTTGCTTGGCTTTTTCTTTCTACTGGGTTTCCCAAAATGAGCATCAACAACATGTAATTTTGATGTTTTTTAAGAATATAAAGAGCATGCAATTTATCGGTTGGATTTTCAAAATATGTAACAATGTTAATTTATTTAGTGAGAGTTGTAACCTTAGGCTACAACTAAGTTTGTAACCAAATTTTGTTCTTAAACTTTGATCTTCTTAACAATATATTATGTCCTTCCAAATAAAAAGAAAAAGTTCAAGAAAAATTTTATTTAACTAAACTTTTGAAGAGATGTAGCTTACAACATTAGATAATGAGACTACCATGTAACGATTTCAAAATAAAAAAAATTGTAAAAGGAAATTGTAACATTTTATGTGCTTTTGTGTGTGTGTTTGTGTGTGTGTTTTTTTTTTTTTTTTTGTCAATGTATAAACTTCTCTTTTTATTAAATATTATATATTTTAAATTTCTTAATGATCAATTAACCACTCTAAAAAAATTCCTTGACTGCCAATGAGTAAAAATTCAAGACATCCCCCTCCACGGTGATAATTTGCGTATCCCTGAACTATCTAGAAAGTTTTCGATATTTTTAATTTTTATTTTGGATTTGGCAGAAAAATTTTGTTTTGGCATCAGGGGAAACATAACAGTCTTTTTTTTTTTTTTTTTTTTCGTAAATCTGGATTTGTGGGCCTCACTTGTTTAGACGCAAATATTGCCACCGTCCCCAACTTCGCCTTTTGTGATTATGAACCGCACGGCTTATACGGCTTCACAACACGTGGTGCTTCACACTGTACCGCCTGCAAATTATACTCTCTCTCCACAAAGCCACTAAAGTGACAGCCTTCCTCGCCCACTGTTTTGTGACGAGTCAGTGCTGTATAATCCCACTTTCAAGTTCCAATTGAGACGCTTTTATGATTTTCCCCAAAAAAACAAAAACCAATAACTGAGGTTGTATTATTGTGAGCCAAAAGAGAGACAGAGGGATGTATTTTGTGTATCAAGAAGGGTTCATATCAAAATCTATCCATGATATTCAGCAAAAATATTAAAAAAAAAAATCTATCCATGATTATTGATGCATTTCGGCTAAGAGGATTCATTAAAAAGGTTTTGAAGTTTGAACCATGACATAATGATGTTGTGAAGTGAGTTTAAACTTTAAAGAATTACTTACATAAATGGAGAGCTTAAGTTAAATTAATTTTTAGGGGGAAAAATCTCAAAATCAAAAACAATTTTCTTATATTAAGGCATAATTTGAAACTAAAAATTAGTGACCCAGAGAGATTTCCTTGTTTTGTTGACTTTGTTAGCAGTGGGATTATATGCAGTTCCAACAAGTTTGGATCTTTCCCTATCAAGTTCTAATTAGAAGATCGTCTCAACCAAAAAAAAAAAAAGTTCTAAATAGAAGTTCAACTTTCTTTTCATTAAGCTCAAATAAGATTATGACCAATAATTATCTCTCTCACAACACGCAAAAGCTCACTCTTACATAAAAACTTTATTTTAAATTATCAAGCACTATTTTACTTATACATTTTTAAAGCACATCATGCATTTCATATTTTATTTTTCATTACACCTAATAACATAGTCCTTTTTTTTTTTTTCTTTTTTTTTTTTTTTCGTTTTCCAATTTTGTGCTGGCACCCACACCCATATCCAACAACCTCCACTGCCACCCATACATCTCACCTCACACTCAACTAGCAACCACCATGACACCCATATTTGCGAACTTACCCTGCACCATTGCGAACCACACGACGCAAATCGATTTGCAAACCCACACCCAAATTTGGCCATCTCCTCTACCGCACTCAAATTTGCTCTCAACCTTGCACGACGAAGAGCCCCATTTGGCTATCTTCTTGAGAGAGAGAGAGAGTCAAATAAAATATCAGAAAAAATTATTTAGATGTGCTAAAGTAAACATCTATTTTTAGAACTTATTTTAGTAACTTGTAAAATTTTGTATAATGATGAAGCATAGATTGTGAGATCAATTTTGTGTATTTGGGACTCGATTTTGCATTTTAAAAGCTTTTGCATTTCTAGATAGAAATGCTCTAACATTCACATGTTTGAAAATGCTTTTTTAAACAAATCTATGAGGAGATCAAGATGATCCCTCGAATAACACATGCATAATACTTTTTTTTTAAAATAACTTAATAAATAACTAGAATTTTAGATATAAATTGTAATCAAATTTGAAAAGGAAAAAAAAAAAAAAAAAAAAAAAAAAAGGTGGAATTTGAAAGTGCCATCTGAAATTTTATTTAAACGTGGCATTGCGGTATTCCCACATTTGAAAGCAAAAGGATTGCCTTTAAAAACCATAAAAAATAAATAAATTTTTAAAAAGGGTATTTCTACGTCCTACACTTATTTTATTTTATTAATAATTCCAAAAGAAGTGAAAATGAAAAAGCAGATAGTGACAAGCAAGACAATGGAGTTGAAGAGGAGAGAGGGCTCCCTCAATAATGACACTGTTTCTGCCACGTCCAGAAGTTCAATTAGACTCAGTCCAATCTCCAATCTCTCCAAAAGCCAACATCTAAAAACCCCTCCCCCAGTTCAGTCCTCACATTCATATAATTTATTATTATTTCATGGCCCCATGACTTGTCATAATGATGATGCTTATGATGATCACCACATTAATTTCCCATGTGACATAAGCTTCTGCCTCTTCACTCCCCTAACTTTGACTTAACGGAGCTTTAAAAAAAAAAAAAAAAAAAAACACCCTGCTCCTGATTTACAAGACCGCATGCTAAGAAAAACGGTGTCGTTCAGGGGTTGTTGGTTTGTGTGTTTTCATCGTCTATAATTTTGTTTTCATCATCTATAACGAAAAAATGGTGTGATAGATGGCTGAGAAATGTGTTTGGTTTTTGTTTCTATCACTCAATTTTCTGATTTTTGAGTGATGAGTTGTTTTTCAGTTTCCAAAACTCAATTTTCAATAGCATTTTAGTAATTAAACACGAATTGAGAAACCCACTAGTCAAAGGTCAACCGCAACTTTTGACCTTTTTTTATTTCATTAGGTTCAGTGAGTTTGAGTCTTCTTCTTCTTCATTTTTTCCTTTTCCTTTCACACTGGTCTTCTTCTTCTTTTCCCTTTCATGCTGGGTCTGGTCTGGTCTTCTTCATCTTCCTTCCTTTTTTTTTTTTTTTTTTCACACGGCTTCATATCCAAAACCAACATCATACCTTCATTCGAAAATGCAACATCAACCTTCAATTTAACATCAAAATCCATAATCCCCTCAAGGAAATCTAAAATCCATAATCCATAATCCATAATCAAAAATAAAAATTCAAAAAACTAGGCCTTCACTAAAGCATTGATCTAAACCCAAAACCCACACAAGCAAAACCCATAAAGGACTAGTCTTCAACTGCCGTCGTTGCCATCGCGTTCAGACTTCAAGGTTCTGTCTTCGCCTTCACCATTGCCATCGCTGCCGAGAGATGGGAGAGAGGAGAGCATTGAGAGATGAAAGAAACATTGGGCAAGAGGTAGAGAAACATGAGAGTCAACAAAAAAAAAAAAAAAAAAAAAAAAAAAAAAAAAAAAAGATGGAAAAGGAAATGACATTGGGTCAGTGTGTGGGCCCATTTTTTTTAATTTTTGGTTGAAAACATAACTAAGTGATGGTGCCAAACGGGTGGGGAGTAGGGAGTTGGGGTATTTTAAGTGATAAGTGATGAGTGATGAGTGACGAAAATTAAATCAGGAGTGATGAGTGATGAAAAAAAAAAAAAAAAAAAAAAAAAAACAAACAGCCTCTCAGCCACCATCGCCGACAGAGTCATGGAGTTTCTTTATGTTCGGTAAACAACACCAAACATACCCAACAACAATAAAACGTAAAAAAAAAAATAGTATGTGGGGGTGTGTGGTAATATTAGACCGCCGTGACGCCTCTGCTGCTGACAGATTCGCTCGTGAGTAGGGACCACTTTAAGGAACTAAAGTAGTTGTGCAGTGTCGCCACGTGCAATAACGTGGGTCCCATTTCATAGATTACATCAAAACTCCTCGTGATAAATAAATAGTATTAATAATGCAGGAAAATCAGTAGGCTGGAATGCTTTGGACTATGGTTATGGCTTTTTGGTCCTCAAAAGAAAAGAAATTGTCAAGGGTGATCAGTGTAACCCAGTCAAGGACCTTCCGACGGTTAAGTTAGTTTTTTCTCTAGAACACAAGGAAGGGAAAAATAGTGAATGGTGGGACTTACCTTGGGTAAATAAGACTTGTGCCTTTTATAGATAGTTAGAAGTAGGTCTACTTGTTTGGATCTACCACAATTATGGGTGATATGAGTGGTTAATAGAGGAAAGGGGAAACGTGGAGCGAATCATGGGGAATTCTCTCCACGTTTTAGGAGTAGTGCATCATGGCTTGATTCAATGGAGTTTTATGAGAAGTTTTCTTGTAGAATTCACTAAGTATTTTCTGGTCGTCCATGCCTTTGTGTTAGTCTTGGACGACCATTATGAGATTGAATGGTCTTGTTACTGATGGATGAGTATCAGTCATACATGATGCTATTGTTGGGCTTCTCTCTTAAGGTTATCTGATACTATTAGATTATAGACGTGGTTTGACAATTTGGACGACCATTATGGACGAGTTGACCTTAGATTGATCCCCATCAAGTATTATATTATTCATCTGATTTTTTTTAGGGATATTATTATTATGGGTTTTAAGGAATATTATATATTAATAAATCATTTTAGAATATTTTTTTTATAGAAAAATGAAAAAATAATTAACTTTTTTTTAATATTTTCAAATTCACATAAAGAGTTTTTTTTTTTTTTTTTTAATGGATGATTAATATATGTCCTAAGAGCATATATTAACTAAAGCCTATTATTATTCATGTGATTAAGTAGTGATGAATCTCTCTCATCATATGGTCATCTTATTGTTGAGGCTAAGTTTTTTATAGTTTCCTTTTGTTCCATTAGTTTTAATCATGTTCGTAGATAAGGTAATATTGTAGTTCATAAACTTGCTAGACATACTAGTCATGTTAGCGGTTTCTCTGTGTGGATGGAGGATATTCTTCCACATATCCGTAGTGTACTTTTGGCCGATGCCGACTAGTTTTCTTTTAATTTGATGATCTGTCTTTATTCTATATAAAAAAAAAAAAAAACAAATTTTATAATATTTTTACAAGAATTTCTATTTTGATAAATTTGATGGTTATTAATGATGCTCAAATCATCAGTAGAAATGTTTGTCTAAATGGGAGTCGTCCATAGCCAATCCTAGTCCTGAGACAAGTTGAAAGGAAAGTGTATGGTCACCGGTGTGGTGCTTGCCACAGAGCCTCCGATGCTAAAGTTTTTTTTTTTTTTTTTTTTTTTTGAGAAGTCCTCCGATGCCAAAGTTAGAATAGCTAAAGTTTGAAGAAAGTAATGTGGATGTACTAGGAAATTATGAGTGTACCTTTTCGTCGGGTTTTGTCAATGGATATATATAGGCGCTTTCTTCTTAGTTGTTGGTTTTGCTTTAATGGTGGAATTATTGCCGAAGCTGTAACGCCCATGTGGGGTGTTAAATGGATAGATATACTTCCAACGGTACGAAAGTTCATTATTATCCTTATAACATTTTGTCATGATTGAGGGACGACGGTTAAGTCTTTGTTAGGCAATTCCCCTAGGGCTGGGCTGACTTCGGGGTCGTCCTTGTCTATCGTCCTTCTTAGGTGGACGAGTATATCTTCGGGACTATCAGTTGTTAAAGTGATTTTGGATGTTTCCACTATAAACACACACAAAGAAAAAAAAAAGATTCAATTAGCTAGCACCTCGAGACAACAATGATGACTTCATGCTAAAGTCGTGTGCCTATATATATTTGAAAAAAAAAAAAATTTATATACTAAACTAACCTATTTTGACTACCTAAAACAATATTAAATACTTTGACATCACAAGTTTTTGGGTTCAACAAAAATAAGAGTAATGCTATATTCACAATATTTTTCACAAAAATTTTACAACAAATCCTATATACTAAGTTGTTAGTGATTATAATTTAGGTCTAATATTGACACTTTTTTTTGCCAATAAAAAATTTGAAATAACAACAATTATTAACCCAAACAAGACTAGACTAGGAAACAACAACAATTGAACAAATTATTCAATAAAAAACCTATTTAAAAAAATTAATCTTAATCATTCAAATTTCTAACTCGTTTAACCCATTACATAAAAATCATTCACAATTTCATTTTTCGTACCAAAAGAAATACTGTGGTCATGAGTTACCCTTGGTTGTGTCAGTAGCTATGCTCTCTTTGGCTTTAGAGTTGCAACTCATTTCAGCATATATTTTAAATTTCCAACATACATTTTCAATTCCCACTTTATCTCTTCTTAATCTTTTTTTTTTTAAAATCTTTTTCTCCTTGTTAGTTGAAAGTATTGTAATACTTTGTGAATTTGTTTTTTTTTTTTTTTGGTAACATTAATATATTTAAATTATCTTTTTATTATATTTTGTATCATTTAAGATTTTTAATTAACATTTTAGAAAAAAATTCTTAAAATCGCCCACTGAAAGGCAGTTGTTAATAATATATTTATGAGCAAATTACAACTTACCCACTTTTAGTTTGACTAAAATTTAAGTTGTCTACCTGTGATTTAAAATTTGACACTTTACCCACTTGAGATTTGACCAAAATTTAAATTGCATACTCGTGGTTTAAAATTCCATGATGCAAGTTTTCCAATGAATGAGGCTAACTAGGTTTATTGAGGAGAAGGGGGCCTAAGGTTTTTGTAAGGGAGACCCAACTACAAAAATGAAATAATAACCAAAAAAAAGTTGGACCCAGGGGCCTGGGCCCCTTTCTTGGGCCCCCACCTAGGTTTATTCCTGTATTTAACTATGTTTTTAACAGATATGGGTTATATAAATTTAACTGAGCTAACATTAGGTGAGTAAAATGTTAAATTTCAAACCACAAGTAGACAATTTAAATTTCAACCAAACCACAAGTGAGTAAATTGTAATTTGCCCAAAATTTATTTAATTTAGTGTTTTCCAAGCCAATAAATTCTTAGATAATGAAGCCATCATGAAATATCTTGTGTCTATAAAATTATTGTATTTTAATTTGATCTATCAGTATTTTAGGTGTACTAGCACATAAGCATTCGCAGCTGGGCATGCATATGGTAAATGTAAGATGGGTTTAACATAAATGGCCCAAAAACACTCCATAGTTGGGCTTGTAAAATGCAAGTATTGCAAGAAAATTTGTAATACTGCTACAGTGCAATTCTATCTTTAGAATTGCACTATAGCACAATTGTAAAAAAAAAAAAAAAAAAAAAAAAACTAATATTTTATTCGTTTTTTAACTTTATCAATTCCTCTCTCTCTCCGGTCACACTCTCATCTCCTCTCTCTAGCTTTTTTTTTTTCTTTTTCTTCTTTTTCAGATCACTCATTCAATCCCTCCCCCTCTCTCGTCCCTCTCTTCCCTTTCATTTTTTTTTTCCTCTCTATTTTCCCTTGAATCAAGGGTTTGATGTGGTGGTAGATGAGTTTGATGTGGTGGAGCTCATGGGTTTGATGTGGTGGAGGGTTTCCGTGGTGGTGGAGATGGGTGATTGAGAGTGACAGTGTAGAGCTTGCTGTCCGGCATGGTGGAAATCGGCATGGAGCTGTGAAAACGGGTTTTGCCAAGATGAGAGCAGGGGCTTTTTTTTTTTTTTTTCTTTGATCTAGGTTGATATGGATGATGGAGGATAAAGGAATGGAGTCGTGTGGAAGAAGGTGATGGGTTTTGCAGCAATGTTGGTGGCGTGTTTTTTTCTTATGTTTTTTTTTCGCCAATCTGGGTTGATATGGATGATGAAGGATAAGGGAATGGAGTTCTGTGGAAGAAGGTGAACAGTAAAGTTATGGAGGAGTCTGGATGGTAGCCTGTGTAGGAGAAAATTAGAAAAAAAAAATATATATATATATATATTTTATTGGAAAGAAATATTATTTTAATGAATAGAATAGGAAAATAAAAGATGAAGTGCTAGAGAATTGTAAAATTATATTGTATAATAGATAAAATTACTTTTTTAAAATGATAAAATAAGATAAGATATGAAAACCAATTAAGATGCTCTAAGGCACTTTTATATATATATATATATATATAAAAAGTTTGTTGCTTCCGAATCAATAAATTCCTCGTTAACAGAGCCGAAAAATCAGTTAAAAAAAATTATTCTTAAATATTTTGTGTCTATAAATTAAAATTATAGTATTTTGATATATATTATATTTTAATTTGTGCAGTAGTAGTGTAGTATAGTAATATGATATCATATATCTATTTTCTCGGTGGGAAAAAGACGGAAAGTGAATTGTAGCGGGACCACAAAGGGTAGAGTCAGGGTCAAATCGGTCGTTGTAAGTAAGAGGTGAAATGACGGCCGGCAGTGTGCAGGTGCAGGTGCAGGTGCAGGTGTAGGGTTTCAGAAGCGCACTGATGATGGTGCAGAGAGAGAGAGAGAGAGAGGTTTGACACTGAGTGCTGACGCCAATATTAGGTGAGAGAGGCTGTATATTTATTTGCAAGGTGGTGGGGTCTTTGCGTGTGTGGATGGGTATGTTCTCTCTTCTTTCTTCTTCTTTATATATATGACTTATGAGAACAGACTTTGTTAATGTTTTTGTATCCCTATTATTGTTTTTTTGCAGGTTGTACTTTTCTGACAATTGCCTTTCATCCCCACGTTTTTAAGATAATGACAACAGGATTCTCTTGCTCTTCTTCGCATGCCCTATTTAAGTTTATTTTTTTAACCAGAGAACTTGTTTCATGGTGTCATTATTGTTTTCTTGAGAAAACTATGTACCTGTGAGGTTGACTGCTTTAGAAGACGAGAGGGAAAAAGTGTGTTGTTTTGTTTAAAACTTCTTTTCGTTTCACTTGCGAGCAATCCTAAGGACCAATTGTTTGTTTGTTGTTTTTGATAATTTTTTACTAATGATGAGTTGTAATTATCATGAGTTTTTAATTCACGAAGAGCCATCTCAACTTTTAGATAAGAACCTTTTATCTCATTTATCTCATTTCTACTACACCATACAATTTGGAATTTTCTTCCTAATTTTGACGAGATGATAGTCATGATAAGACATAGTCACTTTCATATTAGCCAATAAAAAAAATGCACAACTAATCACTTTCATAAAAAGTAGATACATTGTAATTTGTAAATACATAGTCACTTTCATATTTACCAACTAATAAAGTGACAACTAATTATATCGTAAGAAGAAAATGTCTGTTATATGTGCTTCAAATTGCGACTTGAAGTCATAATTTTATTTATTTTTCATTGTAAAAAATAATTTATCAGTAACTCAGCTAAAAAGTATTAAATAAAGTAATTGTATGACTAACATATCACTAACTCTAGAGACAACAAAAATTCACAAATTACTAGATTGATAAATTGTTAATAGAAAATAAAAAAAATTATATTAATAATAAGTTCAAATAAGAATTCATAAAAATTGAAAACTAGTCAATTTAACTATTGTGAATAAGAATGATATTGTGAAATTTTTTATGTCTATATGGCATTACTCTTAATATACACAGACTATACAGAATAAAAATTAACCTACTACTTTTATCAGTAGTGACACCAGGAGTGGGTATATATAAGAATATATTGATATCTCATTTTTTATTCGATTTTATTTTTTTCTAGTAGGGGTTGGCTATTCTATTTTATTTTATTTTATTTTTTCAAGCAGCGGCTGGCTATTCTAGTTTATTTTATTTTAGCAACATGCTCGATTTCATGGTTATTGAAAACTACTTGATCATTCTTTAAATTATGATTATTACTAATTAACGTAACGAATCATGGAATTAGAGGATTATGTCTGTCTTTTAATAAGTACATTTTAACATCTTCCAGCCTTTAAATGAAAGTAATATTCTTGACAGGACGTAGCGTATAACAACACTACTAGAATAATATAAACAAATAAAATGGAAGAATGTAAATTTGCTACTGCTTTCACGTGAAAATGACAACCAAATATTAAATTGGATATTGGAAATTCAGATGAATTTTAAATGTTATATTTTGTACCAGAACCACCGCCCAAAAAGGGCCAGATAAAGGAAACGTTGACTATAAAGGCTTGGCATTACGGCCATCTCATCCATGTCCTATCTATTATTTTATTTGCGAGTGAAAGTACTTTGCTTAGTACTAATTCAAATGGGTGGAAGTAATGCAAGGGAAAGTACTTTGGTTAGAGCATTTTTATTAGATGTTTTATAAAAATGTCTTTTTGACTCGGTAAAAATAGTACTTTATTATTTTAACATATTATTTTATAATTTATTGTATATCATATGTTTTATCTTTCAATTTTATACATTAAAATAATATATACAAATATTAAAATAATATTAAAAAAAATCAACAATATATAGAAAAAATCACAACCCAAGCAAAACACCACCCCTATTGCTAGCACCCATCAATGCCCCACCACCCACCATTGTCTCACACTAAAACCACCACAACAGAACACCACATAAACACCCAAAATCAAACCCACCACATCAGAAAATCACAACTAGAACAAAATTATTGTCTATCTTTTATTAAAAAAAAAACAAAAAAACAAAAACAAACCCAACCACTGTCGTAGCCAACTCACCCACCGCTGACCCATCTATCGAAACCCATCCACAGGCCAACCCACCAACCACTAAATTCTCACATCAGAACCCACTATATGGATGTCAATTCGAGTTAGCGTGTCGTGTCGAGGTAATGGTATTTGACTAAATAACTCTACCATAACCCGACCCATTTAATAATCATGTTATGATCCTTCAATCCTAACTCAACCTGTTAATAAGGCGGGTAGACCTAACCCAACCTATTTGACACGCTTGATAAACGAGTCGTGTTGGGTTGACATGAATGTAACACAACCCATTTCAACCTGCATAATATTTAATATAACATCCATCTAGAAATATTTTTTTTTTACATCCCAAAAGCAGTTCATACACTTCAAGTTTTCAATCCACATTCAAAATAATATAGTTCAACAAAAATATAACATTCATATAAAAATAAGTTCTTTACACTCTAAAATAAGTGCATACACTTTAACCCAAATTCAAAATAACGTAGTTTAACAAAAATAACATAGTTCAACAAAAATATAATATCCTTGGAACTCGCCAAATGCTAAGTATCAATATTGAAAGAATTGGACCAAACAGTAGACTAATCCTAACTATGACTACGATTATCATCCATAGAGAGAGAGAGAGAGAGAGAGAGAGAGAGGGAGAGAGCAATAATCGGTTTGAGACTTTAAATTTGAGAATTGAGCATGAGACTATAAGATAGTAGAGTGAGTAGTAAGGCTGGAAAGAAAAAAAAAAAAAAAGAGATATTTATAAGAAGGTTTAGAGATTCAGGGTTTGTAGGGTTTAGAGATTTAGAGTTTGTAAAGTTTTAAATTCCAATTATATCCCTTGTAAGTTTTTGTAATTACTCACTTTTCTTTTTAAATTTAAAATATGTGTTGGATATAAAAGGTATTTGACAAATCTAAAATAAAATGAATATTTATTTGTTATATGAGTCAAACAGGTTGTGTTAAGTGGGTCATTTCGGGTTGACACAAATAAATTGGCGTGTCAAACGTATCTATTGTGGGTTATGAGGGTTGACCCGCTTATGACACATTTCTTATCGTGTTAAGTGGGTCATTTCTGGTTGGCACAAATAAATTGGCGTATCAAATATATCTATTGCGGGTTGACTCGCTTATGACACGTTTCATATTGTGTTGTTTTCGGGTCGACCCGTTTATGACCCATACCCATTAAGGCACAACCGTAACCCGTAAAAACCCGTGTCGGGTTCGCGGGTTGGATCGAACATTGACACCCCTAACCCACCACCACCGATTCGCCCATCACCATCGCAATCCACCCACCACTGAATCTACCCATCGCAACCCATCACCATTTGAACCCACCCACTACCGAACACACCCATCAAATCACTGCATAAAAAAAAATAAAAAAATAAAAAAAAAAATAAAAAAACCACAGCAACAGAGATCGGCATCAGGTCTAGGAGGTGGCGCGGCGAGGCTGAGAGGAAGATAGAAAAGAAACGAGAGTGAGAAGAAAAAACAGTGAAAGAATAAAAGAGGAGAGGTTGATAGGAATGTCTGAGGAAGAATGAGAGAGGAGAGAAAATAGAATAAAGTGATGAGATAGGAGAGAGAAGAGATAAAGAGAATAAAAAATAATAAAACTTTTCCCATTTTTGTTGGTACACTTTCATTTTTGAGATTGTACTGTTCACTCATGCCAAATATTTTGGCATTTAGAACACCTGATGGGAGTGGTTTTTTGGTGTTTGATGTGTCAAATGCCAAATATTTGGCATTTGACACACCTAATGGGAATGCTTTTAGAGCATCCATATTGGTGGAGCTATTTTTTTTAGCTATTTGACACCACAAAAAACTACTTTATCAATTTTACCTTCTCACTTTACAAAACATTCAATATCAGTGATTTTATTTTAGTTTTTTACACAACAAAATAATATAAACACTACAATAAGATAATATTTCGTTCATCAGTAAAAAAAACACCACAACTATCGTCTAAAGCCACAGAAGAACCAGAGAAGAAGAACAAGAAAAGAGAGTAGAAAAACCAGGAAAAAAAAAAACTAGCAGAACAGCAAAAAAAAACACCACAACCACCGTTTAAAGCCATGGAAGAACCAACGAAGAAGAACAAAAAAAGAGAGCAGAAAAACCAAAAAAAAAAAAAAAACTAGTAGAGCTATGGGCAAAAACCAACCCAGATTAGAAGCACAAATCGAGAGGGCAAAACCCACAACCCAGCCCGAAACACAAATCGAGAGGCCGAAACCCACTCCCAAAACACAAACCCAAACTGAAACCTATTCCCGAAACACAAACCCAGCTTGAAATCCACGCCGAAACACAAACACAAATACAAACGTCGAAATCCATATCGAAAGACAAACACAAACACTGAAATCCATATTGAAACATAAACATAAAGCCGAAAATGGGTCAACGATAGAGGCTTGGGGCTTGGGGCTTGTATCAACGACGAGTTGAGGAAAAAAGATGGTCGGAGCTAGGCAAGGATGGAGGAAGAGAGAACAAAACTCTTTTGGGGGAAATGAAGAGAGTTTGTGGAACGGGAAGAGAAAATAAAAAAGAAAGAGAAAAAGGAAAAAAAAAAAAAAAAGGAGAAAGAAACATTATTTTAATGGGAAGTTTAATAAAAAAAATTTTGTTTTGTTTTGTTTTGTTTTTTTTTTTTTTTGGGTTTAGCTTCTTGCTACAATGCACAGTTATAGATGGCTGGTTGTTCACTGTAGATGAGGAGCTAAAATTTTTAAGTTTAGCTCCACTATTGTAGTTCACTTTTTAGAATTGGTGGTGCTAAAAATAGCTATATAGCTATTTAGCACCACCATTGCTAATGCTCTTAGTTCAACTAATAAGAGATTTAAAGTTTAATTTTTGCCTATATAAAAAACTGATTGGTATCTTATTTTGATGATAAAAATCACAATCATCAAAAGCGGACGCCATATATCGAAACTCTACAATAAAAAAAAAAAAAAAAAAAATCATATGGAGAACATATGAGGTTGGTGTTTTCCTTTTCCTCTCTAAATTGGAAAGCTAATAAGATTAAAATTAAAAATTATATAAAAATAAAACTTTGCACCAAAGTGTAATCACCTCTATTCTTTGATTAGCCACCTACTTTACACTAATTTTTTTTATTGTAATACTAATATAATTTTGTTGTTAATTCGTGTCATTCGTAAATGGTGGTCACTATTTGAACCTCTTCCTCCTTCTACCCGTTCTTTTCTTTTTAAGATTAAAACTCATTCATAAAAGAAAAGGATGTTAAATGTTTTTAGCCCATCATTGTTGTCCACAACTATATTGAACAAAATAGTAAATATACATTAAAAAGTAGGATCATACAAAATACATAATGGCTCATACTAATGATTAATGATTAGAAAAATATCATTACTTAACCTCTTAACCAATTGCTTTGAGGATTTCAAGTAGAATTTGTTGTTAAGAGGTTCATGGATATCATAGAATTCTATGCTTGTTAACATTTTAACAAAAGAGAGAGAACCACCGCACACCTTTGGTGTGATGGTCACTCCACAAGTATAAGACTTGTGGAGTATGGGGGGGAAAAGTTGGTGTTTAAGTCTCCAGGAGAGAGCTTCATATACGTACACTTAGATTAGACTAGAGTAGAATTTCTATCTTATATATATATATATATATAAACAAGAGAGAGAGAGAGAGAGCACTCACACATTAAATCATACAATAAAGCTACAAAGCTATCACCATATTTTACAACAAAAGAGAGAGAACACTCACTAACACTTATCAAATAATATTTAATAACACTAACTAAATAAATTAAATTAAAAAGTATTTATGACATTCATGTTCAAATTAATTAAACCCAAAAGTGTAATATATGACATCTAAAGCAAAATAAAAATTTATTTTTCATCGTATGCATGTTTATTATCTTGCAAAATTGTTTCTTCAGTGACATTTTCTTCGTCTTCATTAACATTTTTCCATCTCTTGTTCTTTTATTGACATCTATGTATTGTACAATACAATACAATTCTTATGATACATATTTGTATATTATATGATTCATGAGCATGGCCTATATGCATTTACGATACATTATATTATTTTTACTTGATATAACACATATCAGACATAGTGCGATATTGACAACTATATTAATACAAAAGATACATTATTTTATTTGTCAATGACTTTACTAAAATAACTTTACATGGTATGACCTAGCACATTGCTTCTTGCAAAAGTTCACCAAACTTCTCGCAACTTTAAAAGTACCAAAATCAAAATATTTTTTTTTGAATATCTTTTAGTAAATTTTAAGAAATAATGGATCATTGGTTGGTTGCCCATAATTGGGCTTTTTTTTTTTTTTTTTGGGTCTTAGGTTGAATTATTATTATTTTTACTAAAAAACGTGTTGAATTCATGAGGAAGAGATTTTAGGAAGTTGTGGCATTATCATATACACTTTATCAATGTTATCTGATAAACACACATAAAAAATCTAGTTTATGATACTATTTGAAGTTTAATAAACGTGCTATGAAATGTCGGTGTCAAATCCAGGGATTAGTTTGTCTTACTAATGAAGTTCCTCTATGAAAGTATGTACGTACCCTCGGTTTTGGACTTAAATTAATATTGTTTTTGGGTAATGTTTACTGTGTCTGTTAAGATACTACTTTATATCATATCATTGTACTCTTTTTTTTTTTTTTTTAGAAAGAACATATCATTGTACTTTATATTGAATTTTTGATCAATTTTAAAGATGTAGAGCTAATAATGCTAATTTTTTGATTAATTAGTTAAAAATCTAATATAAAATACAATAATATGACATAAAGTAGTTTATTATCGTACACTGTCCGTTAACATTTCCCATTCTTTTAAATGGAAACTTGATAGACTTCACTTGGCAAAAAGAAATATAAGCTTTTTCTAATTTCTTCCCTTTTAAAGTATTAGATATTTCATAGTAACTTGCTGGGTCATCCAAATGAAATGAGTTAGCTTTACATTAATAACAGGCAATTTGAAGAGTCTAAAATTATAAAGGACCGTATCAAAAAAAAAAAAAAAAAAAAATTATAAAGGACCACAGATTCCAAGAAGACGGAAAAGAGAGGCGCAGATCGAAAAAGAAACAAAGCCGGCACATGAACAACGCGCCCCATTTCCTGACAAGGACAAAAAATGACGTCGTCAAACATAGCAGCTTATCCAAAAACAACCAACATTTTTCATTTATTATTCTCAGACCCCACACGGCCCCCCCTGCCCAACATGCACACCACATCATTTCGGGACCGACTCTCATTCACTTCCATTTTCTCGTATCAATAACAACGTAGTATTATATTATTGTTTATGATTTAATTAACAAAGGGAACTGACCACCACATGTTTAATTTGTGCTCGCTCACACAGGGGCTATCCAGTCAAATCAAAATTCACGAACAGTGAATGGAGTGGGTGGCATGGGTCTATGACCATGTCCATTGAATTTATGAATTTGCTAATAAATAAACTTTTTTTTTTTTGGGAACCTGGAGAGATCTCTGTGCCTTACCTGACCAGTAGTGACCAAATAAGGATTGCTATTATGCTTTCACGCACAGCCTCGCTTCGCAGTTCGCACTCGCCGATTGCTACACCGAACCCTTTTTTTTTTTTTTTTTTTAGAAATGATACGTCTACAATATTTCTACAACATTTTTACAACATTTTTACAACATTTTTACAACAAATCTTAAGTGGCAAGTTGTTATTGGTTGTTATTGTTGGGGCAAAAAAGTAATCTTATTGTTAGTTTCAAATTTGAACAAATAACAACTAACCACATGTGATTTGTTGTAAAAATATTGTAAAATTATTGTAGACGTAACATCTTTTTTTTTTTTTTTAGGTCGGTTTTAAGTTTTAACGTAAGCCAAACCCTACTCTCATTTCATTGGCGCGTGGAACTAAAAGCGCGTGAGTCAACGTTTTCGGTCATAGACTCATAGTACCAAGTAAATATACCCCAGCATCCCCATTTTTTTTTTCCACCGACTGGATCGGTGGGCCTTGTCAAACCAAAAGGAATCAACGGTCGGAAACCGGTATCACACCTACGGTGATCATCGTAAAAGCTCGGAACTTTCTAGAATAACAAAACTGAAAGTAAAAAAAAAAAAAAAAACTCGAGAGTGTTTCACAGAAACAAAAACCAAAAACATAGATAGGGATATATATATACATATGGTTTCCATTTCTTGAAGCTTTTTGTTTTTACGTTACTAATAGTCTAATACTACTAGACTCAGATAGTCTCAAGAAAAAGAGAAAATAAATAAAGACAAAGGAACTAATTAAAGGGGTGAAAAAAACCGTCGTAATAATAGGTCGGACCAGCATTCATTTATTCATTGATGTCATTCAAAGCCACAAAGGAGGCGGCTCGTTGAGATCAACAGGCAAACCACGACGCACGAGACCCAGAAACGATGCCGTGGCGGAGCTCTCAGGGACATGATGTGTGGGTCCGGCGGAAGCGACAGTAACAGCAGAGGCGGACGCTTGAGGTTCTCGCTTAACTTGATAGGAGGAAGGCGAGTCAGACTCGGTGGCGACACAGTTGATGTCTTTGAGAACGCCGGTGTGTAAAAACTCGCCGAGTACGAGTCTGTTGGAGGAGGGAAGGTTGAGATCGAGAGGAAGAGGAAGCCCACCACCGCCGCCGCCGACGGTGGCCGGAACTGTTGGCGGAAAGTTGGTCTTAGCTTTGGCTCCACGGAGCGAACGAGCAGCACCGTCATAAGCGAGTGCAGCTTCTTCGGGCGTGTCGAATGTACCCAACCAGACCCTAGTCTTCTTCCATGGATCACGTATCTCAGCTGCGTAGCGACCCCACGGCCTCTTCCTTACTCCTCTGTAGTGTCCCTCACGAGCTGCAGACGCCATTAAAGAGAAGCTCCCAAAACACAAAGAAGAAAGAGAAGGAAGAACAAGAGAATACTCTTACTGAGAGTGAAGAGAACGAGAGGTGTGTGTGTATAATATTAGAGGGTCCCACGTAGCCTCCCGTAATCGTCGGATGGACGGCATGACATTTCTATATATATATATATACATATCAGTGTTGTATATTATATTATATTATATGAACAAACAAATTGACCCATCCTATGCATGTTTCTTCGCGATTTATAATTTGCCTCCTTGTTTGGGCCGTTTGATTGATTCAACGGTTGTGATTGAGGGAGAAGGTGTACTCGTGAAGAGCACGGAATGAAAAGTGAATTGGAGGGAGGGGAAAGGTAGAAGGAGTGGGGCCTAGTGAAAAAAAAGGCAGAGAGAGCCGCCGCCTGATTAGACGTGTGCGCAGGGTGAGAGGTTGTGTTATGTTTATATATAACATATATGGGAACATGTGTGTGATGTGTGGACTGTGTGAAGCTGTCAAGTTTGTGTGTATCAGTGTAGGTAAGAAAGAGAAAGTTTTTTTTTTTTTTTTTTTTATATATATAAAAAAAAAGTGTGTGAGAGATACTACTATCAAACACTACTCTTAGGCGCCACCCGAGGGTGATGTAAGCCCTATCCATTGATATTGTACGGCGCTGTTAATCGGCGCCTGCTTTTTTTTTAATATTTTTTTATTTTACGTTTTTGACTATTTTATTGTATTGTTGTTTAAGAATTGTGAAAATAAGTAATTAAAAAGGCATTTTAAAATATATGTTGTGTTGTTTAAATAACCAAATAGTACTTTAACAAGTTTGTATTGTGATTTGAAACAACATTACAATATTTTAAATCTTTATATCATAACAAATTTTAATGTGGTGAACTATTTTTTTAGTGGTTAAAAGTAACGTCAGTGGGCAAATTATTAAAAAAAATCAGCAATAATTTACAAATAGAGAAAAAATACAATTAATATGTTTCAAACTTGATAAATTTAATCATTAATCACTATAAAAGAAATGAAAAAATAAAAATACTTTAAAATTTTAGAACTAAATTAGCCAATTTAAAAAAGTCTTAAATTTGATTGACACAAAAATGTTAACTGTATATTAATTTTTACAACTAATCGTCTAAAAAATTTATTTAAAATTGTTGTGAGAATTTGAGAGAGGATTACTTTTTGAAAACCAGGGTGATGATCGATGATATATGATGACGTGCAGTGGGCAGAGTGAGAGAGAGTTGAGGGGGGTGGCGTGTCGAGTAGTGAATGGAGGATAGGTGGTTGTAATGAGTTGTGAAAGGGGGGTTAGGGAGGTCAGGAGCCCCCACGTGGAAGGTACATACGTGGTGTCTGAGTTGCAGGGGACAGGGCGAGTTGATGGCTGAGTTGTGGTTGGCGTGTTTGACTCGGTTAAAAAAAAAAAAAAAAAAAAAGGGAAAGAGATAGATAGGGAAAGATTTTTTTGGTGGGAATAGATAGGGAAAGATTTATTATTTATAAATGGAGGAGTGGTCCATGGGTGATGGGACCATGGGGTTTTGGGACCGAAAGCTAACCCAAATATGAAAAGATGAGATTGTTGTACGGGTGAGGTGGAGAGGGTGATGTATAGATCAATGACTTAAGAGAAGAGACCGCTGCCCTCCTGCAGCTAACAGACACATGTTCACGTGAATAGCTTTTTCTTTTCTTTCTTTTTTTTTTTAATGAAAAAAAAATTATTGGGTACATTTTTTTTTGTTTTTTATTTTATTTTATTTTTGATTGGGTCTTTTTAAAAGCATTGTTGATGACACGTGTGTGTAAATGGATATTTCTACCTTTTTCTTTTTTTGGGGGGTCACACTTGGGTTTTCGAATATACTTATGAGATTATGAGTTGTACAAAGCTGCGTATTTATTGGCATCATAATAAAGTCAAATTAAGAGACCCATCAGCCCAGAGTCTCTCGTTTGTTTGCCTAAATATATGGAATCTGGTCTGTTAAATTCATGAGGTATGGTCCCTCCCTCTTTCACAAACCCAACCCCATCCATAAACGAGGAGTAAGAAACTTATGGCATACCTTTAACCAACTAGGCTCTCCCCGCTTGATTATAAAAAAAAAAAAAAAAACACTAGGCTCCCTACATTTAAAAAAAAAAAAATTAGTTCTTCTCAAAAAAATAAAAAAATAAAAAAATTGGTAAGGCTCACAACCAAGGTTATTAGGATTGGATCCTACACTAGATTGATGAGAGAATGGGGATTGAATCACAGAATTGGCACAAGAATCATAAAATTCTACTTTTTAATTAAAGAAAAAGAGAAATTACATTTTACTACTGTATGGACTATGAATACCGTCCTAGCCTGAGCTCACGGCCCACTCCCTAGAACTGGTCCAATCCATCCCAACATCGGACTGAGCCTAATCAAGCCCAACTGAGCACCTAGACTGCGTATCTCCTGTTGTGCTGAGAATAAGAGATAATGCCTTGGGGGAATCCGCCTAGTGGCGGCTCTAAGAATTTTGTTTAGGGTGTTCTTTAGGAAACATAAATTACACAATCTTATTTCTTTTTAGCCTTTAGGTAATTAAGTTTGATTCAATATTATTAATTTCATTCAGTTCCAACGGGAAAATATTGTGTCGGTAAACAAACCAGAACAGTAATCCACCCTATTCCACTTTGGAAAAAATTTCGGGTCATTCCGGTCTATTTCGGGTGTTTCAGAAAATACCGGTTGAAATTCAAGATTCGGTCGACATGAAGTTTGTGCTTAAAAAAAAAAAAAAATTGTTCTTAAAACCAAAACAAATTTACATTCTGTAAACTAAAAAACCTCAAAAGGAAAAAAAAAAAAAAATGAAAAGAAAAGAAACGAACAAAGGTACCTGTATAGCTAAAAAAAAATCGTATTGAGAAATTTGAGACTCAAAACTTGAGAAGAGGCACTGTCACACTGGTACTAGTAGAAGATACAGAAGTTACGAACAAGGAGGAAGGCAAAATGTAGATATAAAAGCGTAGATGAAGATGTGATAAAATTTAAAAGTATGAAGTGTAAAAATCAAGGAGACACAAGACGTGTGTAGTTAAGAATAAACAAGAAAAAATAATTAAAAATGAGAAGTAAGTAATATATGTCTGGTGAGGAAAAATAATACTGTAATAAAAAATAATAAAAGGCTGAAAATTGTGTTGTATTGGGCAATGTGCTAAATTGAAGGAATCAAGCCATTGCCTAGCCTGTAGTAGTTTTATTATAATTTTTTTTTAATAATTTAAACGAAATAGAATACAAGTAAAAGACCGAGGTAGGCATTACACCCCTGTCCACTATGAACCTATCGGACCTGTGCTATCATCATCCGTTGAAAGACCCCAATATATTGTTAAGTTGCTCAAATTATGGACCAAAATTTAATTTTATTGGCATAAAAAAATTCAGGGTTGTCCCATATTTTTTTTTTTAAAGATAAATAAATATAAAATTTTAAATTATTATATATAAAATTTTTTTTTTCAGGTCAAGGTGTTCTTGGGACCACCCTGGCCATAAGGTGGCACCACCACTAAATTTGCCTACCAAGCATTAACCAGCATTTAGTGTAAGTTCCAAGTAGGTCATGTCAATAGTATGCAGTGAGTTCCTTGTGGTTAGGAATATAGCATAGAGGGGCCCACCGGTTTGGGGAAAACCCCCTTTAATCATGACAACCCCACTAAGGAAAGACTATAAATAAGGGAACATAGACACAAATCAGTGGTTGGAAAATTTGGGGAAGGGAGACACAAGAGTAGTGAGGAAAGAGTTTAGGGCCCAAACAACCCTTTAACTCCATCAGTAACCTGTAAAACCATTTCTCGGACCACTCATTGTGGGATAAGCCTAACCCACCACCCAAGTAAATTAGGGGTCTGAGCCCAAAATTCTCATACAATTGGGCTGGGCCACCACAACTACCTTAAATTATATCACATATTACACTTTGCACCATAAACTTATCAAATGCATGTTTTGTATCCTAAATTTTGATCCTTGTTACATTTTGCACCCCGATGTTAAGTTTACTGCTAACTTGAACAAAAATTCAAAGTTTAGGGTGCAAAGTGTAATTAGGAATATAATTTAGGATGGTAAAATATAATTTCTCATTTGTTTTTTATGGGATTAAGAAGAGGGACAATTAGATCTTTTCAGGTGGAGTTATATTTTTCCATCCAAGTTAAAAGCAAACTTGATGTAAGAGTATAAAGTATAACAAAGATCATAGTTTAGGGTGCAAAACTTGCAATCAAAAAGTAATCGATGGTATAGTTTAGGGTGGTAAAATATAATTTTCCCTAAAAAATATACTAAAAAATACCTATAATTATAATTCATAATATATATTAAAGAAACATTGAACAAAAATAATTTTTAAAACAAATTACTAATAAAAGGCAAAGTACCAAATTACAAATATATACATAAATAAAGTTCAAAATTCAAAAGCTACAACTCATAAATACCAAGTTTTAAGTTCTAACACCACAAATATGCATAATGTCTCACGTATACAATTCAAAACAAATAACAATACCTAGTGTCTCACATAAACAACACAAGCAAATAACAATTCCATTAAACAATTACTAAGATAGTAAGATTCATCAAATAATCTTTTTAACATTAAGAAATTATAATCAGTGAGTGTCTGTGTCAAGCAACTAAGTAACTAATCAGTAACAGAATTACAAATAAACAAAAAAGAAGTAGAAAAAGAACTCCCTGTTAGCGTTGATTGTCTCTCTCACTATGTCACCATTGTGCTCACACTCGCTCTTTACTCTCCAGTCTCTTCTTTTTTTCTTTTGTCTTTTGTGATTTTGTTGATTATGTTAAACAATTAAGGTGATGTGAGACTTAGTTTTTATTTATAATTAGTGTAAATGCACTTTTAGTCCCTACATTTTGGTTTTTCTCCATTTTAGTCCCTACATTTTAATTTTACCACTTTTAGTCCCTAAATAAATTAACACATTCCATTTTGGTCCTTTCTGTTAGCCCATTAACGGAAATTGCTTAGGTGGCAGACGAACTATTAAAATAATAATAAAAAATTTTATTTTACTATTAAAAATGCCACACCAACTTATAAATTAAAAAATTTATTTATTAATTTTAACTAAATAAAAAAAATTTAAAACAGATTGTTTAAAAAAGAAATTAAATTAAAAAAAAAAAATTCTTTACATTATGTTCTTCCCAGTCATCATGAAGAACATGTTTATGTTAGTCCTCAAATAATATGTTTGGTTGCTGAGGAAATTAAAAAAAATCAAGAACATGCCAACATGGAACACGTCAAATCAAAGGGCACAAATCTACAAAATACAAAGACCTTCAAAGATTCAAAAC
The DNA here is from genome assembly GCA_023621385.1 of Quercus gilva. Taxonomy (NCBI): domain Eukaryota; kingdom Viridiplantae; phylum Streptophyta; class Magnoliopsida; order Fagales; family Fagaceae; genus Quercus; species Quercus gilva. Next base: position 50,238,630 of record CM042477.1, read on the forward strand.
ACAAACCCAAACCCAACCTTCAATCTCTAGCAAACCCAGAACATCACATGAAAAATCAGACCCTCCATACAAACATCAAACCTAGAAACAAACACATAAATTTCAAACCCAAATTCGAAAAACATGTAAACAAACCCAGAAATCTTAAACCCATCGATCTAATAGAGACCCACTGATTTGTGAAAGATTGGAGGTAAATACACTTTAAACCCAAATCTAAACCACCATTGACCTCAGATCCTCCATTGTCACCAATTAGTCCATCAAGCCACTGCAACCCACACCAATGTCAAACCTATCCAACGATCAACCCCCACTAACCACCGGACCAACCACCACTTCACAACCATTGATCCGAAAGAGAGTTTTAGAGATTTTTCCAAATCCACGATCTGAGAGAGAGAATTTAGAGCTTTAGAGCTTTAGAAAGATGAAAGAGAGAGGGAAATTTTGGTCTGAGAAAGAGATTTTTAGAGATTTTTGTTTGGGTAAGCAAACCTAGATCTATGATCTCTCTCTCTTCACCTAACCTCCAACCTAATCGCGCTCTTCCTCACTCGAATTTGACCATAGATACTTCCCCACCGCAAGTCCAGCGTAGAACGGAATGTAAAACACCGTAGCCAATTCCGGCTCCATAACCCGGTATTTGTGCTTTAAGAGCCGGTTGTGGAAAATGATTTTCGAAACGAACTGGTCCGTTCAGTACCACGCCTGAGCTAGGTTCTCTGGCGTGATCCTGGCTAGCCCGGTTGCCATTGGACCTAACCCACCATTTTCTAGAGCGTCACAGCATTAGGTCCACAGGTTTAACAGGTCGCAGTTCACGAGAATCTTTGTGTTAAACGCTGCGGGGAGGTCATACACATAGACCCGACCCAACTCGCATTGGTCTTCCAGGTCAGGTGAGGTGGAATTGGAAGCTTGCGGCAGCTAGAATTGGCAGTCGTCGTCGTGAGTGTGGGTGTGGGGGTGGGGGAGAGAGAGTGAGAGAGGGACAGAGTGGAGAGTGAGGATCTATTTTTTAATTTAATTAATTTAATTTCTTTTTTAAACGATCTGTTTTTACTTTTTTTTAGTTAGTTAAAATTAATAAATAATTTTTTTTAATTTATAAGCTGAAGTGGCATTTTTAATAGTAAAATAAAATTTTTATTATTATTTTAATAGTTCCGTCTGCCACCTAAGCAATTTACGTTAGTGGGCTAAAGGAAAGGACCAAAATGGAACGTGTTAATTGATTTAGGGACTAAAAGTGATAAAATTAAAATGTAGGGGCTAAAATGGGAAAAAAGCCAAAATGTAGGGACTAAAAGTGCATTTACGCCTTTATAATTTGGTTGCGTTTTTTTAATGTTTTTATTATTATTATTATCATCATCAATTTAGGTTAGGGCTACTAGGCTGATCTATTTATTATATTTTTTCTATTAATTTTTTATATATCAATTTAGGTCTTTAGGCTCCATTTGGAGGCTCAAAATAAACAATTTTGTTTCTTTAAAGCACATGCTCTTTAGTATCGCTATGAGATCGGGATCCTATAAGATCCAAATCAGGATCCTACATAGATCCCACTTTGGTAAAGATCCTAGTGAGATCCATGACGTTATAAGGATTATCCGAATTGAGATACTGATAATCATGCTCCATGAGCTTAAAAAAATATGGGAAAATTACAAAAAATCTTAGAGTAATAGTATCAAAGTTGAAAGCTCAATTAGTGTAGAAACACTAATGCTTGTTTAGACCCCAAATTTTAAATTATGGCTTAGTTGCTTTTACTCTAACTTAAAAAGATGCGCAATAAACTGAAACACTACTCTAAGACATAAGCAAGTACAATAAATGATAAATGTAAAGCTTAAAGAGTAGGGACAAGAGATGCAAACACAAGATAACACCGAGATGTGTTATTGAAGAAGAAATTGAAGTACTTGGCGAAAATCTCTCCGCAACCTTCTAAGCCGAAATCAATCCACTAGTGAATAAATTGGAGTATATGAATATCAAAAAGACTCTCAAAGCCTAATTTACCCAATGTACTTGAGCCCTCCAAGCTCCAGCTACCAACGAATTTCTTGGAGTCTTGTCTTCAATAATTTTCTAGATCTCGTAATTCCAACCAAGTGCATTCGCCACTTAATGGCTTCTTCCAATACTTCCCATAAGCACCAAAACTTCTCTCAATACTCAGAATGGGTGAGGTAAGTGTTTGGGCTAAGAACCTCTTAAGAATGTGTAGATGGAGAGGAATGAGTAATGGAAACTCAAGAGAAATGATGTAGAGGATTGTGGGTAAAACAATTTCTAACTCTCAAGTGTTTGGCTAAGGTTTTCTTTCCCAAAAGTTTCTTGTAAAGACTTCTTATTCTTCTTACAATTTCGTGGGTAATGAGGGTTGATATAGTGTTGGTAAAGGTATGTGAAAAGACACTCTTAAGATAATCAGGCAGAGAGTTTCGTGGGTCGCTCACAACTTGGCCTGAGTCGCAAATAATTCGTGAAATATAGCCTGTCAAAAACTCTTCAAATTCTAGTATGTGCTTCTCACATGGCCTGTTTTGCAAGTTGGCACTCGTGAGCTAATCGCGAAATCCTCATCTTCATAGAATCTTCACCAAACTTTCATGCATAACCCTCCATTAAATTCCACAAAAATACAGGGAAATGCTTTTAAGAAACCATCCTGTGAACTTTTGGATTAAATAGTATCGGCTAAATCAACCTAAGAAACATTATAAGAAAGCAGAGGAATAGACTCCATCCACACAATATAATCGAAAACATGAATAGCATGTCTAGCTAGACCATGGGCAAACTTGTTACCTTCTCTATTTGTGTGATAGTAAAGTAATTTACTAAAACAACTAGAAAAAAAACTTAACATCCTCTATCAGCAAACCAAATAGAGACAGAGACTTTTCATCATTAATCAAAGCATGATGGACCAACCATGAGTCACCTTCAATAACAACATTATTAATCCCATCCCTAGCAAATTCCAGTGCCCTGGTAGCTGCAATATCCTCTATTTCCATTGCATTGTAAGCTCGAGGGATCTGTTGAGAAAGAGCTGCAATAGGCTAACTCGATGAGTCTTGAATAACCACGTTAATCCCAGATTTCTCCTTATGTTTGAAAGTGGTGTCGTCGTAATTGATTTTAAACAAATCAATGGGAGGGGGCTGCCAAGATACACGAGTTTTTTGCTGGGGCGAGCTTGCATCAGGCTGGGCTTTAGTGAACTCGTTGTGGTTACAAGGAAATGATTGAACAGAATTACAATAAAAATTGTCACGGAATTAAAGCCAACATAAAACATAGTTGTAAATCACAACTTTACAGAAGTAAATCATTTTGTTTTTAATTTAATCAGCAACTTGTTATTATGATTTATTTCTCTTATGAAATTATTATAATATACTCTCTTAGAAATGTTAATTAATTAGAATTAAGGAACATTCAATAAGTTACATTAGAAACTTGTGGAAGCCTAATTTTTGGGTTTTGTCGCACATTGGGTTCTTGGCGACGTGACTCTTGTGTGCTTGTGTATCTAGAGTAGGGTGTGTGTGTGTGTGTGTGTGTGTGTGAGTCCCTTTTTCTTATTTTTATTTTAGGAGTCACCACCAACCATTGGCTTTGTATTAGGTGTGATTGGTCACCTAGATGTCTAATTTATTTTAAGTTACCTAATTAGCTAAACCGAATTTTAAGGGTTCATTAATTAAGATAAACCAAAACTCTTTGAACCAAAGATCTTGGACTCTGAAGTTTGGTTATGTGTGGAGAAGGAATTAGGCATCTCACAACGCCTATCCGAAGATAGTACCTCATTTTAATTTATTCCAAACATTAATTTTTTATGAAAAAAATAGAATACTCAACATTTTGATTTTTTTTGAAAAGGTTTTTCAAACTATATATATGTGTGCGTGTGCGTGTGTGTGTGCGTGTGTGTGTAACTTGACTAGAGTTACACCCATTTTAGACCGTTGATTCTCATTAAATCTAACGGTTAGCAAAAGATTACCTCTCACATCATTAATATGTAATTACTTTTTATCATGTCTAACTCATTTAAATTAAATTCCCCACATTCACCGCCTCACTATTAATAATCATCTTCCTATTCATCAAGTAAATCACCTCGATTGAGGATTGGCAGGCTGAATTGATGTCAGATGTAGCCAGAGGTTTAAAGAGGTTCATTGAACAAGTAAATTTAGGCAAAACACCTCAACAATGATCTTAAAATTATGTACATTTGGGCAATATAATCTGATTCTATTGACCACCAATACTCCAATACTCCAATATAATGTGAATTTCAGCAATATATTCTCCACCAAAGAAGGAGGAAGTAAAAAGAACTATTGATGAGATGTTTACAAACATCTTCTATTAATTTCAAAGGTCGTATATTATCTTCCTATTTGAACAGAATTAGAAGTGGAAGGGGAAAAAAAGATTTTTTTTTTCAATAAGTGGAAGATGATTATTAAGGAGAGAGAGGCAGTGGATGTGGGGGAATTTAATTAAAATGAGTTGACTTGTCAAATAATAATTATATATTAATGATGTGAGAAGTAGTCTTTTGCTAGCCACTAGATTTAATGAGAATCAACGGTCTAAAATGGGTGTAACTCTAGTCAAGTTACACTAAGGGCACGTTTGGTAGATTGTAATAGGCATTGTAATATAATAGCTATTCATATGGTTTAACTATTCAATAGTTTGGTTATGTTTTTATTACAGGGAATAGTCATTCTTTATGAATAGTTATTCTTTAAAATGAGAAATAACTATTCCTCTCTAAAAGGGTTGTAATAGCTATTCCTTATTAGATGTAATAATTTTTAACATTAATATATTCCTAAATAAATAAACTTTCCATATCCACCTAACAATTATGGAAATAAAAAATCATCAAAAAATAACTCATCTCTCTAAAATTTAAAATATATTATTTTTTAGAAAATATAATTGTATGAATGAGATATTTCCTAAAATAGATCATAAGTTTTATTTTAATGTTACAACTCACAACCAAACTAATGAATATGTTCTATTCAAAAAAAAAAAAAAAAAAAACTAATGAATATGTTTAGTTATTCCATTACAACATATTTTATTCTTGGTAATAAAGATTACCATTCCTATTGTAATTCACATTTAGTGTACCAAACATACCCTAGGTGTAACTTGAATCCATATATCTATCTATATATATTTTTATATATATGTGAGTAAATATTTACATATAACTAGAATGTGAATATTAACTCCAACAAAATATATACAATCAAGACATGTGAGGTATGTACATATGTAACATGTGAGAAAGCATACAAGTATACTTTACAATAGCATGTGAGTATTTATTTATTATATAGCTAGCATGTGAATACTAAATATTATACACAAACGTTTCTAAAAAAAAAAAAAAAAAAATACTACTATACACAAACAAGTCTCAACATAAAAAAAGAGAGGGTTGGAAGAGTTGCACCTTGTTGTCATCTACAATTTTCTCATTTTAATCATGCCAAAAAAAAAAAAAAAATGACAAAGAAAACTCATTAGTGCCAAGAAATGTTAGGGACAATGTAAGCTTATAGGGAGTTCAAAGACTCAAGAGAATGAACCTTGAACACAAATCCTCAAACTACTACTGATGGGACCAACGAACCATCTTGACCAGACGATAATATAAGTCGCACTCGTCCGTCTTGCCACATCATGGACGAAGTAAGACAAGCCATTCAAAGAAGGATTTAAATGCCTTGGGCAGTTAAAAGATAGGTTGTCAAATCGTTGGAAGCTCATTAAAACCCACATCACTGAGCCTGGAGGTGTTACAAAGAGGCACTAAAGCCATAATAAAGGCCACAATGGCTAGGAGCAATGAAGCCATATATAAGCACCCCCCCAAGACCAAAAAAAAAGGCACACATTCTAATATTCCAATACGCTATTGCTCTAATATTTTCTGAAAAAGCCTTCACACGCTAACTTTATCATCGGAGGCCTTGTGGTAGGCAACACACCGGTGACCACCTAAGGAAAGTCCTTAACAACAATTGTAGGCACAGCTAACGAGGTTGCTGACTTATCTATACGAGTCTACTTGACTGACGACTTCTGCTTCATTCGTTTGGCACTGTCTGTGGGGACGACATTTTCGTACCTAGGTTTGAGAACATAGTTCCATTCAACACTCACAGCTAGCGTGGAAGAGCTTACCTGACAAAACCAAGAAATGAGATTACGGCTAAAATAAGAGGAGAATCGGTCCAGGACCAACTGGGATGACTATGGGGACAACCAAAGAAGGGACGAACATCGATGACTTGCCACTCCATAAGAACCGAGCTCAGACCTTTTTAGGGAAATGAGGAAGGAGATGGTCGAGCTGAGGAGTGCAATTAAGGAAAAAACATACTGAAACTTAGACCGTATGGTCAGGAGGACAGATTCACCTTTCACCATGGCAGTCTTGGAGTGCCCAATGCCCTCAAAGTTTCGCCTACCATAGCTCGAGCCATTTGACAGGTTGAAGGATCCTTTGGATCACCTTAACACCTTTAAGACAACTTTAGGTCTTCAGCAGCCCCCCGACGAGATATTATGCCGCTTTTTCCCAACTACCCTTAAAAGATCTGTGAGGGAGTGGTTCACGATGTTACCAACTTCGTCCATCGATGACTTCGAGCAGCTGAGCAGCTCCTTCTTACACTTCGTCGAAGGACAACACCCAAAAAGGCTAGCAGACCACTTGCTTACAGTTAAACAAGGAGAAAAGGAGACCTTGAGGTCGTACGTGAAGCGTTTCACCCTAAAAACTTTAGAGGTGGACGAAGCAGATGAAAAAGTGCAGCTAATGGCCTTTAAAGCTAGGTTGAAGTCCAGGGAGTTCGTGGTCTTGCTCGCGAAGAATCCCCTACGGACGATGTTAGAAATGCTCCTGAAGGCGCATAAGTACATGAACGCTGAGGACGCCCTAGCAACAATCGAAGAGGTAGAAAAGCCTAATGAGAGGGAAAGAAAGGGAGACGATCGGAGAGGACGAAAAAAGGAGCAGACAGATCGTCAAAATATAGACGGGAACAAAAGGAAAGATGATAAAACCTCTTGGGCGGTAAGATTCACCTCTTTAATTATGCCTATTGATAAAATTCTGGCACAGATTAAAGATGAGCACTACCTCAAGTGGCCAAGGCTGCTACACTCATAACCCAATGTTCGTGACAAGAGGAAATATTGCTGTTTCCATAAAGATCACGACCATTACACAGAAGACTGTAGAGACCTGAATGAGTAAATAGAGGAACTTATACAAAGAGGGAGGTTGCAAAAATTTGTAAAGAAGGGAGATTCTAGCAGGCCCAGGGACGATGGTAGGGACAAGCCCAAAGCCTCTCCCAGAGATGAAGACCACAAGCTACATTGTCAACAGAATGCAATAGTGGAAGTAAAGATGATCACAGGAGGACCATCTATAGGGGGGGTTGTTTAGATCCCTTAAGAAGTCATATAAGAGGTAGGTGAACAGCATCCATAGGATACCACCCCTGAAGTAAAGATGGATGAACAGGGATATCTTGTTCTTAGAAGAAGATGCCAGAGGAGTGAAGCAGTCGCATGACAATCCCCTAGTTGTCATGCTTATGATAGAAGGGTTCAATACTAGGAGAATCCTTCTAGACAACGGCAGCTCCGCAGACATCATCTACATTTATGCTTTTCAACAGTTAAAGGTGGCCCTCAAAAGGCTGCGTCCTTTTGACTCCCCCCTCATCAGCTTTAGTGGAGATAGAATGTATCCCAAAGGCATGGAGACACTGACGGTCATAGTGGGGGCTTACTCTAAACAACTGACTCGTCAACTGGACTTTCTGGTGGTAAACTATCCTTCCTCTTACAATGTGATCATCGTGAGGCCTGTGCTTAATCGTTGGAAGGCAGCCACATCCACCTATTGTTTGAAGGTAAAATTCCCAACAGAAAATAGTGTAGGCGAAGTAAAAGAAGATCAAGTGTTGGCCAGGGAATGCTATTAGGCGGTGTTAGCTGTAAAAGAAAACTATACGTGGATGATCGAGGAGAAAGAAGAAGAGAAAGTGGAAGCTCTAGAGGCAGTGGAGTTGGTAAACGGAGAACCAATAAAGACGACCAGGATAGGGACGACCCTGAGTTCCGAAATGAGGACGAGACTAGTCAAATTCCTCAAAGAGACCTTGGACGTCTTCGAATGGAGCCATGAGGACATGTTAGACATATCCACAAAGGTCATCCAACATAAGCTGAATGTGGACCCCAAGAAAAAGCCCATCCAGTAGAGACGACGAGTCTTTGCTCCATAACAAACCAAGCTATCACAGACGAGGCCAACAAACTGTTAGCAGTTGACTTTATTAGGGAGGTCTACTACCCAGATTAGCTCGCCAATGTCGTCCTAATAAAGAAAGCAAATGGGAAATGGAGGATGTGTGTAGACTTCACAGACTTAAACAAGGCCTGCCCAAAGTATAGTTTCCTGCCAAGGATAGATTAGCTGGTGGATTCCATAGCAGGACATAAGCTACTGACATTCATGGATGTATTCTCGAGGTACAATTAAATAAAAATGGCAGAAGAGGATAAGGAGAAAACTGCCTTTATCATGAGCCAAGGGCTCTACAGCTACAACGTAATGCCCTTCGGACTAAAGAACGCAGGAGCAACTTACTAGAGGTTAGTAAACAAAATGTTCAGTAAGCAAATTGGGAGGAATATGGCAGTGTATGTGGATGATATGCTCATCAAGAGTAAGGAGGAGTTTGGCCACTTGGACGATCTCTAAGAGACGTTCACCACACTTAAGCAGTATCAAATGAAGTTGAATCCTAGCAAGTGTACCTTTGGGGTAGCGTCAGGGAAGTTCTTAGGGTTCATGGTGTCCCAAAGAGGGATAGAAGCAAACCCAGAGAAGGTGCGAGCCATACTTGACGTGACGTCGCCTAAGACTGTGAAGAAAGTCTAGAAGCTCACAAGAAGGATAGCAGCGCTTAACAGGTTCGTCTCTAAAGCAATGGGCAAATGCTTGCCCTTCTTTAAGAAACTAAAGCAGGCCTTTGCCTAGACCGACGAATGTGAGAAAGCTTTCCAGGAACTCAAGCACTACCTGAGCAATCCACCCCTCTTGAGTCTGTCCAAGGAAGGAGAAAACCTGTATTTATATTTGGTAGTGTCAACTACAGCTGTGAGCGCAGCCTTGATTAAGGAAGAGGACAAGATGCAGCTCCTAGTTTTGTACGTCAGTCAAGCCTTCCAAAGGGTAGAAGCCAAGTACCCACAAATCGAGAAGATTGCATTCGCATTGATTGTAGCCTCACGCAAGTTGCGTCCTTACATTTAGGCAAACCCTATCTTGGTAATGACGGACCAACCCATTAAGAAGTCTATGAACAAGCTCGAGGCTGCAGGAAGGATGGTTCAGTGGGCAATCGTACTTAGTCAGTTCGACATTGAGTACCACCCCAGGACAGCTATTAAGTCGCAGGCATTAGCAGACTTTATCGTCGAATTCACCATCCCAGACGAGGATGAGGCACTTGACGAAGCAGAAAGATGGATGGTTCAAACTAACGGTTTGTGAACCCGAAAAAGGGGCGGAGTAGGGGTCGTTATCATCACCCTCGAAGGAGAGACGCTTAAATACAGGGTTCAACTAAAGTTCCCGGTCACCAACAATGAACCTGAGTATGAAGGAATACTGACGGGGCTGAGGGTCAGGAAGGCACTAGGAGCCAAAAACTTGCTCCTTCAGAGTGATTTAAAGCTGGTAGTGGGGCAGATAAAAGAGGAATATGAAGCAAAGGAGGAAAGAATGCAAAAATATCTCAAGCTGACGAAGCATTTAACATAGGAATTTGATCGGGTGGAATTCGCACAGATCCCCAGAAGCCAAAATATAGTGACAGATGAGATCGCAAAGCAAGCGTCATTAGAAGTGTGACCAACAAGTATGAATTTAAAGATGGAGGTCCAGAAACACCCCAGCATTGAAGAAGTCTCCACCTTTGCAATCCAGCGTGTAAGCAGCTGGATGACCTCAATCCTGTCATTCCTCCAGGACAGACAACTTCCACAGGACGTCGAGAAAGCCAGGAGAGTCAAGAAAAGAGCTGCCAGGTTCACGATCTTGAATGACGCCTTGTACAAGAGAGGCTTTTCCATGCCCTACTCAAAGTGCATTGACGAGGAGGAGGCCCAATAAATTCTGGAAGAAATCCATGAAGGAATTTGCGATGACCATGTAGGCCTAAGATCTTTGGTAGGCAAAATTATCAGAACAGGTTACTTCTGGCCTACTTTGCAGATGGATGTACGGGAGTTCGTCAAGAAATGAGACAAATGCCAAATGTTTGGAAATGTTCAGCGCCTCCTAGTAGAGAGACTGACGCCAATAGCCTCCCTATGGCCATTTGCATAGTGGGGGATTGACCTCGTCGGCCCATTACCCCAAGGTAAGAGACAGGTAAAATTTTTACTGGTTGCTATTGACTACTTCATAAAATGGATCGAAGCGAAGCAATATCAACCATCACGGAGGCTAAGATCTAGAACTTCATATGGAAGAAAATAATTTGCAGGTTTGGGATACCACGAACGATTGTATTGGACAACGGGTGGCAGTTCGACAGTCAAAGCTTCAGGGATGTTCGTTCAGGCCTAGGGATTAAGAACCAATTCTCGTCCTAGGACACTCATAAGCGAACGGATAGACGAAAGTGACGAACTGGACACTGCTCAAGATCATCAAAACTCAGTTGGACGATGCTAAGGGGGAATTACCTAATGTTTTGTGGGCGTATAGGATAACAGTAAGAATCCTGACAGGAGAAACCCCCTTCAGACTTACCTATGGCACTAAGGCAGTCTCGGTCGAAGTGGGAATCACCAGCGACAGACGAGAGGTCTTCCACGAAGCTAACAACGACGATCAGCTGAAGGCCAATCTGGATTGTTTGGACAAAGTTAGTGAAGGAGCTTCTCACAGAATGGCTAAGTATCAGCAAAAGATGGCCGAGTACTATAACAAGAGAGTGAAGCTTAAACAACTCGACATAGGGGACCTCGTCCTATGCAAAGTCACCCTGCCAACCAAAGATCCAGCCTAAGGGAAACTTGGCCCAACTTGGGAAGGGCCCTATAGGGTTACCCATTACTCCAGACAAGGCAGCTATCACCTAGAGACCTTAGATGGGAAGAAGTTGCCCCGATCATGGAATATCGAGCATTTGAAGAAGTACCATTAATAGATGTAACAAACAATTGTACTCGTATTTGAAAGCAATAAAAGAATTATTTAGTCAATGGTCCAATATGATGCAAACAAATCTAGAAGCCTAAAACCCAAAAATTGGCTAAGTAACAAGATTCCGCCTAAACGGATGTAAGTTACTGATGAAGCCAAATGACAAGATCCCTTAAATGGGTGTAAGTCAATCAAAAATTGGCTAAGTAACAAGATTCGACCTAAATAGATGTAAGTTACTAACGAAGCCAAATGACAAGATCCCTTAAATGGGTATAAGTCAATAAAAAATTGGCTAACTAACAAGATTTCGCCTAGATGGATGTAAGTTATTGACGTAGCCAAATGACAAGATCCTATAAATGGGTAAAAGTCAACCAAAAATTAGCTAAGTAACAAGATTCCACCTAGAAGGATGTAAGTTACTAGTGAAGCCAAATGACAAGATCCCTTAAAAGGGTGTAAGTCACCAAAAATTGGCTAAGTAACAAGATTTCGCCAAGACGGATGTAAATTATTGGCGATGGATATAAACTACTGATGGATGCAAGTCATTGTCTAATCAGCCAAGGCTCCAAGCTAAGGGTAAACAAGCAACAATGCAGAAAGAAATCATATATAGACAAAAAGTATCAGGCACAACAATGTAAGAAAGTAAACAGGTAAAACATAAAGTAGTTAATAGAATTAAAAGCCCAAAAACACAGGGAAACCAATATTGTTCCAACATTAGAGTTAAAGACCCAGGAACACTAGGCAAATGATATTGTTCTAGCATTGAAATGAAAAGCCTAAAAACACACTGGGCACCCAAAACAAAAAAAAAAAGGAAAAGAAAAACATAAGTATCTGCAGGGCTAAACACCGGCCTGTCCACTGTCAGTCTTAACAGGCTCTGGAGTACTTCCCTCAAGAGCAACGACTGTAGCTTGGGTAGCTTGAGACGTCTAGGCAACCTTGTTTGTGGCCATCTCCTTATCCATAGCTTCGAAGTCCAAGTCCTCCAGGTCCATGCCAGTAGGGTGCTTGACGAGGTAGCCCCGCAAGAGCACGAAGCCTTTGTAGTACCAGCTGAAGAGCACAGTATTGTACTTGTTAGTCTATTTGAAGGCCTCGAGGAACTTGACAACAATCGTCTTCACCCTTTCCTTTGCAGCCTGGAGCTGCTTGTCCTTCTCCAGGGTTAGTTGTCTCTTTGCCCTTAAGTCATCAAACAAAACCTTTGCCTTTTTCTTTAGTAGAGTTGGCATCGTCCGTGGCCACGATAAGGTCCTTCCTTAGCTTTGAAAGCTCCACCTTTGAACCCTTAGCTTTGGACTTCGCAGACGAAGCCCTAGCTTCCTGGCACAAGTCCTAGAACCTAGAAGGAAGATCTAATTTCCCCACAAAAAAAAAAGAAAAAAAAAAGATAAAACAAAAGGCAAGTTGGATGAGCATATTACAAAGACAAGTTTGTGGACATGACGACCCACTATCTCGTTGGGTGGCACCCCGGAAAAGACCTTGAGCTCGTCATTTGTAAAAACTTCTTGTACCCTTTTCTGTACAAGATCAGCGTCTTCCCAATCGCTGGACGATCGTGAAGAGGCCTTCTCTTTCCCTTTATCCGCCACGCGAGCCTTCTTCGTGCGTGGTGTAATTTCTTCCACTGAAGTGGCCAGAGAAGCTACCTTCGTTGGTCTAGTGCCGGTGGTGGTAGGAACAGCTTGATTCCCTTAATCCACAACACGAACCACCCTCTTCCTAAGGGTAAAAAGAGGCTCGTTCTTCTTTGCCTTCATTTTTGCGTACATATCTTGATTAAATTTGGTCGTCATCTCTACGGAAAAGAAGAAAAGCACTTTTAAAAAAAAAAAGGAGAAGGGAAGGACCACGAAGTATGATAGCACTCACTTTTCTCTTCAATTGCTATGGCCCAAAGAACAAAGGCAGGAGGTTCTAGACCAAGATAGTGACGAGCCAAAGTTCGTGGGTCAACAAGGTCGTCAAAGTTGTCTATTGTTTGTGCGTACTTCACGGTTGCCTCATTGCGACCCTTATACCTACTCTTGAGCCTTGGAAGCTTCGTAACTTCACACAACGAATAGGGAAGTTAGTGACAATGAAAAAGAAAAAGACAGAAGAGGGAGCATATAAAAGAAAACGAAGGGACTTGCAGATAAATGACGCATCTAGACTCGGGGCTCTCCACCGATGGAGTAACCTAAGGATGTTGCCCCAAACTTCATCACAAAAGGTCTCCTAATCATCCCCAGACACAAAAAAAAACTGAGACTTACAGTATCTGAAGGACAAGGGTAGGTCAATGACGATCCTAGCCTTCCTGTCCCAGGGCACAAGCTCATAGTACCCTTATTCCTTGGACTCCTTCAAACGATACAAATAGCAAATTTGTCCACCCTAATCATATCCCCCTCTGTGGGCGCCAACCAAATCTCTATACAACTAACTACGATCCTTCACGAGTTGGGCATAAGTTGCCTGTGAGCAATACTGAAGTGATTTAAGAGCTAGATGGTAAAGGGGTGGACGGAAAATCTAAGCCCGCTTTGGAAGGCGGCCTCATAGAAATACACCTCTCCAGGCAAAAAATGGCAAGCTTGTTCCTCTTTGCGAGGAAGACAAATCTTAACCCTCTCAGGAAACTGAAATCGATCCCTAAATCTGGAAAGGGTCTTAGCGTCCAAGCCACATTTCTCCTCCAAAGCCGAAAAAGCCCTAACCATTCTCAGAGTAGACACCACAGTATTTTCCTCCACAAGGTCGTCACTGGACGACAACCTCGTCTCTAACTCATTGGACCTTACCTCCAACATCGCTCTTCGATCACCTACTAGGTCCTCAAACCAATCAACGGATTGGTGGAGTAAAGGGAACTGATCGGTTAACACTAAACTTAAGCTATTTCCCCCACACACAAAACCCTAAACTAAAGGGCAGAAATTGCGAGAAATTCTTAGAGAAGCCCCTAAATGATCAAAAAGGAAAGAAATAGAGGGATAAAGTGCCCTAACCTCCAAACTACTAAGCATGGAACTCAAAAAGCAACAAGAGAGGGGTAAGATCCTAAGAAAAACCAAAACACAAAACAAAGAAAGGGGGAGAATCTTTGCGAAATTACCGTGGTAGGAAGAACAAGAAGAGAAAGAAGAAACCGTACCTCAGAAACGCAACCCCAAAAAAGGAACAAATGCAGAAAATTGCAAGGAAAGTAGCTCGGAGAAGAAAGAAATCGGAGAGCAGCAACAGGGTAAGAAAGATGAAAAGTGAAAAAGAAAAAGAAAAGGAAGGGAGTTTAAAAACTAGGCACAGAAAAATGAAAAAAACAGCAGGAAACCCAAGAGGCACCAGAAGTGGAGCATTGAAATCCACCACTCAGAACACGCCATGTGGCCATGACGTGTGTAGTGCTGCCACTACGCACTAAATGTGGAAACGCTGCCACTACGCACTAAATGCGGAACGGAACCCTAAGAGCCACGCCTGAGCAAGAAACCTTTCACATTCTGGTGGTCGTCATGACATGTAAGGACGACCACAAAACTTGGGGGGGGGGGGGGAGGGGGGGCAGCTGATGGGACCAAAGAACCATCTTGCCTAGACGATAATATAAGTCGCCCTCGTCTGTCCCACCATGTCATGGATGAAGTAAGACAAGCCATTCAATGAAGGATTTAAATACCTCGGGCGGTTACAAGACAAGCTGTCAGACCATTGGAAACTCATTAAAACCCACATCATTGAGCCTGGAGGCGTTACAAAGAGGCATTAATGCCACAATAAAGGTCACAACGTCTAGGAGCAATGAAGCCATATGTAAGCACCCCCCTAAGACCAAAAAAAAGGTACACATTCTGATATTCCAATACACTATTGCTCTAATATTTTCTAAAAAAGTCTTGACACGCTAACTTTATCATCGGAGGTCCTGTGGCAGGCACCACACCGGTGACCACCTAAGGAAAGTCTTTAACGACAATTGCAGGCACAGCTAATGAGGTTGCTGACTCATCTAGATGAGTCTACTTGACTGACGACTTCTGCTTCATCAACTACTATTCTAAGAAAGGGCAAGACTTAGGTACAGTACTTATGTGCTGTTTTTAGGTTCCCCTTCTAAGATTATACCATGTGGATTTTTTTCTCATGGGATGGAAGTATATTTTTTAGTTAAACAGCCACATGGCTAAATCTTAAGAAGAGAACCTAAGAAACAGCATCTAAGGTCTTGTACTTAAGTTTTATCCTTCTAAGAAAAGGCTAGAAAATAAAAAGTTACAATGCTAACTTTTATTATTTTAGAAAAGCACATATTTTTTTAGAGGAGATATTTTTGAAAAAGTAATGGGAAAAGTATGTATTTTTTTGAAGAAAGCATTTTTTGAAAACATACTTTTGTACATAGAAAAACACTTTTGAAAACATTTTATTTAAAAAAAAACTTTGAAATATATATATATATATATATATTAAGTTTCGGGTTTACCCTCTTTAAAAATAGATTTCTTTTTTTCTTTATTTTGAAAACAATTTTGGAAAACAAATTTTTTTTTTTTGCCTTGAAAACAGTTATGGAAAACAGGATTCTTTTTATTTTTTTATTTTGGGTGTGGAAAGCAGCTTTTGAAAACAGTTATACATTTTTTTTTGAAAATAGTTTTTGAAAACAGTTTTATAAAACAGATTTAAAAAAAAAAAAACAGTTTTATATCATTTTGGAAAACAGTTTTTGAACACAATTTTTGAAAAACAGATTTTTTTTTTAAATTTGAAAAAAAAAAAACAGATTTATATTAAAAAAAAAAAAACAGTTTTGTAAAACAGATTTTAAAAAAAAGTGTCGGATTCCCCCTTTTAAAAAACAGAATAAAAAAAAAAATTGAAAACCCTTTTTTTAAGGAGAGGAAAAAGCATTAAAAAAAGGTGTCATTTTTGAAAACTTTTAGGGGCTGTTTGGTTAGAATATTTAAATGTAGTTTTTTGTTTTGCAATCCATAAAATGGTGGGTTCTACACTTGAATTTATTATTTGATTAATATTTTCTAAATACAGTTTTCAAAAAATTATATCCTATTTTCCTAATTTAAAATAGGATTTTTAAAATGGCTTGGGGGTGTTTTCAAGATACAGAAAATGTTTTCAATGACATAGTTGTCAATAAATTGAAAATAGTGGACCCCGCATATTGTCCAAACTCTTTTATCTCTTAAATTTAGGAGTTTATCTTTATCACTAAAAAGAATACTCACACTTCAAATTTGAAACTTACCATTAAAAAAAAAACATGATGAGCTCTATTCTCTTATCATTATCAACAAAAAAAAGTAATCTACAGGTTCTATACGTTACTTTTTGTGTATATATATATATTAAATCTCACAAATAGAAATGGTCTCCCAAACAATTATTTTTGTTTTTAGTATTTTGAAAATTATTCTTAAAAGTGGGAGCCAAACACGTAAAATATAAAAATTATTAGCTGAAAAATAGTTTCAAGTTCAAATTTTTGAAAATTGTTTTTATACTGTTTGGAAAACAAAGACGAAAATCCTTCTACCAATTAGGTCCTTAAGAAGAACAAAGGAAAAACATTTTAAAAAGAACTTCTCTTTTTTTGAAAAAGGCTTCATTTTTAAAGAAAGAGGTGGGAAATTTTTTTTGGAGAAAAGCATTTTCTTAGAATAGTGTGTAGGGGAAATGTTTACCCAAGCATATTTATTTTATAACAACTTTAATAATGAGAGATGTAAAGGAACAACAATAATAAAGTGCAGAAAATAAATTACAAGGAAAATAAAGTGCAGAAATTTAAATGACATAAAAGTAAAGTGTAGAAAATTAAATATCAAGAAAGTAAAGTGCTGAAATATTGTAAAGGTTGATTTCAAAAAAGTTTTTTTTTCTTTTAAATAATTTTAATCTCTTTGAAGCCTGATGGATTCTTCATCATATAGAAATGAGAGTTTTAAGCCATCACCATTCTTATGAGACATACCCATATTGTGCTCTATTGGAGGTTTAAAAACTATTTAAGTGAAATGGTAGAAAATATGTTTTACTATTTAAATGGGATGACATAAAATAAAAGCATTAATAATAAAATCCCTATATGCTTAGGTGGGACGAGATTTCTTCCCCTTAAGGGCAGTTCCCATACATAGCCTAGGAGATGGTCCAATACCCATCTAGGGAAACAAACACAACAATATAAACCAACAACTATAATGTGAACATTGAAATAAAGAGATAGATATATAAACAATATATATAAGAGCATAGAAAATAAAGCAAATATGAATAACAAGCAAAATAAAAGAAAGATTTTATATATATGGAGAAAGTTGATTACAAGGTAATAAAAAGGGTGGGATGGGTGTAGTTAGTGTAGTTATTAAGAAACTAACCCATCCCTATAGCCTTACCCACAAAAATTACAACAAAAATGAATAGAGCTTTTGTGTGTGGGTTTCCTAGAGAGAGAGAGAGAGAGAGAGAGAGAGAGAGAGAGAGAGAGAGAGAGCTTTTTTTTTTTTTTTTTTGGGAATTTCTAAAGGTATTTTCCAAAATGTTTCTTACTATTTTATGATATGATTTTCCCCACTCTTTTCTCTTTCTATTTCACTATTTTCTCTCCCTATTTCTTCCTATTTTTCTCTATGATTTTTCAAAAAAATGGGGGTATTTATGGGGGGAATGAGGAAAATGGGAGGCTAGCATTAGTGTATCATGATACACTAGTGCTAGGCCATGGGCATCTAGCACTAGTGTATCATGATACACTAATGCTAGCCTCCCATTTTTGCCACCTCAGCAGCCATTTTTTTGTCTGAGTTCTGGCTTGATCTTTGCGTTGTTGTTTGGAGGCCTTTCCGAGCCATGTTTTCTTCAAATTTTACATGAACAAAAAACTCTGGATGTCTAGTTTCTAACGGTCTTGGCCTCTTCGATTTGGAGCTACGGTCTTGAGCTATTGCTCTCGGAAGGAAGGTGACACATTGTTGAAAAATTTTGTAACGTTTTTTCTTGAAAAATTCATATCTTCCAATCCACAGCAGATATCGTTGAGCGCTTTTGATGAAAATTAGATAAGACCTTGTTCTTCAAGATAATCTAGCCCACTTGTTCCAGTTCTTGTCCAACTGGTATAGTTTATTGTGCGAAGTTAGGTAAAAAACTTCTAGTTTTTCTTGAAAAAAGGTGATGATTTATTAGGGTTTTTGGAATTTTGGTGATATCTCATCCGTTTTAACTCTGATTTTGGCCCGTAAACTATCGTTTTGAAGGGAAAAATATGCCCTATTAGATGGTCTAAAATTCAACATGATCAACGGTCGAATAAAAAATTCAAATTTTTGACCATACTCAGTTAGGGTTTTGGCCTTAATTGCTATAAAATGGATTTTTCAAACATTGTGACTTTTTGATCCACTATCCAATCATGTTGTGATAGGCAAAAAACGTATTGATCCCTTGTGATATATTAATTGATTAATTAGCCAAATTTATTAATCTATATATATATATATATATATAAAACCGAAGTTTTTGAGACTCCCACAATTTTTCACGTCAACAATACTTATATAAATAATAATAATTTTTTTTTACATCAAATACAAATTACAAACCCGAAATAATAATAAATCTTTTTTTTTTCCCATCAAATACAGATTACAAACCCGATTCCTATTAAAACCTAACTACAAAAGGAGCCCAAACGCAGAAATCAGCTGCACCTATCTCAAAACTCTCTCTCAAACACAAACTCATCCCTAACAAAACCCTTGATCAAACTCTCTCTATTTCAAACTCACTCCTATCTCCTTCTTCTTCTTTAACTCTCTCATTCAATGCAGCTCCCTCCTTTTCTCAGCCACAACTTCTCTGGCTGATGTCAATTTTGATTCATGGTTATTTTGTTCTTGAGTTTTTATCATCTGGGCATTGATTATTGTTTGGCCCCCTTTCTGGGCGTTTGATTTTCAGGATTAACTTGAAGAATTTGGATGCTTTCTCGTTTTTGATGTTGGTATGAAGAATTCTAATCTGATTTTTTTCAAGTTTCAATTTTATTTTTCCGTTTTTGATGTTGGACGATTTTTCAGGTATGAAGAATTCTAATATGATCTTTTTCAAGTTTCAATTTTATTTTTCCATTTTTGATGTTGGACGATTTTTCAGGTATGAAGAATTCTAATCTGATCTTTTTCAAGTTTCAATTTTATTTGATTGATATGGGTTAAAATTCATATTGAAATTGGTTTAAATGGAATAGAGCCTCAAAGTTATGTTTTAATTATAAGTCTTCAATTAGGTTTTCTATCGATTTAGGGATTTCAAATTCTACAAGTTTTGTAAGAAAATATTGTAAATATCGATGGGTTTCATAGTGGAGATAGTATCAATTTAATGGTTTTTTTTTTTTTCCTGTGTTTTTGAAAGGCCTAAGTGTCGGCCTGATGATTAATTTATTTTGGCTGAAAAATTAATTCAGTGATATGTATGGGTTGTGTGTTGCAGATAGTTATGGGGTTTAATAATAATTTTAGGCATGGTTGATTTGTTTACCTCTTGATTTCATTTTTTTTCCTATAATGAATGTGTTGTGTAGAAAGAGTTGGAGAGAGAGATCTACGGGAGACCCTTCACTACTGTTAGACCGGTCCCTTTGCTGCATTAATTGCTGATCTGACATAATCAGATGAAGCATGGAGCTGAATGTTTTGTCTATGAGATTGTTTTGGTATTGGACAAATTCTTTTTCTTCTCTTTTATACTCTTCCATAGATTGTTTGTTCTTCTCTTTTTATTTTATTTTATTTTATTTATTTATTTTATCTGAATCATTGATGCAACTAAATGACCAATCTTTGGAACTCTGGCATATTTCTCAAGGAGTCAATAGTTTATAGTTAGCATGTCTATTTGCTGGGTTGGTTCCTGCGGTTGTTAGGGGTTTGTTTTAGTTTTGCATTGCTGCTGGGGCATGTTTCAGTTTCGGGTTGCTGGAGTTTTTAATATCATTCTTTATCTGAATTTGTTTTAATTTAGGCTTATGTTTGGATTTATCAAAAATTTAGGCTTATGTTTGGGCATGCGATTTTTTGGGAGAAAAATTCATTTTGTTAACAAAGAATGTTCATAATATATGATTGTTTAAGGTCCTCAGATATTGTCAAGAACTGTTTTTTTCTTTTTTGTTTCTCTATTGATATGACTTTTGATTTTAGTTCTAATATCACATTAGCTAGTGAACATGTGAATCTGTTTCCAACTACTAAAGCTTAGAATGACCTGTTTTTGATGCTGTCTTCTAGATCTTGCACATTTGTTTGCTGCCTCCTAAAGATTGCAATCTCTGTAGTTCTGTACCTTTATAATCATAATGCACATGAGCATGTGAATCAGTTTCTGACTATTAAAGATTGCAAAGCCAGTAATTCTTTTCTCGCTGTTGTTTTTGTGAGTAGGTATTAACTTGATTTAGGTGGTCATTTACTGCACTATTATTGATCTTCGTTATACTATTTTTTTACAAATTATTTAATTAAAAAAAAACTAAAAAAATACTTATTTTGCAAGTTCTACTTTCATTTTTAGAGAACGAGTTGCATACTTAACTGCATCGACTCAAGGTTTGTTAACAATTTCTATAAATTTTTTTTAAAAAAAGTCCCTATTGCATAAAAGTTATATATAAATAGTCAATATAAAACCATTAATCAGATCATTTATTGCTTTGCTACTAATACACGTATTGCACTATTTGTCTGATGTAGATAGTTTTGTTTATGGAATCTATATTTGTTCATTATTTTGTTTACTTGCTAAATAAAAGAAAAAAAGAGAGAAAAAAAAAGAAAGACTCTTTTGTTTTTAAACTATTTTCATTTTAAAAATTTTAAAAAAGTATATTTAACTCAGCTGAGTTATTATACAAGATAAAAGAAATATTTCTTTTAAACGGTTAGAACATATTGTTTATTGCAAGTGTTATACTCATTATAATTGTTTTTAGTTGTTTTTCCAATAATTCATTGTGAGAAGGTAAAATATTTCTTTTAAATGGTTGGAAGGTAAAATATTTGTTTTCAATCATACAACTTGCCCTTGAATATTTTGTATCTATACAAATTCTTCTCTTGGCTTCAACTCAAAATTTTCTCATAAACAATACTACTTTTGTTAGTGGGAAAGAAAGGAAAAACAGCTACCGTACATCATCTGTAAAGGAAAAACCAAATAGCTCGGCAACCCAATATGTTCTATGTTAGACAGCACCTTTAAGATAATATACTCGACTGTTTTGTTCTTATTAAAGAATTTGAATCTAAATTCCCAAATTTTTTAATGTTTACATAAATTTATGATATTTTTCACTCATTTTTATTGTGTCCATGCTTTAAATTAAAAGATATTGCATTAAATGACGTCGTTAGGTTATTTTGGCATTTTAAAAGGTGCAAGAGTGGTGGAGAAAGTAGAGGTAGAGGTGGAGATAATGGAATATAAGCATGAGGAATTAGTTAAAGCCCTTGAAAACTTTGAAAACATGTATTATTTCTTTTCTATTCTTTTTGTTTGTTTATCTAATTCTTTGACTGGATTGAAAAGAATTAGATTCCCATAGGTGTATAAAATTTGTTTACCCTGACAAACTTTAGTAGTTTTAGAAATCCTTAAACATTTTTGGCAGTTATAAATAAACTGTTAAGTTCTTTCTCAATCTAACATTTTAATCTATTTAGATTTTTATCATTTTGGGTGTATTATTGATGGTTGATAGTTTTGCAAGGTAGGAAGCTTATGATGGGGGGGCTTTAGTTGTAGAGCAAAGAGAAGAATGAAGCAATCCAAGAGAGACTCTTTTTGATATAGTGTAGAGTCAACAACAATATGCTTGCACCTGTTTTCTCATATTTAATATGATAACTTAAACAAGTCTTATGAAGAAGGTTTTTTTTTTGATAAAATATAGTTAGTGAAGCTGCCCCCAACAATTTAATAAGATTTTGTTGTTGATTTACAAAACTCTTTGAATATTATGATCATTTGTTATTAGTGCATGTCATATATTTTACTTTCTGTTAGTGTTTCTTTTAAATGTGATATGTAATCTTTTGATTTTAAATTTTACCCTTTTTGTTGTGAAGGCAATAACCAATGATAGAACATTATATTATTTTTCATCTACTCAAATTGTAAATCACAACAATAAAGAGTATGTAAGCTATTGCCTAGAATGAACATTGTAAATTGCTTCAAATGGGCAATAATTTGCTTTGTTGGCAGATTAAGAAATATATATATATATATATACACACACACACACACATACCTTGGTTGACCAGCTCAAATCATAATGAAATTTGTATATTCCTTTTTGTGTGAGTTATTCCTTAAAATCCAAAGCGAAAAGGTTCATTTATGTTAACTAAATTTCTCTCAACACGACTAAAAATGCATTTAATTTGATTAAAAAAAATATTTCGCATTTCAAAGAACTTTCCCGTGCATCGCACGGGTTAGCGACTAGTTAATCAAATTAACATGCAATGTACGTGGCAGCATAAATAAATCACCAACTAAAATAAAGTGCAGCGGAAATAAAGTTGACACGGTGATATGTTTTCAAATGGGGAAAACCAACACAACAAAAACTCCATTGGATGATTTTAAGGTCATCATTTCTGAGAATCCACTATTATTAAAACAAGCGGTTACAAGTAAAAGAATCCTAGTACCTTATACCAACCTACAGTTGAACCCTTACCCCAATACCCAATTGGACTTATTCTGTAGTGACAATCTCTCATTTCAATGCACGGCTCCCAATTCTTGACTAACCAATAGATGCGCGGATCCCAGTACGCAACTTGGTCACCAACTTGAGAAAGATGTTGGCTGCAAAGTTCTTCAGTTCATCACACAATAAAGATCATGAAGCTCCATGATCACAAAATCCTAAAGTGTACAAACACAGCAGCTTCTTCAAGAGAAAGATGAACTAGGGCATATGTTTAGGGTTATGAGAAAAGAAAGCCTAAACACATACTCACGGATTGGAGTGAAATCAGCTCTGAAAAACTGAATTTCATAAACCTTGATAGATAGCCATCTATTGCTAGCTGTCGAGCTACGGGCTGAAACTGTTTTTAAACCTCGATAGATGCTAGCTGTCGAGTTTTAAAATGCAACACTTTCTCACTTGTTTCTTGGACAAACTTGCGTGGTTTTAACACTTGAACTTGAAACCTTATTCCTTGAAGTATTAAACACATCCTAGATCTACCCAATTACAAGTAAAGTGCGTTTTGTCAAAGGATTAGCCAATTACATAAAATATTGACATATGTTCCTAATATTGAATCACATATGTCCTAACATGTTGTATTTATTTTTACCCTTTTTGACTTTGAAATTCATTAGCACATTTTTTCAATTTTTTTTTTGATTTTTTGGTCTATATTTTGATGTGCGAATCGGGACTAGACAAAATGCAGTATTGGCAAGACTAACACTCTTCATGATTTTAAAAAATAAAATTACACTCTTCCAATGAATTTCAAACAATATTTTAACACTAAAAATGATGGCATTTTCATTAATTGTATCTATACAATATTGTGGGGAGTCCAAGAGCGGTACCCCTATGGACTAAAGAGTTGATGGGCCTAATCTCCCCACCAACCCAGCCAAGCTCGACCGAAGTGCCGGATGTACCTAAGGAGCATACTTTGCCCGAGGAGGTGCCAGAAGGGTTACCCTGAAAGGGATGAGGGAAAAATCATTTGAATAGAAGGCTAGAGAGCCGAAGAGGGCCACATGTTTGATACAGACAATGTGGAAGAGAAGGTTTCCCAAGCAACTATCACCTCCGCATTAAATACATTGCAACCACCCAACCTGCCACATTTATGGCTAAATGACACCTGAACAGTGCTCACAAAAGCCTATACCTCACTTAGCTGCCACCAATAAGGCATGGATGGGACAAGTATCTAAAAGGGAAACAATCGCCATCCAAGTGTAGGGTTAGGATGAGAGCAAGCCGGCTATAAAAGGGGAAAGATCCCAAATGAACAAGGATCGGGAAAAAAGTAGAGATTAGAATCCATAGAAGTAATTATAAAGTCCTCAAATTTGTATCATCGATCCTCGGTCAGCCTGAGGGAACGAAGAAATAAGAAAAATTGATCTTTTCCACTTTCTTGTTGTTAATTAAATTCGGATTTGCAATTGTCTTTTTTACTTTCCAAATGTTAAGAAGCTCAAGTGTTGGACCGCAATCCCATCTCAACAAAATAAATTGTATTGGGCCCAAATTAAAAGCCCAGAGATCTCTAGTTTTTGGGCCACACAAATATGGTTTAGCAGCATATAAAAAAGCTGTTTTATAAACATTTTTGGTACCAAAATAATCTAATATACTAGAATCACTCAGTTCATGTTAAAAACTATTTGAGTATTACATAGTTTTCAATAGCTTATTTGTATAGTGGTCATCTTAAGATATAGTTTTTGTAGTTTTTAAATTTTTATATTGAAAGTGTGACCAAACGTTAGAATTTACTTTATTTTCCAAAAAAAAAAAAATTATGAATTTTTTTTTGTAAAGAAAAATTTGAAACAAAAAGAGTAACCGGTTTTTTTCCTTCAAAATTTGTACTATTTAAAAAAGAATGCATCACTTGAATGCATTATTATTATTGTTGTTGTTATTATTATTATTATTGGACTAAGTCATTTCTTTAACTTAAGAATACCAAGCCCTTTTCCTCAAAAAAAAGAAAAGAAAAAAAAGAATACCAAGCCCAATAATATCAGCCCATGCATTTAAAATTTCAAATAGTTGAATTAATGTACTATTATAAAGGAAACAGTAGGTCTGTTTCCTTTATTTATTTTCAATATGAGACTTGTAACACTTCTTGTAAATAAAGCCTCTCTCTTCATTTTTTTTTTCAATTTGGGTCCTGCAGCCCTCTTTTTTTTTTTAATAAAAAAATTCATTCATTTTTCAAGGTGAGACTTGCATAGTCTTCAATTATTTATATTTTATTATTTATAATGTTATCATATGGTTTTAATATTCAGTCAAACCCCAGTCTAGTGTTAAAACCCTGAATCTCTCTATTTTTTAGTTCATTTAATAATTTGTTAAAACATTAATGGCCTCGTCCACGGCGTTGAAATTAGAGATAAATCAAATCTTATGGATCACGTCACAAATCTTGGAAACAATCATGCATATTTAGGGTCATATATTGCCCTATATTCATGTTCATACAAGAATCATGTAAAAAATTTAAACAAGAAAAATCAAACATTGTCTCAAATTTAAACAATTAATTAACGGCCTTGTATAATTTTATATAACTTTCTTTTGAAAGTATCTTGTGTAAAGCTAGGTTGCACAGACACGCCATTTTTGGCGTCGTGTCGGTGTCGAACATCGGAACGGATACGACTCGCTGGATTTCAGTGTTCAGCAAGTGTCATTTTATTTATTTATTTATTTTTTTCGCTTCTCCGACACGACATTGACACGTCCGACACGCTAGTAGAGAAAAAAAAAAAAGAAAAAAAAAAAGAAAAGAAAGAAAATCACAGATTTTGAAACCCACATCTCAAGTTCTCAACCTACATCTCAAGTTGAAAAACCACATCTCAAGTTGAAAACCTACATCTCAAGTTCTCAACCCACCCTCTCTCTGACCTCTGACCTCTGCGCGTTGCCGTTGCCCTCTATCCCTCGCCGGAGTTAGATCGGGCCGATCAACGAGCTCCATAGACGTCGACGCCGTGCCCTGTCCCTTCTGATCTCTCTCTCTCTCTCTCAGTGTAGACAATAGGTCTGACCTCTTCTCTAGTTCTCTTCTCTCTGTTTTTTTTTTTTTTTTTTTTTTTTTTCATATATTAATTTTGGTGAATGGGTCATGGGTGTA
Source organism: Quercus gilva (assembly GCA_023621385.1). Taxonomy (NCBI): domain Eukaryota; kingdom Viridiplantae; phylum Streptophyta; class Magnoliopsida; order Fagales; family Fagaceae; genus Quercus; species Quercus gilva. Next base: position 50,264,883 of record CM042477.1, read on the forward strand.
CTATTACTCACTTATATAAGTTATAACACGTTTGTTTATTATTATTTTTTTTAATCCCACTCTCACAATCTCATTGTCCCAATGTCACTGTTACTGTGTTTCTTTGCTCAACATTTTTTTTTGCCTTATAAATTATAATGTTTATTATGAATTTAGTGATTTTTGTTTTTGTGTGTCCTGCTATAGTTTTATTTAATAATTTATTTATTAAAGTTAAATATTGTAGGTGATTTTACTAAAATGAATTATTGTACTACTTTGTATGTTAGTTTATTTATTTGTAGTTCTTACATAATTTAAATTCTAGATATACACGTATTTTATGTCTAAAAATATTAAAAAAATACCTAAATATAAAATTTAATTAATTATTTAACTACCATGTCCCTGCCGTGTCCAGTACTTATTTTTCAAAAATTGCCGTATCCCCGTGTCCATGTTGTGTCCGTGTCCGTGCAACATAGGACTGTAAAGTAATAGTTCCATATATTGATTTGGAACCATAGCAGTTTAAAGCAAGCTACATCGTTTATTGATTTGCTTGGAAACGTTTTTGCAGAAAATCGTGTGAACTAGCTCTGTTCTCAATGGTGATTTGGGCACTGTGGACTCGTTGGAACAACCTCAGACTTGGGAAAAATTCTGGCACGCTGGATCAGTTGTTCACTCAAGCTCGGGACAGATTGCGTGAGTTCTCTCTGCATAACACCTCAACGATTGCTCCAGTGGGGTGTCCACCTACAAGCTGGCAACCTCCAGGCAACTCTCAGTACAAAATTAATTTCGACGGCGCTCTTTTTAAAGCAGAAAACTGTGCTGGTATTGGGGTGATAATTAGGAATGAGCTTGGTCAGGTAATGGTCTCTCTATCCCAACGTATTTCCTTGCCGTGTTCAGCTATTGAGGTTGAAGCCTTGGCAGCATGACGAGGTCTTGAACTAGCTATGGAAACAGGCTTTGAAAGGGTTATTTTGGAAGGTGATTCTTAGATTTTCATCACAGCACTCAGAGACGACTCCCACTCACTGTCCAACTTCGGTCACATTGCAAAAGATATTCAGTAAATTGCCTCCCATTTTTCAATGATCAATTATTCTTATGTTCATAGGCATTGTAATACGGTAGTTCACTCACTCGTGTGACAAGCAAAGTCCTAAACTCAATTCCAAATCGGGATGAAAGATATTCCACTAGATATCACTATTGTTTTATAGATCGATTTTATTGGCCTTAATTAATGAAAATCATTATCTTTCTTCTCAAAAAAAAAAAAAAAAAATGTTAGCTCTCTCAGACAGCGAGAAAAGATATTTTATCAACTTTGTTTTACCTATAAGATCCTCACCATAAATAAAATGGGTTTTTTTCCCTCTCTTGCGTATCGGAGAAGTATTGCTTTAACATATTCTCTACTCATTATCGCCATAATTACACAAACCCTATTACATACAATTTTACACAACTACTTTAAAATGAACTGAAATTGTGACTTCAATATTTTCCCTCACACAAATGATTGCAATGGTTATTATATATAAACCAAGGCTATAATTATATCCTCCTACGGGGAAGATGGAACCAAATCCAATATTTGCAACCTGGAAATAGAATGATAGACTTATAAAGAGTCTTATCATGGCAACGCTTAATCCTAACCTCCAAAGTCATGTTATATGCTCGGACAATGCTCAAGAAGTTTGGAATGTCTTGAAGATTGATATGCAAGCTCCTTAAAAGAGAGAGCGCATGATCTCGCTTGTAGTTGCAGACTCCAGAATTTGAAGAGACAATCATCAAACGCACGATGAATACCTTCAAGAAGTGATGGTGGATATTGTGATGGATACAAGGTTTGTGAGGCTCTTAATGTAACCATATGACATTTTTGCTGCAACCAGGCAGGTAAGGTATATTTTACCATCTTTGGAAGAATATATAAATATTTTGTTCATTCATGAAAGACAACAAAGACTGTAGTCACAATGAAAATAATGATTTTTTTGTTGCTTCACAAAGAATATTATCACTAATATTATAAATATCAATCTAAATAGTAATTATACACAAAAACACAAATATTTACATGGAAAAACACTTTCTCCTTGAAAGGAAAAAACTACAGGACAAACTCCGAATCAATTTCACTATTATCAGATCAATTACAATATCTCGTGTATGTCTCACGGCTAAAGAAAAATATCATTGTTTTTCTTTACTCACTCTCTTTGTGTCTCATGGGTAAAGAAAAACATTCTTGTTTTTCTTTACTCTCACACACACTTATCATTTATCTAGGAGACGGCAATAATTTGCTCTCTCCTTTCTATATAGTTTTCTTCTCTTCTTCTTTCTCTTTTCCACGTAGCTCTGTTTGGCTATCTTCTCAAAGGCAGTAACATTTTGCTTTCTCCTCCTTGACTATCTTTTTGAAGGTAGCAATACTTGACTCTCTCCTCTCTAACTTTTTTCTCTATTCAACATCAAACAAAACCTCACAAGTTCTTCTTGATTTGTGTGCTTGTTGTCTCTCTCCTTGCATTACCTCCCAAGCAAAAATCTTTTTTTTTTTTTTTCTCTCTCTCTCTCGGTTTCACATTCTATTTTTCCTCTCCTCATAGAGATGACACTTGGGCCAAAGCCATTAAATTCTTTGTAGTACTGCCTATTTATAAAACTTCTTTTCCTATTCCTTCTCGCACAAGGAATACATTATTTATTTAACAAGAAATAGACTTTTTTTCCACATCAAAGAACAGTCTTTCCTTTCACACCAATGAAAACCAAATTAATATTTCCTTCTTCAGTTAGGAAATCCAATTAACATTCTAAGTCACAATTGAAATTTGAGGCAATTTCCCAACATTTTTATCTCACTGCCAAAACAGAGGATATGGCTCCTCAAACAATCAAAACCAAAGCTACCATGGAGAAAAACAGTTTTCCTCACAAGGAAGTGAGTTCATTTATTCCAACATCAATGCACTCAAAATCCATCTAATGTACAGAATTCAAACAATTTCATCTAGGAATATTAACCTCAATCCACACCTCTCAATGGTCAAAATCAAAGGTCTCTCGATTAAAATCGGCCTATGCTCTTGGACAACTCCTTAGATTCACTTATTCGAGCCCTTTTAAATTCGAAGGATTAGAATTATTTGTGGAAATTGAAGATTGATGAAAAATTAAGAGCCTGTTTGGATGACACTTTTTGCTCACTCAATTTCCGTCACTCAATTTCCATCACTCGTCACTCATCACTCATCACTCATCACTCATCACCCATCACTCATCACTCATCACTCATCACTATACACTTGTTTGGCACCATCATTTTATTTCAATATCTCAATTTTTTTCACACTATTCATGGACCCCACCTCTGCCACTTAGTCAGATGGTTGCTGTTTTGTTACCCGCCTCACTGTTTTTATCCCATCAGCTTGTCTTTTTTTTCATCTCCCTTTTTTCATTTCCCCTTCAGCCCTGTCCCTCTCCCAAAGCAGAGACCCAAACCCATAAAAATTTCTCACATTCTCTCGCCTCGTCAGGACCGTCACCGGTGAACAACAGCCATCTCTCCGACGTGTACGGTGGCGCGATCTCCTCCGTCGTGACCCAGCAGCGCCGACGAGCTTCAAGAAACGTGACCCATTTCCAGATTTTGTCACGGACGGTCTCCTCGACCCAAGACGATGCTACCTCATCCCTTTCTGTACTCTCTCACGGTGTTTATTTATATGATTTGTGTGTTTTTGCATTTGGATTTTGAGAAAAATGTTAGGATTTAGCTTGAACTCTGTTTTTCCCTGTTGTTTGGTTGGTGAGAAAATAAGAAAGGAGAAGTTTTTTTGGTTTTTTTTTTTGTTTATATGATATTATTGAGCTTACCCGTTGCTGGTTTGCTTCAATGGATTGAAGTATGTGAAAGGGTTTGCTTAAATTCTCCCACTTCACTTTTATTCCTGTTTTTATATATATATATATACACCTGTGAAGCACTAATGCCATGACTTTTTGTGTTTGATCAATTTTTTTTTGCAGGTTTGAAGTCTCTCCTCGGTCATCCAGATATTTGAAATTTTATGTAAGTCCTTATTATATTTCCTTGGATAATACGGTTTTTACTTATGCACTGTTACACTTTCCTTTGTATTTTTTTTTTTTAAACTCTTAAATCCATGGAACAGAATAAGAAAACAAGAAGACATATTAAATTTTAGTTTTATTTTTATTTTTCAATGTTTTTGTTATTTGGTTTTTTATGTTTTATGGAAATTAAAGCATAGAGATAGTTCTTTTCCATTCCTTTTTTTCTTTCCTGCATTTTTTCTGGCAGTTAAGTGGAGCCTAAAAGGAAAGTTTCATATTATATAGAGAAATTTCTCTAGGGTAGTATTGAATCATAAACAGCTTGAAGTTATATACTGTTTGATGCTTCAAAATGGGCTCCGCAGTATTTGGGCGACTTGGGATGTCCTCACTACTGTTTAATGATTGCTGCATGTACTTCATTTTACTATCTATCTAGTTTTAGTCCATCTTTGAGTCTGTTGTTCATGTGTCATTCTTACAAAATCAGCCTGTGCAAACTTGAAGAGTCCAAGGGGAAATCGTCCCTAATCTGTTGACTAGATAACCTTAGTCACTCTGTACCATCCAGTTGGTATGAAACTGCAGTTAAAAGACTGATAATAAGTATGATCCGATTGAATTTATTATGCTCCAAATAGGAGGCAGATTTTTAATATGCCAAATACTAGTGTTTGTGAGTTATTTGTTGGGGAATTGGGGAGGGGGGTATTGCTAATATGATTATAATCCAACTTTTCAAGTTCTAGACAAGCCTGAATGGATGTTTCTGCCTAAGCTATTTCATTGAGATATTGCTATTTTCCAGTACATTCATCCTTGTGTCTTTTCCAATTTCTTTGGTTTTTCCTTTGATCTTATATAAATGTAACCATTATGCCATGATTTGTGAACTTTATGTAGTCATAGTTAACAAGGGAAGGTTTTATTTATTTATTTTCTTTTCTTTTCTAATGATGCTTCCTTTATTTGTCTGTCATACGTATTTGAGATTTGTTTTGTTAGTAAATTTATTATAGTTATCTTACTCCATGAGTATTGTTCCTTAACAACTAGTGGATTTTTTTGCTGGGAGTATTGGAGTTCTCTGTTGGTAATGGCCGTTACCTTGCGAGGTTTGAGAATGCAGGCAACAATACTTGTTTGTATTGGCATTTTCTTGTTTTATACATTAAAAGCAGGAAGAGCGTATGCGTCACTTCTATCATGAAACACTAAAAATCATGTTTGTTGTGTGTGTGTGTGTGCGCGTGTATAAAATAATGAGAAATGTAAATAGTTCATGGAAGCTTGAGTTGTATACCATTTAATCCAATTAGCAAATAAATGACTAATTAACTTCAGTTATAATGGTCTCATGAACTCTGCAAAACCTTTCATGCTTTTTTATTTTTTATTTTGCAGTCTTTTCTTATAACCACAAGATATGTAAGTACCTAATTGCTAAGAAGCTGGATAATTGCTAGATATATCAGAACTTATACACAGAGAATTATTCAAATAGGTTTCACACTACTAAAGGATCAGCCAGATCACTAAGTTTTTAGGTGAATTAGAGCTTCTAAAATAACATTATTGATTAGAGGGATAGTTTGGAGGATGTAATTCATTATGTTGAACCATCAACTGTTCTAAGAAACTAGACAACTATTTTAAGAGTTATTACATTGGATTCAGCTAAGGTGTTCAAGAAATCATAATATGTGGTGGTTTATTAGTATTTTCAAAATTTTCCTATTCTCATTTTGGATAAATAGTTATTGATTCATATTATAAAAATGTAGATGATAATTGTAATTTTCCGTCACTAAATTAGTGACTTGCAGGTAGATGGCCAGACAGGGTGTTACACTAATGTGTTATTGGAATGGGAGGATTACAAGTGGACCACATGGAATTTCTTATGAAGGTGCTACACCAAAACCGATTAGAGTTAGCTATGGGATTACATATAATGAGCTGCTGGATACAGTTTATGGGGTTAGCGGCTTGGTCAAACTCCGGATTGCTGAAGACAATGTCTATAAGTATAGGGTAGCTTTATTTTTGTCTTGGATTGTACTCGGGGTTTATTTTGTGTTCTCTAATGTTTTCGGGGGTCATGGCCATACGCAACTGCGTCTGCCATGAACCATTGACAGTCACGTGTATAATGTACATTACACATTGCATGCCCTGTTTTGAGTTCTTAAATATTTTGCATTCTTAAATATTTTGCAGAATGAGAATTGTGTTTGTCAGCTGTTTGCTGTACAGGGAGGTGTTGTGTATAGCAATGAATGTTTCTTGAACAAAAAAGGTCAATCTATTATTAGTTGTTTTATGCATTCTTTTCTATTCAATAATGAATACTTCTCCATTACATTATTTTTCGTGCATGTATTCTATACAAAAAAATTCTTTGGCCCTTTCAGTGTATAAGACTATAATGTGTCTTTATCAATAAATAAAAACATAGAAAAAGATGTGTTTATAAAATTGAAATACTAATCTTTAATATGATAAGAGCAAATTATAACTAATTAAATGGATTTTCAATAAGCAGGTTGACATTTTATTTTCAATTATTTACTTCTTCTTTTTTCTTTTTCTTTTTTTGAGAGTTTAGTATGTGACAAAGAGTTTGTATTCAATAATAAATTCTTAGCATATTTCAATTCCTTGCAAATCTAGTGGCACTACCAAATTTGAACATAACTATTTATGATTTGTTAGCATAATTCGTGGATGTCTACTGTCAATATCTAAAATAATTCATGAGTGTTTATAGTCAAATCAACTTTAGCAACACTATAGGGTTGAAATAAGTTTTCACTCTAATTTAAAATTCAAGGAGCTCTTGAATTTTTACTCAACTTAAACAATAGAACATAAAATTAGATTTTTCTCTAAATTGGGATAAAATGATAAAAATACAAAACACGATTAATTTGGGATTAATTTTTCTCTAAAATAATGAGTGTTCTTAGAGCAATTGTCATTTTCAACATATAATCATCTCACATTGCCACGGGCAACATAATCATCCCACATTGTGTCAGTGATATTGTCCCTAAATTGGCCCATCGCTCTCTTCGATGCACTTGACATTTCTAGTTCATGCCTTTGGGTTGCAGAGCTTGTTGATGCTCCAGTATTGCCACTGCCTTCGCTATTAGTCCTACTACCTTCGCCAACAGTCTCCCTTACTGTTCTGAACAATTCATCACTCCGATTGTTCATGCGTATAAAATTGTGTAGAGCACAACACACAATAACCACGTAACGCTGCCTAATTGGCTTGAAGTTTGGCATTAAATTCAGAATGGGGAAGCGGGCCTTCAGCACTCCAAAAGACCGCTCAATAACCATCCGCAAGGACGAGTGCCTGTAGTTATACAACTCTTTCTTTGATGTTATTTGTCTACTACTTGAGTGGAATTCCTGCGCATGGTATCTAGTTGACTTGTGAGGAGGGAGAAAACTAGTGCCAATTGGTAGACCTGAATCCACCAAGTAGTATGACCCTACACACACACACAACCAGCAAGCACTAATTAAGTTGTTCATAAACATACTACTTAGACGTGGAGGATAAAAATACTTTAGTTGACGTCATAGTAATGTATAGTACCTGTTGGTGGCCATGGGAATCCATGCTTCGGGTCACTTATCGCTTCATCGAAAACCCTTGAGTCATTCGCACTGCCCTCCCACCCACCATGTACAAATGTGAACTGCATGTCCATGTTACACACACACAGCACATTAGTTGAAACCTGGCTCTTGCGGTCCCTATGTGCTTGAGTCTCATTTGCAGGAGGTCGGGCACTCACGTGCGTTCCATCAATTGCTCCTATACATCCCTACACATGAAAGTTTTCATTAATCTTAGCAAGCACATTTCAAATATCATATTATTTTATTGTTATACGAAGTTAGTTAAGTAAGGGGATGTTTTGTACCTCAAACCATGGCCAGTACTTGTTCACTTGAAGATGTTCGGGAAGGCTTGTGACATTCTGATCAGGTTTAATTAAATGCTTCGCATAGTGGTGGACAGCCCGCAACGTCTTACGAAAATGCCGGCACACGGTTTCTGTTGAGTGCTGAAACCTGTCTGCAACACATCTAAAGCGGGTGTTGTGTCCAAGTATGTTCAATAACATGGCCACGGCTTGAGTGGCATTCACCTCACCATGAACCGAATCCACCAAGTAACCATGTTGAGCCAACTCGTCCACTAAATGTAACAGTAATTCAGGTGTCATACGGAACATCTCGTAACACTTAGCCGGATTACCGTCAGTGACCTCGTCCATATACGCCTTCCCGGTTAACGCACTTGTTCGCATTGGTTGTTTGTCATAATGCCGTTGCATGTACGTAAACATCTCTCCGACTATAGGATTCACTAAATTAAACTCTGCTTCTTCTTCACGTTCGGCCTCCGAATCAGTCCAATCATCATCATTGTCTTCACAATCATTGCTGGAACCAACGTCGTTGAAGTATGCATCATCGAAGTCATACTCTTGGATTGCCTGCCACCAGTCATTTCCAGACGCCATAAGTGACCTATACATTAGCACAAATGTATAAAAATGTATAATATAAACATAATAAACGTATTCAACTATTTAAAAGAAGTTCATCGCATAATAGAAATGTATAATATAAACACCTAATTTAACAGTCACCATAATAAACTTATAAAAAAGCAACGTTAAATTGATCCAAATCTGTCACATAATATATAACACAAACCATACAAACATCCCAAGTTCAACAATAACATAAACCATACAAACATCTCAAGTTCAAAAGTAACATAAACTTTCGTATCATCCATACGAAATATTAGCACACTAAATAGAACAACTTAAATCCATAATACATAAAAACTAAATAGCTTAGACTTAAGATATTATTGTGCTCTCCCTCAATCCTCCTCCGGGTTTAGAATGTCCTCAATCCAAGACTGCCTCCTCTCCTCCGGCATACACATAAACACGATCCTATTATCCTTTTGCTGCAAAGCCTTTGAGCACTTGATATAGGCCTTGTTACTCAGATCCGTATACGAATTCAGCACCTCCATTGCCTTTGGGAGTGAACAAGGATCACCCATTACCACAGATTGAGCGAATTGGTCGGATATACCGGTAGACCTACCAAGTTTACCACTGAACCTATCCTTCGACATTGCGGTGTACTCCTTTAGGGCCACAGTCATTTCACTTACCCTATTCGACTTCCTCGATACCTTTTTACCCTTGCCACGTGCATCTTGCATAGGACGTTTTCCCGCCCGTTGGGTTACCTCCTCAACCTCAACCTCAACATCTTCCCCAGTTTCAGGGTAACTCTCAAAGTTAGGGGTGTAACAGTCATCGTCTAGATGGGTGGGTGCACTTGCATTGGCATTGTCATTGGCAAGCTCTTCCTCTAGGGCACGCTCCTCGTCACTATTCAGGGGAGGAGTGTTTGAGGAGATCTGCAGGTTCCCAGTTGCAGTACTAGGGGCGAACAACTGTTGCAGTGATGGGTAGTCTGGGCATCCCGTTTTCCTTAAGTTAGCTGCACCACGATTGACCTGCAATGTCCTTAAAAACATTAGCACACTAAACACAACAGTGAATATGTTACCAACTTGGAGGCAAATTGCGTAAATAAATAATTGCAATAAGTTATATAATTAATAAACAACAGTAAACATACCGCAATCACATTCTGCCACACCTCGTCAGAACAAGTCACTGTTTGGGTCTGCTCGTCCCATCCCAACCCTGTGTGTTTTGTTAGCAATTGGCTCCACTTGCGTTGTTTGATTCGAAGCCTATTTTGCTTCTGTGCAACTTGCTTAGGAATAAAGTCTTTCCCAGTCCTTCGGTTAAGTTCAGCTGTAATTGGTTTTCACATAGAACCCTTGAACACACCGTTTGGCATGTTACCCTTAAGTTGTTCCTCCAACATAATCTCAATAAAAATATGTTCTATATGGGGAGGCCATTTTTTGTCATCCTTGTCTTGTGATTCATATGCCATCTAATTGAAACATCTCACGTGGTAAGCTCATGACAGATAATAATTTAAAGAATTGCATAGTACAACTATAGATGCATGTGCCATGTAGGTTTAAGGGGTCCAAAAAATGAAAAATCTTCCACAGTTAAATCAACACAAATACCAAAAAACATACACTGAATGTAAGAAATAGTGATAATATATAAATCCTTCATCGAGGTTTACCACATACAATGTGATCAAATATACAAAAGATGGAAGATGGAAGCAACGAGTTAGTAAACTGAATAAGTGGTCACAAATACAACTAAGTTAGTGCATGGTTAAGTACATGGTAATCCATAAGAAAGTACGCTACTGAACATAATGGGAACAAAATATGTCAGCAGTATATCAAAAGGGACATGCACTAAATTGCTTCGACTACACATCCGCCTTACTGCGGCGGGTCATCTGACAATCGGTCTGGAGAGGCCACGGGGGAAACGTTGGGCCGAAGAGATCTGGTACGGCCCACCATTGCACTGCGATAATACTGGTGAATACGCTTCCACTTCCTAAGTACCTGCCTCACGGTAAAGGCCTTCCCCATGCGGGCATTAAGATGGTGTGTGATTTCCTCCCACACTGGCGCATTGGCATGATAAGGACGCAAATTCCCACAAATATAGTGTCCAAGTATAGAGTCACACAACACATCCTCACAATGGACATCCCATGTTATCAACTCTGCAGCCATCTTAAAGAACAACACACACATTCATACACAATCATATCACAAGTACAATAAAGATATCCCAGTATTTTTAGAGGAACAAATATTGAGCATAAGATCTATATTAATATGTATATAGGATCAGAAGGTACAATAGAAGCATAGGATCTATATTATGTATATAGGATCTATATTAATATGTACAATAGAAGCATATTCTAAAATCTTGCTTAAAAACAATTTACCCTTTCTTTATTCCACTAGAACCATCATATTATAAAAATACAAAATGACTTCTTTTTTTGCTTAAAAACCAAATTAACCTTCAAGATAACCAATTGCAACATGCAAGCAGAGATAACCATTATATAAAATGAACAATATAATTATCATTTATGAACACTATTATATATGTGTGCCGATTGAAATGAATGTGTGCCGATTATATAAAATGAAATTGAAAATATTACAAACTTTATTATATATTATTTTATAAATTGTTTATCTAATAATAAAAATCTTTTAAACTGATGGCTTCTTTGTTTGCTTAAAAACTGATGGCTAAATTCAAATAATTTCAATAGAGAATGTATACCATTTATGAACACTATTTATGAATAGTATAATTATCAGTTCAACATTCAAACTCAAATCTATTACTCTACAAAACTTAATCAGTCCTGTAGATAAGCTAGAGACTCTAATTTAATATGTCTGTCAGCTGACTTGACTCCCACAGCCATTGCTCAGATCAAGTAATTAATTGGCCTGCTCAAGATTCCCTAATTAATTAATCATCAACGTGTCACTATATTGAATTGGTGTTTTGGTAGCCAAGCTCTGGCTTGCCAACATTTGGCTACCAACTTCAGCCAAATGTTGGAACACAATTTAAAGTCATGGTCAAACACAAAGTAAAGTAGTTCTGTGATTTATTTTAGCAAATTTTTTGATGTTGTTTCTGAAAATTTGACACAATCACCTGTCTTGTGGTCAAACTATCATATTGTTGTTATGATACCCTCTTTAGGTTGAAAACCATTGAGTCAGAATTATAGAAGCACTTTTGGCTTGCCAGAAACTTTACAATTACTTGTAAAATACACCAACTAGGTAGTCCAGGACAAAAATTTAGGCAGGGATCAAATCAAATAGTGCTGCTGGCTTGTTCAAAGCTGCCAAACTGAAGTTTAATTTTCTATGTGGGAGTATATGGGAAAATGGAATTAAGGAGTTCCACTAAAACATAGAGAAGGGCTGTGTTTGCATTGCCCAATAAACATATAGCAAAACAGAATTCATGATGATTTTTGAATTTGAATGGCTTTGTTTTTTTGTTTTAAAAAAGCCATTTGCAGATTAAACGAGGGATTACCTTTAGTCACAAGTCTTTCAGATCTTCATGACTAGATTTGGAGACAAAAAAGTGCAAGTCTCGCTTAAAGTTGAAGTTCACTCACCCACACATCTAGACCGCAACACTGGACAATTGAAACCTATCCCCCCAAGTGTTGATTGGCTGATTCAAACCTACTCTTAAATAAGGACTCACTACATTTAACTCCAAGAGAAGTACTGGTGCAGCTGTGATTGCAGCTTCAATTAAATTGCACCATGGTGTTAGATGTATGCTCCATTAATCTTTGAGGCTTATCCTATTAAAGGCCATATCTACTATTCTTATCTTAAAGTTAGTTAGCCAAAAAAATCAAAGATTCGTTGACTCTCTTTTTTTGGCACAATATGATGAAACTAATCTCAAGTTTTTTCACAGAAACCATGATGCGGTTATAAACTTCAACATGAAAACAATTTTTAACAAATCCAATAAGACAAAAGCATGTTCTAAGAATCCAATAAATCTTTTTCAGGTTAATGAAAGGATATGAAATTAAAACAAGGGGCAGAGCAGCGAGTCTCTTCCTCACAGAACACATCACAGAGAGAGGACTGTGGTTTGTTTCTCTGGTTTTAAGGTTTTGGCTAAAGGTTTTTCAATTATTCTTGGGGGATTCGGGCAAAAAAGAAGGTTTTTTGGAATGTTTCATGGGGTAAGAAGAACAGGCAGCTTAATTGAACAAAAAATCAAACAGAGAAGCACCAAATTAGTTCCATAAATTATTTAAAAAAAAAGAAAAAAAATTAGAGAAGCATGCTTACACAAACCCACGGGAATCCAGTAGATCAAATCATGCTTACCCAAACATCAAACAAAGAACAAAATGAAAAAACTGCAAACAAAGACAAGCACCACAGGTTCACCACGTTTGAAAACCCATACCCACGGGTTTCAAAAGATCAAATCAATGCTTACCCAAACTTCGAACAAAGAAAAAAAATCAGAGAAGCATTTCATCAAGCACCACAGGTTCACCACGTTTGAAAACCCATACCCATCGGTTTCAAAAGATCAAATCAATGCTTACCCAAACTTCGAACAAAGAAAAAAAATCAGAGAAGCATTTCATCAAGCACCACAGGTTCACCACGGGTTGAAAGCCCATCATCAAGGGTTTATACAGTTAAATCAAATGTGAAAACCCAAACATCAAACAAAGAAAAAAAAGGGGAAAAAAAAAAATAGAGAAGCAATACCTTCAGATTTCGGACGAAAAAGCTGAGAAGGATGTTGGTGGTTGGCTGAGCTCGGACCGGTGAAATGGTGTGTGAGGAGGTGAGGGCAGTGAGAGCTTCTTTGTTGTGGTACTCGAATGGAGATTAGAGAAATTTGAGATGAGAGAGCTTTTTTTTTTTTTTTTTTTGAGAAAGAGAGATGAGAGAGCTGAAGTGAAGAGAGAAGTCTGAGATGAAGTGAAAGAGCTGAACTGAAGAGAGCCATTGAGGACAGTATCAAAAGGCGCGCCTCACGTGAATTCGTCTGACCGTGGGACCCAAATGTGTTGTGAAATTACAAAATTGCCATTGAGAACAGAAAATTGGAAACTGAAAACAACCAAAAGTTGTTTTCAGTTTCCACAACTCACAACTCAAAAATGTGAAAATTGAAAACTGAAAACAGAGTTACGGAAACAAAAAATCATGTAGCCAAACAACCTTTTTGTATGGGTCCCACCATTTTTAAAAATTGAGTTATGGAAACAGAAAATTGAGTCGCGGAAACAAGCTTACCAAACAGGCTCTAAGGTTCTTGCCGTGGAAAATGTCTTGCAATATCTTTTCAACCAAAGAAATACAAAAGTACTAAGTAACTGAATGCCCTTAGATGACACTTAGGGCCTATTTGGATTGAAGGGGAGAAATGATGAGTGGAGAGGAGTAGAATGTAAATATACCATCAATTCAAATGGACCATCAATGCATTTTTTGTAAGCAACAAGTAGAGGTCTTTATAATGTAATGTTCCTATGCCTTTTTGTGGTTGTTATGTTGTCAGTTAGGCCTTTTAGATTCAGAGATGGGCCATACCAATAAACAAGCGAATGGGTAAAGACCATACTATACCTAGCCCGGTTTTTGGGAGTGAGCAAGAGTGAAGAAGTGAAGTGTACACTTTCTGTAGTAGTGGCTTGTGATTTAATTTCGAGATGTACAAACAAAGTGAGTTTTGAATAAAACAACCCAGACCCTTGCTTGCTAGCAAACCTAATTAATTTATAAGGTGTACTTAGATCACCTTGAATCAGTGGCAGGGTTAGAATTTCAGTTTAGGGAGAGTAAGATTAAAAGACAAGGTTGAAAGTAAAATTAATCAAAAAGAATATTGATTTAATAATAATAACAAAATAAAGAAGCAATTATATGCTAATGTAATTGTCACACGCAATCTAATGTAAATTTAAACTTTAATTTATTTTTTCATACCTAATTTAATCCACTCAGCTGCCCTCGATGTAAATAGTTAATGATAATCAAATTGAGAAATTAATTTCAAACATATAATTTGATTTCTTCAAATAAATTGAACAAATAAATCAATATAAAAAATGTTAAGAATTTAGCAATATATTTTTTGTGTCTCATTGTTTTGAATGCTTTTATTATATATATATATATATATTTGTGTAGAATTCAACTTTCTACCTTTATTCTTCTAAGTAGTTAAATTTGGGATTACAACAAAATTCAAACTTTGAAGCATGGGATTCTCTCAAACCAAGCTTAAAGGAATACTCATGCCTAATCCCTACTCCTTCTAATTGGATGAAAATTGTTACGGTACATTTTTTTTGCACCTAGTTTTATTTAAATACCACCTATTTATTTTCAAACACCACTGATAAGTTATTGAGTTTTCCCAAATATTTTTTTCCCTATTATTATGTTAGCCACAAATATTTCATATCTTATTATCTAAATTAGGTCATGATATAAATTGTAAGGACCAGATTTGAGTTCCTAGCCCAAAAGGTGGATGGACTTAGGCTCAAAAAGCCCAAAACAATGAATTTGTAGAGAGTGGGTTGGAAAACTGGGCTAGAATGAGTTGGGCAACAAATGAGGTGGATTCGAATGACAAGAAATAAAAAATGGACAAGTTTTAACTACAGAAAATCGTCCTCGGCAAGGTTCGAGGAGATCAGTTCTTATATATTTCTCTTAAGTTTGATTACAAGTTTGGTTCTTGATTGCTACAGTCTTTCTTTCTTGATTTCTCTCTCCTCCCTTTACCGTGGATGGTTTCTTCCATTATATAGTTCTCTTTAGACAATCTTGGCTCTTAGCTTGTTGATCATTTAAGCTACTACTTGAGTGCTTGTCTCATCGGACACTCTCTCAGGCCCTCTGTGTGTTGGACAAGCCAATGCAGTACCGTTCAGGGGTTTTCTTCATATTAATGCAGCCAGAAAGTTAGCTGCAGAGTATTCAATATGGTGGTAACAGCCTTCTTCTTAGATATTTTAGGACTCCCCCCCTACCCAAGGTTTCTGTAATGCTTATCTGTACCTACAAGACTTCCTGGAACGTTCCCCAGGACGACAGGCCACTTCTTCAGACCTCGGCTTTGGTTGGCCGAGGATGAATGCATCCTCGGCCTACACTTCTAGGCCTTTATGACCAAAACTAACTTTTTCATCTATTAACATGAACCCCCTTGACAATGAGTTCTTGGCCTAATACCCCTACAATAGCCCTTCAAGATTCTTCTTTCTGTCTCCTCAGGAAGAAAGGAGGATTTTAATGTCATCTCAACTAGTCCGCACTCGTCATACATCGCTTCTGACTGTGAAAAAGCCTTTTTAACTACCCAAGGCATGCTCTTGATGCTTGGCATACGGGACACGCCTTCATTAAATTTTTATGGCTCTTTATCCCCCATGTTCTACGGCTCGATGCGAATTCAATGGCTGAGGATTTAGTTGGAAATGGGGCGGGAATTTTCCCACTTGTAACTATCCTTTCGATATAAATACTACCTAAATCAATCATTTTTCTCACTTTAGCATTCACTTCACTCTAGCGCATATACTTTGAACCTGTAAACTTTTCCAACTCATTCGTTTCCTTACAAATACCAAAAGCCAGTCCGAGGACATTTTCATTCTTTCTGTAAGTAATCTTGAACTTTTACTCTTTATTTTTCTATACGTTCTTCTTTTCTTTGTCTTTTCCTCCTTGGCTCCACTTTCTTTTCTCAATTTTCCTAGTTCCTCACCACTTTTCCAAAAAATGGGTAGATTCAAAAAGTTTGGTAGACTCCGAGGAGGGAATAGAGAACTTTAGGGCTCAGTATAGGATCCCTCCTAGAGTAGGCACTAGGTATTGTAAAGAGGGGCAATGTCACGAAGATAGGCAAGAGAGAGAAGTAGTAATCCCAATGATTGCCTTCATAGAAGAAAGGATGAGAATCCCCATGGGCATTGTTACCAGAGACTACCTTAGGGCCCATAGGTTAGCTCCCACCCAATGTGCCCCTAATATGTTTAGAATCTTAGGTTTCGTAGAAACCCTTAATGAAAGGATGAGGTTAGGGCTTACCCACCATGATATCAATTGGGTCTACAACCTCTATCACTTAAAGGGGCAAGGGTATTACTTGAAATCTAGGTACCCTGAGGTTAGGCTCATTCAGTGCTCGCCTGAATCTAACAAAGGCCTGAAAAAAGATTTCCTAATCTTGTTAGGGGAGTGGCATGATGGCCTCCCCTGCCCGACGAGAGAGGGGCAGCCAGGTGGGGTCTTTAGACTTAAGATGATATGTTAAAACTACTTTCTTTTTGTTTTGCTTGTTTGTGCACGAATTTACCTTTCCTTTGCATCATTCTCCACTAACTATATATATATATATATATATATATTTTGTCTTTCCCAATGGTTTTGTAGACAAAAACGCAGCCATTCCCAACTTCAGCCTTATGAACCAGGTGAGTTTGGATAAGATCCTGAAGGCCAAGGCGTTCGTCCATACAGGCGGTTAACTCAGGGCAGCCCATCTGATATTGGACTACATTCCAATATCTAAGAGTTTCCAGGCGCCTAAGTGCGTAATTAAAGCTAGGGATCCTCGGTTGCAGTGGATTAGTGTTGCAGCCCCCGGCTTTTTGATCACCAGTCCAGTTCTAGAAAGTACGCTCACCACTGAGCCAATACCCGAGGGCATACCAAAGGTAGCCTCGCTATCACAACAGACAACTAGAGTGGTCACTTCTTCTCACCCCGCCAACACAAAAGAGGAAGAAGTAGTTGAAGTACCTGACTCTAAGGATGAGTTTGAAGTCTTCAATCAAGCTTTGTCCCCAAAAACTTCAACTCTTGGTCTTGGCTAACCATTCTCACCGATACTTGACGAGATGGGGATTCAGCGTAAGCCAAGGTCCACCTTGCTAGACTTGATAGAGTCCCAACCGAGGAGGGACGCGCCTGGGAAAGCAGCCCAAACTAAGCCTCCCACTCCCTTACCTGCCCTGCCTCTCCGACTTGAACCTGTCGATCTAAAAAGGAAAAGGGAGCAAAAGGGCAAGAAGGTCGTGGAAGTTGGAAAAACCCACCCCTCCCAAGAGGACGAGGTCCAAAAAGCGGCCAAAGAAGCCAAGGTAGGCCAGAAAGGCGCTGAGAGGAGGAATAAACCTCAGGTCACCCCCTCAGCCTGGCTTCCTGCCCCAATGTTGGATGGCGTCCCTCTGCTAGCTAGTGCCTCCATTAGGGATTTTCAAGGAGGGATGGCCAGCTATATAGCTGATGCGGTGAAGCAGGCTCTGCTGCTCCCTGATGACATGACCGAACTACGGTCCATGAGGAGACACGAGGTCTTCCTTAGCTTGAAGAGATGTCTTACCATGGTATGTCCTCCGCTTGGCCCTTTTTTTTTCCTTTATTTATTTATTTTTTTAATCCATGTTTCTTTCCTTGGCAGGTCGTTCAAGCCACCTTCTGGGTAGAGGAGATAACCAAACTACTGCCACCGGCAAATGAAGTAGGAGGAGGGAAGGCATAATGCCGCTGAGGAGGGAAGGCGTAATGCCGCTGTGGAGGCCTTTAATGTGGCCGAGAGAAGCATTCAAGAGCTCAAGAAAAAACTGTTGGAAAAGGAAAGAGAGAGAGAAAGAGTGCAGCAGCTGCTCTTGATAGTGTTGAAAAGCAAGTTGAGGGTCAAAGGTTGTTCCTTCGCAATGTCAAGGATTAGCTAGCCGCCTCCAAAACTCAAATCACTGCCCTTAAGAAGAAAGTATAGGAGGCCGAGAAGGTAAGGGAACTAGCTAAGAAGGCTCGGGATCAGGTCGAGCAAGATGGATATGACTTAAGAGTGGCGGAGACAGAGGAAACCCTGAGGGCGGAGGTCTCGGGGGTATGTAGGAACTACTGCCCCCAAGTATGGATTGAAGCTCTCAACCAAGCTGGGGTTGAGGCTTCATCTATACTTAGAAAGGCAAACAGTGTATACTACCGGAAATCGTCTTCCTTTGCCTGCCAAGGCTAATCTAGCAAGCAAGGGCCCCGAGGCTTCAGATGCAGCCTTCACTTAGCCTATCCATGGCCCTCCTAAAGACAAGATTGTAGTAAAGAAAAAATAATTTCTATTGTAGTTGTTTTTTTATTTTTATTTTTATTTTTTTTAAAGTTTATAATTAATATGACATCTTTGTATTTAATCTGCCTCTTTTCGAGGCATTTGTTAATGAAAGTTATGAACATTTTCCTTATTTCCATGATTCTTACACAAGTGTTGATACAGTTTCTATCTTCCTTAACACTTAGATAATATGGAAATTAGATACAATTCCATTCATATATACAAATGATAAGACACCAATTCATGCTAGACTTCATCTACATTTCTTCATGTTACTAAGTTAAAAGACCTGGATATAGTAATTAGACCTAAAATAGATCATGGACATACTTTCAAATGCTTTAAGTGATGCTTACAAGTGTGCAATTGATCATGTCACTTTAATGAAGATCCACATCATTCAGTAGGGCTGATCCTGTCATACACTTAAACAACCAATAGGAAGTATTAACATATTCAATAGGATCCAGATATAATGTAGGTTCTATTTGACACTTTTGTTAATGGTTTAAAATGTTAATTTACCCAAGGTATGTGGTCTGAGGATCCAGGCATGACTAAGGTTTTGTTTGATACTTAGGAAAGTAATAGGAAGTATTAATTTACCCAAGGTATATGGTTCGAGGATCCAGGCACGACCTAGGTTATACTTAGATAGATGTCAGCAAGTATTAATTTTTCCAAAGCATGTGGTTCGAGGAATCAAGCATGGCTAAGGTTCTGTTTAATACTTAGGACAATGATTAAAAGATATCAATTTACCCAAGGTATGTGGTCCGAGGAGCCAGGCATGACCAAAGTTCTGTTTGATACTCAGATAGATGTCAGAGAGTATTAATTTTCCCAAAGCATGTGGTTCGAGGAGCCAGGCATAGCTAAGGTTTTGTTTAATATTTAGAACAATGATTAAAAGATATCAATTTACCTAAGGTATGTGGTCTGAGGAGCCAGGTATGACCAATATTTTGTTTGATACTTAGATAGATGTCAGGGAGTATTAATTTAACCAAAGAATATGGTCCGAGGAGCTAGGCATAGCTAAGATTCTGTTTAATACTTAGGAAAGAGATATCATTTTGCCCAAGGTATGTGGTCTGAGGAACCAGGTATGACCAATGTTATGTTTGATACTTAGATAGATGTCAGGGAGTATTAATTTTTCCAAAGCATGTGATTCGAGGAGTTAGGTATAGCTAAGGTTCTGATTAATACTTAGAACAATGATTAAAAGATATCAATTTACCAAAGGTATGTGGTCTGAGGAGTCAGACATGACCAAGGTTTTGTTTGATACTTAGATAGATAGTAGAACGCATGACACGCAATATAACAAACCCAAATATGGTGAACAAAGCTTTCATTAATAGTAATACATTCTCAGATTATTTACATTTCACAGGCGTGGTACAACCTTTTCCTCTAGATCTTCAAGATAATATGCACCTATTCCCGCTGTTGATGTGATACGATATGATCCTTCCTAGTTGTGCCCTAACTTTCCCCAGGCTAGGTTCTTTGCAGTACCTAAAACCTTTCTTAACACCAAGTCATTAGGTGCCAGTGGTCTCAGCTTCATGTTGGCATCATACCTTTGCTTGAGCTTATATTGGTAATAGGTCAATTGGGCCATGGCATTTTCTCTTCATTCTTCAATTAAGTCTAAAATTTTCTCCAATAGCTCATCATTACTGCTCGGAGTGAAGGAACTTGTTTTCAGTGTGGGAAATCCAGCCTTTAAAGGAATAATAGCCTCGACCCCAAAGGCCATTGAAAAGGGCGTCTCCTCAGTGGACCTGCGGGACGTAGTTTGGTATGTCCAAAGGATGTGTGGCAGTTTTTCTACCCATTTACCCTTTGTGTTGTCCAGCCTCTTTTTAAGCCCTCCCATTATGATCTTGTTATCAGCTTCAGCCTGTCCATTCCTTTGTGGATATGCTGGGATGGAATATCTATTTGTTATGCCCAGGTCATAGCAATACCTCCTAAAGGCCTTGCTATCAAACTGCAATCTGTTGTCTAAGATGAGGGTACGAGGGATTCCAAACCGAGTGACAATATTCTTCCAAAAAAATTTCTTGGCATCCTATCTCTAATATTTGCGAATGGTTCAGCTTCAACCCACTTGGTGAAGTAATCCGTGCCGACCAACAGATATCTTTTATTTTCTGCTGCTTTAGGGAAAGGACCTATGATGTCCAATCCCCATTGAGCAAAAGGCCAAGGGTTGGACAGTGGATTAAAGACTCCTCTAGGTTGATAAATGTTTGGTGCAAATTTTTGGCGCAAATTTTTGGCATTGGTCACACTTCTTCACATATTCTTGTGCTTCCTTCTGCATATTTGACCACCAATATCTTTGAGTAAGGGCCCTGTGAGATAGAGACTTGCCCCCTGTGTGGCTTCCACAAATCCTTTCGTGTAACTCTTTTAGAAGTAGCTCAACTGCTTTAGGGTGTATGCATAGCAGATATGGGCCAGAAAATGATCTTTTATACAACTTCTGGTCCTCGGACAGCCAAACTCGAGGAGCCTTCCTCCGTACCTTATTAGCCTCGGACTTATCCTTGGGTAAGATATCTTCCTTAAGAAATAGTACAATAGAGTCCATCCAGCTAGGACCCACCCTTATTTGATGAACATGAACAACATTTCCTCTTACCTCAGTAGGTTTACATAAGTCCTCCACAAGAATCACCTGAGGTAAATTTTGTGCCGAGGAGGTTGCCAATGTAGCAAGAGAGTCCATATGTGTATTTCTACTTCTAAGGACTTGTGATAAATTAAAAGACTCAAATCCAAACTGTAAGTGTCTAACCTGGCTCAAATATTCCTACATTCCGGGATCTCTTGCTTCCAACTCTCCCTGGACTTGGCCTACCACCAGTCTTGAATCAGAGAAGATGTCCACTATTTTTCCACAGATCTTTCGAACCATGGTCATCCCTACTAACAGAGTTTCATACTCAGCCTCATTGTTTGTGTCCGAGAAGCCTAATCTTAGTGATTTCTCAATCGTGATCATCTCCGACGATATCAGAATTAGCCTCATTCCAGATCCCCTGTGGTTCATCGCACCATCAACGTAGACCTTTCAGGACAAAGGTGTTGGGGTTTATGCCTTAAAATCCAATTTATTGGCATTTCATAAATAATTAAATAGTTTAATTATATGAGACTATCTATAAATGAACTAATGAGACATTATCTTAGTGCATGAGATGTATAGTATGTGATTTATATGAAAAGTCATAGAAGATATAAATCACAAATTCTTTGTAAACTCAGAATTTTAGTTTGTAGTCGATGATGAAATTGGGCGTTTCATTTGCGAAGACTATAACATATCAATTACGATAATTTGTCTTGATCATGGAAGTAGAAACTTCTAGTTGGTATGTATATATGTTTTAAGAGTTAAGACATATTGAACTGGACCGCTGTGAGATTTATTATTCTCCTAACGACTGTTAAATGAATAATAAATCTCACGACTTTTATTTACATTAATTCTAAATCTTAAGAGAATAATGAACCTGATCATGAGGTGTAGGTTGCTTTAATATATCAGAAGTGAGATCTATAAGTTACGGTAAAAATCTCAGTATGTTGGGTAGCCGCATTTAATGTTGATGGAACATATATTCTCAAGATGGAATTCATAATCTCTTAATGGAGATATAAAATATTCCCTTAAGATAAGTTTAATGGGTTTGGTTATTCAGAGTGATGGGCCCAACCATTTTAGTAAGGAGTTGCTAAAGTATATATTTATGGAATTGGATTTCATAAATATATATTGAATAACATAAAGGATTAAACTGGGTACTCAAGGATTAAGATGTAACAATCTTCAAAGTGGCAGTCAACATTCATGACTTTGTATTACTACGAATATTTTAATGAAGGGGTTGCATATACAATAAAGTCTTGAGATATAATTTATAGATAAGACCTAGAGTGCAATAATATTTATATACTGGTGTTAAATATAGTTATTGGTAACTTTGGACTTGTCAAGAGTTGACAAAAAAGCCCAAGGCCCATTGGAGCTAGTGTTTTCTTGGTCCCTGTTGGTCCCCCTCCAAGCCACATACTAGAGCCCAATTGGAATGGCCCAAAAGACTAGCCCAATTAGATAATTAGTTGTATATAAGGAGAGAAATATACAGAATTTCATAAGAGGTTTTTCATTAAGTCTTTCATATGAGAGTTTTCATAATGAATGAAATGCTTTGTATGTGAGTGTTGGACACCCTTTATTCTCTCCTTGGAAACTGATTAAGAGACCACACATTTTGGGCATTAAGTGCAATTGGAGTGAAGATTAAAAGTGTTCTCAAGTACTTCTAATATTTTGTTTTGAATTTCACCACACCAAGGTACCCTTTCTTGTTCTTAAATTCTGAAACTTATATAGTACATGTTATCAATTACGAATGAAATAAATTCGTTAATTTTCCGCTGCGTATGTTTTGTATACGATACAAACGTGTATTTTTCCAACAAATGGTATTAGAGCGGTCTTCAATTTCGAATCTATATAACATGTTTTATGAGTTTTGGAATTAGAGAAAGTAATTTCATGTTGTTAGAAGATTATACACTTAATTTTCTGCATGATTATTGAAATTATTATCTGATAAAAACTAATATTGATATTATGATGTTGTTTAAATTTGAATTTAAGTATGTTAAATTGATCTTTAAGGCTATAGCATCAATGAGTTTCAATTTTGATATCATTTTCTGACTATCATGTTCGTTTGTAAGTTGTTTGTTCAAGAAAAACTGTAGAAAACTGCCTTGAAAAAATTCTGGAAATTCAAGTTTCACGAGTTTCGATCGATCGAAAATCACTTTCGATTAATCGAGTGAAATAGTGATCAGACTTTTTTAAATAGATTGATTTTTGATTGCTAGTCGATTGATCGAATTTGTTATTCAATCGATCGAGAGGCAATCAAGTATCGATTGAACAAGTCAGGTGGTCAAGTTTGAATTTTTTAATTTTTTCGATCAATCGAGGGGATTGATCGAAAGAAGGAAAATCTGAATTTTTCTAAGTTTTTTCACAATAAATAAAGAGCAATGCAATGTGTGATTAGATTACACATGGTTCTAACTAAAAGACCTAATGAGATCAAAGGTATTAGTTAAATAGAACTCTTAGTCCTAAATAGTTTAGGACTTGTATTTTAAGAAACATTCTAATGAGATTGGAATTGTTGTATGATTAAAAGTCCTTAACTTAATTTATTTTAATTAGAAGTTTTAATGAGATTAAAGATTAATTAAAAAGTATATAGTTTCTAATGAGATTAGAATTTTTTTTTAATCAAATAAGTTAAGGATATATTTCTATATAACTAATTTTTGATTCATTAGTGTTTAAGGAATCTTAAATAGTTTAAGAATTCCATTTTAGTTAGAGATTCTAATAAGATTAGAGTCTTAAACAAGTGCATGGTTTTTAGTTGTGATGGGATCACAATTATTTAAAGAAAAACCCAAATAATGAGTTGGATTGCTGAAATAACTCTTTTGTTAAGTTTATTGTTATGTGAATAGATACCTTGTTTTGACTTCGAGTCTTGCATTCCATGCGGAGGGTATTTACTTCACAGATTACAAGGTTAAACTTCTTTGTGATTGCGCGAATGTTCGTTACGTTATTGTGACGTGACTTAGTTACATCACATTGAATTTAAACAATTAAACACATTTGATGTGTAGGATTAAAATTGTGATTAGATTATAATGATTTCATGACAATCCACTTGTTTTAAAATTTCTAGTAGGAGAGAGATACAAGGGTTGGATCTCACAGTCTCTATTGTTAGTTCATTGTGGTGTGAGGTAAACATCTCATCTTGGCCTCGAGCCTTGCGTTCCACGCGGAGAGTGTTTATTTCATGGTACTACAAGATTGAATTTCCTGGTTTATAGTGGTTTGATCAAACACCTTGTCTTAGCTTCGAGCTTTGCATTTCATGCGGAGGGTGTTTTATCAATGGTACTACAACATAAGCCTGTTAAAGGGATGAAATGTGGCTACACATGATTCTAAACAATGGTGTACACTAGACTAAGTTTAATAGTATCTTCTATGCTGAGTTCTTGCTATTATTACTTAGAGGCCAAAGGAAAAGAGGCAAATTATTTTTGTTTGGTAAGGGTTACCGTGGTAGCATTAATAATGAGAATATTTATCGCCTGATCATAGTGGTTGGTATTCACTCTATGCTGAGGAATATTAATTGCAGGATTAGGTTGTCGTTGCACCTAGTATAGTATGTTTTTTGGGTTCCATACTATATGGTTATGGATGCAAAATGATAATGTCCCTATAATTATGTTCTAAGTCTCAAAATAGAGTTATCATAATTTTGATCTCTAGCTACTATTTTAATTGAATCACATTAACTAAGAAATAATTTTGGACATGGTGCTTAAAGGAGCTGAAGTACATAAATATGTTTTGATTCAGCATTGTCATAATTTCCTATGCATGATGCATTGATGGAAGATAGCTTATGATATGATCATAGTTTCCATTGAAATGCTAATATGTTACATTGGCTTCTATCTCAATTGTGCTACAGCATGAGACGCAAGAAATAGTACTAGACTTAGACTTTATATTAAGTCTAAATGAGTGTTTGGTATGAAATATCGTGCTACTAGACGATATTCAATATATGTCATATTGAGTGCCAAGAAAAGCTTAAGGAGTTCCAATTCCACATCATTTTATGAAAATATTTTTATTTTAAAATGAATTGGAATTCTTGGATGTAGAGATTAATTGCTAATCTCATATGGATATGATCCATAAGTCCATGTTAGAATCAATTGATCAATTCAGATTGTTTTGAAAATAAATTATTTTTATATTATCTAAATTGATGAGTGAGTTCTACGCAATGGAAGACATCCTAAAAGCTAAGGCTAGGATCAATATGATTTAATTCAAATTCTTAGCCTGAACCGAAAGGTAAGGGTGGTAAGAAGAAAAATTATAATACCAAACAGTTGGGCAAGCAAGTTGCCCTAGTAGTTGCAAAAAGGAAATTAGACTCAAAAGTATGACCAAAGGAAAGTGTTTTTGGTTTGGTTAAACTAAGCTTTGTCTATGATTGTTTTCTAGATGGAGATTTACATGTTTTATTTATATTTATTTTTTTAAAGAGAAAGTTTCCATCCTTTTGTATTGTATGTTTTGGCACTTAAGTCTAGATCTTATTAATTTAAATGGTATTCAAGATTGGTGAAAGATGAGCTTTTAAAACCATTATTTTGTTATATTCCCAATCTATGAATTCTATTTAGAGGATAATATGATCTAGGACTCCTTTATTATAAAGGAATATAGTATTAATGACTTCTTTAAGTCAGTGCATACATGAAGGAGGAATAAGACTCTTTTAGAAATAGTAAAGCACATGATAAGTATTTCCATTTACTTATTTCTTTTGGAGATATACTCTAATAATTACTATACATTTTCTAAAATTCATTTGAAAAGTTTGTTCCTATGACATTTATCAAATTGTGGATTAGGTGAAAACCTAGTATATGATACTTTCACTTTTGAAAATGTCCAGCACTTGTGCTAGATAGGAAGTTTGACAAATTGAAATCAAAAGGTAGAAAAATGTGTGTTTATGATGGGTATCCAAAAGAAATTACATAAGATTATTTTGATGGTCATAAAGAAGACAAGATGTTTGTAAAGTACAAATACAAAGTTCTTGATGATGACTACATGAATAATCTTAAAGAATTGTTCTAGAAGAAAATGTCAGAATTTTTTATAAGACAATTATAAAATACATTTTAGAAATGAGATGGTTGTATTAGATACATCATAAGGTATTATTCTATATAGATAGCTAATACACCGTTACAATATCGTAGTGGGAGGACTGTAAATTCATACTTTTAGGATAAACTTTTGAAGTCATTCCACAAGGATATGAATTTGATCCTCGGTCCTACATAGAGGCCATAGATGATATGAATATGAATTATTGGATCAAGGTTATGTGAATAGAATTAGATTCTATTTAAAGTCTAGAACTTGTAGAGGCGCCTATTGACATTAAACCTATTGTTCTCAAATAGGTCTATAAGAAAATGAGATTGATAGATTTGAAGGTGCAAACCTTCAAAGTCAAGACTAGTGGCGAAAAGATTTATTCAGAAAGAAATGGTTCAATTATGAAAAGATTTTTTCACCAATAGTCAAGTTTGACTCTATCTAGATTCTTTTATCCATTATATTTCATTTGGATGAAATATGACAATGGATATCAAGAAAGCTTCTTTTAGTAGCAATCTTTGATTTTGATCAAGTATTAAAAGGCCTTATATGTGTAAAGCTATATAGAATAATAAATTTCTTAATGTATGTTGATGACATTCTAATCATTTAGAATGATGTAGAGTTATTGTCATCAATAGAGGTTTTGTTGTCTAGTCCAGTTTGATATAAAGTACTTGGGAAAGACTAGTCACATCCTAAGAATTAAACTTTATTAAAATTCAGAAATTAGGATGTTGGGTCTATCTCAAACTGTTTAAATAGATTAGATTCTAGCCAAGTATAGCATGTAATACTTCAAGAAATGATTCTTTCCTTTTAAGTTTAAAATTCCTTTATATAGGACTATAGTCCTAAGACATATAAAAGAAAGAGCATATTAAGACGGTTACTTATACTATATCAACAGGGAAGTCTTTATGCTATGCTATATACCAGGCTAAATATCTATTTTGTGGTGGGCATGGTAAGCAAATATCAATTGAATCAAAGATCACTTAATTTAGTGGGAGTAAAGCATATACTCAAATATCTCAGGAGAATAAGGGATTATATGCTTGTCCACAAAAGTGAAGTTTTGATAATTACTGGATGTATAAATACTGACTTGTAGTTTGATTGTGATTCATGAAGTTGGACTTCAAGATATGTGTTCATCCTAGGTGGTGAAGATACACATTAAGCGTAAGTATTATCTCATTAGAGAGATATGAGTACTTAAGAAGTAGTAGTCGAAAAGATAATTTATGCAATAAATTTGACTAAAACTTGTTTCCAAGACTTGCTTTAGAGTGACTATGAATTACTCTAAAAGGAGATAAGTGTCGGATATATGGTGAATTGTCTTTGAGGGCAAGTGGGAGATTGTTGGGGTTTATGCCCCAAAATCCAATTTATTGGCATTTCATAAGTAATTAAATAGTTTAATTATATGAGACTATCTATAAATGAACTAATGAGACATTATCTTAGTCCATGAGATGCATAGTATGTGATTTTTGTGAAAAGTCACAAAAGATATAAATCAAAAATTCTTTGTAAACTCACAATTTTAGTTCGTAGTCGGTGATGAAATTGAACATTTCATCTGCGAAGACTATAACATATCAATTACGATGATTTGTCTTGATCATGGAAATTGAGACTTCTACTTGGTATGTTGATATGTTTTAAGAGTTAAGACATATTGAACTGGATCGTTGTGAGATTTATTATTCTCTTAACGACTGTCAAATGAATAATAAATCTCACGACTTCTATTTACATCAACTCTAAATCCTGAGAGAATAATGGACCTGATCATAAGGTGTAGGTTGTTTTGATATATTAGAAGTGAGATCTATAAGTTATGGTCAAAACCTTAGTATATTGGGCAGTCGCATTTAATGTTGATGGAACATATATTCTCAATATGGAATTCATAATCTCTTAATGGAGATATAAAATATTTTCTTAAGATAAGTTTAATGGGTTTGGTTATTCAGAGTGTTGGGCCCAACCACTTTAGTAAGAAGTTACTAAAGTATATATTTATGGAATTGGATTTCATAAATATATATTGAATAACATAAAGGATTAAACCGGGTACTCAAGGATTAAGATGTAGTAATCTTCAAAGTGGCAGTCAACATTCATGACTTTGTATTACTACGAATATTTTAATGAAGGGGTTGCATATACAATAAAGTCTTGAGATATAATTTATAGATAAGGCCTAGAGTGCAACTATATTTATATAGTGGTGTTAAATATAGTTATTGATAACTTTGGACTTGTTAAGAGTTGACAGAAAAGTCCAAGGCCCATTGGAGCTAGTGTCTTCTTGGTCCCTTTTGGTCCCACTCCAAGCCACATACTAGAGCCCAATTGGAATGGCCCAAAAGACTAGTCCAATTAGATAATCAGTTGTATATAAGGAGAGAAACATATAGAATTTCATAAGAGGTTTTTCATTAAGTCTTTCATATGAGAGTTTTCATAATGAATGAAATGCTTTGTATGTGAGTGTTGAACACTCTTTATTCTCTCATTGGAAACTGATTGAGAGACCACACATCTTGAGCATTAAGTGGAATTGGAGTGAAGATTAAAAGTGTTTCCAAGTGCTTCTAATCTTTTGTTTTGAATTTCACCGCACCAAGGTACGCTTTCTTATTCTTAAATTTTGAAACATACATAATACATGTTATCAATTGCGAATCAAGTAGATCCGTTAATTTTTTGCTGCATATGTTTTGTATACGATATAAACATGTATTTTTTCAACAAAAGGTTCTTGTATGAAGATTACACCAATCGATTTTCCATCCATGTTTTGCTCTTCTACCCTCTCTTTTAATGGGATTTCAGTAAACTCAGCCACCAGGTTGGCGAGGCATGTACTTGATGTCAAACGCTCCTAGAATTGTACCCCACTTTGCAATTCACTCTGTATAATCAGAGCTCCAAAGTAGAGATTTGAGTGGGAGCTGGGTTAAGACAACAATTGTGTGTGATTGGAAATAATGGGGGAGCTTACGTGTAGCATGCACCACTGCCAGAATAGCCTTCTCCAGTGGTAAATAACAGATCTCGGCCTCATGTAGTGACTTGCTCACATAATAAACTGGCCTTTGTACATCACTATCAACCCGTATCAGCACCAAGCTTACCGTGTGGAAGGCCATTGTAATGTAGGCAAACAAGACCTTATCCACCTTAGGTCTAGACATGATAAGTGGCTGAGAAAGATACTCTTTCAATTGCTTGAAAGCCAAGACACACTCGTCGGACCATTTAAATCCCATCCATTTGTTCAACAATTGAAAAAAAGTCCTACACTTGTCTATTGACCGAGAGATGAATCGGTTTAGAGCAGCGGTCATACCTGTTAGCTTCTGGATCTTTTTGGGATTCTGAGGTTGCTGTAAATTATTGATTGCCTTAATCTGGTCAGGCTTGACTTCAATTCCACAATGTGTGACCATGTAGTCCAAGAACTTCCCTGATCCGACACCAAAAGAACACTTGGAAGCATTAAGTCGTAGCTTGTATATCCTCAAGATCTCAAAGATATTCCCAACGTCATTAACGTGCTTAGATTCCAAATTACTCTTGACCACCATGTCATCTATATAGACCTCAATGTTTTTCCCTAACTGCGGCTCAAATATCCTTGTCATCATCCTTTGGTAGGTAGCCTCTACATTCTTCAAACCAAAGGGCATCACCTTGTAATGGTAATTCCCAATAACAAAGGTTGTTCTCTCTTGATCGTTCAAAGCCAAAGGTATCTGGTGGTAGCCTTGAAAAATATCCAAAAAACTCATCCGAGGATAACCAACGGTGGCATCCACTAGTTGGTCTATCCAAGGCATGGGGAAAGGGTCTTTTGGGTAGGCCTTGTTCAGATTTATGAAGTCCATACATACCCGCCACTTTCTATTTTTCCTCTTCACAACCACAGTATTGGCCAACCATTTAGGCTAGAACACTTCTTTAATAGCCCTAACCTGCTTAAGCTTCATTACCTCGTCTTTGACAGCGTCAGAATGATCCTTGGATGAGCATCGAGGTGGTTGCTTTCTGGGGATGACAGATGGATTGGCGTTCAAATGATGGTAGATGAAACTCGAATCCACTCCTGGAGCCTTGTAGGCATTCCAAGCGAACACATCAACGTTCCTCTTGAGAAACTCTACCAGCTCTTCCTTCTCCTGAGGCGGTAGTTAAGTCCTAACTTGAAAAAAACTTCCCTGGGTGATCACCTACAGCAAATTTCTCCAAATCCTCACATTTTGCATCCTCGACTGGCCCATCTATAGGTAACACCGAAGACTTTGACTATAATAAGCCCCCCTCAACCGAGGTTGAGGACTCAGCTACAAGCTGATGTAGAATGTAGACATGAGGCACTACGTAGCCATGGATTGACTCCATACTAGCTCTTCAATCCGGTCCCCTGAGGGATACTTCACTTTCTGATGTAGAGTTGAAGAAACAGCCCCTAGGGCATGAAGTCAAGGCTTGGCCACAATGGCCGTGTAGGGAGAGTATGCGTCTACTACAATGAAGTACACTTCAACCACCTCTGAGCTTGCCTGCACGGGCAAACTAGTCTGGCCCTTTGGGATGAGAATTTTCCCATCAAAACTTACTAAAGGTGAATCATAGGCTGTCAAATCTTCAGGCCTTAAGTTCAGCCCTTTGTTTAAATTAGAGTACATAATCTCGGCACCACTGCCCTGGTCTACTATTATCCTCTTCACATCATACCCTCCTATTCTGAGAGTTACCGCTAAAGCATCATTGTGTGGCTAGATGGTTCTAATCTTGTCTTCATCCGAGAAACTCAACATTGGTCGGATCTCCACTTTAGCCCTCTTCGGCTCAACATTAGAGTCCTCAGTCGACAGCCGAGCTACAGACATCACCCTGGAAGGATGAGAATCAGTTTTCCTAGGTGCAGCAAAGATGACATTGATTGTACCTAATGGGGGCCTTGAAGAAGCATTCCCCTAAGCCCCCGACCTTGATTGGTCTCTCTACCTGTTAGGCCTATACAAAAATTGCTGCAACCTTCCCTCTCTGACCAGTTGCTTTGGATGGTTTTATAGAGTTTTGTAGTCCTCAGTAGTGTGCCTCCGCTCCTGATGGTATTGGCAATGAAGGCTCTGATTGCAATTCAAGGAGCTCCACTGATCTTGTTCGGTCATTTGAAGTATGACTCGATTTTTATCTTCTCTAAAACTTGATGCATCGGTTCTTGTAACATAGTGTTTACCACTTGGGGAGTTGTAGGCCCGGATTGCCCAGCAAAATCCCTCTGAGATTTGTTATTGTTGTAACGGTCCGACCTAATATCCCTCCTCTCTTTAGGGATAACCTTACCCTTTCCCTTGCCTTGCTATTGGTCCTCCTCATGTTGGGATTAGTGTCCTAGAATCTTATTGTATAATACTATATATTATATTATGTATGACATGATGTATGACTTAATATTATAATTAATAAAGTTGTTTTATTATTATCTGAAATAATGGTAACATGAATATTTAGACATTATCATATAGTCCATGAGATGCGTAGTATGTGATTTATGTGAAAAGTCACAGAAGATATAAATCATAAGTTCTTTGTAAACTCAAAATGTTAGTTCGTAGTCGGTGATGAAATTAGACATTTCATCTGCGAAGACTATAACATATTAACCAAGATGATTTGTCTTGATCATGGAAGTGGTGACTTCTAGTTGATATGTTGATATGTTTTAAGAGTTAAGACATATTGAACTAGACCGTTGTGAGATTTATTATTCTCCTAATGACTATCAAATGAATAATAAATCTCACGACTTATATTTACATGAACTCTTAATTCTGAGATAATAATGGACCTGATCATGAAGTGTAGGTTGTTTTGATATATTAGGAGTGAGATCTAAAGTTACGGTCAAAACCTCAGTATGTTGGGCAGTCACATTTAGTGTTGATGGAATATATATTCTCAAGATGAAATTCATAATCTCTTAATGGAGATACAAAATATTCCCTTGAGATAAGTTTAATGGTTTTGTTATTCAGAATGTTAGGCCTAACTATTTTAGTAAATAGTTACTAAAGTATATATTTATGAAATTGGATTTCATAAATATATGATGAATAACTTAAAGGATTAAACTAGGTACTCAAGGATTAAGATGTAGTAATCTACAAAGTGGCAGTCTACATTCATGACTTTGTGTTTCTATGAATATTTAATGAAGGGATTACATGTACAATAAAGTCTTGGGATATAATTTATTAATAAGGCCTAGAATGTAATTATATTTATATAGTGGTATTAAATATAATTAATGGTAACTTTGGATTTGTCAAGAGATTACAGAAAAGCCCAAGGCCCATTGGAGCTAGTGTTTTATTTGTTCCCTTTTGGTAGTGGTACACATGTGTCTTGGGCTTAGGCTTATAAGGCAAAATGGGAGGCGTCTCTCCCCGATGTGGGATTGAGCAAAACCTTGAGGCGCAAAGCCGAAGAGGACAATACCTGCTAATTGGGGGTTGAGACGAGAAACCCTCCCATAATATATATATATATATATATATATCATTTACAAAATAATCCATGGCAAAAATTATGAAAGATTATACAAATTGTTATTTAAAGCCTATTGAAAATAATATTCAAAACCTATCATAAATATTTATTAAATCTCATGAATACATTTCATTTTTACTAACAACTAAAGCCCATGTTGAATAATAATCCATGACAATATATGGTAGTTTTGTCCATTTTGTAGGGCTCACAATGAGAAAGCAAAAAGGATAGGCCCAAGTAGAGAGAACCACCATGTCAAAGGCCTACTAAAACACTCAGTCCTCATGGACAAGTCCAACATGAAGTTTCAGCCAAAGCAGGCTATTTGTGCAAACTGACCTAGCTGGAGAACTCCATTTAGTTCTGCCTTTCGCTGGAGAACATCTCAAGAAGCAACTAAGCTCCCAAACCAAATTAGGAGCTGGCCATCTGTCCCACTACCAACTCTGACGTGAACGGTACCAAAGGTTGACACCTAAAGGTAATGGATAATAAATACCCGTCTTCCCCAAGTTTTGGTCACAATTCAAGGAAGCCATAATCAAGACCTCTAAGCTCATGAAATCCCTAACTAAATAGTTTATTTCATTACTAAAAATGTATGTAATTGATTCATGAACCAAGCCTATGAATTTTAAAAGGGAAAATTTGGGAATATGTGGTTTGGAAGGCATAAAGAGATCTCCAGCAGAACCCTCTGAAGTGGACTTAAACTTTGACACCTAACTTGGGGTGTTGAATCTTACTTCCTAGGGTCCAAATCTCAATTGAAGCACTAGAATTCCTTTTTAATATCTGCCTTAATCCCATTGAATGAACACAATCTCAGAAATATTAGCATTTAATGCAAGATTACCCCAAATACTCACCATGTGTCTGTTGGATAAGTAAATGTGCGCAACGGAAAAAATTTAACGAATCTACTTCATTCACAATTGATAACATGTGCCATATAAGTTTCAGAATTAGAGAACAAGAGAGTGTACCTTGAAGCGGTGAAATTTAAAACCGAAGATCAGAAGTTCTTGAGAAGACTTTCAATCTTCACTCCAGTTCCACTAGATGCCTAAGATGTGTGGTCTCTCAATCAGTTATATGTGTATATTTCTAGAGAGAATCAAAAAGTGTCCAACACTCACATACCAATTCATGTTCTTTTAAATTCTGTATATTTCTCTCCTTATAACTGATTATCTAATTGGGCTAGCCTTTTGGGCTTTTCCAATTGGGTTTTAGTATGTAGCTTGGAGTGGGATCAAAAGAGAACAAATAAGACACTAGTTCCAATGGGCCTTGGGCCTTTCTGTCAATTTTTGACAATCCCAAAGTCACCATTAATTATATTTTATACCACTATATAAATATAATTGCACTCTAGACTTTATTAATAAATTATATCTCAAAACTTTATTGTACATACAACCCCTTCATAAAATATTCGTAGTAATATAAAGTCATGAATAAAGACTGTCACTTTGTAGATTACTACATCTTAATCCTTGAGTACCCGATTTAATCCTTTTAAGTTATTCATCATATATTTATGAAATCCAATTTCATAAATTAATACTTAAGTAATTTCTTACTAAAGAGGTTAGGCCAAATTCTCTGAATAACAAACCCATTAAACTGATCTCAAGAGAATATTTTGTATCTCCGTTAAGAGACTATGAATTCAATTTTGAGAATATATGTTCCATCAACATTAAATGTGGTTGTCCAACATACTGAGGTTTTGACTGTTACTTTAGATCTCATTCCTGATATATAAAAGCAACTTACACTTCATGATCAGGTCCATTATTCTCTCAAGATTAAGAGTTTATGTAAATATAAGTCATGAGATTTATTATTTAATTGACAGTCGTTAGAAGAATAATAAATCTCACAGCGGTCCAGTTCAATATGTCTTAACTCTTAAAACATATCAACACATCAACTAGAAGTCTCCACTTCCATGATCAAGACAAATCATTTTAGTTGATATGTTATAGTCTTCGTAGATCATCGACTACGAACTAAAATTCTGAGTTTACAAAGAACTGTGACTTATATCTTCTGTGATTAAATCACATAAATCACATATTATGCATCTCATGTACTATATGATAATGTCCAAATATTCATGTTACCATTATTTCAGATAATAATAAAACAACTTTATTAATTATAATATTAAGTCATACATCATGTCATACATAATGTAATACATAGCATCATACAATAGGATTTTAGGACACAAATCCTAACAGTTTACCCAAAAGTAGTAAAGTAGCCCCAAAAGCAAATCTCCCATTTTTGGCCAAATCCCAGGATAATTAAGTCTGCTATTCTGCCCCTTGATTAGTCCTACGTTTTTGGACTTTTGTTAATTAATACCTCCCTAAACACCACTATAAAAGGGTAAGCACACCAGCCTACAAAACACACACCAACCCTTTGAAATTTCTGATTTTCTTATCACTTTGCTTGTGGTTCAACTCTCTCCAAGCTCATAAATCATTGCTCTTAACCCACACTCACTTAGCCTCAGACATTCCCTTTCTTTCTCTGCATATTCCAAGCCCATAAATGCTTCCTAATCAGTCGTAAACAACCCTTTACCTATTAAAGACTTAGCTTCAGCATTAACTCCATCATACCACCACATGCTTAAATACCCACTCACTCAAAATAGCCTACGCTACCCCATTCATGCCCCACATATATATTCCCCAAGAATCTTAGTTTAACATTTGTTGCACTAAGCTGGAATCTCTCTCTCTTTCTCCCTCCCTTCATTACATCTTATTTTTTTCCTTTTTTACTTGTAATTATGAAGCATTTGATCCTTGTTTATTGTTATTATAATGAAGGCCATAATGTCCTGGATACTATGAAATTTTTCCCTCATGTGGACTTTATAATAATGAAGAAACTATATGATTTTTGATCATGTAAACACACTTATTAATCTGTCAGACGTCTATTGCTAGAGGTTTGTCTTATTCACTGCTAGACTATTTTTCCTCTTGTGTACTTGTTATAATGGGCATAACTTTATATTAACCAACTATGAAGGAAATACATAATTTTTATTATGCAAATTCATTTATCAATTTTCCAGGCATTTACCGCTAGACATTTCTCTTGTTTACCGCTAGACTATTATTTAAACACTTGTTATGGTGGGCCATCCTTTGTGCTGGCTTATCTTTGTAGGAGATATTTTTGAGGTCTTATTATAATCTTTGTTGGATGCAACCTAGACCTTGAGCAAAATGAGCTTTTCACACTTCACCGATAGTCTTTGGGCCATGTTCCAAGCCTAAAGTCGAGTCTTGGTCTTGACTCCCCTAACATCATATGGGGGGCGAAAAAAAACACCCCCAACAAAAATTAAATTTGATGTAGCACCTCACTCTTTAGCTTCCTTTGGTGCAGTTACATGCATGTTGTTGCTTTCAAGGAATCCTGCCACAAATGCTCTTTGGGGTGAGGCTAAAGAAGTTCTCCTAGTGGTAAGAACAATATTAGAGTTGAGTTTATATTTTGTAATTTTTTGAGGATGTTGCATTTATTATGATCCAAGACATCTGATGATCCATGAAATCTTCAGTGAGTTGATCGTTCATGAACACAATTATTGAAGGTACCTGAAGAAAAAAAGGTGAAGAACCAACAAAGAGCACCAATGGGGTGCCGGCCAAAAACCCTTTGAAGGTTAAGTCAGTAATAGAAGAATCTCCAATAACTCTAAAAAGTGTGTAAGCTAGGAAATTGGACGTACATTGGAGAAGAGGAGGCTTGGTGCTTATACAGTTGTATACGGTTGACTAAGACATGAACGTAGGATCTTCCCTTGTAGGGAAAATATGGAGTTAATGTTCCGAGATCTTAGGGCTTTATTTCACATATCTAGAGAATATGAATATGTAAAAGAATTTTTGGACGTAGTGTGCAAGTTCTTTCCGTATGAGGATGCATAAGTGGAGAACACACAAATGGTGTGGGTCTAAGTGTAATCAGTCATTGGTGTGGAGATATTAGTCATCAGTATGGAGTGATTAGTCATCGATATGGACTGAGTGCCATATGGCAAACATGACGAATCATTGGCTACCCCATGGTGCCTATGACTTCGGTGACATGAGTGGAAAGGCTGGGCTAATGTTGTATCGGCATGGCCTTGAAAAGGATTTAGTGACTGACGATCCATTGGAGACCAAAGGGTAATGCTAGGCTGAAGAGTCAAGGGAGTTAGAAAAATTTTCAGTCAAAATATCCCTTATCAACAAACAAGTCTTTTACTATTGCGACCTAACCTTGCTCTTCTAAAGTAAATAGAAGAGCAAGATTTTCTTTTTCTTTTTTTCTTAATATATATATATATATATATAATTCCACTTAACCGTGGAATTATTCATGTCAAGTGCAAAGGGTGCACATAAACAATTTAATGAAATGAAAAAAAAGATAGAATAAAATATTAATCTAGAGTAGGTTCCAGTTAGCTCAACTAGTAAAGTCTCTGATGATTGTATAAGAGATCTAGGGTTCAATCCCCGCCTATATCAAAAACTGATTGGTGTCTTGGTTTAATGATAAATAGCTATCATTAGGAGTGGACGTCATAGGTTGAAAATCTCTCAAAAAAAAAAATATTAATCTAGAATATGGGTTTGCGATGTCATGAAAGATAATGGGTCTTGCCTCTATTTTATATTAATCCTTAACTATAAATTAATTTTTTTACTCAAAAAAAAAAAAAAAACTAAAAATTAATTTATAGTCTTTACATTTTTTTCTCCTTAAATTATAGTATATATTTTGGTGTTAAAAATCACCATCAATATCAATATATATATATATATATATATATAATCAGAGATCTCATGTGAGCGTGCAAGAGGTCTTACCATGTGGCACTCTAATGTTGCATTTAGTATTTTTTTACCTTTTTTCATTAAATTTTTTTTACCTTTTTTCATTAAATTTTTTTTTTATTGTTACCCAATAGATCATAGTAACTTATTTTTACTATTATATAAATTTAACATTTTTTACCTTTTTTTATTAAGTATTTTTTACTGTTACCTAATAGATCGTAGTAATTTCTTTTTACTATTATATCAAATATGAGTTGTCTACTACAAAATGAACTACCTTTTAAAAGTAGACCAAACCTTATGAAAAATTCAAGTCCAGTTATTACCTTACATATTATGACCAAAGTTTGACTCTTTCCACGTGTAAATCAAAGCAAAAACTCTGACCCTCTTACAAACTCTCTTCTTCCTCTCCCATGTATAGATGATACTTCTAGAAAATCTCATTCTCATAAATTCATGTCTCCATTTTTCCCCAATTTCAATTCAATATGCTTTTATCTATTAATAATGTTCTATGCAATTTATGCAGACAAATTCTCTGTCATTGACCAGTGCAACAAAAATATATATAAATCTTGAGATCCCTGAGGTTGTTGAAATAATTGACAAGTGCATATTTCTAAAATTTATAATAACAAAAAGTCTAACAAATAACATATACTATCTCACAAAATGCCATTAACTTAATATTTTCTTTAAAAAATTTGAATGATAGGAATGGTAAAAAACATGATCATATACAAGAAATACCAAAAATTCATGCAAAAAAATTTTCATAGGAGGATATATCTTTAAATAATATGAAGACAATAGTAAAGATAAAATGTATTGAATAAGATCCTATGAAATAGGTTTGTTAATCATTTCAAATTATACTCATCATTTACATAAAAAAATAAATTAAAAAAATCATATTATTTACATTAAAAAAATAATGTATATTAATTTCAAAGTTCATTGTAATATGTTAATTACTGGGGTATTGCAACAATAAGTAACATTGATACAACAATGGGTTGGTATTACATTTTGTGCATACTTTGTGAAAAGAATGTCAAACCACAAGCAGGATCATTTTGGTGTGCAAAATGTGAAACAAAAACAAATATTTCTATCCCAAAGTTAGAGGCACTCACATTAACTACATACTCTCCAAATATTTATAATATATATATCTCACTATAACTACTATATATATATATATATATACAATTGCAAACTACTTCAGATACATGATTCAAATTGAAATTTTTGATGCAACTGACAAAAAAAATTTTGAGATATTTGATCAAGATGCCAAGAAAATCCTAAATAAATCTATAAGAGATCTTGCTGAAAAATAAACTAAGATACAACTCATTTAAATTATTGTAAAACTATTGATATTGGAAAAGGAATCCCATGTGATTTGAAAAAAAAAAAAAATTAGGAAAAAAATTAGATTTTCCTACTTCATTTGAATGAATTCAATCTAAAGGATGGTTTTGAAAATTACATAGTTTTTAAGATTTTTGATGCACCTTCAAATGACAAAAAGGTATGGAAGAAAAAAAATATATACACAATCCAATAGGCTATATTAATTCTTTTTGCCGCACTATTCCAAAATTAACAAAAAATTAAAAATTAAAAACATTTACAAAAAACTGTCACATCATTGAAATTTAATATAAATGCAAATGCCTTAAAAAAATCTTAGCAACAAAGTCCAAACTTTGTAAGATCCAATGAAGAATCTCCTAGTGCCAATTCATTAGTGATTAACACAAATGATGCAACAAAAGGAAAAAAGTGATGAAAACTCAAAAATTGAACAAATATGGATGGACTAAACTTCAAACGTTGAAGATGGAGAAACTGATGATAATAACAAGCGTCACCATATCGCAATAACAAAGCATTGAAGAAAAAAAAAAGATTTCGTAATGAAGCTTTTTATTACTTCATATAATAAAAATCAATAATATAGAATTAATTAATATGCTTTTATCAACTTTTATTATACAATATTACTCCAAAGTTGTGTTAATTATTGCTTATTACTTGAACAAAATAATTCTAATAGATATATGTGTGCAATTTTTAATTGTTACTTTTTATGATAAACTCATTACTAACAAAATTTTATAAAATGATACTAATATTCCTATGTTTTAGGCCGTTAGGGACTGAATCTAAAATATGGGTTTTCAACATCTTTAAATCTTTTTACTACTAGGTTTTTTTAGGTTCTTTTTTTGTTTGTTTGTCTTCTTTTTCCCTAATTCCTATATGATACTAATATTCCTATGTTTTTTCCGTATTTGATTGATGGGGGTGCGGTCTTTCTTGATTCATATAGTTTTATTCATCGGACTTTTATCTCAGAGTGGTTTCTGAGTCTTTTTCAATGGCTTGCTTTTTGGTTTTCTGGGTCTTAAAAAACTTAATTCTTTTGAATGGATATTATTGAGATTGAAGATTTCTTGTTTTTATTTTAGGGGCAGTTAAGGCAAAGAATGAAGCAGCACAAAGAAGGAACCGGAGAGCTCTTGGAGACCTTGGTAATTATGGGGTTCAAGCTTTGGATGGAAAGCTTAATGCTGATTTCTCTTCCCATGACAAGGTTTATTGTACTCTCTCTCTCTCTCTCTCTCTCTCTCTCTCTCTCTCTCTCTCTCTCTCTAGTTATCTATATAATAATAACTAATAACCGAAACGTTTGACTTTTTGTTGACCACTCCTCATTGCGCCACGTAGTTACATAAATTTATGCCACATTCACATTTAAAAATACCAAACAATTGTATATTTTCATTTTTCAATAAACACATTTTCAATCAATAAACACTACAATTTAAAAAAAAGAAAAAAAAGAAAAAAAAAGGAGAAGTTGTGTCTTTTATTGAATTAACTGAACCATTTCACTACAATTTTTGTTATAGTTGGTGGCTTGATTCGGTTTATTTGAAAAACCAAACTGTCATATATATAAAAGAGTCTTACATGGGTAGTTATAAATTTTGCAAGTATCAAATTCCTTCCCCAAAAAAAAAAAAACAAACACTTTTTCTATCTCTCTATACGCTCTTCTTCCTCTCTCTCTCACCCTTTCTTTGTACTTCCCTCCATATAAATTTTGTCCCACCTGCAAAAGCACTTAAAGCAAGACTTCACAATTTTTGACTGGCAAAGTTAACAAACCAAGTCCAAAGGTTCACCGTAAGTCCAAAACTTTTTATTTTTATTTTGCAATTTTCTGAAGATAAATTTAGTATTTGTGCACATAAACAAAAACATCATAGCTCTTAATAAATTAAGATGCAATCTTTGTAACATTAATATAATTATGAGAAGATAATTTATTATTTGTGCACATAAACGAAAATCTCATGGCTCTCAATAAATTAAGATGCAATCTTTGTAACATCAAATGTGGAAAGGTCTTCATTGCCCAATTAAGATCTCAAAAGTGGGTTTGGATTTTGGGTTTTGGTGGTGTTAACTTCTTTGCTTAATGGAATTCAATAGTTTGACAAGTGAAAGTTTCTTCATATGCCATATGTCCTAATTGTTCCAGTTCTTCAAAGAGTTGACTTCCTTAAAAGTGAGTTTGTATTTTTGGTTTTGGTTTTGTGGTTTTTATCATTTTTTTTAATACAACATTTCTTATATTGTGTTTTTATTATTGCATGTGTTTGAACATGAGAAATGAGATTATTGTAATTGCATATAATTTAAATATGTATCATAATAATATATATATTTTGCAAAATTTCCCGTGCATCGCACGGGTTAGTGACTAGTTATCAATATAATTGAAACCTCCACATTCAAAATAAAATTCAATCAGTAACTCTTACGAAAAGGAAAAGAGCAATTAGATAGAACACATTAACATGCAAGCTTCTACAAGATAGGAACCTTTTATGAGTATAACATCAATGGAAAATCTGAATATGAAATGTTAAATTTGATGCATGAAATGATGATTATGTGCACAATGTACAAAAATGAAAAACAATTAATCGACCA
The DNA here is from genome assembly GCA_023621385.1 of Quercus gilva. Taxonomy (NCBI): domain Eukaryota; kingdom Viridiplantae; phylum Streptophyta; class Magnoliopsida; order Fagales; family Fagaceae; genus Quercus; species Quercus gilva. Next base: position 50,306,951 of record CM042477.1, read on the forward strand.
ACAAAATTGCTCATTTGATAATTACTGGTTTTACCGGGATGTTAAAAGGTTGATGGGATCATCATGACCTCAACCAAGAAAAAATGCAATAAAACAAGAAGATGATGGCACCCCAATTCCAGATACTAAATGGCAACTAATTCAAAATGTTGTAAACACCTTGATATTTTCGATGACAAAACATGTTGTTGGAATTCAAATCATTATAAAGATGGGTGAAGAGTATAAAATGAGGGATGAGTGATCTATTTAAGAAAACCTGACGGTACTGGATTAGTGGGCTGTCGGGGATAAGGCAACAAATGGGGCATCGGATTGATAGGGCACATGATGGATGAAATCCTCCCCATAATAGATGGTTAATCCCTTGATATGGACGGATTAAAGTCACAGGGATACAAGGTAGACAGATATCAAAAGCCACGTGGCACCTACATGGTTTTGAGTGGGCTCCAAGTAATTCCAAATGGAAATATCTTGCGCCCCATGATTAACCCTAGTCAGTGAAATCCCAACGTGGGAAGAATCCCGTAATGTACACACATTTATGATGATCTTCCCCTTAAGGAAATACCTTCCTACACAAGAAATGGAGGTCGGTTCTATACTACTATATAAACTTAAAGTCCTCAGAAAACAAGATATGCATAATTCATCCCAGCTCTGGCACTCTAGAGTTGTGAAAAACTTTCTAACTTAACATTCGGAGAGTCTTTGGCCGGTACCACACCGGTACTCTTTTAAGGTTTTCTTGTTTTGTGTTGTGCAGGTGTTGTCTTGAGCACGTGAGGATTGTGCAACTAACTGATGATTAAAGGTGAGATAAGCCATACTTATCGCTTCCCGGACAAAAAGTTGCATGGTACTTACTCGTTTGATGGCAACAACCACTAACAATTAGGGTGACGAACCGCATACCACTACCCTAGAGAGATAGGTTCAAACCCTAGCAACAGCAATGGAATGCCTCACCAAGCAAAATCATGACCTAGAGGAGTAGTTGCGCCAGAAAAACGCAGCGCTTAACACCCAAGAGGAGGACTATGAAGGAATTAGCGCTGAAAGAAGGAACGAAGAGGGGCCAGACGGTAACAATGCCCCAAGCAGACAAGAGCGACAAGATACAAGCCGTCCATCCGCCACAGATATGGCTCTGCCTCATAATCGTGGAGATGTAGATGATGAAGGAACGTATGGACTTCATGATGAACGCCCTTAGAGGACAGGTGTCTAGCAACCTCGATGACTTGGTCCATTAAATTGATTCACCATTCACCGCATCCGTCATGTTGTTCCCCCTTCCATCAAAGTTCCGAATGCCATAAGTAGAGACTTATGACGGGTCCAAAGATCCCTTGGATCACCTGGAATCTTTCAAGACCCTAATGCATTTGCAAGGAGTAGCGGACGAGATCATGTGTAGAGCCTTCCCCATTACACTAAAGGGCCCTGCAAGGATTTGGTTTAGTAGGTTGACGCCTAATTCCATTGGTACTTTTAAGGAGATAAGTGCCCAATTTGCTTTACACTTCATCGGGAGACACAGGTATAAGAAGTCAATTGCATGCCTGATGAGCATTAAGTAATGAGAAGATCAGATGCTGAGGTCTTACATAGCCAGCTTTAACAAAGAAGCCCTTTCCATTAATGAAGCTGACGACAAGATACTCATGGCTGCATTTACGAATGGATCATGGAAGGGCAAGTTTCTGTTCTCTTTATACAAGAATGACCCAAAAACTATGTCGGATGTACTCTACAGGGCTACAAAGTACATGAACATGAAAGATGCGTTGCTAGCTCACGAAGAGAAGCCTAGGAAGAGGGAAAGACGGGATGAATCTCGACAGGACAGGGGGTGAAAGATGGGAAGGACAGGAGATAGGAGGGAGGATAGGTGCTTTAAGCCTCCCACTAGAAGGTTCGCAAACTTCACCCCGCTAAATACCTCGATTGATCAAGTCTTGATGCAGATCAAGGATGAAGGAGCCTTGACATTCCCTGGTAAGTTGAAGGGAGACCATAGCAAAAGGTCCAGAGACAAATACTGTCGTTTCCACCACAACCACGATCATGACACATTTAACTGCTATGACTGAAAGCAGCAGATAGAAGTTCTTATTAGGCAAGGGAAATTACAAAGGTTCATTGGTAAGGAAAAAATGGACCAGCCCCAAGAAACACCTGCACGGAGAGAGAATGAGCGCCCTAAACCCCCATTAGGAGACATAAGGATAATCGTAGGAGGAACCATGGCATTTGGCTCGTCCACGAAGGCACGCAAAACCTACCTACGGATGGTTCAAAACGTCTAGTTGACAAGGCTCGTCCCGAAGATGGCACGGATTGACAACCCCAAGGATGCCATGCGTCTCCACCACCCACACGATGATGCGCTCTTGGTCAGCATTCGGATAGGGGACTACAACACTCACCGAGTCCTTGTGGATAATGGGAGCTCTATCGACATCCTCTACTACTTAGTGTTCCAGCAGATGAAGATTGACAAGGAATGGTTGGTCCCTGTTAACGTGCCACTTGTCGGGTACGAAGGAACAAGGGTACACCACTAAGAGCAGTCACTTTGCCCGTAATAGTTGGATATTACCTGTAGCAGATCAACAGGTATGTCACATTCCTGGTTGTTGACTGTTCATCCGCTTACAATGCCATATTAGGTCGTCCTACCCTTAACTCATGGAAGGCTGTAACCTTGACTTCCATCTAATGACAAAATTCCCTACCAAGTACGGAGTGGGAGAAGTACGGGGAGATTAAGTGGTGGCGCGCGAGTGCTACATTGACATGTTGGAGATTGACGACTATTTGTAGACTATGTGTATAGGTGAACAGCGGACGATGGAAGAACCGGTAGAGGAGTTAGAAGAGATAATCCTGGACAATGCCAGGCCCGAATGAACGACTAGGGTCAGAACTCTGGCTAGCCCGCTGATCCGTCAGGTGCTCACAACGTTTCTGAGGGAGAACCAGGACGTATTTGTTTGGAGCCATGAGGACATGCCTGGGATCAATCCTTTAATTATAGTCCACAAGCTAAATGTATCGCCATCATTCTCCCCAGTTCGTCAGAAGAAGCAGGTGTTCGAGCAGGAACGTGACAGGGTCATAGCTGAAGAAGTTCGTAAGTTATAGGAAGCAGACTTCATTCGAGAAATATACTACCCTGACTGGTTGGCCAATGTAGTAATGGTAAAAAAGACCAATGAAAAGTGGAGGATGTGCGTAGACTTCATGGACTTGAACAGGGCATGCCCCAAGGATAGCTACCCCTTTTCGTGGATTGATGTGTTGGTGGATTTGACTACAAGACACAGGTTGTTGAGCTTCATGGACGCATTTTCTAGGTATAACCAGAACAAACTAGACAAGGCCGACCAAAAGAAGCCTTCATTTGTTACCAGCCAGGGTCTCTTCTACTATAATGTGATGTCGTTCAAGCTCAAGAATGCGGGTGCCACATATCAAAGATTGATGAACAAAATGTTCGTACATCAGATTGGGAGGAATGTGCAAGTTTACATGGACGACATGCTGGTAAAGAGCCTTAAGGAGGACGATTATTTGAGCGACCTCCAAGAGACCTTCGACACCCTTCAGTCTTATAACATGAAGCTGAATCCTAGCAAGTGTATGTTTATGGTAACGGCAGGGAAATTCTTGGGTTTCATGGTGTCCCAAAGATGCATCGAGTTCAACCCAGACAAGATACGGGTAATAATGGAGATGACGCCATCAACAAGCATTAAGGAAGTACAGAGCCTGAATGGTAAGGTTGCTGCACTGAATAAATTCATCTCAAAAGCAACTGATAAGTGCCTACCTTTCTTCTGCATATTGAAGAAATCGTTTGAATGGACGCCTGATTATCAGCAAGCGTTCGAAGACTTGAAAGCATACCTCTCCTCCCATCCGTTGTTGAGTCCCTTCCAACCCCGGGAGGAATTATTCCTCTATCTGGCCTTCTCCCTGGCAGCTGTTAGTGTCGCCTTAGTCAGGGAAGAAGACCGGGTACAGAAGCCTGTGTATTACACTAGTAGGGCACTACAAGGCGCAGAAGAAAGGTACCTAATGATGGAGAAGCTCCCATTCGCATTAGTGACTTCCGCTCGTAAACTCAAGTTATACTTCCAGGGACATACTGTGATCGTCCTAATAGATAAGCCCTTTCGAAAAGCGATGAGCAGCCTTGAAGTTGCTGGACAGATGGCACTATGGGCAATTGAGTTGAGCGAATTCGACATACAATACCGACCACGTACTATGAAGGGACAAGTCATTGCTGACTTCATCATAGAATTCATTCTCACGGAAGACCAGGGGGCAGAATAGAGCCCCTAATCGAGCATCCACACAGACGAATCTTCCAACAAACAAGCAGGCGGAGTCAGTGTGGTGCTCTACAGCTTGGAAGGGGATAGGGTTGAATGCATGATTTGTCTTGACTTCTCTATGACCAACAACGAAGCAGAGTACGAAGCTTTGATAGCAGGGCTGGATCTTGCCAAAACGGTAGGGGCTGAATGTATGGTTGTATACTGCGATTCCCAAGTAGTAATTTGATGGAAAAATGCATGTATGCACAGCGGAAAATAAACGGATCTACTTCATTCGAAATTGATAACATGCACTATGTAAATTTCAAATTACAAGAACAAGATAGTGTACCTTGGTGTGTTGAATTTCAAAACTAAGATTGTAAGCACTTGGGAATACTTTTAATCTTTACTCCAATTCCACTAACGCCCAAGATGTGTGGTCTCTCAATCAGTTATATGAAATGTTCAAGAGAGAATTAGAGAGTGTCCAACAATCACATACACTATTTCATACAAGTTGTTCATTATATAAAATCTGTATGTTTCTCTCCTTATAACTAATTATCTAATTGGGCTAGACTTTTGGGCTTTTCCAATTAGGCTCTAGTATGTGGCTTGGAGTGGGACCAAAAGGGACCAATAAGACACTAGCTCCAATGGGCCTTGGGTTTTTCTGTCAACTCTTGACAAGTTCAAAGTTACCATTAGCTATATTTAATACCATTATATAAATATAGTTGCACTCTAGGCCTTATCTATAAATTATATCCCAAGACTTTGTTGTACATGCAACCCCTTCATAAAATATTCGTAATAATACAAAGTTATAAATGTAGACTGCCACTTTGTAGATTACTACATCTTACTCCTTGAGTACCCGGTTTAATCATTTTAAGTTATTCATCATATATTTATGAAATCTAATTTCATAAATATATATACATTGGTAACTACTTACTAAAGTGGTTAGGCCTAAAACTCTGAATAACTGTACTTATTAAACTTATCTCAAGGGAATATTTTATATCTCCATTAAGAGACTATGAATTCCATCTTGAGAATATATGTTCCATCAACACTAAATGTGGCTGCCCAACATACTGAGGTTTTGACAGTTACTTTAGATCTCACTTTTGATGTATCAAAGCAACCTATACTTCATGATCAGGTCCATTATTCTCTCAGGATTAAGAGTTCATGCAAATATAAGTCATGAGATTTATTATTCATTTAACAGTCATTAGGAGAATAATAAATCTCACAGCAGTCTAGTTTAATATGTCTTAACTCTTAAAACATATAAACATATCAACTAGAAGTCTCCACTTCCATGATCAAGACAAATCATCGTAATTGATATGTTATAGTCTTCACAGATGAAAAGCCCAATTTCATCACCGACTACGAAATATAATTCTGAGTATACAAAGAACTTGTGATTTATATTTTCTGTGACTTTTCACATAAATCACATACTATACATCTCATGGACTATATGATAATGTCCAAACATTCATGTTACCATTATTTCAGATAATAATAAAACAACTTTATTAAACACAATATTAAATCATACATAATGTCATACACAATGTCACACTTAATATCATACATAGCATCATACAATAGGATTTAAGGGCACTAATCCTAACAATCTCCCATTTGCCCTAAAGACTATTGTGCACTAATCTAACTCCCATTCCTTCCAAATGCGACTCGAAAGTCTTTTGAGGCAAGGCTTTAGTAAATGGATCTGCTAGATTATTTGCACTTTCAATCTTTGCTACCACCACATCTCCACGGGCAACAATATCTCGAATGATATAGTACTTCTTTTCAATGTGCTTTCCTTTCTTATGATTCCTTGGATCTTTAGATTGTGCAACTGCTCCACTGTTGTCACAAAACAATGTGATTGGAACTTACTCCATTCTTATTACACCAAGATTAGAAAGGAATTTCTTGAGTCATACAGCTTCCTTTGCTGCCTCATAAGCAGCAACGTACTCAGCTTCCATTGTAGAGTTTGCAATACAAGATTGCTTAATACTCCGCCAACTAATGACTCCACCTCCCAATGTGAAAACACATCCTAAAGTGGATTTTCTGAAATCTAGATCCGATTGAAAGTATGAATCTGTATAGCCAATAGGTATCAAATCCTCACTTCGGTAAACAAGCATATAATCTCTCGTTCTCTGTAAATACTTGAGAATATGCTTTATAGCTTGCCAATGTTTTGGTCTTGGATTTGATTGATATCAACTGACCATATCAACTGAATAATAGATATCTAGTTGTGGGGGCCTTTTTTTGTTGTGTTGGGCTGGGCTACCCCTTTGTGATAGTAGGCCCAAGTGTTCTGAGTTGCAGGAGTCGAGACCGGTCCAACTGGAACTCAATTTGGCCAGCTTGTGTGCAAGTTATGCTTCGTCTGCCAGGAGAGTGCTTACGACATGCAGAGTTGTTTCAAAAAAGCTTGTAGTAGACAGATACAATAAATAGAATAGAGCCGTATATTCTGGAATGATCAAATAGCTCTTTAATAGTGAATGACCAAGTAACCCATAATCGCAGTAATATTGACAACTTTCACAAGTGAATTAAGAGGGGCAAATGGTAAAAGAGGCTAATCAAAATATAAAGGAATTAAGTTCAGTCCGGTCCGCAGGAGCAAGGCCAAAGAAGAAGAACGCCTCCTCTCAGCACAATTAACTTTCGAGGAAAAGGAAATCCTGCTTATGGAAATTAATGGATTTGAGGAAGGCGGACCTAAATGGACAATGCCCAAGACGATTATTTACGGAAGAGAGCAGGGATTTGAGAGCGAGAGAAGGAAAAGGACCTAATTGTGCATACCACTAACTCTCGTCTCTTTCTTTCTATCTTACTCTCTCTTCTCTTTTATTTCTTTCTTTTCCCCGAGTTCCCTTTTGTTTTTTTCCCTTATTCTTTTCTTAGTGATTTCTACAATCGTGATTTTCAGTATTGTGTTTCCTCTGTTTTCCTGTATATGCCTTTGAGTTGTTCCTCTTCCCCCCCCCCCCCCCTCTTCTTTTTTTTCTCCTTATCCTTTCCTCCTTTTGTACACGGTAGAGACCTCCTTTTATAGTGCCTGCCGTGACTGGAATTTACTATTCTACCCCTTAACCACCTTTGTCTGGTTTGGGTGTACTTGCCGATCATCACTGTTTCGTCTGCGAGTCACTCCCTTTTACAGACAAAGATAGCTATTTTGTCTGTTAGTCTGTCGTGGCACCTCTTCCTGCCGCGGTGATGTTTCTGTCTCTTTATCCTTCATGGCATGCACCTAGTGGTTCTAACTCAGTTTTGCCTCTTTTAGGAGGTATGTCATCCTAGCAGGATGTATCCCCCAAAAGAGCTTAAACAGGAACCCTAAAACAGGTCTTCCCTTCTCCCCACCACCAAACCACGCCCTCTTACCTCTGACCCATGACCTCACCATGTCCCATATTGGCTGGGTACAGGCTGGTGGTGCCTGGGCTTTGTGCATGCCTTCTATTTGCATATATCAGAAACCTGCTTGCTGTTCATGCATTTGCCGTGAACTGGAGACTTTGCTTGTACTGCCTGCCGTCTGTTTCTGGCTTTTCATGAGCTGCTACTTTGATTTCCCGATCCCTTAGAGTCTGGGCTTTACTTAGTACTGGGCTTTGCATTCTTTTCAACCCAATTCTTTAATTGCCTCGGCCTCCTACCACATTACTTGGTATTTCCTGCCGCGGCGATTTGTTCTTGCTGGGCCTCTTTTCAGGCCTGCCGTTCCATTCTTTCCCCCAGTGGCCCAATATGGCCACTGGTGTTCTTGCTTATGGGCTTCAGTGTCCCTTTCTTTTCCCTTGGGCCTCTCCGACCCATTTACTTCCTTTGGACTTCCTCGATCCATTTACTAACTTTGCATCCCATGGGCTTTTACTAACTTAATTGGGCTTCCTCGGCCCAATTTCCTCATTCTCATCCTTGGGGTTCATGGGTTTACCATTTTCCCTTACTTTCTTTGTTTACATCGCTTTGGGCCTGCCGTGACTCATTCTCTCTTTTTCATACCAAATACTCCCCATGGGTGCCATTTCTCTCTTTTCGGGCCTTTTAGGCCGATTTGCTTCCTCAAGACCCAATTGTTTATATTATGGGCCTGTGATCCATTAGTCCTGCCGCTTGGGCTTAATGGTTTTACTCTACGCTTGTCATTCCTCTACTGCTCGCATTGCTGGGTTGGGTTTCTGTCTTTCTATTCGGATTCCAAAAATGACCCTCAACATTTAGCCCCCTGAACATATGGAGCGTTTCTGCAGTCCATATGTAATGAAAAAACCTTCCTGTCCTTTCTGTTTCCCTTCTTTCTTTTCCTTTGCGGGCTTTTTTTTTTGAAACTGTGAACCCTTTCTTATATATATATATATATATTCCTTTTCCTGCCGTGAACAGTAGTGACTTTTTGAATTTACCAGAATGGCAGTTATCTTAAGACATAACCGTCACTTCATTAATTTCGTTCTTCTTTTGATGGCTGACCAGTCGCTTCCCTTCAGGTCGGTATTAATGACTCAGGTATTTAAGAAGAGAGCCCCTTCAATATCCAAACACAAATTCCTTCTTTTCCAAAACATTGTATCCGTCTCTCTCCCTTCACCGTCTTCTTCTCTTCGAATACCCATACCCATTTTACTCCGATCGAATCTTCGCATAATGGCGCCAGTGAAAAGCCAAGGTTCTTTCTGCCGCAAAGGGAAGGAGACCGTGTCCGATTTTCTTGCTGGACAAGAGATGGGCGAGGAGGCCGTGTACTCCGAATCAGACCATTCCGATGAGGAAGAGGCGCCGCGCGATCTAGACAGTAAGTGCGCCCCTCTCATTAACCCTTGGTATAATGCCCATCCTCATTTCCTCGTAGTTCCTAGTGATTAAGTGTTGCCGCCGCCGGGTCGCGTGTGGCTTGCTCTGTGCCGGCGAAACCCCGATATTTCTTAGGTTCCGCTGTCTTCCTCTTTCTTCGATTTGGTTATTCGTCAGGGGATTTCACTTCCGGTGCTGATTCACTTCAAGTTTGGCTTGGGCACTGCCTTGGGTTGGAAGGAGTGGGTTGATAGGGAATTGTCCAATACGGCCTTTATGGGTTTGCTACAGCGGGCCAGTGTTCTGAAGGCCATTATCTTATCTCGAAGCCTTTCCAATTTTCGCGACCTCTACAACCTCCGTCACTTGGTCCGCCGGTGGTGCGCCACCACCCACACATTCTTCTTTTCCTGTGGTGAACTAACTATGACCCTTGAGGACGTGGCCAACCAACTGCTCTTGCCAATCCTTGGCGATGTGGATCCTGCCACCATAGAGCTTTCTCCGGAGGAAGAAGCCATCGAGGTTGAGTTGAGAAAAAGGATGGCCGGAAATGCTAAGTTATCATACTGGGTTAGTTCTTCCTCTAAATTCTCCGCTGCCGCCCACCACGTGGCTTTTGTTGCATTTTGGCTCTGCAAGTTTGTCTTTGGCTCCCACCCCCACTATGCCATTAAGCCTTTGTACTTTCGTTTGGCTATCAAAATATTTGCCAGGGTGAGCCGGCCGCTGGCCCCTATGTTTCTGGGGCATTTGTATGTTCAATTGGATATCCTGCGGAGTGACGAGAGCCAGGCAGGCTCCTGCCACATAGTCACTTCCTCTGTTCACAGCACCTTCCTGCAACAATTATTGTTCGAGCGCAGTGCTTAATACTTGGCAAAATGTAGGCCTGTTCGTTTCGCGAAGGAGAAGTACCATTCATGTCCGCAAGTGATCATTGACTTTTGTGGCAGGTTTGAATCCGATTTCCCCCTAGCCTTTCATTGGTCCGGTTTAAAGCCTATTGGTCATTCAATTGTTGAGTCTTTTGATAGAGGTACTGATTTTACTTAGAGAGCTTATAGGAACTTAGGTAAGGGTTATACGTGCATTGATTCTGCTATGGGTTCGTTTATTGATACCATTGGGACCACCACTCCTTTGGCTGGTTTCGATGAGATGGGAATTTCCTACTTGGCGGCCACCAATGTCGGATGGCTGCCTTATTTGGCTGATGAAGGTGTCAGGTTTGTGCACTACCCTGCCAATCGGGTAAGAAGGCAATTTGGGCTGGATCAGGACATTCCTGATGATCTCTCCTTCCTCATGGAATCTCCTACTTCAGTTTGGCCTTTCCTACGGCACATTGCCTTCGAATTTTGGAGACAACGTTTCAGTGCTGTTACAGTTCCTAGCTTCTTGAGGGAAGGTACTCCTGCCATGCATGGCTATTGGTAGGTTATGATGACCCCGTTTGGACAAGAGTTGGTAGGTAGTCGTGGTTTCTCCCTTATCCCTCCTGATGGGCTTGGTATACTTGTCTCACCTAACCCTCGGTTGCTTTTGCCTTCCAAGTCCGTTTTAGCCTATGCTAGGAAGCAGAGCCGTTCTGCCATTTTCGAGTGGGATGAGGAGAAGAAAGTTAAGGTAACCAATATTCCTGCGTCGGTTAAGAAAGGTCCTACCAAGCTTAAGTCCGCAAGCAAGCCCAAGCCTACTGCTCCATAGCCAGCCACAGATGCTCCCCTTTCCAGCAGGACAATGGGTAGTAAGAGAAAGACGACTTCCCATCCTGCGTCTGCCGCTGAGCGAAGGGTACATCATGTTAGAAAAATTTTCCTTGTCTTCAGTGTTTTGACTTTAACTTTCCTGTGGCTAACTCATGTCATGCCTACTGACTTCTTTCTTTAACATTGTCTCTTGTTCCCTTTTTTCTTTACAGTCTAAGCATAAGAAGGATGTGTCGGCCACCCATCCCATTAAGCTTGATGAGCCTGAATTTGAGGTACATCTCCTTTCCCTCCTTTCCTCTTTCTCTTTCTTTTTACACGTATTTTGCCTGCCACGTGTCTTCATCTGTTTTGATCAACCATGGATTCCTTTATTCTTTACCACAAGTGTATATATATATATATATCTTTCTTTTGCCTTCCAGGATTAGCTCGAGCCCTTTTCCATTTATCATCCTACAGCCGAGGAGCTCTCTGCTTCCATGGGTACACTCGTAAAGGGTTCTTCTAATGGGGCTGGTGAAGCATTTCAGACACCTGTCACTTCCGCTGCTGCATATGGAGTTCCTGTCGAGGCTCCTAGCCTTCCCACCAGACCGGTACCCAGAGAAGAGGGTACTCATACTGAGGGGGTTGCTGAGACCACTCCTATCTTGGTCGAAACGCCTGCTTCTCCAAAGGAAGTTGTTCCTCCTGCCCTTACTCAGACCGAGGCTATTCCACCTGTTACACCCCTTATCATTTCCACCAATGACCCCTTTGCAGCTCTATCTCAAGCCGTGAAGGACGGTTCTTCCTTGGTAGTTACTTCTTCCTCCATTCCTAGTTCTGCCACCCACAGGCTCGATGCTGATTTATCCTCCAAGGAGTCCGAGGACATTCTTGAGGACCCCGATGATGAACCCATCCTGGCGAGGAGGATTTCTGAGTCTGAGGAAGAAGAGGGCGCTCCACCCGAGGCTGGATTCATAGGTATGCCTCCTCTCCTTTTTATTTTTGGCTAAGTTTACTTTTCCCCTTTTTACTTGCTGAGTTCACTTTTCTCCTTTTATTTACCTGTCTACTTTCTCTGTTTGCAGAGACCTTTGAGGGGCTAGGCATTGCAGCAAGCGTAGGGGCGCCTGCAGCAGCTATTCATGCCGCGTCCACAGTACCCATTCTTGTTGTATTCTCTGTACCAGCTTCTGCCATATTTACAGCGTCAGTTTCTGCCATTTCCTTCGTGCCTGTTTCTGTTTTTCCTATAGCCCCCATTATTACTAGCCTTGGTAAGCCATCTTTTCCCCTATCTCTTTCTTCATTCTTTTTTTTTTTTTTTTTTTTTTTGGGTTTGTCATTTTATGCTTTATGCTTTTCTTGATAGGTCCACTCCCTACGGTCCCTCCTCATTTCAAAGTGGGTAGCAGTTTCACCACAATTCCAGATCCTATGATCGAGGCTGCGGCCTTTTTTGCACGTTTTGACCAGTCTGAAGTCAATGATCTTGGTCCTGAGGATTTCTGGGCCTCTGGGCCTCTTTACATAGATTTCCATGGCTTCAGAATCCACGAGGACTGTGCTTCTCATTTGGTGATTATCTATAATGACTGCGGGGACTTCATGCAGGGATTCCGACTTGGTCGATCCGCTAGAGAGCATTTTCTGAGGATGTTGGGGAGTGTGCTGAATGACATTGAGCACAACTTTGTTGATACCATCTCCACTGAAAGGATCCTGCAGTGGAAGGCTGCGATGCAGGAGCTTATTAGTGTTGGTTTTGCCATGGAGTTTATCTTGGATCACCTTCGAGAGATTGCCCGAGCTGTTTTCATGAGGAGAGTTCAGCCTACTGTTGATACTATTGACTCACACCTTGAGGTTCTGAGAAAGGAAGTGGCAGATTTGGAGAGCCGTCGCAAGCGTCTTCTTTCCAGTATCGGCAGATTTGGTCGTTTTAGGGATCAACAACTCATTTCTGGACTCTATTGATAATGATGCAGTTTCTTCTTTGTTTTGTTGTTTCTTTGCTTTACTACTCTATCTAGTACATTATGTTTCCTATAACATCTATTTGGCTAGTTTGCCACAGTTTGAGTTTGTAACTCATAATGCTACACTTTGCTATTATTTCTGGCTTTTGCTATGGCATATTATGATAATACTTTGTGTTTTTCATTACATCTTCATTGAATGCGAGTTACAAAAGAAATTCTATCTTGTGACATAATTACTTGAAAGATGGAAAGGGTAAAAGGAAACATAAGGGTTTTTCATCAAAACAAAAGAAAAAGGGCAATCACATGAGTTTTCTCCTTAGGCATAATAACGCTTCAACCATTTCCCGTTGATGGGATTCATTAAGTCTCTGCCATTCATTTGAGTTAAATGGTAATACCCACTTGAGTGTGCCTCCCTTATCACAAGGGGTCCTTCCCACTTCGGTGCAAACTTGGATGGTCCTGCCAGGCCTCTTCTAACATAGTCTGCCACTTTCAGAACAAGTTGTCCTTCCACAAACACTCTCTCTTTAGTCATCCTGCCGTAGGCCTCAGTCATCTTTTGCCTGTATCTGCGGCTACGTTCCTGGGCCTTTTTTCTTTTTTCGTCAAGTTCTTCTAGGTCTTTGCACCTTTTTGCTGCAAAGACTTCTTCTTCCCCTTCTTTTTCTCACATCTGCATGACTCTCAGGGTGAAAAACCTATGGCTGACTTAGGCGAACTTCTATAAGCCCAAAGAGCGTCTGGCAGGTGCATTGCCCATCCTCTGGTATACTCTTGGCTCATTTTACAAATAACCTTTATGAGAGTCTTGTTCGTTACCTCTGCTTGCCCATTTCCTTGGGGGTAATAAGGCGATGATCGGTGGTGCTTGACTTGGTAGAACTCTAGCATCTTCCTCACCTCATTGTTGACAAAAGGTGTACCATTGTCAGTGATGATCCTGTGAGGCACTCCAAACCTCACAACTATGTTCTCTTTGATGAAATTTGCCACTGCTCCTCATGTGGCTTTACGAAGTGGTATTACCTCTGCCCATTTAGTAAAATATTTCGTAGCCACTAGTATCCATATGTATCCGTGTGATGGCAGATTAACCGGTCCTACCAAATCAAGCCCCCAAGTGTGGAAGGGCCATGGGGTTACCATACTGTGTAAATTCTGTGGATGAGTGTGAATCAAATTGGCCTGTACTTGGCAATTGTGGCACTTCTTCACAAATTTTGCCCTATCCTTTTTCATGGTAGGCCAATAATAGCCCATTTGCAGCAGACACCTACAAAGCCTTTTCTTTCCCTGGTGCTCATCGCACTCTCCTGAGTGCACTTCCTTCACCATTTCTCTTGCTTCCTCAGGGCCCAGGCACCTTAAGGGGTTCCCATCATACCCTTTTTTGAAAAAGACCATATTATGCACAAAGTAGCGTGTTGCCAACCTTTCAAGTTTATACTTTTCGTCGTGCTTTTACGGCAGGATGCCTTTCGTCAGGTACTGTATGAATGGGCTTCTCCAGTCCTCACTGGTGAAAACAGTGTAACTTTCTTCTCTGTCTGCTGCAAGTTGGCAGGTCTCACACTGGGTTTGGGCTTGGTCTACATCTTTACCCATGTTCGGCCAATAGAAACCTACCCTTTACAGTCTGCGGTAAAGGCTGACCTCCCCGCAGGATCCGCAAGTCTTGTCATGTACTTTTTTCAGCTTTTTCTGGGCTTCCTCTTGCCTCACGCACCTGGACAAGACTCCACCAGGCATCTTGCGATACAATTCCCCTTTCATAAGGGTGTAGTCTTTTAGCACTTTCAGTCCTGCGGCGTCTCCTTCCTTCATCAAGGCTTCCCTCATGGGAATCCGCCAATCTCCGTCGCATTGTTCCTCTTGAAACTTCTCTTTCAACGTCTCAACTATCGATTCTTTTCTCTTGCTGACCTCTATTCTGGTGCTATCACTTTCGAACGTTATTTAGGAGCCCAAGGTGGCTAATGGGTCTGCAAATCGGTTTTCATTTCTTGGAGCATGCTTTATTTCGAAAGTCGAAAACTTTTCCTCCATCTTCTGGGCCATTGCTCTGTGTGGGGCTAGGCTGGGTTCTTTCAAGGAGAAGCTCTTGTTGGCTTGGCAGACCACCAAATTTGAATCACCTAATACCCTTAAGTGTTTGACTCCCATTTCGAGAGCTGTGGCTAGCCCGGTTAGATAGGCTTCGTATTTCGCGGTATTGTTTGAACAGGGGAATTCTAGCTTGAACGACATTGCTATTGCTTCGTCTTCTTCATGGTACAGAACTACTCCCACCCCTCTAGAGTGGGCAATAGGAGACCCATCAAATTTCATTACCCATTGCTCCATGGTCTCTTTTGCCATGGCCACTTCTCTTGGAACTTCATCATCCAGCGGGAATTCTTCCTCTCCTGGGAATTGTGCCAATAAGTCTGCTATAGCTTGGCTTTTCACCACTTTGGGTGTCCCCATTCTCAAATCATATTGTGATAATTGTAGCAACCATTGGGATATCCTGCCGGAGAGGATCAGTTGCTATAGCAAAGCTTTGATGGCATGGGATTTGGTCATTAGCCATACTTCGTAAGCCAGGAAGTAATGACGCAGTCTTTGTGAAGCATATACAATAGCTAAGCACGCCCTCTCTGCTCTTGGGTAACGATTCTCTGCATCTTTCAAGGCACGGCTGATGTAGTACACTGGTTGCTCAACGCCACCCCCATTTTCTTGGGCGATTAACGCACCTATGGCATACGAATTGGAGGCCAAGTAGAGTAACAACAACTTTTTGTGAATCGGGGCTTGCACTATGGGGAGGTTCATCATGATCTGCTGTAGCCTTTTGAAGGTTGTTTGCCGTGCTTCCCCCTACTCAAAGTTCTACCCTTTCCTGAGCAGCTTGGTGAAAGCAAAAATGATCGATGCCAACCCAGGGATAAATCTCCGAATATACGAGACTTTTTTTAAGAAGCTTTTTAACTCCTTTATTGTGTTCGGAGGTCTCATGGTTGCAATGGCGGTGGCTTTCGCTGGGTCCACATCTATTCTTCTGCTGTGAACTAAGAAGCCCAGGAACTTCCTAGAGGATACCCCAAACGCACATTTTAGAGGGTTCATTCTTAGCTTGAAAGCTCTACACCTCTCAAATACCTTCCTCAATACTTGGAAGTGTTCTTCTCTCTTTCTTGATTTCACTATTATGTCATCCACATAGTCTTCCAGTTCACGATGCATCATGTCGTGAAATATGGCCGTCATTGCACGCTGATAAATGGCACCCGCATTTTTCAACCTGAAGGGCATTACAGTGTAATAGAAGTTACCCATGGGTGTTTTGAAAGCAGTTTTCTCTGTATCCTTTGGCGCCATCCTGATTTGATTGTACCCGCTGAAACCATCCATGAACAAAAACATGGCACTTCCTGCTGCAGAATCTATCAATAAGTCCATGTTTGGCAAGGGAAACTCGTCCTTTGGATAGGCCTTGTTAAGATTTCTGAAATCTACACAACATCTTATCTGGCCATTCTTTTTCTTTACTGGCACGATATTGGGTAGCCAGTGCGGGTGTTGGATAGGCTTGATGAATCCTGCGGCTAGCAATTTCTGTACTTCTTTGATTATTTGTCCTTCTATCTCTGTGTAGAATATTTTGGCAAACTAGGCTACTGGCCTGGCCTCTGGGTCCACATCGAGCATGTGTGCAACTAGCCTAGGGTCTAACCTTGGCATTTCATGGTATTCCCATGCGAAGACGTCTTTGAATTCTTTCAGTAGTAGTATCAGCTTCGATTTTTCTTTTTCTGTCAGGCTTGCACTAATTAAGATAGGCCTTGGTCCCTGTGAAATGGACCCCAAGTCAACTTCTTCCATTTCTTCTTCTACCGTAACTTGTACTTCTTTTTCTACCACAACTCCTTTATTCTCTTTCTCATTACTTTCTTC
Source organism: Quercus gilva (assembly GCA_023621385.1). Classification (NCBI taxonomy): domain Eukaryota; kingdom Viridiplantae; phylum Streptophyta; class Magnoliopsida; order Fagales; family Fagaceae; genus Quercus; species Quercus gilva. Next base: position 50,323,775 of record CM042477.1, read on the forward strand.
CTCTGGACTTCCTTGAATCATGCAACATGCCAAACTCTCGTGCTGCCATTCCTGGGTGGGGCCTTTCTGCATTTTACTCATGGGCCCTGTGCACCTTCATAATTTATACACAATTTTGCCATTAGGACCTTGGATCCTGACGTAGTGAGAGGTGTATCCTTTGATCCTGCGGCATACACTTTTTTCCTTTTTCTTTTTTGGGCAAGCAACTCCCTCAGATCGGGCTCTGGATCATCTTGGATGTCTCTCTATTTAGGCACGAAGGTACCTTGTGGTCTTGATACTGAACTTTCCCCAGATGGAGCCCATTGATCGTAAAACATGGTTTCTACTAGATGAGCTTCTGCCTGCTCGAATGGTGAGTGGTTCGCTGCTATGCGTATCATTCTACCATTCATCCTTCCTTTCACACATTGGTGATATGTGGATGGAACTAGCCTGTGCTTGTGTAATCATGGCCGCCCCAAGAGCATGTGATATGAGACCTCTGTTTTTACTACATGGAACCGAGCTAATGAAGCTATGGGCCCCACTTTTAACCACAACTGAATATGGCCTGCGGTGTATTCTCCTCTTCCGCTAAATCCCGTTACTTCCATTGGGCACCCTTGGATCTTCCTTTCTGAAACCCCTGTGGCTTGTAAAGTGCTTAATGGAATGAGGTTTGTGGAAGCACCTGTGTCCACTAAGGCCCTCTTTATAAGGATTTGATTTATAGAGGCCGCCAGGTAGAGGGGCCTCCTGTGGTCTAGGTACCCCACCTCCATATCTTCATTACTAAAAGTGATTTCGGTTGACTCTTGTAAGAGAGCCCTATCATCTTGGACTTCTGCTGATAAACACTCTACTCTTGCCCTAGAGGCAATGCTCACCAGAGCCTCCGTAGCTACTTTTCTTTCCTTTGCTGTGAGGCCCAATTGGTCAAATAAGTTTTTGAATTTGGAGCTCTACTGTAGAGTGGTGATTGTTGCGGCAGGCAAAACTGGGTTCTTTTCTTCATCCTCCCCTGGATCCGCATAAATCACTACTGCCATCACGCCCTTCCCTTTATGATTTGGGAATGGGTTTCTTTGAACTTTTTGCTGGGATAATTCTAGAGTCCCTTCCTTGATCCTGTAGTGTACCAACCTGCGGAGTGCCTAGCACTCTGTGGTAGGATGTTGCACGTACTTGTGGAGACGGTAGAAGCGCGAGTCCCTCCGTTCTTCTTCTGTGGGTTCTCTAGCAACTTGATTAGGTTTGAAAACTCCATCTATTATCCACTTGTCTAGCAGTATGTCTAGTTCTTTCGGGGTGCATGGTATTGGTGGGGGAGTATTGTATTCCCTCCCCTCAATCTTTCTTCTTCGTTCACCAGTGGATACTGCCATAGCTTGTGGGGCGTTTCTTTTGTCCGTGCTTGGTTTCACGGACTAGGCAGTCTTTCTGGCTTTCTGTAACAATTGGGCGAATTGAGAAATTTCCAAATTTTCGAGGACTGCCTTGTACTCCCTGATCATGTTTGTCGTGCACATTTCTACCAACGTTCTTTCCTCACAGTGGTCATAGCAATCTAGTGCAATATCCCTGAACCTTTTGATGTACTCCATTAGGTCCTCACTACTTCTCTGCTTTGTTGCTTGCAGGGTTGCAAGCGTTACTGTTTCTTCTCCATGAAAATACTTAGTGCAAAATACGTCCACTATGTCATCCCACGTTGGTATCGACCCTGGTTTTAGGCCGATGTACCAGGTGTATGCTCGGTCGCAGAGTGATTTAGAAAACTCTCAAAGGCATAAGTCTTTGTCTGCAGCATAAGGACCAAGAGTATCAATGAATTTGCTTACGTGCTCGATAGCACTTCCCTTTCTGCCATCATACTGTGCGAATGCCCTTGGCTCATACCTCTTAGGGTATGGTTTGTTGAGCATCCTCAGTGAGTAAGGAGGCCTTCGTGCATAAAACCTCTCCTTAGGTGCCCTGGCCCTTTCCTACTCTAAGAGGGGGGCCACCTCAGCCATAATGATGAAACGTTGTTCTGTATTATGTGGGACACCTCTTGTCGGTGTCTCTTCTTTGTCTGTCACATGCTCCGGGTCATGTTGGCTCCCTTTTTCTTTGGTTTTGTCTGTTTTTAGCTGACAGATTTCTTCCATCATTTGCTGCTAAGAGTGTTGTAGGGACTGCAAGACTTTAATGAAAATGTTGGCGTTATCGGTAGGAATTCTTGGTGGCGGTTGGGGGTCACCCCTCATTCCGTTGGCACCTTCCGCTTGGTTAGGCTGCGATTGGCGAGGCGTTGTAGGCCTAGACTCTGCTTGCTAGGGTACAACACTCATATTTCTCGTTGTCCTGGACTTTGGAAGCATTTGCTTGCGTAGGATCTTTTTTTTTTTTTTTCCTGTTTGTTTCTCAACTTCCCAGTGAAGTCGCCAATTTAATGTGGGGGCCTTTTTTTGTTGTGTTAGGTTGGGTTGCCCCTTTGTGATAGTAGGCCCAAGTGTTCTAGGTTGCAGGAGTCGAGACCGGTCCAATTAGAACTCAATTTGGCCAGCTTGTGCGCAAGTTATGCTTCGTCTGCCAGGAGAGTGCTTACGGCAGGCAGAGCTGTTTCAGAAAAGCTTGTAGCAAACAGATACAATAAATAGAATAGAGCCGTATATTCTGGAATGACTAGATAGCTCTTTAATAAGGAATGACCAAGTAATCCATAATCGCAGTAATATTGACAACTTTCACAAGTGAATTAAGAGGGGAAAATAGTAAAAGAGGCTAATCAAAATATAAGCTAATTAAAATATAAAGGAATTAAGTTCAGTCCGGTCCGCAGGAGCAAGGCCAAAGAGGAAGAATGCCTTCTCTCAACACAATTAACTTCCGAGGAAAAGGAAATCCTGCTTATGGAAATTAATGGATTTGAGGAAGGCAAACCTAAATGGACAATGCCCAGGACGATTATTTACGGAAGAGAGCAGGGATTTAAGAGGGAGAGAAGGAAAGGGACCTATTAGTGCATACCACTAACTCTCGTCTCTTTCTTTCTATCTTACTCTTTCTTTTCTTTTCTTTCTTTCTTTTTCCCGGGTTCCCTTTTGTTTTTCTCCCTTATTCTTTTCTTAGTGATTTCTACAATCGTGATTTTCAGTATTGTGTTTCCTCTGTTTTCCAGTATATGCCTTTGAGTTGTTCCTCTTCCCCCCCCTTCTTTTTTTCTCCTTTTCCTTTCCTCCTTTTGTACACAGCAGAGACCTCCTTTTATAGTGCTTATCATGACCGAATTTTACTATTCTACCCCTTAACCAACTTTGTCTGGTCTGGGTGTACTTGCCGACCATCACTGTTCCGTCTGCAAGTCACTCCCTTTTACAGACAAAGACAGCTATTTTGTCTGTTAGTCTGCCGTGGCACCTCTTCCTGCCACGGTGATGTTTCTCTCTCTCTCTATCCCTCATGGCATGCACCTAGTGGTTCCAACTCAGCCTTGCCTCTTTTGAGAGGTATGTCATCCCAGCAGGACGTATCCCCCAAAAGAGCTTGAGCAGGAACCCCAAAACAGGTCTTCCCCTCTCCCTACCACCAAACCATGCCCTCTTACCTCTGACCCATGATCTGACCATGTCCTATATTGGTTGGGTACAGGCTGGTGGTTCCTGGGCTTTGCGCGTGCCTTTTATTTGCATATATCTGAAATTTGCCTGTTGTTCATGCATCTGCCGTGGACTGGAGACTTTGCTTGTACTGTCTGCCGTCCGTTTCTGGCTTTTCATGAGCTACTACTTTGATTTCCCGCTCCCTTAGAGTCTGGACTTTACTTAGTATTGGGCTTTGCATTCTTTTCAACCCAATTCTTTAATTGCCTCAGCCTCTTACCACATTACTTGGTATTTCCTGCCGCGGCGATTTGTTCCTGCTGGGCCTCTTTTCAGGCCTGCAGTTCTATTCTTTCTCCCAGTGGCCCAATATGGCCACTAGTGTTCTTGCTTATGGGCTCCAGTGTCCCTTTCTTTTCCCTTGGGCCTCTCCGACCCATTTACTTCCTTTGGACTTCCTCGGCCCATTTACTAACTCTACATCCCATGGGCTTTTACTAACTTAATTGGGCTTCCTCAGCCCAATTTCCTCATTCTCATCCTTGGGGTTCATGGGCTTACCATTATCCCTTACTTTCTTTGTTTACATCGCTTTGGGCTTGCCATGACCCATTCTCTCTTTTTCATACCAGATACTGCCCATGGGTGCCATTTCTCTCTTTCTGGGCCTTTTAGGCCCATTTGCTTCCTCAAGACCCAATTGTTTATATTATGGGCCTGTGATCCATTATTCCTGCTGCTTGGACTTAATGGTTTTACTCTACGCTTGCCATTCCTCTGCTGCCTGCATTGCTGGGTTGGGCTTCTGTCTTTCTATTCGGATTCCAAAAATGACCCTCAACACTAGTCTAGTACAAAGCATGGCATACATGAGACTTCCTATTGCAGAAGCATAAGGAACTTGTCTCATTATATCTTCTTCCTCTTGAGTCTTAGGCCTTTGGTCATCAGGCAGAGGAACTGCATGTCTGAAAGGAAGCAATTCTTTCTTGGGGTTTTGCATGCTAAACCATTCTAGAACCTTATCTATATATCCAGCTTGTGATAAGCCTAACATCTTATTCTTGCAATCTCGCCAAAACTTGATCCCTAGAATAAAGTTAGCCTTACCCAAGTCCTTCATATCAAATTAGCTTGACAACCAAACCTTTACTGATGACATTACCCCTACATCATTTCCAATGAGTAGAATATCATCAACATAAAGCACTAGGAACATTACTACTTTATCTCGATGTCTTTTGTACACACATAGTTCATCAAGATTTTGTTCAAAACCAAATGACTTGATTGCTTGATCAAATCTGATGTTCCATGACCTAAATGATTGCTTAAGTCCATAAATGGACCTTTTCAACTTGCATACCATATGCTTTTAGTTCTTTGCTATGAAACATTCCGGTTGCATCAGATAGATTTCCTCTTCAAGATTGCCATTAAGAAATGCAGTCTTGACATCCATTTGCCAAATCTCATAATCAAAATGAGCAGCAATGGATAAGAGAATTCTGATAGATTTAAGCAATGCTACTGGAGAAAATGTTTCATCATAATCAATACCTTCTTTTTGTGTATACCCTTTTGCCACTAGCCTTGCTTTAAAGGTTTCAACATTTCCATCTATCCCTTTCTTTCTCTTGTAAACCCATTTGCAACCAACAGGTTTAATGTCGTTAGGCGCCTTTACAAGATCCTAAACTTGATTAGAATACATGGAATCTAATTCAGATTTCATAACTTGGACCTAATGATGTGCATCTATATCATTTATTGCCTCTTCATAAGTGTAGGGATCCGATTCAGCCTCTTCTGAGATAGCTTCATAAGTTTCTCCTAAACCTATGAATCTTATAGGAGGCCGAAAAATTCTCCCACTACGACGAGGCACCTGTGTACTAGACATGTCATGAGTAGTATCTTGTGGTGTATTTAATACAACAACATCATCCCTAATTTCATCCATTGGTTGTTCATTTATAGGTTCATTCATTTCAGCCAACATAACTCTACTTCTAGGAGTAAAACTATTCATATAGTCATTTTCCAAGAATTTAGCATTTGTACTAACAAAAACTTTGTTATCTTTACGACTATAGAATAAATAACCCCCAGTTTCTTTTGGATAACCTACAAGCAAACACACTTTTGATTTTGGTTCCAATTTATCAAGCTTCCCTTTTAACACATGTACCGGACAACTCCAAATGTGGAGATATTTCATACTAGACTTACACTCACTCCACAACTCCATGGGTGTTTTGGGAATAGATTTTGATGGAACTAAATTCAAAAGATGCATTGCTGTATTTAAGGCATAACCCCAAAAAGAAATAGGTAAAGTTGAATAACTCATCATGGACCTAACCATTTTTAAAAGAGTCTTATTCCTTCTTTCTGCTACACCATTCTGTTAGGGAGTTCTAGGTGTAGCCAATTGAGATACAATCCCATTTTGAGTTAAGTAATCCTTGAAATCTCCAAGAAGGTATTCACCACCACAATCAGATCGAATGGCTTTTATGCGTTTACTTAATTGATTCTCAACTTCAGTCTTAAACTTTTTGAACATTTCAAAGGCTTCGAATTTCCGTTTCATTAGGTACACATAACCATATCTTGAGTAATCATTGGTAAAAGTGATGAAATACTCATAACCTCCTTTTGCTTGGGTTGAAATAGGACCACATTTGACGGTTTTATTGTTGCATTGGGTAGTACTAACATTACATTTGACTTTACTTTTGTCACATTTGGTGGTTTCCTTATTTTTCTCACATTTGACAGTTTTATTGTCACATTGCGAAATACTAACATTATATGTGACTGTACTTTTGTCACATTCGGTGGTTTTTTTTTTTTTTTTTTTTTTTTCTCACATTTGACGGTCTATTGTCACATTGGGCAATTCCAACATCACAAGTGATTGTACTTTTGTCACATTCGGTGGTTCTTATTTTTTTCTCACACTAACGGTTCCATTGTCACATTCAGCAGCACCAACATAACATGTGACTATACTTTTGTCACATTCGATAGTTTTCTTTTTTTTTTTTTTTTTTTTTTTACATTTGACAGTTTCATTATCACATTGGGTAGTACCAACATCATATGTGATGGTACTTTTGTCACATTCGATAGTTCCCTTATTTTTTCTTACATTTAAAAGTTCCATTTTCACATTAAGTAGTACTAACATTACATCTGACTTTACTTTTGCCACATTTGGTGGTACCCTTATTTTTTTCTCATATGTGATAGTTCCATTGTCACATTGGGCAGTACCAACATCACATGTGACCATACTTTTGTTACATTTGATAGTTCCCTTATTTTTTTTCCTCACATTTGATGGTTCATTGTCGCATTAGGCAGTACTAACATCATATTTGACTGTACTTTTGTCACATTCAGAGGTACCCTTATTTGTTTTCTCACATTTGATAGTTCCATCGTCACATTGGACAGTACCAGTATCACATGTGACCGTACTTTTATCACATTTAATGGTTCCCTTATTTTTTACATATTTGATGGTTCTATTGTCACATTGGGCAGTACCAATATTACATGTGACTGTTTTTTTGTCACATTCGATGGTTCTCTTATTTTTTCTCATATTTGACAGTTCCATTATCACATTAGGTTGTATCAACATCACATTATCTTTTTAGTCAATTAAGCAGTACCAACATTACATATAACTGTACCATTGTGATATTTGGTGGCTCCCTTTTTTTTTGTCACATTGGATGGTAACAAAGTCACATTGGTCAGAATCAATGTCACATTTGGCAGTTCATTTATTTTTGTTTAATTAAACTTGATGATACATTAGTCACATTAGGCGGTACTATTGAATTTGACTAAAAAGTAAAAACTAACAAGGCTAATAGTCAAAATAAACACTAAGATTATACCATTTAAAACAAAATTGTTGAATTTGACTAAAAAGTAAAAACTAACAAGGCTAATAGTCAAAATAAACACTAAGATTATACCATTTAAAACAAAATTGTTGGAAACAAAAATTCTTCACAAGTGATGATTATAATGGCACTTCTTTTGCATCCATATCATCTTATAAAACCAGAACAAATAGCTCTACATGTTCTAATATGGGATTTGTTTTACCATTTAACATAATTTTCAAAACAATTTCGTTAGTTGGCATGTTTTTTAACCATATTTGTAAACTAGCATCTTGAATTTTAGAGACTCAACCTTTAAGACTTGAGTTCCATGTGTTGGCAGTAGTTGACATGGAATATTATTCACGCGGAACTCGAGTCTTATAGGCTCAAGTTCTACTGATTCCTTTTTTTTTTTTTTTTTAATCCCAGTTGAGCTCTAGTTTTATAGACTTGAGTTCTACTGATTTACATTTTTTTTAATCCCAGTGGAACTCAAGTTTTATAGATTCGAATTCTATTGGTTTATTTATTTATTTTTAAACTACCAACATCTTAGTATATCCCTGTAGCAACATTTTAAGATATAATATAGACCAAAAATTAATAGCTTCAACGGAATGGTCATAGTTTAACTTTCAACACATAGATGAAGTCCACGCATGAATGAATTAAGTTTCGCCAATAACCTTTTTTTTTTGGCTAAAAACTCTATAATATCACATTAGGATCTATACCATTGTAGCTACATTTTTCCAACAACTAACACTTTATAACGACTAAAAGTAATTTGCTCTTTCACAAGTTGTATATGCTTAACAACCAAGTCTGGGAATATCTTGTTGATGGATGGCGTCCACCTTGTCCTTGAATGCTCTAGCTTTGGTTAATGACTGACTTCATTGTCCACTACAAGTGTAGAAAATGTATTAGAAATCAATAATATGTCAATTAACATGATAGTTCAAAAACTGAGGCACTAAAAAGCCAAGATTTTCAAGTCTACAACATATGGAGCAATAAGATTCCAAGGGGTATAGTATATTTAGCAGATTATAAAATTAGGGGTGAAAAATATTTGATGAATTAACTCTCCCAAGATAACAAATCTAGGATAATGAACCATGAACCAAGGGTTTCATGTATGACAAACTACAACTGCAGGGAAAAAAGAATTCGTTTGTAGATAGGACCATCAAAACACTTACTAGTAAGCCCATAAAATCAAGTGTCAACAAATAAATATAGAAGGAGAGGCTTTCCACTGATAACTAAGTAAATACTAACTGAAATGTGGTCTTACAAATTTCTTTAACCATAATATCCTTGAATATAACTATTTTATGAGGTTGATTCTCAATTCTCTTATTTATTCAAAAACATCAATAGTATTCATCATACCAATTTAGTGTAGATGTCACCTTACTGTATTGGCAAACAGAGCAATTATTACTGCTATTTAATGAGAGGTAAATCTTATGGATATAAACCTCAAAAGTTCTTTTGCATTCTGCATAACTGTCTTCATATTTTTGAAGTCCTAGATGAAAATTACAGTGCAAACATTGTTGTACCCATCGTTATTATATTTATTGCAAAAATGCAAACTATTTAAGTTCTCTACTTTTATGAATTACTACATCATTTTTTTTCCCTTTTTTTTTTTGGCTGAATTACTACATCTGTTAGGACAGCTTGTTTCTATTTTTTATGGAAGAAAGATGTTGTAAGGCTCTAGGATTATTACTACTTTCATACCAAGGTTCCATAAGTTCTTATTTTGACTATTTATTATCATTTTCAAAGGTCTACATATAGAAACTATTATAATAATGACGATGATAATAATAATCATCATAATATTATCCGTATGTAGACCTTCGAAAATGATAAATTGTAATATAGCAAAACTAAGGACATTCTGGCCTTTTGCCCCTTTGGGCAAAAATATTTGGCATTATGCCCCTGTTTCGAAACTATATAGGTGCGTGCCCCTGTTTTGATACTCGATGACCCTAAAATCGAGTTACTTAAAGTACTCGATTGGTTTAAAATCTAGTTATGCCTGATCAAATTTAAAAAAAAAAAAAAAAAATGCATAGAACTCGAATTTATGGAAATTGAGTTCCAAAACGCCACTATAGGGCTTAAAAACGCCATTATAGGGCTCCCTGAACCTGCCATGGGACAATCACATTTAGAAAAAAAAAATTTGCAAGAAAACGCCGCTATAGGGATTTAAAACGTCACTATAGGGCTTAAAAAACGCCACTATAGGGCTCCCTAAACCTGCCATGGGACAATCACACTTAGGAAAAAAAAAATTTGTGGGAAAACGCCACTATAGGGCTTTAAAACGTCACTATAAGGATTAAAAACGCCTCTATAGGGCTCCTTGAAATAGGGACATAACACCAAAAAAAAAAAGGGGATAAAATGCCAGAATGTCCGCAAAACTAAAGGGGGTAAATCGTAATTTTTACATAGTAAATCCGATGAATCCTAAAAAGAATATAGCAGAAATGAACCTGCTTAAACCTTGAAGTACAGTGGATGGCATAAAAAAGAATTTAGTGCCTGAACCATATACTATATATAGAGTGAATGAGATGTCTACAACAACAGCTCGGCTCCTAAGGAAAATACTATGAAATGGCCAGTTTACCCAACTGAGGCAATCACAGTAGACCTAGTGCACACCATAATCTTTTCATTAAGGACTATCTTTCCCAAAGCATAATTAAAAAATTCATGAGTAATTTGATTTTTATGCTAAAACATTTCTCTTTAATGTGTGCTTTCTATGAGAGAGAAATAGAGTGGGATTCACAAATAAAATATTTGGGAATTGACTAGAAAAGGAGTTGGGATAGCGGAGTCATCCTTATATTAAGAATTAGTATCATGTTCAATAGAAAAAAGGAACCCACCCAATAAGAATTAGGATCAACTATGAGTTTAGCAAACCGTATAATCCTTGAGGAGTGTGTATATATATAAAATAGAAAACTCTTGCTTACGTTATTATATTTTCTAAGATTTGATCTTAAAAGCTACCTCAACCTCACTGCCACAATCAAGGACAGTGGCATGTAATATCCTAACATAAAATTAGACACCATAGGCCTCAATTTGCTGTAAGCTAAAACCTCATCATGCAACTTATGATTTGAGAACTACAAATAATGTCAGTATTTAAAAAAAAAACAAAACAACACTTTGAATTGATACAATTTCACTAACAATGCGGCACACCTGTAAAATCCTCTCCGGTGTTAATAAGAGAAACTATAAATATACAATGTTTTCACATTTGCATCTAAGAGACCAGAATAATCTATGACTACTTGGTAAAAAAAATAAATCTTTTACATATTTACCAACATTAAAAGACTAAACAAAAAAATATAAGACATCCGTTGCACCTAATTCAGATGACAAAACTGCATGAAATGACCAGGTACATTGCGCCCATCAATTACAATATTAAGAAAAACCAGAATGAGTCCATGAAATCAAAATTTCTATATAATAAATAAGTACTTAAAAATTAAAGTTTCACATTATACATTTGCTAAAGATTCTTCAATGGGAAATTTTCACATTTGCTAATGGCGCCAAAAACTTGCTATGACTTAAATAATGCTACCAAGTGTAAAATTGTTGCGAAATAATAACTTGGTAAGTCCGAGGTCGAATCCATTGGGAAAAGGGAATTGATTAGCAAACCACAACATAAAATAACTAAAACAATAAAATCATATTGAAGAGAAATTTTGATAGTTTGGTGAAGGTAATTTTGAATGAGAGGAATTAACAATATATTAAGACAACACATCTATTGGTAGTCTTAACAATATTAATTTTATAACTCAACTAAAATTCATACGAACGATGATCTTAGTCGGATGATTTAACAATGAGAAGTCAAGAATTAATTGTCTAAGATAGTTTCATGAAATTGATTGATTTTAGGCAAAACAAAACTAGTGAATTAGTTCACAGAGAATACTAAGCATTTAACGTGCTCGAAATCTACGATAAATCAAAGAATTATACAGAACTAAACATTTTTCTTGATGAGTAACTCAATCAAAAACATAACAACATAAGCATTAAAACTATAAAATAATTGTTAAGAACATACCAATAAACGGTTGGGTTTCACCCCTTGCCTTAGCAAGGCTTCTAGCAAGCTATAACACAAATAAAACTCTAAAAACTGTAGAAAACTTTAAGAAAACCTAAATTACATTCTACTGCAGCTCCCTTTTAAATTTTGCCTTAAAGAGCCTTTAAATAAGTTGAAGAATTCTATTACAAGTTGAATTCCCATTTGGAGAAAATCACAGGTTTTCAGGCTTCAGTTAACCGACATTTTTGGCTCATTTAACGTCAGAATTCAGACTTTTGATAAACTGCAAAATTGTAGCCCTTTAAGTTAACTTTCCAGCCCCACTTGAATAATCTCGATTGGACATCTGAGCCAAACGTTATGCCCAAAATACTAACTAGTGCGCAAGTTGGAATCCTAGTCTGAATTGGACTTGGATTTGGTGCAAATTTCCTTTGATTTCTTCCTCTAATTGGACTTAAATTTCATTGGGTTGGCCTACTTTGACTTAATTATGGCCCTTGTAAAAGTAAAATCCATTAGCATTCTTCTTTGCACAAATCCGCTCATATAATTCCATTCTCTTATAAAAGACAAATTCACGCATTAAAATTCAACTAAGCACAAAATTGATTACTTAGCATTATTCCAAAACCAAATATAAAATGTATGAATTAACTCAAAATAAGTATGATAATACTTTGTAATAATGATATAAATAGGCAAAATTAAGCTATTATCATTAACCAAGACCACGACTCCTTACATTCAATTAAGAAAATATAATAAGAAACCTATCCATTGTTTATACGGTTGAAAAAGAAAATTCTTACTCTTAGGGTGCATTTGATCCGCTGTGATATAAGCTTAACGTCATGCATCAAGCATTTGGGATCACCAAGCCATTTTACATGGTAACCTTCTATCTTTTTGTGTAGTTGTAGACCTGCCTTGTTGACTTGTTGACTCACTTCTTATTCAAAATATATTACTTGAAATATTTTAGGGGAAAAAAAAAATCTTTAATTCTAGTAATTACCTGATTTTCGTATTTAGAAATATTTTGGGGGCAAGAAGAGACTAGTATAAATGTGGTAGAGAACCACTTAGAATTTGTTTACAGTTTTTTAGTGGAAGGAATAATGATAATACAACCACCAATGAGAAAAGAAAGGTTTATACTAGCCAAGTAACCCAAAGACGAATCAAACGTTGGTTGCTTTCAAACAAGATATAAAAAATATAAGACTAAATTTGGGAAAAATTTTGAATTTCTATATGCATCTGTTCTCTAATTTGTTACATAATTTCTTTGACAGATTGAGGGGGAGTAAAAAAGAATTGGAGCAATGTACAAGATTTTTCATATCAGGGAATTTGGTGCACAAATGTGGGATCTGGTTCTAATGAAGTGAGTCTATTTGCTATTCAGGATTCAACGAACAGAGTAGCACACTGGGCAGTATCATGAGCTGGAAAAAAATCTCTGCAAGGCCGAATCAACGATATGGCCACTGGGATTTTGTTTTCAAACAAAATCAAGGCTCAAAAATGGAGCACGTCTTGACTGGATTAGATCACGAAGTGATTGTTGTCTCATCATGACAGCAAACTAGGCCCATTCTCAGCAGCAGTCCGAGAATTACCATGATTATTATAAGGCCTTGTCATCTGGATATCACGTGATAAATGAGTCCTTGCCTTCGCATAGGGGGCATCTCGTGCTGTTAAAAAAAAAAAAAAGGCAAAACATGAATTTCATGGAAGACAAATATGCTTCAAGGCATGCTTGTGTATGTGCATGCATTTTGTATTACAGGGCTTGACATAATGTTATTTTTTTTAGTCTCAAACTGAGTAAGAAAGGACAGTGGAATCTGAGGATGTTACTTACCAATATCTATCAATGTCAAACTCTTTCATCTATTGTTATTTTGGCATTATAGTGACCAATACACATATATATATATATATAAAATCAACGTGGCACCTTATGGCCTATAATGCATTGCATAAACCACGACCAACTGTATGGGAGTGGAATTATATGGTAAACTACCTTCCATGTTAGTTTATATGAAAAATTCTGTATAATGCATATAAGTGTTTGTATAAGAATATTTCTGAAAAGCATTTTGATATATATATTTTTTTCTGACTTTGATATCAATGTCCTTACCGGCAAGCTGCTGTGCTCGGAGGATATTTTGCCGCCTTTTCCACCAACACATTGAACAGATGCCAATGAGTAGTAATAACAACAATGCACCTAAAGCAATGCCAACCTTTGCACCAGCAGAAAGGTGGGGCCCACATGTACGCAGTCCAGGTATACCACAAAGACCAGCATTATCTGTAAAACTGCAAACATCTATGGTAATATGCATAGCAGATAATAGCAGATATACTAACAATGCTGACTACCCTAAAATTAACAAATAAGTGAATAACATATATCCATAGCATTGAATATTTAAAAAACGAAAACCTTTCTGAACATGTTATAATATAGTCTTTACTGAAAGCCTCCAATCTTGAGAGACTAAACATTAGTTGGAACTTACTTGAAGCTAGCTCTATGCAAAAGCCTTCCTCCTAGTGCAGCAGGGACTCTTCCAGACAATGAGTTGCCATTAAGATTTCTGCATCATTATGACAAATTAGAGTCCTCTGTGTTTAAGTTCATGGGTAAAATGACTAATGATGTGCTTGAAAGATCTTACAGTATCTGTAATGATGTCAACTGTCCCAGGCTTTCAGGAATTGATCCGTTAAAGAAATTGTAGGACAGGTCCCTGCCACAGAAGCATATGCATTCAGACATTACATTCTTACAGTAACTCAAATTAGTCACAGAATAAAATAGCAAGTCACTTGAGTATCCAAAAGCTTCCATATTTTTATTGCATTGATGCATGAGGTCAAACCAAATTTCTTCATTCTTCATCAGTATAATACAAAACCACACTACTCCAAAAATAACTGGTCTTTGGTCCAGAAATAAGTTTTTGAGTTGTATTTTGTATTTCTAGGATTTCTTAATGTTAGGATTGCATTTGGATAGCAGAAATAGGGTTAAATTTGACATTGTATTGCAATTTTGCACAAGATTTCCGCATATGGATTGCCTTAACAACAAGGTATTTGCATAGTTACATTGCAATTGCATTTCTTTTCTTATGAAAATGGTTTTCTCATATCTGACTAATGAAAGAGAAAATTGATTAGTATAATAAAATGATACAAAGTCACATGGATGCCAGTCCACAATGAAAAAAGTTAACTTGATGTTGTTGCATGAATTTTATCACACTTTCGATATGGGAAAATTGAAACAAGAGTGCATTCAGGTATGCAATGACCAACAATTCTATCAAACTTAATGTAATTTGAGTTATGAATGCTTTAAAACCATTTCCCCATTTTAGATTTAACCTAATAGTTGACAATTAGAGTTTATCATGATAGTTCAAGACTTCCAAGTTCATATAGAAGTAGATTTTATTCTTGAGCACATAACTAAGGTAAGGTAGCACAGATACAAGTCATATGAGCAAAGCATGAATATTCTAATAGCAACTTAACAAAACACTACATTTGTTAGGGCTGTAAATGAATTGATGTTTATGAACAACTTAGGCTTGGTTTGAGAAAAACTTGTGTATGCTCATTTATTTGGCAAAAGAATCAAGCTTAAGCCTAATTTTAGGCTCAAGCATTAAACGAGTCAAGCTTAAACATAATAATGTGTTTGTCAATAAACTTGTGATTATGAAGTTTGATTTGAGTATATATATTATCATATGTTTAAATGTATAAATCAATACATGTATAAAAATATGCTTATATAGACTGAATACTGGATTGTATAAGTTAGTTAATAAGCTCATAGAATATCAAATTATTATTTGTAATATATCGACAATACAATTAGCCTATTTTGTAGTAAAAAATATAACAATAAAAGGTTGGTGAATCTAATTTTTATAAATATATAAATGAATATCATTCTATGTAATTAACTCAAGTAATACAATCTCAATTATAATTTAGTTATTTATTTATTTTTTGATTGAAACGATAGTTATTAATTATTAGTAAAGATTTGTGAAATAATAAATCTTTTTAGTCATATGGCATTTACCATGTATGGGGAAATAATAGTTAATCAAGTAGCATGTGAACAAGTTTGAGCTTGTTCAATAAGAAAATGAACCAAGTTTGAGCATGTGATCAAGCTTGGTGATGAGCTTGAGCTCAGATTGTATTCAAAATAAAATCAAATGAACTAATCCTAAACTTTTAATATTCAACTCGGTTGGACTCAACTCATTTACAGCCCTAATTAGCTGCAAATTCCATTGGTTAGTAGAACAAAGACATTAAAGCACATAGACTAGCCTCATGCAAGCTGTTGTTGAGAAAAGGGCGAAGATAATTTATCATTATCCTACTAATGTGCTAAATACTACATATCATGATTTGCAATGTCAGTGACATAGCAGGTCTTTCCACAGAAAATAGTATCATTTGCAGAGAGTTGTATCTATTCTGTAGAAACCAAAACATGATAAGTATCTGAAAATAGAGAAGCAATGCACTTACAATTTTTCTAAGCTAGCTATTGTTCCAAGTGAGGAAGGAATGGCCCCATGAATCATGTTTCCACTCAAGTTTCTGTAAATGCACAAGTCAAACAAATATAAGAGATACATAGAGAAGGCTACAAAAAAATCATTAACAATTTGATTCACTAAAGTTCATGCTATCATAGTTTTGGAATAGCAAAAATATGGCTAACAATTAAGTGAAAGGACATAACAAGGGACCATTTCTTAGAAACATGCTTAATTTCATCAAGTGATACATCCTTGGATGAAATGTCAAAACATAAGGATTGCAGCTTTACATTTCCAATTATATAATTTAAATTGAAGGAGACCTTTAGATACTTACATGCTCTGTAGATGACTTAGCTTGGATATGTCATCAGGCAAGAAACCCCTCAGACCTTGGTTGTCAAGACCGCTGATCGTGCAGAGGTAAAACACTAATTACTCAAAACATATTATATAACAATAGAAGATATTAACATCTTAAAATTAAACATAAAGTGAAACAACTCTAGGCCGCACATGATGAAGATGATAAATTCCAGAAAATGCAACATACTTTAGGCTTTGTGCAAGTGAGTTTGAAAAAGTGTGATGCTCGATTTTAAAAAAAATGTATTTGCCCACTGAATTTATCCACTTATGTGGAAATTAATAGTTGATGTTCTCACTATGGAAAATAAAACTAGAATGCCAAATAAGTAGTGCCAGAATCTGGGTTGAGTTGTGTACAGAAAATATAAAAGTAAACAACTGAAGAAAAGGGTATAAAAATCATATTTACCTATAAAAATGAGGAAGCAATTTAAATGGTCAAACCATATTAGGGCCAATCATTGACATATATGCATTACCAAAATCTAAACATGTCTAAAAAACAGAAAGCCATAAGGCAATAACTTGAAAGTTTAATATATACAAAGCATTCTCCCAGAAGAGTAGGGATACCATCTCTCAATGCAATCACTTTTTGAAATATATGCTATTTCCAGAGAGAACCAAAAGTTTTTCTCTGTAAATTTGGTAGATTGTGAGACAGTTTAGTTAGAGAGAAAGTAGCAAGATGGTTAATAATATGGGGCTCACATAGAAAGCTTTTTATTGGGTGGCTAATCTTATAGCAAAACCAAGAACAATCACTTGTATAGATCTCAGATTGGTGTCAGTGGACTGGAAGGAATTGGTGATGGTAGAGACTCAAAGTCTATTGTTGAAGGGATTAGAGGGACAGTCAGTATAACAATTTTAGGAAAATTGAGCATTTGCAATTAAAGTGTTAAAGGACATAGGGTAGCTGTTGCATCATCTCAGTTACCGTATACAATTTTGAAAGTTGGGGGCTAGTAGTTTTCAGTTCAAAGAGGTAAAAGATAAACAATAAATATGACATGACATAGGAGGCAATCATTACTCTGAGGATATTTAAAAAATGGAAAAGAATAAATATGAACCAAGGATCAAGAAAGTACAGTCCATCGATGAACCATTTGCTGCTGTTACTGTCAAAATGGCAATCTGCTCCACTCCATGGGTGTTCTTGGGGAACACATGGATCACCATTCCATCCAAGCCGAAGAGGAAGGCTCAATGCCTTCTTCAAAGTCTGTAGAGCACTAACTAGAATAGAATAAAGATAGTACAATCAGCAACAGCCTATATAGACTCCAACTTCCAGAAACTACATTCTTTATCCATAAAGAACAATAAGTGTAAGCAAAGCTTTTTTCTTTTTTTTGGCAGGAGAGATAGGGGATTTTTTTTTTTTTGGGGGGGGGGGGGGGGGGGGGGGGGGTGGTTTACTAGCTCATTACAAAAACATCAAAAAGTGTGTAAAGTTGACTCCAAAATATTTAAAATTACAATGCAAAGACAGCATTAAGTGATATTAGGCCAAAAAAAAAAAAAATCAGAAAATTCTGTTCATAACACTTCACTACATCCAAGACTCATAAACACCAGCAGGAAAATAGATATATATATATATATATATAAAGGCCCTAGAACATCTTTAATCAACTTGTGACACAAGAAAGCCTCTTTTTTCATTTGGTAAAACTGACACAAAAAAGCATTTTGGTAAACATGGTTTAAGATAAATATATAAAAGGGAACTACAAATGCTACTAACCAGACTAATTATTTTGTATTGACAAGAGGATCCTTATGTTTTTTAATAAGATCAAGAAGATATTGTTTAGTATGGCTCACTTTGTCTCATAAAAGTCTATTCTATTGGATATTTGGTTCAGTCACTCCTTTTGGATGACGCAGGTTTTTTCTTCCCGCATTTTCAGTCTATTTGATGTAGCACAAATTCTCAAAGGAGGCTTGAGAATTAACAAGACTACAGAGAAAAATAAACCTAGGAATCAGCACTTAAGCTTGCTTGAAATCGGCACTAATAAGAATAGAGAAAACAAAACCTAGGAGAACCTTTTAGATATAGCTGAGAGTTACTTTGAAGGGATTTATTTTGTCCATCAATAAGTTTTCTTGACAAGGTAGGTGCCAACATTCTGTTATTGAAGGAACCTTCTTGGTAGATCTACCAACATAACATACCAACATAACACTCTAGGTAGCTTCTAACTTAGCACCATGCATACATGCATGCACGTATTCATATTTATGTAAGCATGCACACTTATTAAGCTAGCCTTATTTAAGCACTAGATTGGAAGATATGAAACAAAAAATTTATATAATAATAACAAACACAGGTGGCATACATACCTTCTTCTGGTGAGGTTTTGGACTCTGCTATGATAACCTCAAAAACCTCAATGGCATTAATAATGGCATGACTACCATTTTTAGGCTTCAAGGTTATTGTCAAGGTCCTTCCACTAATTGCAACAGTTGTATTAAGAACAAGAGCTGCATAACGATCCCCACTCATTTTGATAATGTCTACATCTTGAAATACAACATCGCTATTTATCAGGATGTCAAATACCCTTTGCCCTATGGCAGTCACTGAAGAATCAATTTCTGCAAAGTGTAGCCAAATTGAGTAGTTCCTATTGGGCTCCACATCCATTGCATATGTCAATTCAGGCTGATTATCGGTACTAACAAGTGCTGACTGATAAAGACCTTGTGGATAGAAGTTTGGAGAAAGTGAAGCCTGCTTTATGCTACTTTCAGTAGATCTAGGCCGATCAGAATTCTGACCAAAAGTTTTCATGTATTTCCAAAATCTATCCCCACCCCATAGATCACCACTATAATCAGTACCGAACTTTGACTGCCCTGTACCACAACTCAGTCTTGTGGCAGTTCTAAGCACTATTCCATGACCCCACTGTGGACCAAAATAGTACGCATTATCATCAACTTGAAGAATTTCAATTGAAAGAATTGTTGGGTCTCCATGACCAGTGCTATGGAAGCAGAGAGAGGCAGTGCCATCTGAAAGAAACACAATGGCTTCAGCAAATGCTTCATCATCCTGGTTGCTCCAACCTGACTGCAAAGAACAAATCTGAGTTCCTTCGACAGAAACATCGAATAGAGGTTCGCTGTCAAAATTGGTTTGGTTAACCAATCCAAAGAACATCCTGACTAAATAGTGTCCCTTTGGCACATTATTAAGGTTGTAGCAATTTTCAGGACCTCCAGATAGGGGAAAGTAGCGCAGTGTTTTAAGAGGAGGAGTGATGAAGCTTGTACGTGTTGCATTAGCAGGTATCCCTCCTGTATATGCAAAATCCTTATACCAAAGTGTATTGGTTGGCGGTGTATGAACATTATCACGAGCCCCACAGCTTATCCGCATGGCAAATGGTGCTGTAGTGCAAGAAAAGATTCCACAAGTTTTAAAACCACCATTAGAATTAAATAAAAGAAAGCACAAGAACTAATTCTAATTCTCTAACCCTTAAGCATACAAAACCAGTTATGATAGTTTAGAAATACTCAAAATTCACCAAGAAACTAACAATTAACACACAAAGATGACCCACTCCAATACTTAATATGCAGCTCACATGTTGCTAATTGATGAGAAATGCAAATGCAGCTTTAATAAAATGCCCTGGTTTCTTCAAACTCCACATCCTTTTTTAAGTCACTACCACCATACCAATAATAGCTTATAGCTATAGAATTCGCAATTCACGCATGAGAAATTCGGTCATTGAACTCAGTTTTGTTGCCAAAATTAAGAAGGAAAATGAAACTTGGAATTTGGTCCTTCTGTTTCCAAATTTGGGAATTCAACTCAATAGCCAAATACCAGGGCCACCTTAGTGAAGTACTGCTTTCTTATATCTTAAAAATATGAAATTTCCTCACATATTCAAAATCTTTATTCTTTACTTTCAAGACAATTTTCACAGCAACCAAACAAATTCAACCTGATTTTTTTCCCCTTTTAATCAAAAGATTTAAAAAAAAAAAAAATTATATGCAAAATCCTTATACCAATTCTGCTATCTGATATTTCATTTCAATTTCTTAAGAACATGAATGTTAACAAAAAAAAAAAAGGCACAGTATGAAGATCTATCTCAAAAGTCAAAACCAAACTCCAAAGCAAAAACAACTAGTTCATAGCATTAATTCGTCACAGAACTTAGCTTAAAAGCTCAATTATCAAAAACTCAAATCAAAATGCAAATGAAGATTGACTTCCAATTCCAAAACCCTAATTCAACTCCTTAACCATTCCACGACTCAAAATTTACTTCCAAGAAACCGAATAACAGAGATAGAGAGACAGAGAATAGTGGAAGCTCACGAGGTCGAGCTGAAGACGAAGAGAAAGCGGTGCAGAAAACGAGTAGCCATAGCAGAAGAAATCTGAGCATCGAAGCTTCGAAATGCATTGCTTTTCTCTCTCTCTCTCTCTCTCTCTCTCTCTCAATTACTAGGAGAGCCTCGTTTTCTTATACAGTCTAATATCTCTTCCTTTATGAGCTGAGCTTCCTTTGCTTTTTTTTTAAGAGAGAGAAAGAGTCTGACTGTGTGTGCTGGGGACGTGTTTGCACTAACAGTTGGAAATTATAAATTTCGCTCAACAGTTGACTCGTGAAGGGAGAAGATTTATTAATGAACTGCTTAAGTTTATGAGGGTTGATGGACTTTTATTTTAATCGGGCGGTGTAGGTTGCTCATTTAATAAGTGTCTGTACGACTGATCCAGCCACTTTTAATTTTTAAAAATAAATAAAACTCATGTTTACAATACATCGTGAAAGCCCAAGAACAATAGATTAATAAATATGATGATTGATTGAATATGAGACCTTTGAAGTTATCTTATGCCTTAGGCTAATCAACACACTTTGATTGGATGTTGAACCAACAAAAATATCTCATGTCATTCTCAAAAACAAAAAACAAAAAAATATCTCATGTAATATTTTTACATCTAATTTTATAATTTGTATAACTATGAGTAATCGGTTAAAAAGTGGTAGAACATAAAAATTAGTAGTAGAAAAAAAAATATTAATCAGTAATCCTGAATGGTGATTACTGATTTAGTAGTTAACAAGTATTGGGAACTATTTATTCCCAAAAAAAAAAAAAAAAAAAGCATTGGGGAACAAGTGTTCGTGAGATTCGTTAGGAGTTTTGTTGAATGGTGGGTCCAAAATATATATGACCGTGCTCGGGGAAGGTGCGGCGTAGGACATGAGCATTTGTGGCGTATACACAATTACACACATACAGTAACAAGTTTTAAAGTATGGTTACTATTACCAATTATTTATTGCTATTTCCACGTAGGAAAATACCATTTTGGCCATTTCAGGACAAAAGCCACGTGGCGAGGAGGAGGGGGGAAAATTCAAGTCACGAGGGAAGAGAATCTAAATTCTAGGCCAAATTTACGTAAATGACCTCAAGAACTAATTGGATCATTTGTCTTATTTATTTGTAATCAGACGGTCCAGGATAGTCGTATATTATGATGATTGGATTGGACTTTTGAGTCTTTGAGTCAGAGCTTTTGACTTTGGGCTTTCTTTTGGGCTTGGATTAGTGCGCAATCTTCGGCGGACAGTAATCGACGGTGAAGCTGCTTGACTTAGAAGTTAGGAAAACGGGTTAATCGGAATGTAGACTTAGTTTGTGTTGAAAATGGACTTTTGGTTTTGGGTTCAAACAAAGAACATGTTGGTCATAGAATTTTGTAGCTAATTTTTTTTTCTCAAACCACTCCCAACTAAAACGGAAGAACTTGGCTGGGTCCAACATTTGTTAGCCACAATTTTAAGGAGACAGATGTGGACGTAGCAGCATGCAAAGTTGTTGAGCAATGTGCTGATTGATTAATTTACATATAAGAATAAATCGGATTGGATGTATAAAGGAAGTTGTTGAAACTTTACATAAAAGCTTTTTCTATTCAATTCAATCATTGTACTTCAAATTAGGTCTATCCTTGCCGCCTAATATGAAATGACACTACACTATAATGGGTGGTTAATACATTCAATATTGGTGCGGCACTACGTAGCAAATTTGGATGAACATTTTTTTTTTTTTTTTTTGAGAAACAAATTTGGATGAACATTAAATTTTGGACACATATATCTTACCCTTTAATTAATTAGTGTAGACCTCCCTGTTATATTTAATTACTTTTTGTTTTTTATGAATCTACTTTTTTTTTTCACTGTTTTGCTGATGCTTCTTCAAAGCGTACTGCTGCTACTTCTTCTTCTTCTTCTTCTTCTTCCATGAGCTGGCTGTAGTGTGCTGTGTGCAGCACTGAAGTTCATAACCGATGACTGTCATGCAAAATATGACACATAAATTCATAATGTCAACTACAAACCCAGTGCTTTCCATTGTATGGCTGGTGAAGGCGACTGAGAGTGAGAGTCAATAAATTTCAGCTCCACACCTAACAAAAACATATAAAACACTCATTATGTTGCATGCACCAAACCCGTTAGTGTGTGGACCCTGGGTCCCTAGCTCACTTTTAGTTTTAAGACCAGACCTATTGCTAATAGCCTAATACATCTAGGAAGAAATTGTTAGAGACAGTAGGACCCAAGACACTCAAGATTATTATAGACTCATAGGGAGAGGCTCGTGTCCAGTGGCCAGTTCCACTAAACACACTAGGATGCAGATACGTGTCTAAAACTGAACATGTATCCACATCTCAACGTGTCCAATGAAACTGGCCACTGAACACAAGCCCAACTCTAGACCCATACACTTATAGAGCAAATAAAGCAATTCTAGTCTTTCTTGTGCAAATACCACAATCTAAGAGTTAGCCAAGGATTACCTACTACTATATGTATACCCTATATGAGTTAGCCAACGATTACCTACTACTATATGTATACCCTATATTAGGGTTTATTTTAAGAGCCGAGGAAAGAGGCACTTACTAGCTAAACAAATGAATAATTGAACAAACAAAAAGAGGTACATATATTCAAACATGGACAGAGGCAGGATTTTGAGTTTGGACGGATGAAGTATAAACAAAAAATATATATATAAGTATTAACTATTATTCAAGGTTTCAAATCATCTCAACTTTACTTTCAATAAAGGCAATATACACTATTATCCAAAAGGACCAAATTTTAAAAAAAAAAGTAGAATAAGTTAGAGTTTACACTAACAAACAAGCAGATAATTCTATCTATTTCAATATTTGTCATTTTATAAGTAGGATAAAGTTTAGCTACAAATTGGTTGTAACTTTAATTAGGCTACAACCTTATCAATATCTTTTTATTGGAGGTTAATTTTGACAAATCTATCATTTGATTATATCTTCCTCTTATATCTTCCATTCTTGGAAAATTTCTTAAAAATTAAAAATCAATAGCAATGTCATCAATAAATTTTTTAAATTGCAAGTTTTTGTAGTTTAAAATTATGCATAAAATATAAGTTTATAGATCATATAATAAACAATATCTGATTGATACAAAATTTGACGTGTGTATTAAGAGTGTAAAGAACATGCAATTCAGTAGTTAGATTTTCAAAATATGTAGTAATGTTTATTTTATTAAATAAGGTTTTAGCCTTAGGTTACAACTAATTTTATAGTTAAACTTTGTCATTTTAAATAATAGCTAAGAAATTTCAACTTTACACCTGAGGCTACTTAAATACTAAAGATTTTAGAGTACTTTAATAATCATTATTATTAATTATTCTATGAGAGAGAGAGAGAGCAGTGTGGATGAGTCAGTGGTAGTGAGAGAAGATCTGATGTTGTGTGTTGTCGGTGGGTGGTGAGA
Source organism: Quercus gilva (assembly GCA_023621385.1). Classification (NCBI taxonomy): domain Eukaryota; kingdom Viridiplantae; phylum Streptophyta; class Magnoliopsida; order Fagales; family Fagaceae; genus Quercus; species Quercus gilva. The sequence goes on from CM042477.1 coordinate 50,348,210, forward strand.
GAAGATCCTCCCAGGACTTGCTACCTCTACAGTGACAAACTAGCAATTCCATACATTCGAATTCCATGGGAAGCTTGTGAGATGCTAAGAGGACAACACCTTATAATACCCCCCCCCCCCCCCCCCACCCCCCAAAAAAAAAAAACTAGATAAAGCCTGACTTAGAGTATTCACATTGGATGATGCAAAACCCTTAAGAATGCAAAATGCATAATATTATTGACACAAATGCAAAAAAATCATGCTCCATTGGATGATGCATTTTGCATTTGAATTTGCATGCTTAGTACAATATTATCTACTGTTAAGGTTTAGGCCTTGAGAACAACAAAGTTAATCAATTCTCTTACCAAGTGATTAATTAGATTAATTATTACTTAGATTTGAATTGAATAAAATATAAAAAAAAAAAAAAAAAAAAAAAAACCACACATGGATCACACAGGGACAAGTAATTTGATGACCCAAAACCAATAAACAAGTCGTTTCACAATTAAATTAAAAAAAAGGGGGGGGAGGGGATTCAAATTTCAATCCTCAAGGAAATCAAATCCATTAGAAGTTTATACAAAAGATTTAACCCTAAATCTAATGCTATCTCATGTAGTATTTACTAATATGACCACACATAGCTTCGAGTTCATAGACTTGTCTATTCTTGATTTGATTCTATTGTACCAGCAACTTGATTGTAAACTAGATGTAGCAACTTCACTTCAATCACTGAATCTTTGAATGAACATGGATCTTTGGTTGAAGGTTCAAGATAGCTTGGAAAATTCCATATATGTGTAAAAAACACTACTATTTTGTGTGTGTGTGTGTGTGTTTTAATGAAAAAACGTGCTCTAGGGTTTGCTTTTATAGTGTTACTGAGATGCACAAAGCCCAAGATCAGATGGCTTACAAAAACTAGTGAAATACAATTTGCCCCATTCTTGATCGGTCGATAAATGCAGTTTGACCGATCAAGTTAAGTGACTCTCGACTTGTTGAATCGATGTCGAAATCTAGCACAACAGTCCAGTTTTTGCATTCTTGAGTCTTCATTAGTTCAAACCCTTGACTTGTCTTGTTTCAATAATTAACTCAATACAAATTAACTAGATAATCTAGGTTTTAAGTTATTACAAGTTCATGGTTTGCCAACCTAAAAATATGGACCTAAACATCTATATTTGCATAAACAAACGAGTATTCCCAAATTAAACTGAAAATTGCTAATCCCAATATGAGAGAAAGAGAGAGATAGAGATGAAATATTAGAGGACTTTTATGAACTGACTGAAGTACTGGCCTTGGATATTTGCTTTTTGGTCCAATTATTGGAAATATGCCCATTTTGTTTCATTGATAAATCCACAACTGCAAACCATGTTAATTGACACGAAAATGCTTGTGGGAAATAACGTGGGGTATATATTAATGTTAGTGAAAATTTGAAATCAAGAAATTGAGGTTCAAAGATCCAAATAGTTGCACTCACACTAGTGGGTATGTGACTGCACAGCGTCGCACCAATGGCCATGTGTGTGAGAGGACAACGGTCACTGGAGAAGGACGACGCGAGTGAGGGCCAGGATGGCAACGTTAAAGATTAGGGTTAGCTTCATTGAGTTGGAATGAGTTTGAATGAAGAGAATTCTTGAGAATGCTCCTCTATTTTGCATACCAAAAAATGTTATATCTTCAAAACCATCCAATATTTCCTATCAAAGGATTTTTATGTTTTTGTGAGCTACAAACTTAATTAAGAGAATACAATATTTATCTAAGAAAAGATTGTGACTTTAAGCAAATAAAACTTCTCTTTGTTAAAGCATCATTAAGCCTATATAATTGAAGAAAATTAACATAAATATATGATTTTGGTCTACTTGCCATCAATTAACAGACATCATCTTACTTAGAAAGAGAGAAAAAAAAATTTAAATCTTTCAAGACTGGTTAAATTCTCCATAAAGCCTTCTTCTAAGAATCATGATGTTCTAACTTCAAAATTTTCCTGTATACAATTTTTTAAAAAGATCACAAAAATATGTAATTAGATTGAAATATAAAAGAGTAGTCACTCTCCATTAGTCTTATAAATATTTTACTTAAAGGATTACCATATAGGATTGTTATGGCATTTGAGATATTATATAGCACAGACACATTCCCCACGTGTCATGTCTTCCCCCAATAAAAAGCTTTGCAAATCTTTCCCGTATCATTTGAATTTGCACTTAGGATTTTCACATGAATATAGCAAGCTTGTATTATTTTCTATGGGAATGATAAGAATTAAGATTAAAGAAATGAGAAAATTCTAAAAAGTTTTTGAGATAATTTAATTGTTGTTGATAATGTTCAAATATCACACATGGCTTTCCTTGGAAAAAATAAAATGTGGCTTTACTTGTTATCGAGTACCAGTCCATTCAATTTGCAACTACCAAGCACATAAAAAATCCTTCTAAAAAAAAGTACCTAAATCAAATAGAGATCTGAGGAAATTCTGGAAAGATAGAGGAGAATCAAATGTTGCGTGCTGAGAGCTAAAAACAATTTTGACATATACAATCTTAAGCTAATGGAGGGATGGCTCAATCCCTTTAAGAGATCAGCCTTTTCTCTCATTCCAAATGCTCCACATCAAACACGTTACGACTGTAGCCCAGCATGCTACAAAAAACGCGCTGTGGGGCTGCGTTTCGGAGAAAAACGCAGCTCCAGTACTGGACTTATAGCTGCGTTTAGTAAACGCAGCTATAGACCAAGACTAAACGCAGCTATAGACCAAGTTTGAACGTTCAGAACAAAGCATGCATCAATAATCTATACTATTTCCATAGAAAAATATCAGCAAATCGTTGGTTTAAAAAAAAAAAGAAAGAAATAAGTTGTAATTTATGAAAAACTTACCCATGCTTGGGTCAAGTTTCTATATACCACACACAATTAATTGAGCTTCAAACACACAAAGTCAAAAATATCAAACTGCATTGTCCCCTCCCCTCCATATAAATAAGTGTTAAATTATGAAAAACTCACCCATATTGATCTCAAATGTCCACCCCCTGCTTCATATCGTCATTGTTTTCCATTGGTTTAGAGCTTCAAATAGACAAAGTCGCAGACATCAATCCTCGCCAGCCAAATAAATTGTATTGGTTTAGATTGTAGATAAAATATTGAAGGGAGAATGAGAAGTAAGAAAAGAAAGTTTGTATGATGAAGATTGAAGAGACTCAAAGGAATTGCCTTCTAAAAAATAAAAGATTCAGTACATAACATTGCTCAGTTGTACTCAACTATTTTTCGCATATGAAAATATATATGTTTATGACTAACTGTTATATACGAATGCGTTTCAATATGCAAATGCATTTTAAATCCGCACTAGCTAGGCTAGTTTTCTACTATTATTCCTACTTATATATATTATTTTGATGTGATGGAATGCAAAATAAAGAATGAGATGTAAAATGTGTTGTAAAAATGGTAACGTAAAATATATAAAGTGGGTTTTGGTGGTACAAAATTCATTTATTTTTGGACAAGCCAATGAGAATGCTCTTATGTATCAACACAAAATGAACAAAATGAATAAAAGAAGCCAGACCACACCACCAAGAAACTAACAAACAACTCATTCCTCTATGAGTCTTGTAAAAGAAAACACTTTCTCTAAATAGAATCTAAATTGTATTTTTATTGAAAAAGTAACTATACAATGGACTCTAATGTATTTATATACAATCATGTACAAGAGGAAACAATAACCAACTCCCTAACAAACTCCCTTGAAAACAAGGAAAAAAAATAAAAACAACCTATCTATGACACGTGTAATTCATCCCACTTGGGTACATTTCCTGTATTGAATGTATAATCTGATCATGATGTGGAATTGACTCTATGAAATCCTCTAAGTCTTCATTCCTTAGGATTGGATCTCTGTTTTTCCTTTGACCCTCTAATGCATTGTGCCTTGTATCCAACTGCAGTGTTTCACGTTTTTGTGGTGTAGCACAGGATGCACTCTGATGCGTCAATACACGATCAGATGCACTCACTTGTTGCTTCCCTTGAAATTGTATGCTATCATCCTGCTTGGAAGCTTGTTGCTGTATAAGACATGCATTGGACTCAGCATTGCTTTTAACACTCCTTCACAAGAGCAAAGCTCTTGCATCTCCATCATCCTTTGAATAATCTGGAAATTGAACTTTATGACTAAAAATATTAATCACTCCCAATTTGGATAATAACCTCATAAAATTTTCAACTCCAAGTGCCTTAGTGAATATGTCTACCAACTGATTCCTTGAGGAAACATAAAAAGTCTTAAGAGTGCCATCTAGAATCTTGTTCCTCACTATATGGCAATCTGCTTCTATGTGTTTAGATCTTTCATGGAAGACTGGATTTGCTGATATGTGAAGTGCAGCCTGGTTGTCACAGTACATCAACACAAGTTTGCCATGTGGAATGTGTAAGTCTCTTAACAGATACAATAACCATGTTACTTCATAAGCAGTTGTGGCCATAGATCTATACTCTGCTTCAGCAGAAGATCTTGAGACCACATCTTGCTTCTTTGACTTCTATGAGATCAATGAATCACCTAAAAACACACAATAGCCAGTCAAGGACTTCTTGGTGTCAGGGCAGCCGGCCCAATCTGCATCACAGAAGGCTTTGAGCTGCAAATCTGACTCTACTGGGAAAAACACCCCTTGGCCTGGTGTACCTTTGAGATATTGAAGGATTCTTGCAGCTGCTCTCATGTGTGGAACCCTTGGTTGTGCCAAAAACTGGCTAAGCCTATGAACTGCATAGGTTATGGTCTACTTAGTGTTAAGTACATTAGCTTTCCAACCATCCTTCTAAATTGACCAGCGTCTGTGAGCAACTCTCCATCACCTTTGGACATCTTGAGTTGTTGCTCCGTTGGTGTTTTGGCTAGTTTACAACCAGTCATGCCTGCTTCTTTGAGTATATCAAGAGTATACTTTCTCTGGTTAATACTAATTCCTTTAGGACCTTTAGCAATTTCAAGACCTAAGAAATACTTAAGAGAACCAAGGTCTTTAATCCCAAACTTCTGGTCTAATACCCTTTTTAGCTTAGCAATACAAGTAGGATCATTCCCTGTGATGATCATATCATCAACATATATCAACAATGCAATAAAATGAGAACCATCAGAGTGAACAAATAATGAATGGTTAGCTTGAGATTATATGAAACCAAGACTTAAGATAGTGGCAGAAAGCTTGGCATTCCATTGCCTAGAAGCTTGCTTAAGACTATAGAGAGATTTGATCAACTTACACACCATAGGAGTAGTAGGATTGACTGAAGAAGGCTCCCCCTTACTGTGATAACCAGGGGGCAATGCCATATTCACTTCTTCATCAAGATCTCCATGGAGAAAGGCATTATTGATGTCAACTTGATGAAGTGGCCATCCTTTAGCAGAGCAAGGGCAATAAGCACTCTGACAGACACAGTCTTGGCAACAGGTGAGAATGTCTCCAAAAAATCAAGACCCTCCTTTTGAGTGTAGCCCTTGGCGACTGACCTAGCTTTATATCTATCTATACTGCCATCAGGGTTGAGTTTGATCCTATAGACCCACTTGCACCCAATTGGTCTTTTACCAGGAGGTAGTGCAGTAAGCACCCAGGTTTTGGTGGCTTCTAATGCTACAATTTCCTTATCCATGGCCTCTCGCCATAATGGATCCTGAACTGCCTGAGAGAAAAATTGAGGAGTGGCAGGACCATCACTAATAGTCATGACATAAGATAAGTACTTTGGATCCAAATGAGAGTAAGTCAAACAAGCTGAAATGTCATAAGGAGATCCTAAAGCATGAGAGCCTACAACTAAACTTGGGGATGCTATGGTTGTAGTGCAAGCATAGTCTTGTAAGTATACTGGTGTTTTGTGAACTCTAGTAGACTTTCTAGGTGATGGAGGACCTGCAGAAGAGTTAGGAACAACAACAGGAACAGAATCTGACTGCATAATAGAATCAGAAGGTAATGAATCATTATTTGAAGAAGTGGAAGGAAAAGAAGTAGGATTAGGCATGAAGCAAAACTCATCAGAATTATCTGGCATATTAGGTATATTGATAGGAGTAACAAAGGTGTCTAAACCACCTTCTGTAGTATGATAAATCCCAAGAGCAAATGGATCTGTAAAATCAGTAGCAGTAATGGAAAGAGGAAAAACACTCTCATGAAACAATACATCCCTACTGATGAACACAGATTTGGTAAGTAAGTCATACATCTTGTATCCCTTAACACCAAAAGGATATCCCAAGAAAATGCATTTTCTTGCTCTTGGAGCAAACTTGGACCTATTGTTAGAAAGAGTGGATGCATAACAAAGACAGCCAAAAACTCTTAGATGAGCATAGCTTGGTGGAAAACCAAATAGAACTTCAAAAGGTGTTTTGTTTGAAAAAATTGAGGATGGTGTTCTGTTAATCAAATAGACAGCAGTAAGTATGCAATATCCCCACAAATGCGAAGGTACATTGGACTGAAATTTGAGGGCTCGAGCAACATTTAAAATATGTTGATGTTTTCTCTCAACTATAGCATTTTGTTTGAGGGGTTTCAACACAGCTAAGTTGATGCAATATACCCTTTTTTTCAAAGAAAGCAGACATGAAAAATTCAATTCCATTGTCTGTCCTAATGGTTTTAACTTTCTTAGAAAATTGTGTTTCAACCATGATGCAAAATTTCTCCAAAATGGATTGAGTGTTTGATTTGTGCTTGAGCAAATAAACCCAAGTACATCTTGAGCAATCATCCACAATGGTTAAAAAAAAAATCTACAACCATTAATAGTTGAAACATTGAAGGGACCCCACAAATCACAATGAATCAATTCAAAACATTCATTTGATACATGTGTACTAGAATTGAAAGGTAACCTTTTTTGTTTAGCTAATGGGCAGATATCACAATGAAAATCTTTATTATCATGAAAAAGGGGTACATTATTATCTCTCATTAAAGCCAATTTGGCATTTGACAAATGTCACAACCTAGAATGCCAAATTTCTAGCTTGACAACATTATTTACAACTGTATTTATAGATCCAGTTGCAGAAAAACAACTTGAGGGAGTTGATATACTCTTTTCCAGCAGATAAAGCCCTTTGAACCCCTTACCCAAACCAATTATGCTCCATTGAGCAAGGTCCTGAATAAAGCACATAGTGCGAAAGAAAATCAGACAACAAACACTAGCTTTAGCCAATTGACTAACTGAGAGAAGATTGAAACTGAAGGAGGGAACACACAAAACATTTGTAAGAGTTAATTTTTCTGATAATGTGACAGTTCCTATATGAGTAACAAGAGCAGTTTCACCATTAGGAAGATTTACATAAGTGTTTAAGGCAGCAACAATAGTAGTAAAACATGATACAGAATGTACCATGTGATCTGTTGCTCCTGTATCAATTACCCAATCAGAAGTACTAAAGGCTTTCTATCAACAATTTTGGCTGAAAAGATTGAATGATCAAGATTAGGAGTAAAAGGCATATAAGAATGTGTACCTGACATGAGATTAGCGTTAAAATATGAATTAGCTTGTGCAGAAGTCCCCACCATATCAGAAGTCATATTAGACATCCCTTCCACACCAGCAAAAGTACAAGAAGAGCTTACACTTGCAACATGTAATGCATCTCCAAGAGCAGCTCCTGAAGAAATATTTCCTGAATTGAGATAGGCCAGAAGTTGCTCACACTGTGTCTTAGAAATTAGACACTGAGTGGTTGCAACCGTAGCTTTGTCTGCTCCATTGACTGAATTACATGAAGCTTGGTTAGCACCAGACTTCCCTTTAAGCTTGTAACCAAAAGGGTACCCATGCAACTTATAGCATTTATCAATTGTATGCCCTTGCATGTTGCAATGAGTGCAAAAAGGCCTCTCCTTCTTACCATTTCCTTTGTTCCAATTAGAGTTGGAATTGCCTTTGGAATTGGTGTACATAGCCATAGTATCTGACTGAGAAGATGCAACAACTCCATGACCAATATGCTTGTGAGATTCTTCTTGAAGCACCAAGGAGTAGACTCTGCTCATTGAAGGAAATGGTTCTAACATAAGAATTTGACTTCTCAAAGTCCCATAATTCTCATTCAAGCCCATCAAGAACCTCATAACATAGGCCTTTTCATGTGAAGCACTCAAGATTTTCATTGCTCCATAAGAACATTCGAGAAGAGGCTCAAAATTCAACAACTAATCCCACAATCGTTTGAACTTTGTGTAATACTCAGTGACTAACATGTGATTCTGAGAAATGTGAGAGATTTTCCTCTGTAAATCCTAAATCTTAGGACCATTGCCTTGTGAAAACACATGCTATAACTCAAGCCACATCTCTCTTGCTGTTTCATAGTACATGATGCTGCTAGAGACATCAACATACATGGAGTTGATCAACCATGAAAGAACCATGGTGTTGCAGCTTTCCCAATCCTCATATAGAGGTGAATCAACATCTAGCTTTTGAATCTTGCCATTAATAAAGCCAATTTTCTTCTTGGCAGTAAGAGTAAGGACCATAGCTCTGGACCAGGATTGATAATTTCGCATTCCAAGCAGTGGCTGAGTAACAAGTGTGTTTCCTGGATTCTCATTAGAACTGAGAAAATACGGATTAGGAGCATTAGATTCACCATTGGAATTTGAATTCGCATGTGTGAATTGTGTGTTGTGAGAATTTGAGGGAACATCAGTTTCTGAGGAAGCCATTGAAAGACCTCGAAGTTGAGAGAAGAAACTGGAAGAAAGAGAAGATTCTAGAAGAGAAAATATCTGAGCTCTGATACCATGTAAAAGAAAACACTTTCTCTAAATAGAATCTAAATTGTATTTTTATTGAAAAAGTAACTATACAATGGACTCTAATGTATTTATATACAATCATGTACAAGAGGAAGCAATAACCAACTCCCTAACAAACTCCCCTAAAAACAAGGAAAAAAATAAAACAACCTATCTATGACACGTGTAATTCATCCCACTTGGGTACATTTCCTGTATTGGATGTATAATCTGATCATGATGTGGAATTGACTCTATTAAATCCTCTAAGTCTTCATTCCTTAGGATTGGATCTCTATTTTTCCTTTGACCCTCTGATGCATTGTGCCCTGTATCCAACTGCAGTGTTTCACGTTTCTGTGGTGTAGCACAGGATGCACTCTGATGCGTCAATACACGATCAGATGCACTCACTTGCTGCTTCCCTTGCAATTGTATGCTATCATCCTGCTTGGAAGCTTGTTGCTGTATAAGACATGCATTGGACTCAGCATTGCTTTTAACAAGTCTATATATATATATATATATATAAATTTTTAAATACAATGAAACAATTCCAATAGGACAAAACACGGCAATGTAAATGAAAAAGAAATGAATATATTTTATTTGAGACCAAATGAAAGTGGAAATTACCTTTACAAGTAACTTGGTGTAACTCCCCAAAATAACTAAAGCTATAATAATAATAATTTTTTTTTTTTTTTTTTTTTTTAGATCAGGGGACAAAATTAACACCTATGACTTTCCCCACATAATTCAGGAGCTACTAGCATAACAAGAAACAGAGGTGGCCATGTTCAATTTGCCTTCTCTATCTGAAGAAATAAAACAAATGAGGTAGAAACATTTTAGAATGGATTGGAGATGGATCTGACAAGGAAGGTTTCTAATGGCTATAGATTCAGTAAATGTAGCAGGCAGTAGAATAAACAAATGAATACTCTGTCTTTGGTCGATTTTCATGCAGGTCATATTGATGAAAGTGGAGCTGTGCTCCGATGACCATATCATATATGGTTGATCAAATAATTTCTTCACAACTACGAAAAACCTACATAAGAACATTCTAGCAAACTTTGGTTTGGTGTGACTCCCCAAGTACATAAAGCTAAGGGTAAATTGCAAATTACACTCCTGAAGTTTGGGGTTGATTGGATTTTACACCTCAAAATTCCAAAAACTTGATTTTACACCCTGAAGTTTGGTTCCATTAGCAATTCACCCCCACAGTTAATTTTTGGTGTTAAGTGACATATCATCATACTGATGTGTTTTATCTTTGCCAAATCAGCCTCAAAACTATGTCATTTTAGGATAACCAAGTGAATAGTTGGCACAATCAAAACTATGTCGTTTTAGGCCTAAACTTAAAACACAAACTATAGCTTAAGGTAGGCCACAAACAAGGTTGTAGACCACAAACAAGGTTGTGCTTTCAAGATCTTCATTCATGAAATCACTGGGCCACAAACAAAAATGACCTCCACCTTTGTTGGTTAGCTTATATATAGTGATGAAACTATATCATCCAAAAATGGGATTCTAGGGTATATTTACTTGGTAGTTGGTATTATAAGTCTATGACTGAAAACCTTGATCCACTAGCTTTTTATTCCATGTGCCAATGAAATGAGAGTTGGGTTTGGCTTTTGTTGAAACTTAAAACTGGGCTATAAAAAAAGGGCTCGCTGTTGTAATCGGTGACTGCAAACTACGAAGCAAGGCTGTGTGTGCGAGCATAATAGCATTCCTTATTTCGTCACTACTAATCAAGTATAGCACAGAGATCTCCAAATTCCCAAAAAAAATTTTAAGCATTTTCAGAAATTCAGTGAACATAGTCATAGATCTACTCCATTCACAGTTCATGAATTTTGATTTGACGGAATAGCCCCTTTGTGAGCACAAATTAAACATATGGTGGTTTGAGGTGAGCCTGGAGCCTTCACCGCCTGCCAAGGTTCACGAGGCGAGCTGATAGGTTTGGGTTAAAGAGGCCTAGGTTCGTGGGGTTTGGGTTAGGGAGGTATGAGGTCTGCTTTCTTTGTAGCTTTTGTTTTTAATTTTAGAGTTTGGCCTGCCGTTTAAGCTATAATTTATGTTTTAATTTTAGGTCTAAAATGACGTAGTTTTGATTGTGCCAACTATTCACTTGGTTATCATTGAAATGACGTAATTTTGAGGTTGATTTGGCAAAAATAAAACATATCAGCATGATGGTGTGTCACTTAACACCAAAAAACTAACTGTAGGGGGTGAATTGCTAACGGAACCAAACTTTAGGAGTATAATTTGCAATTTACCCTAAAGCTAATAATTGAATCTATTGCTTCGGGGACAAAATTAACATCCATGACTTTGCACATGGTGTCCTTCAATTGATATATTGAAAATATCGCATTTGGTTCTTCATTCTTTGTACTTGGTCAGGTACTTGGTCAGGCTTCCCTTTTGAGTCCAAAGTCCAAACCATTAGAATCCCCTACTTAAGCATCTATCTCAATCCTTCTTAAATAATAATAATAATAATAATAATAATAATCAACTAATCAGATTTTAGCCATACCATCATACCATGATCAGAAAACAAAAGCAATTATCTCAACAGTCAAGAGTGGCTATACTAAATTATATTTCAAAATGGATTTTACCAATTGACTGACATAAATCATATTAAAGTTGAAGGAAGGAACACAAAGTATTGAAACTTTAACTGTTCCTATGTGAGTTACTAAGGCAGATTTACCATTTGGAAGATTCACAAATGTGTTTAGAGTGACAGTGATAGAAGTAAAAACAACAATAGAGTGAACCATGTGGTTTGGATTTGTCTACCAAAACTGTATTTACATCTAGAGATGTTCTTTTTCATGAAAATCATTTTCGTTATGTTCAAGGTAATATAGATTTCAATGATCCTTTTATTGCTTCTTATGTTGGTTCTCATTCCCACAGACAACAATTTAGATTCATTTGTTACTCCTGTTGGTATTCCAGAAGTTCCTTTTCCATCTCATACTTCAAATATTCCAATTGCATTGCCACCATCTGTCAATGATAATGACAGCTCTACATCTATTCCCCATGACACTTCTGATCCACATTCTTTAGAAATTACTTCTGTTTCACCTACTGTTCCTATACCTGTTTCTGCACCTCCACACACCAGAAAATCCACCAGGGTCCATAAAACACCTGCCTACCTACAAGAATATGCTTGCAATTTAGCTGCAACAGTTGCTGATCCAGGTTGCCCTTCAGCTACAACAATTGCTGATCCAGGTTGCCTTTATGATATGGCTGATTTTCTCAGCTATTCACACCTTATTCCTTCCTGTCAGTCTAACCTCATGACTATTAGTGCATGTCATCCAGAACCTGCTTCTTTCTCCCAAGCAGTTCAAATTCCTGTTTGGAGAGAGGCAATGGATAAGGAAATCCAGGCTTTGGAGAAGACTAGGACTTGGATTCTTACTCCTCTACTTGCTAGAAAGACCCCCATTGGCTGTAAATGGGTGTACAGGGTGAAGTTCAACTCAGATGGTAGTGTTGAGAGGTATAAGGTCAGGCTTGTGGCCAAAGGTTATACCCAAAGAGAATGTTTAGATTTTCTGGAAACCTTTTCTCCAGTTGCAAAGACTGTATCTGTCAGGGTTCTTCTTGCACTTGCTTCAACCAAAGGTTGGCCTCTTCATCAACTAGACATCAACAATGCTTTTTTGCATGGAGACCTAGATGAAGAAGTCTATATGTGTTTGCCCCCTGAATTTCACAATAAGGGGGAGTGTTCTTCACCACATTCTTTTGCTCCTTTAGTTTGTAAACTTGTGAAATCTCTTTATGGATTGAAGTAAGCATCAAGATAGTGGAATGCAAAGTTGTCTGCCACCATCCTACAGCTTGGTTTTATTCAATCTGAGGCAGATCATTCCTTGTTTGTTCATTCCAATGGTGATTTGTTCACAGCATTATTGGTATATGTGGATGATATGGTTCTTACAAGTAATGATCCAGGTTGTATTGCCTCAGTTAAATCAGTTCTAGACCAGAAGTTTGGAATTAAGGACCTAGGTTCTCTCAAATACTTCTTGGGCTTAGAAATTGCAAGGAGTGATAAGGGTATTAGTCTAAATCAAAGAAAATATGTTCTTGAAGTACTTAAGGAGGTTGGAATGGTTGGTTGTAAACCTACCAAAACACCTATGGAATAATAGTTAAAACTGCCCAAGGGTGATGGTGAGCTATTTAAGGAGCCAGGTCAGTTCATAAGGTTGATAGGGAAGCTAATGTATCTTACACTTAGCAGGCCTGATATTACCTATTCTGTTTACAGACTTAGCTAGTTTTTATCACAACTTAGTGTCCTTCACATGAAGGCAGCAACAAGGATCTTGCAATACCTCGAAGGCACACCAGGGCAAGGAGTTTTCTTTCCTGTGAAGTCAAATTTGCAGCTTAAAACTTACTGTGATGCTGTTGGGCAAGTTGCCCTGATACCAGAAAGTCATTAACTGGATGTTGTGTTTTTCTTGGCAATGCATTGATCTCTTGGAAGTCTAAAAAATAGGCTGTGGTGTCAAGGTCTTTAGCAGAGGCAGAGTATAGGTTAATGGCTTCAACTACATGTGAAGTTCTCTAGCTGTTGTACCTGTTGAAGGACCTTCATGTCTCACATGACAGACCTGCCTTGATATACTGTGACAACTAGGCTGCCTTGCATATTGCTGCAAACCCAGTCTTTCATGAAAGGTCCAAGCACATCAAGGTAGATTGCCACATTGTGAGGAATAGGGTTTTATATGGTACAATTAAGACCTTCCATGTTAATTCAAGGAATCAATTGGCAAATATCTTTACTAAAGCTTTAGGTGTGGATAATTTTCTAAGGTTGCAAAAAAGGTTGGGAGTTATCAATATTTTTGCACAAACCATTCAATATCCTGAGTATCCATCTTTGAATCAAGTAGCAAGAGCTTTGCTCTTGAGGGGGGGTGTTAAAAGCAAGGAGGAATGCACTCAAGTCATTAGCAGATATAAGAATAGAGATGGTGAACAGGGCAGCACTCAAGGAACTAAAACTCAGAGGAATTGGATCAGTCCAAAACTATTAGAAGTGATTGAATTAGTTCCTTATCATGAACACTTTATTCACACGTATGAAAGAGCCTTACCACGTGGATAGGAGCATGACATAAGCAGTAGTTATAGCTTGTACACGTGTGTTGATGATTGGGACTGTTGTTGTAACTAATTTTCCCTCCTTCACGGAGTTAGTTATTTTCTTTTGCTTCCACAGATTGTATATATAGATAGTTATAGTGTATAGACTCATTGTATTCTCATATTCAATAAAGATCACTTATTCTATTTAGAGAGAGAGTTCCCAAATTCTTTACAAAATAAAATAAGAAAGGAACTAAATTGGACAGCATGCACTGATGCACGTATTAACTCAACCAACAAGTTAGAAAACAAACATGCACTCAACCAATGAATGGAATTGTCTATTCAACAACTCCTTTTGGTCAAACTCTAACATTACTGGACAAGAAGTTGTGTAAGCATCATTCAAATCCTTAATCGACGTGCTAAACATCACCGTCACCTCAGCATATGATTTCTGCAGTTGATGATGCACGTCGAAATCGTATGACCTCTTTCAAGATCTTGAATCTCTTGGTGGATCGATTTTTCTTTAGTTGAATATGCATTGTCTCAAGCAAGGGTGATTTGCCTAACAGAAGCTTGGCAAAATCCATTACAGGCTTTGAGTCATCGAAAGTTAGCATCTCCACTTCTCGAAGTTTCTTCAAAGAGATATCTAAGAAGTCTTGGGTTTCCAAAAACTCAACAGCAGCATTTTCATCAGCAGTAACACCATAATTCAGCTAAAAACAAGAAGCAAATAAAAATTCGATATCAAATCTAAACCCATAAATGTATATTTAATGCACAAAAGATCGATGATACTAATCTTCATACCGACCTCAACTTTAAGTTTTTACAAGTTGGGGGAACTTCTAATCAAGCAAAGTGCACAGGAGACCTCTCGCAGAGACCCAAAACATATTTTAGACAGCACAAGAGTTTTTAGGAATTCAAGTGTAGCTGGAAGCCTATCTGGGATATTACCTGCAGCAAAACTCTAAAACGAAACAACCCCCAGAAAATGACTCATTAAAGAAGTATGTTTTACTAAATAATGTACAAAACAAAAAAGGCCACAAAGTTATCTTACCATCAGAAGATTATAACCCACAAATAGATCCTCTATAAAAGGTAGGCCACGAAAAACCTCGATCATATCAGCAGGTTGAAATTCTCCAGGTTCTGGCACGAAGTCCTCAGTAGCCTTAATCGTAACTGATACAAGAACGGAGGTATTTCTGAATCGCACAGAATTCAAAGGACCTTCAAAGTATAAGTACTTAAGATTGGGGGCATCGAGGTAGAGGTTTTCAGTATTGGGGCAATTTATTAATGTCAAGTGTTCAAGTAATGGGCAACTGTATATGAAACTTTCGAAAATGTTAATTTCAGTATCAACTTCCTGTAACTCAAGGGTGACAAGCCTTTTAAATCCTTTAAAAGTAGATGGAGGACTAGTAGTATGACAATGACTTAGGCGCAAGTGCCTTAGTTGCAAACATTTATAAAGAAACAATACGAGGACTACACCCTTTGAAATCCAAAGGGTAAAATCCTAAAGAGTGTCTTTGTGAAGGCGATCTAATAATAGATAGACCGGACAAAACCTCTCCAATCTTGGAATAGATAGAGCGAATTTAGTAATTGGTTTTTTGTGAATGTGTACAATTCCACCCATACAATTGAAAAGCGTTTCCCTCATGTTGTAGCCTCGAGGATATTGGGTGTAGAAAGACTCGTCGAATACAATTTGTGGAACAGTTTTCCATTTTTCATTCCAATTTTTTGACAAGACGCACGTCTTCACTGTATCTCGTAGCGGCAAACGGAGCAATATGTTTTCGATAATTTCGGTTGGAAGGTTACTGATTCTGTCAGAAGTAGAAGCTTTATTACGCGTCATGTTTTTTTGGGGGGGACATGATGATGATGATGATATCAATACCTGAAAATCAATACCTACTCTTGGGAAGTATCTTGGGTTTCCCTTGAAACATCCTGGCTCTTCTTCTCAAGAGTATAATTTTATTCTTGATAGAGTAAAGCAGAAGCTTTTGGGATGGAAAGCCAACATGTTATCTCTGGTTGGTCGGTCTGTGCTCATTCAAGCCTCGTCAGCTGCTATTCCTTCTTATATCATGCAATGTGTTCAGCTGCCAAGCAGAATTTTGGAGGGTTTGGATAGAGTGAATCGCAATTTTTTGTGGGGGTCTACTGACATAGCCAAAAAAATTTATTGGGTTAGTTGGGACAAGGTAACGAAAGCAAGAGATGAAGGGGGCCTTGGTTTGCAATCAGCTAAGGGGAGGAATTCTGCCCTCCTGGCTAAGCTGAACTGGAGGTTCCATACTGAAGGAGAAGCTCCTTGGAATCAAGTCTTGAAGATGAAGTACCATAGTCAAAGAAGGAGGGTTGCTGCAAATCCAAATAAACTCCCCTGCTCATCAGTATGGGCAGCAATGAAGAGAGGAATGGATACCTTTCAAAAGGGTTGTAGGTGGACAGTGGGAAGGAATAGTAGTTTGAACTTTTGGTTTGATCATTGGACAACTAGAGGCCTGCTTAGACAGCTTATTCAAGGCCCTCTTACCCAAGAAGCAAGCCTTTTGGTAGTTAAAGACATATTGGTGGACACAGGTTGGGATTGGGGGCAAATTCCTTTTGAGCTTCCGATTGAGATCAAACGGATGATTCAAGCTACTCCTACTGCAGTTGTGTCAAGAGGAGGTGACAAGTTGGCGTGGGCTGACTCTCTGAAAGGTACATTTGTTTTGAGTAGTGCTTATAGGATTGTTGTGGGTATGGAAAACAATTGCCTTTCTCCTGTGAGGTGGATATGGAAGGCTGATACACTGCCAAGAATCAAAACTTTCCTGTGGTTGTGTGGCCATAATAGCATTGCTGTTAAGGTTTGCCTTGAAAAAAGAGGTGTTGTTCACGAGACTCTATGTCCCATATGCCAAGGAGGTTCGGAGACTATCTTGCATGCTCTCTGGGATTGCACTCAAATTAAACACGTTTGGAACCAGTTGGGTGTCACGGTTACTGACCAAACCTTTTGGAGAAGTAATTTGCAGGTTTGGCTTACATCAAATGGTACTAAGAGTGGTAATTTAATTGCTACAAACCCCCCTTGGAAAATTGTCTTTCCCTTTGCTGTGTGGAATATTTGGAAGAGTAGGAATAGGTTTGTCTTCAGTAGGAAAAATAGAAGCCCGAAGTTAGCAGCTGAGTTAGTGAACCAGGCCTTTGAATTTTTGTATTGTGTAGCCTCCCCAAGGGTGCAGGTCGGCAAGGTGGTGAGGAGGATGTGTTAGGAGAGACCACCGTTGGGTTGGAAGAAGCTCAACACGGATGGAGCCTTAAATGGTGTTACTGGGTTGGCTGGTTGTGGAGGCATTGTTCGAGATGAGAGGGGCCAGTGGGTTAATGGCTTTAGCAAACAGATTGGGCTAACTAACAGTTTTAAGCCTGAATTGTGGGGGCTTAGGGAGGGTTTGTTGTTATGCTGTAACCTCAATATATCTCATCTTATGATTGAGCTAGATGCTAAGGCTATTGTGGATGTTTTAGGCAATCCTTCTTATGTTAACCATGTCATTTCCCCTATCTTGGATGATTGTAGGATGTTGGTCTCTCGCTTCCGACAGATCCGGATAAAGCATTGCTACAGAGAAGTGAATAGATGTGCTGATAGTCTTGCTAGGCTGAGCTTCACTCAAGATGCTGATTTTTCTTCTTTTCTTAGTCCGCCTGTAGACATTTTTGATGTTTTTGAGGATGACCTCAATGGGTTGTATTTTGACAGGTTGTGTCTTAATCCTTTTGTTTTTTCTTAGTTGTTAATTGAATCGTCTGATTACCAAAAAAAAAAAATAATAATAATAATAATATCATCAGAACTTTCAATGAAGCCATTGTGTTGTACACATTAGTCGCTATTTACAACATAAAATCAACAAAATTCAGCAGCCCTTACGAAATTATTATACAAATAAATAATTAATAAATAACACAGTAACAAGCAAATTTAATTAATTGACATGAAAGAATCTAACACAGTAACACGAACCGGATTATACATAATATAATCAATCACACACCCCACAAACAAACGGATGAAAACTGAATGTGAAATATGAGGAAGTTTTGTTTTCATATTACCTGGTTTGACAAAAAAAAATGTCCACAACCACAAAGATGGATGCTGTCTCTGTAATTTCAATATGATATGACTTTTGAGGTATCAAAATTCAATCAACATGTTAGACATATTATGCACTAGAAAGCCAAGGACTTTAACTTCTACTAAAAAATACCTCATGAAATAAACAATGACTTCTCTCAGCCGAATTTAAAACACACGTACAGAAATTATCCTTTTTTTTAAAAAATAAATAAATAAATAAATAAATAAAAGCTACATTTTGAATTCAAAAAGAAAAATCCTAAAATATTGGCTCATTTTTTTCCCCTAAAATTTAGCAAAATAAATTTTAAAAAATAAAAAATGGGGCATATATGTAAGGAAATTGAATAACTAAATTCAAAAATAACTTAAAATTTTTTTTTTTCAAATCCCACGTTCAACCCCACGTACTGACAAGTACCAAGCAGTCTACACAACCTTTTAGGCAAAAAAAAAAATAAAAATTAAAATAAAAAACTTTTAGCAAAATTTTCGGGTTTGATTTTTAAAACTCACATCATTATCCTTTCCTTAAAATAAAAAAAAAAAAAAAAAAAAAAAAAAAACAAAACAAAACAAAAAAAAAACTACACTATTGATGTGAAATTTGACTAGAGTTAATTTTTTCTCTTATCATAATTTTAGCAAATATTTTGGGATTTATTTTTAAAACTCATCCAAAATGTAGACATCATTATCTTTTCTTAAACGCTCTGTTTGTTTCGATGTAAAATATTTGCAAAGGTAAAATATTTTACATGTAAAATATTTTCAGTTGAGCAGTTGACTTGCCGTCATGTACCATGTACTGCGTGCGCCGCAAGAGCCCCAATAGCTGATTTGTGATTGAAATACTGCATGTTCCCTAACTCCTCATGAACCTAACGAAACAACTTAACCAAGCTACAAATTGAGTGCCTAGCGCAGGTTATTATTCTAAGCACCAACAAGCCGATGTACGTACAAGCAAAAGACCAGACCAATGAACCGAAAGACCGCCTTTCCTACGTGCGTGTGCCATTGACCAGATGAGAGATCTGAAAAAGAAAAATGGAAAGCCTTTTTCTTGCTTCACTTACATGCTTGTTCTATGAGTGGATTACTCCATTGGGGAATACTCCTTAATGTCATATACTGGATGCTCGAGGCTCCCCTAATCGAAAGCTACGGCAGTAGTGGAGTTTCGAAAATATTTTCAATTTTGAGCAAGTCCAAGTCCACCTGAAGACCATCCTTGAGGGTGTCAGTGGTTTTTTTGGAAGAATATCAACAACTAATGGCTACACATGTTTGAACGGGCTAAGTACAATCTCACAAAACCAAACCACCAGGTCCACCACCCAAATCGCCACTAGATCGGCACAAACCCACCCACCACCACCCTGACACTCCACTGACCACTCAAATCCACAAATTGGAGAAGGAAAAACAAAAAAAGAAAGGCCAAAGCCGGCCAACCACCCACCATAACCCACAAACCCAGTCCTCACCATGGCCCACAAACCATTCCAGCCACCCAAAAACTCAGCCATCAACGGACCTACAAACATCTCAGCCACCCAAAAACATAACCACCCACCGCAACTCAAATACCTAGCCACCCACCACAACCCATAAAACCAGCCAGAAAGCCCAAATCAATAAAACCATGTAGTGGTAAAAAAATAAAATAAAAAAATAAAAAAAATAAAAACTAGTTCTAAGAATTGGTGGGTGAGTTGATGAATGTGGAGGTAGAGCCGGTGTGATGGTGGTAAGAGAATTGGTGGAGTAAGAGTTGATGTATGGTCAGATCAAAACAAGAGTCGGTGGGTTTGAGTGGTTGAACCAAATTTGGTGGGTGGAGGTGTGGAGGCGAGTCAGGCGACAATGGCAGAGGTGGAGCCAGCGATGAGAGCTGCCGGAGATGAGTGGCGCCGACGAAACTATGAGTGGCTTGGTGGCTCTGGTTTGTGGGGAGGGAGAACTTGAGAGTGAAGAGGAAGAACTTGAGAGTGAGAAGGGAGAGAACGTGAGAGGGACTGAGGAGTGAGGTTTGATGGAGTATCGATTGAGAGCTTGAAAGAAAATGTAAAATGTTTTACCAAAATTTTAATTGTAAAATATTATACCAAAATTTGCCTTGTTGATTTAGTTGACTGAAAATATTTTACTTTAGACTAAATATTTTACTGCAAAAAAAAAAAAAAACACAGTAAAATAGGAAAATATTTTTCTGAAAATATTTTACGTCAAAACAAACAGAGCATAAGTTAATAACAAAAAATCATTTCTAAAAAAAAAAAAGTTAATAACAAAAATCAGCTCTTTACCAAAACTAGCTTTTAGCATTTTTGGAATACTTTGAGAAGTCAAATATAAATTGTAACTTATCCTCTTAATTAAATTTGAAAAACCTACTACTACCACAATACAAAAATTATTGGCTCCAAGCATTTTGGATTACTTTCAACTTCAAATAAAATTCGAGCTGTACGGCACTCTGTCCTCGAACGCATTTGGGCCTGGGACTCTAAACCTCACCCCTATCTACCCAAAAACCCAGCTCGAACCCACATAAATTGCAGGCCCAAGTTTTGCTAACTGATCCTTACTCGGGAAACCTTTTCTCAGCAATGAAGAAAGAATGACGTTCAAACACACCATCCCTTGCGTATCTGGCAGTGCCTTAGGAAACATCTCTACCGAGCATACCTGCAGAAGTGGGAACCAAGTTCCAAAGCCACTCTCATCACATTCCACTTCCACCTTATGACTAATGATATTGGACCTCTCGTTGCACTAACCATGGAAGTGATCATGATCTCTCCACTAATTTAAAGCTATAAATATGAGAAGTTTGAGGAAGAAAAAGGTTGTTGAAAAGGTTCTCAAGAAATAGAGAATAAAGAGAAAAGAATGACTGGGAGAAAGAAAGAGAAAGAGAGAGAGTTTCATTGAGTCTCAGTGCCGAGAACAACCCGTAGTAGGAAATCCTAAACTCACTTTACAAATAAGTTGTGAGCCCAAGTGAGGTTAAGCCCAATAGCCTCCCAAGTGAAGTTAGGCCCAATAGCCTCATCTTAGGCGTGCACAATTGGCGTCGTCTGTGGGAATCTCCTACAAAGCTGTTGTTCAACTGAGGCACAATCACTAGAAAATGTCTGGAAGATGTACGGGGAGTGATGCTAAGAGTGGTTCAGTAGGATCTTCTCGGGGATCAACCTGACGAGAACAGAGGCAAAAAGGACGTGAAGATAGGGATCATGAGCAAGAGGAGGAGCGGTCCGGCCTTGGAGAGGGGTCGTACCAAACACAACAAATGATGTCGGGTGCTTCAAGGCATAGGCAATTTGACAAAAGAGATGAAAAGTTAGAGCGGTTACGTAGAATGGTGAGAGATCTGGAGTTGGAAGCAAGGGGTAGGCACCGAAGGAAGGACGGAGGCAACCGAGAAGGGAGATTTGATACGGGGGAAGATTGCTATGGAGCGAGGTCCAATCAATCTGGTTCTCATTAGCACCGAGAACGATTGCATTCACAAAAGTCTCGTCGACGCTAAGACCGTTCACATTCACGGGGATCCTGTCAACGCCGGGACCGTTCGTGTTCGCGGGAATATGCAGACCGAGGTTCAGATTCCCCAGAAGAACGACGTTCCCATAATGCCGCTATGGATGCAATGAGCCGTGCACTACGCAGAGTTGCTCGATCACCGTTCTCAGGCGACATTAAGCTGGCCCCGATGCCGGACAGATTTACACGCCTTCCATTCAATTCCTACGATGGGAAAATGGATCTGGTGGAGCACGTCAGCCACTACATTCATATGATGTCTCTGCACACTTATAATGATGCGCTAATGTGCAAGGTATTTCCTTCAAGCCTCGGCCCCACCGCTCTAAGATGGTTTAATGGGTTGTGGAAGGGCTCCATCCACAATTTTGTCGAGCTAATACAAGAGTTTGGTGCTCGGTTTGTAACCTGCAGCCGAGTACCGCAATCGGTAGACGCGTTGCTATCCATGAAAATGAGGGTGGGAGAAACCCTTCGTAATTATGCTAGTCAGTACTGGGAACTTTACAACGAGATCAGCGAGGGCAACGAAAATATCGCTGGCGAACACTTTTAGGATGGGATTACCCGAGGATTCTGGACTACGGGAATCGTTAACTAAGAAGCCTGTCAAAGACATGAGACAGTTGATAAGGCATATTGAAGAGTACAAACAACTGGAAGATAATTAGTTGCAAAGAAAAGGTAAAGCACCAATGATAAATCATCCTCGGCAGGGTAATTTTCCACCCAGAACCCGAGGGAGTAAGGGGCGGGTTGAGGATTCAAGAGCCAAAAGCACAGGTAGGGGAGGTAAATTTGACATTCAAGGAGCTAGTACATAGAATTGTAGATAAAATTAAGCACGAATCGTACTTCAGGTGGCCGAAAAAGATGGGAGGCGACCCATCTAGGAGGAATCAAAACTTGTACTGTACTTACCACAAAGACAAAGGCCATACTACCGAGCAATGTCGGGTATTAAGGGATCATCTCAAGTAGCTGGCGAAAGATGGCTACCTGAAAGAATTCGTAATGGATGCAGAGGACTGAGGAACAGGGCAAGGTGCCCCTGTAAGGGGGAACCTTCTCCCACCTCCTATAAGGATTATTGAGGTCATCCATGCTGACCCGGGGGATCTCCCTGCAGCAAGGAGGAAAAGAGTGTTAACAATAGTACTAGTGGAAGGCAGCTCAAGCATACAACCATCCGAGAAAAAAATGAAGCTTGCCCGAGAGCCTATCGCTTTCAATGACAACGATTTGGAAAGAATGGTTCAACCACACAATGATGCGTTAGTGGTTATAGCCCGGATAAGTGGCTTCTTGGTGAAAAGAGTGATGGTGGACCAAGGAAGCGGGGCCGACGTGATGTATCCGGACCTGTTCCGAGGGCTCGGGTTGAGGAATGAGGACCTTTTGAAGTATAGTACACCCTTAGTCGGGTTTGATGGCAAAGTCGTAGTCCCCAAGGGGCAAATCTCTCTGCCCGTGAATATCGAGGGTAAGGAGGTAGTAGTAACATTTGTAGTGGTTGTTTCGTTCTCCCCGTACACTACGATACTAGGAAGGTCGTGGATCCACACAATGGGGGCTATTCCGTCCACCCTATATGTAAAAGTCAAGTTTCCTACCGAGCATGGTATTGCTGGTAAGGGGAAGCCAGCAGATGGTCAGACAATGTTTAGTCACCATAGTCAATTGGAAGAAGGAGATAGCCGATTAGAAGGAGTAGGCAGAGTAAAGGGACCCAACCCTAAGGGTCCCTTTATAGCAACTACAGGGTCCCCGAGGAGAGAATGGGGGTGGCTGTGCCGAGAAAATTATAAGAGTGAGGATATTGCCAGATGTTGATAAGTGTTTCCAGATAGGAAAAAGCATGAACGACCAGGATAAAGTAGAAATGTTGTTACTCCTAACACAGAACCTGGATGTGTTTGCATGGAGTCCATATGAAGTGCCCGGAGTGGATCTTGAATTCATTGTCCATTAACTTAAAGTTGACCCCTCATTTCCTCCTAAGAAGCAAAACCTGAGGAGATCAGCTAAGGAGCACGTAGAGACAGTAAAGGCAGAAGTCCAAAGGCTGAAAGAGGCTAGGGTGATAAGGCAAATCTTCTTCCCGAAGTGGTTAGCAAATACCGTGGTAGTAAAGAAGAAGAACGGCAAGTGGAGGGTTTGCGTGGATTTCACATATTTGAACCAAGCATGTTCAAAAGACCCATTTCTCATGCCGAAGATCGACCAGTTAGTGGACGCCATGTACGGACATCCGAGGATGAGCTTTTTAGATGCCTTTCAGGGGTATCATCAGATCGCCCTAGCGCCCAAGGACCAAGAAAAGGCGGCATTCATCTCCCCAGATGCCAATTACCATTACACTGTGATGCCTTTTGAGTTAAAGAATGTCGGGGCCATGTACCAACGAATGATGACAAGGATGTTCCCAGACCAGATAGGACATACGGTTGAAGTGTACATTGATAACATGGTGGTGAAAAGTAAACAGGAACTGCGGCATGTAGAGGATCTTCAGGGGGTGTTTGAGGTGCTTCGGCGACATAAGTTAAGCCTTAATGCTGAAAAGTGCGCGTTTGATGTGGGAGCTGGAAAATTCTTGGGGTATCTGATCACTAATAGGGGAATAGAGGTCAACCCCGACCAAATTGAAGCTGTGAAAAGACTAAAGCCGCCGAGCAACCTGAAAGAAGTACAAGTGTTGACCGGGATGCTAGCTGCCCTTAATCGGTTCATCTCCAAATTCGTAGATCGTTGTCGATCATTCTATCAACTTTTGAAAAAGTGGAATGGATTTCAGTAGAATGAGGAATGTGACAGAGCTTTTCGAGATTTGAAGGATTATTTGGTGCAAGCACCCATGCTGACAGCCTCGGAACCTGGTGAGGATTTATTCATGTACCTGTCAATGTCCGATCATGCTATGAATGCCGTGCTACTGAGGGACCAAGGAGTGCAGCAACCCGTGTATGACATCAGCAAGACTCTAGTTGATGCTGAGACAAGGTACTTACCTCTGGAGAAGTTGGTGTTAGCCCTAATCCATGCTACGAGGAAGCTGTCGCATTACTTTCAGGCTCATATGGTATACGTATTGACCGAGTATCCCCTACAGTCACTGTTGAAGAAATCAAATTTCACGGGCCGAATAGCTAAGTGGGGAACTCGGCTTGGTTGTTTTGACATATGGCACAGACCGCGAAACTTGGTGAAGGGCCAAGTCCTTGCAAATTTTGTTGCCAAATTTTCACCTAAGAAAAACAAAGAGATAGTTTGCCATGTGGAAAGTCACCCGTGGAAGGTATTTGTGGACGGAGCGTCAAACGCCCTGGGTGCCGGTGCCAAGATCGTTATTATCACTCCTGAAGGAATACGGTTAAAGCATTCTTTTAGGCTGGGGTTTAGGGCCTCTAATAATGAAGCCGAGTACGAGGCTTTACTCGCTGGATTGAGAGCCGTTTTGGAAATGGGAGCCCAGGACGTGGAGATGTATTCAGATTCTCAGTTGGTTGTTAACCAAGTATAAGGCAACTTTGAAGCCAGAGATCCTCAGATGAAAGCATACTTGTAGGCGACAAAGCAAATTATTAGCAAGTTTGGTACGGCGAAAGTGTACCAAGTGGGCCGGACACAGAATAGACATGTTGACTCTTTAGCTACGTTAGCATCGTCAATGACCGAGGAAGTTCCTCAGTTAATCAGAGTGGAGCTTATAGCAGAGCCAAGCTTTTGTGTAGTAGACAATGTAGGTGTTACAGAGAATGGAGTCGTCACAGTTTCAGCAATCGGGCCATGTTGGATGGACCGGATTATTACCTTCTTAGTTGAGGATCGAGTTTCGGGTGATGAAAAGGAGGCTAACAAGATTCGTCGAGCAACTGCTCGGTATTGGTTGTCAACAGATGGCAAGCTGTACCGGAGGTCTTTCAGAAGGCCATACCTTTTATGCTTACACCTCGAGAAAGTAAGGGAACTTTTGGCTAAGCTACATGACGGGGTATGTGGAAGTCATGTAGGGGGACGCTCACTGGCACACCAAGTGATGACCCAGGGGTTTTGGTGGCCGCAAATACAGAAGGACACTGCCGAGTATACACGAAAGTGTGAACAATGCCAAAAGCATGCCCCCCTAATCCATCAACCAGCCAACCAGCTGAACCCGGTCAGCAGTCCAT
Source organism: Quercus gilva (assembly GCA_023621385.1). Taxonomy (NCBI): domain Eukaryota; kingdom Viridiplantae; phylum Streptophyta; class Magnoliopsida; order Fagales; family Fagaceae; genus Quercus; species Quercus gilva. The sequence continues at coordinate 50,374,138 of CM042477.1, forward strand.
GGCCCTTTGCGCAATGGGGGCTGGATATTCTAGGCCCATTTCCCCAAGCAACAGGTAATCGCCGATTCGTGCTTGTGGTTGTTGATTACTTCACCAAATGGGCAGAAGCTGAGGCTTTGGCCAATATCTAGGATGTAGACGTGAAGAAGTTCGTGTGGAAGAACATAGTCACAAGATTTGGGATGTCGGACTCACTGATATTTGATAATGGGCTACAATTTGATAGTAAAGCTTTTCGCACTTTCTGCAGTGGTCTCAGTATCAAAAACAGGTACTCCACTCTAGCGTATTCGCAAAGCAATGGTCAAGCTAAAGCCACCAACAAGGTAATCTTAAACGGACTAAAGAAAAGGTTGGATGGTGTGAAAGGTAGATGGGCCGAAGAGCTACCAAATGTTTTATGGGCATACCGAACGACCCTCAAAAGATTCACAAGGGAGAGCCCATTCTCCTTAACATACGAAATGGAAGCCGTAATACTAGCCGAGGTAAGTGCGCGAGTCATAGGATTGGATCCCGTCCAAAACGATGAGATGATGGTGGAGCGTTTGGATAGGTTGGAAGAATGCCGTGAAGCAGCAACTATACGGCTGGCAAAGTATCAGCAAAAACTTGCCTGGCGATATGGTTAAGATGTAAAAACGAGGGAATTTAGGACCAGAGATTTGGTACTGAGAAGGGTCGTGGGGAATATGCGAGATACAAATGCTGGGAAGTTGGCATAGACGTGGAAAGGGCCCTACAGAGTTACTGCCATCGCTGGCGCGGGAGTGTATTACTTGGAGGACCTAGATGAAAGACCATTACCTCGGCCGTGGAATGTCCATAATCTGAAGAAGTTTTATCACTAATCGACTGTATGCTGAGTTGTAAGTTGAATGTAATATCATGTATGTGTTTTACTAATGAAAATGGTGATATTTTCTCGTGCAAACATACTTTATTCAATTATCGATCCTCGGTTTGATCCATATCACCGAGCAGGTGGAAACCTTAAAAATTATTCTAAGGACAGAAGCCTGATACTCGGTTTGATCCATATCACTGAGCAAGTGGAAACCTTAAAAATTATTCTAAGGACAGAAGGCTGATCCTCAGTTCGATCCATATCACCGAGCAGGTGTAAACCTTAAAGTTCATTCTAAGGACAGAAGCTTAACCCTCGGTTCGATCCATATCACCGAGCAGGCGAAAACCTTAAAAACCATTCTAAGGACAGAAGCTAGATACTCGGTTTGATCCATATCATTGAGCAGGTGGAAACTTCAAAAATCATCATAAGGACAAAAGCCTGATACTCGGTTCGATCCATATCACCGAGCAGGTGGAACCTTAAAAATCATTCTAAGGACAGAAGTTTGATCCTCGGTTTGATCCATCTCACCGAGCAGGTGGAAACCTTAAAAATTATACTAAGGACAGAAGCCTAATCCTCGGTTCGATCCATCACACCGAGCAGGTGGTAGCCTTAGACAACATTTAGAAGGGAAAAACACGCTTCTCGGTTGGCCAATTTACCGAACATGTTCAAACCTTGCGCTAATGCATATAAATATTCAAAGGATGAACAATTTACGTCGAGATGACACCTAGGGACGGAAACTTGCCATATAGTTCCAACAAAATCACCTAGCTAAAATTATCCAAGAGCGGGGCCTACATCTCGTCTCTCTCTATCACATATCTAATGTGAGAAAGCTAATATGTGCTGAAGGGTTTTTCAATTGTGGAGGATCCAACTTGTTTTACTCCTCCCAACCTAATTGCTAAAGGGGCGTGTATGTGCAGAAGATAGAAGAATGTACAGCCTACCGCATACTGTTAAGCATTCACCAAAAATAGTCAAGATAAATGGTCGGCAAAATAAACCTTAATCAAACAAACCAATGTCTTGTCACCAAAACTTGATGACCACATAAATATTTAACTCAGAAAAGGAATAATTATTCGGCCACCACAACCTGGTGGCATAGGCAAATTTACCAAGAAAAAGAAATTACTTAAACAAGGGAAAAAGCTAAAATAAACAGAGAGAATCTAATTCGGCAATTACACTATGGGGTCGGCTTACTGCATTTGGCATTTGTCTCGGTCGGCTGCGGGTTTGCTAGGGGCTGTAGGAGGTCCTGGCCGAGCTGATCTCCATCATGGGGCTTACTAGTGGCTTCCATTTCATCCAACTCCACATAAGAGTCGATCTGCTCCACCAACTCTCTCAGACTGGTCGTCTCTTCTTCGTCGACAGGCCTCAAAGGATTTTGCATAGTTAGAGCAAAGTTCGGGAATGGGATTTGACCAGGATCTCTCAAGGGGGAATCCTCGAGGACTCCCTAATAACAGGCTTCGGTAGAGTTCTCCACATCAGTGAATCCCTCGTTATACCATTTGTTCTCACATGCCTTTAGGGCTGCCCTCAAGTCAACCACCTCCTCGACCCGCGTGGTGTTCACACTCGCAGCCTCCGCTAACTTTAATTCTGTCTCCCCCAGCTGGGCCTACAGTTCTGCATACTTCTTTTCCGCAACTGCCTTGGCCTTTTCGGCCGCGGCAGCCTTCTTCTTCGCAGCCTTGAGGGCCTTTTCCCACCCAACATCCTCGGCTAAATCCTTCAACTACCCGTCGAGTATGTCCGCCAGTTGAGCAGCCTGACAAAGTAACAAGGACAAGTATAAAAACGGGGAAAATAGGCCATTAATGGTAAAGTACAAAAATGAGAAGGAAGAAAATGAAAAGCGCAAACAACAACAAAGAATTTTACCGCAATAGTATGCCATTGCAGCCTCCTTCCCATGGATTCGTCCATGCCCTCCTCAAAAGCGTGCACGTCCTCGGGCAACAGGAGGCCGCACGCCAAAGCTTAGGCGACACAACCCCCCGTTCCTTTCTCCCATACCTATACACTCGTGTCAGAGGGGAGAGGCTTGCCGCCCAATTGGAACGCAGGCCACCACTCCTGTGTAGCTCAAGAAGAAGATGCCACACACGACCCAGTCTAAGCCATAGGCTCACGGATGACAATACCACTTGATGGCTGGGGAGGAGTCCTTGCGTGCGTGTCACCTGGACCGATAGGAGTCTATTCGGAGGTACACTACTTCTTGCACTACAAACCGGAGCAGGAGGTGGGGGGGAGGGGTCTGGCCATGACCGTAGGGCGGTTGCTGTTATGCGGCTGGCCTTGCCCCAGGAATAAAACGGCTAATCGTCATCGTCTTTCGAGTAACCATATCTTCGCCTGGATCGCATTCGGTTTCAAATAAACTGGTAAGTTCGGCAACTACTTCCTCAGCTTCCTGAACAGGAGCCTCGGGGCCAACTAAGGCTTCGGGTTGGGGAGGGGCTTCAGGCTGAACTTGCTCGTGTGCCCATTCTCAGCATGCTTGGGACACATGCTTGGCAGACTCATCCCGCATCTATTCACGCTCGTCAGAACAGATGTACCGAGGACTAATGTCACAGGCCTCGCCAGTTATGAATTTCAAGGGAAGGAAATTTGCGTACCGTACGTCAATGTAGGATAAGAGAGGACTGTCAACTAGTTAAGCTTGGCTGAAAGCTTGCCAAGTAGAATACACGGGATCAACTCCAAGAATCAAATGAGACGCTCGGAGCTGTCTGTCCGAATGAACAAAAATTTCAGACCTGAGCACAAAGTTCAAATCCCATACATGCACTACCCTAATATCTGGGATGAACATTCTACCGTCTGCAACAAAAAATACCGCGAATAAGTATCAGAGCAAGCGAAACCATTACAACACGAAATGTATATCTAATAGTAATGAATAGAAAACAAAAGCAAGTTAGTGATTGGTACGAACCCACTTCACGCCTTGTGAGGGGGTAGGGGATTTCACTGGCAAACCAATTGCCGCGCACCCAAACAAACTCCCCTGCAGAATTCCTATTTGAGTCAAGTAGGCAAGAGATTAGTCGTACCCTCATATCTCTAACTTTTAAGTAGTAGTTTGTTTTCTTATTCCCACATAAACTATACATGTGGTTTATGTCATGTTGGTTTAACCGTAAACCGAACATCTGATTCAACCTACTCACGCAACTAACTACTAGGTAAAAGTTGGGGGGAAGTTGGTCGAGACACAACCTATAGTACCTAAAAGTATTGAGCAAGAGAAGGTCCACAGGAAACCTAATCCCACCCTCCAGAATTGCCATCAAAGGAAAAAAAAAAGCAGGATAAACGAACAGATGAATGCACGACAGAGAGGGAACTCAGAGAGTAGAGAGTGAAAAAGTAAAAGAATGATTTGGAGTGGACTATTTATAGGGACCAAAGAGAAGTAAGCACCGGTTAACCAGCAATAATGAAAATTAATTAGCAAACCTTACGAATACCAATGCCAACTAACGCCCATACCGCCTCGGTTCACGAACCGTCAGGTAATGATGACGATTGAACTGAACGGCCAAATCCGACACACCTTTTCAGAACGCATTAATGAGTTTCTAAAGTACCCCAGACATTCCTTCATTGAACTTCTCGGGTAATGAGCGCATTTTTGGATTCCTTGATTATTGCCGAGGTCCGGGCACGAATCAAGGAGGGGCTAATGTACGGCACTCTGTCCCCGAACCCATTTGGGTCTGGGACTCTGATATGAAGGTGCGACCTATGAACCTAACCCCTATCTACCCAAAAGCCCAGCCCGAACCCACACAAACTGCAGGCCCAAGTTTTGCTATCTAATCCTTGCTCGAAAAACCTTTCCCGAGCAATGAAGAAAGAATGATGTTCAAACACACCATCCCTTGCGTATCTAGCAGTGCCTTAGGAAACATCTCTGCCAAGCATACCTGTGAAAGTGGGAACCAAGTTCCAAAGCCACTCTCATCACATTCCACTCCCACCTTATGACTAATGATATTGGACCTCCCGTTGCACTAACCATGGAAGTGATCATGATCTCTCCACTAATTTACAGCTATAAATATGAGAAGTTGGAGGAAGAAAAAGGTTGTTGAAAAGGTTCTCAAGGAATAGAGAATAAAGAGAAAAGAGTGACTGAGAGAAAGAAAGAGAAAGAGAGAGAGTTTCATCGAGTCTCAGTGCCGAGAACAACCCGTAGTAGGAAATCCTAAACCCACTTTACAAATAAGTTGTGAGCCCAAGTGAGGTTAAGCCCAATAGCCTCTTAAGTGAAGTTAGGTTCAATAGCCTTATCTTAGGTGCGCACACTAGCTTATATTTTTAATCAAATCTTAAAAACCTAATACTTCTACAATACAAACTTTATTGGCTCCAAGCATCTTGGATTACTTTCAAATTCAAATATAAATTCTAGCTTATCTTTTTTAATTAAATCTTAAAAAAAAAAAAAAAAAAAAAAAAAAAAAAAAACCTAATACTTCTAAAATACAAAATTTATTGGCTCCAAGCCGTGATTGGATTTTTTTTTTTTTTTTTTTTTTAATGGTGGCGGCAAGGCAAAAAAAAATTAAGTAAAAAGTATTGGCAATATTTTATTGCCTATAAAATTCTCATTCGGAACTATAACTAGTGTATTCTTTTTCTTTTTCTTTTTTATACAAGATAGAATTCTACTCTAGTCTAATCTAAATGTATATATGTATGTGAAACTCTCTCCTAGAAACTTGAACTCTGACCCTTACCCTCCACACTTCACAAGCACTTATATAACTAGTGTATTCTTAACCTTAGCTTAGACCAGTACAATATAAAGTTTTTTTTTAATGAAGCAACAAAAAGGTGCCTTTATTAGATGGATTTTCAAATGTTTGTTGAGTTTTCTTTTCTTTTTTAAATGTTTTTGGAAATAAAATAGGGGCATAATTAGAAAATTAACAAATTGATAACAGCATATCCCATGAATTTAGGAAATTCAAAATGAGATTCAAGTTTGAAATTATTAAGGTTTAATACTGGAAGACATGATTCAAAGTTGAGTCAGTTGACATTCTTTCTTCATGTTGCACATCCCAAGCTCTTCTATAGTTCTATTTCCACGTGGACCCTTATCCCATGCCCCTTCTCTCTTTTCCTCTAGCTAGGTGCATCTCAATCTCTTGACTCTTTTTTTCCTTTTTTTTTTGTTTTTTTGTTGTTGTTGTTGTTGTTGTTGTTGTTGTTGTTGTTGTTGAGAATACTAAATATTTTTAACACACACATATATGGGGAGAGAGGAGAAGGTTTTTAAAGAAACTTGTAGTGGTATATATCCAAAATGACCTAACTCTTAAATATACAACATATGCTTCAAATTTCTTTAACTCACACTCATTTTCCAATGGGGCATTAACCTACTATTTTTTCTTTTGAGAATACTAAATATTTTTAACACACACACACACACATGGGGAGAGGGGAGAAAGTTTTTAAAGAAACTTACAGTGATGTATATCCAAAAGAGCCTAACTTTTGACTCTTGAGTCATGCTTTTAATCATGTTTCTATTTTCTTTTATATACCTACGTATGATGTCAATTAATTCTTGTGAATGTCAAATTAAAATGATTGATTTTTTTTCTCTAAAAAAAAATGATTGATTTTATCTCTCTCTCTCTCTCTTGTTTTGTCTAAAAATATTTTTCTGGTCTTTTTTTTTTTTTAATATTAGGTGGGTTTGGTTGGATTCGAAACCAATCCAATACTCATAACATACCCAATATTAGGCGGGTTTCATGCTCAACCCTACTACTAATTAAGATATACAGTAATTTCTACTTATTTGGGTAAAATATTATTTTACCCCTAAACTTTACCAAAATTTTGTGTTTTGTCTTTAAACTTTAAGTAGGTTTTTTTTTTTTTTTTTTTTTTCATTCTTAAATTTTGTAAAGATAATTTTTTTTCAATAGTTTAGAGACAAAAGTAAGGATGAAAAAAGTTTTTTTTTTTTTTTTTTCAATTGTTTAGAAATGAAAAAAAAAAAAAATCTTTTCTTAAAGTTTAAGGACGAAAAAATATATATTTGAATAGTTTAGGGACAAAATATGAACTTTCCAATAGTTTCGGGAAAAAAATGAACTTCTTAAATCTTAGAAATGAAAAACAAATTTTTAGTAAAGTTTAGGAGCCAAAATATTATTTTAACTTAATTATTTTCCACTAAAAAACTTCTATAATTAACTTTTTGGTTTGAGAAAAAAACTAAAAGAATTCTATTCTATTTTAAGTTTTTTAACTAACATGAGTAACATTATGCATTGGGGAAAAGAAAATATCATGATTAACACTTTTTTTTTTTTTTTTGGGTGTGTTGACTGTAGAAGTAGTTGATAAAAAAAATTAAAAGAAAAAAAGAAAAGAAAGGGAAGTAGCTTAAATTTTATAGGCAGAAGGAAGAATATCAAAACTATCATAATGGTTAAAATGCAAAATTTACCCTCTAAGTTTCACTAGAATTCATTTCAGTACTCTAACTTTGCTTTCATTCATTTCAGTCCTCTACATTTCAAGTTTATTCAATTAAGTCATCTCTGTCAACTTATATTAAAATTAAATTTTTAAAAAAAAATTTGGAAAGTATTTTTCAATCATCAATTGATTTTTTTTTTTTTTAATTTTGAAGAAAAAATTTAAAAATTTGGACAGTTAACTACAACATTTAACGAAAGTTGATGGAGAGATCTTAATTGAAAAAAACTTAAAACTTAGAGCACTGAAATGAAAAAAAAAAAAAAAAAAACAAAGTTAAAATACTAAAATGAATTCTTGTGAAATATAGAGAGTGGGTTTTGCAGTTTATCCTAATTTTTTTAGAAGAAAACTATCATAATAATTAATAATTAGTGATTCACTTAAAATTTAAATAAACTATCATAATACAAAATATATTATGCTATTTTATGTAATAACAATATGTGTAGTGAGAATCCTATATAAAAAAAAAAAAAAAAAAAAAAAGGGAGAAATTACACTTTACCACCCTAATCTATATCTCGCATTACACTTTGCATCCTAAAATTTTCAAATGCATGTTTTTTACTATAAACTATAACCCTTGTTACACTTAAGGGTGTTAGTGTTTGACACAGCCCGCAAACACAACACGGGTTTTTGCAAACTATGGTTGGACCTTATTGGGTTGGGTCATAAACAGGTCAACCCGAAATTGTCACAATAAGAAATGTATCATAAGCGGGTCAATCCGCGTGACCCGCAATAAACACGTTTGACACACTAATTTATTTGTGTCAACCCAAAATGACCAATTTAACACAACTCGTTTAACTTGTATAACAAATAAATATTCATTTTATTTTAGATTTGTCAAATACCTTTTATATCCGACCTATATTTTAAACTTAAAAAGAAAATTAAGTCATTACAAAAACTTATAAATGATATAATTGTAAATTGAAACTTTACAAACCCTAGATCTCTAAACCCTACAAACCCTAAATCCCCAGACCTTCTTATGCATATCTAATTTTATTTTATTTTATTTATTGAACTATGTTATTAACTTATTTTAAATGTGGGTTGAAGACTAGAAGTGTATGCACTACTTTTGGGATGTAAATAACTTATTTCTATATAGATGTTATATTTCATATTATGCTAGTTGAAATAGGTTGTATCACATTTGTATTAACCCAACATGACCCATTTATTAAGTGTGTCAAGCAAGTCGAGTCGTGTTAACTTGTCTCATTAACAGGTCAAGTTAAGGTTGAATGGTCATGACACGATTATTAAAAAGGTAGGGTTCAGGTTGAGCCATTTAGTCGAATACCCCTACCTTGACATAACACAAATACCACACCCTAACCCAAATTGACACCCCTAGTTACATTTTACACCTTGACGTTATGTTTGCTATTAACTTGGATGGAAAAATATAGTATCATGTGAAAAAACTTAACCGCCCCCCTTCTTAATCCATAATTACACTTTGCATAGTAAAACAATTGGAAGACTCAAGAAAAGATGTTGAATCATAAACTTCTTTCTCATACACTGTTATATATATATATATATATATGGGTGGATGAAATTTTTAGAATACATTTTTTTTATTCAATATTATTTTTATATATTAAGAGGATTTGATAAGCTAGTTACCTATTATCTTAATTGTCTAAAACACCCCCATAATATTTATCTAAAACCATTCCCAAATCCCATCAACAAAAATAAGCAAGGATACCAATTATCCAAGTCCAACAATTATCAACTTGTCATTTTAGTTTGAGAATCAGAAACTCTATTTGATTATCTATAAAGATGATCAAATGTGGTGAATCAAAATGTCAAAACCATTAAATGAATGTTCTTCATCAAGTTTCAACATTCCTAGGGATGCTACATTTTTTTTTTTGGACAGTTGCATAACGTTTTTCTCACCCGTTTCATCTCCACACAAACAAGAATTAAAGTTTTACCTGCTACTACAATAAATAAATAACACTTGCGATATAACAAAAACCTCTTGCGATATAACACTTGTCATTTTATATATTTTAAACAAAAACCTGTATTTCACCCAAAAACAAAAAAAAAACAAAAACAAAAACCTGTCATCACGTGGCACTTTGTATAAGTAGTATTTCAATTAACCCTTCTCTTCACCGCATCTTCTTATCAGTGACCAGTTTAAGCCATAAATGTAAAAAATTATGAGATTTGGTTCTACCCCCTTTTCCAACTTCTTGAACTCTTCCACTTTTAATTTCATTAATTTCAAAAATGAAAGTTTGCTTCAGTCAATGTTAGTTTTTTATATTATAACACTTGTTATTTTATATATTCTAATTTCAAAAAATATTGAAGGGCCAAAAGAAAAGGAGAGAGAGAGAGAGAAAGAGACAGAGATCAATGTGGCTTTGGTTTTAGGTGTGTATGATCTAAACCTTTCAACAACACCGTCAAAGCTTGATACAATGTTTCAGCAACAACTGGGGTTTCTAAAAGGTATGTTTAGGGGAGACACATAGCTTTTATATGTGTGATTTTTGTTTATTTATATTTTTGGGAAGTGTTTAATCTTTGTAAATGATTGAGATACTCAAATGTATGTAAAATTAAACTTTTTTTTTAGAATGATGTAAAATTTAACTTAAGATATGAAATAGTATAATTTTATATGTCTTTATTCAATTGTTAATATATTTTTAATCTCTTGACATGTATATTTAGTTTTGCAAATTAAAAATTATAAACCTTAAGTCTTAGATGTCCAGCCTTCAAAAGTTCATGTGTTTTCTTTAAAAAAGAAAAAGAAATACTCCTAAAAAAATAAATATTAATATTTTTATATTGAAAACGAGAACCAAATATACATGCACACTTGATAGAAAAATCAATAGGCATGTAGTGGCATTTTTAGGGTCTAATTAATTATGGTTACTTATATATGGGATATATTGTATTACAATTTTTTTTCTTGATTATTTTAGGGACATAATATATAATCGAAATTAATTTTCTAAATATTATAACACATATGAGTATTATAAAATAACTAATAACAAATATAGGCATCGCATCACATGGGACAACCTCTAATTATTAGAAAAATAAAGATTGCAAAATACTTCATGTTTATTGACATTAAACTTATTAGATGCTTATTTGGTGAAATATCCTTCACTTACACAATGTTTGGTTGGGGTGAAAATAGGGAGGATGGAAAACAGAGGGAGGAAAATAAGGTGAGAAACAGTGTTTTCTATTGTTTGGCAAAAGAAGGAAAATAGGGAGGAAGGAAAACCCGGAAGAAAGTTTTCTCTCCCGGGTCCACAATTTTCATCCTCCCAAATCGGGGAGGAAAAGGCTGGAGAGAAAAGTGCTCTCACAGCACTTTTACACAAATACCCTCTCTTTCCCAACGGTCATAGCAACTCAGCAAAGAAGAAGAAAACAACTTTCCAACCACCAACTCAGCACAACCCAACTATCACCACCGCAACCCAAAAATAACTAAAAATCAACACAAAACAACTTAAAATCAACTAAAACTCCATTGGAAAACCCATCCCAAACCCAACTCAAAATCAGCCCAAAACAAAATCAACTCAAAATCAAACCCAAAATCCACAAAAAATCAACTCAAAATTAAACCATTAACTGAAAACCCATAACCCAAATCCAAAATCAAAATCAAATACGAACCCAATAGTGGTAGAGACTTAAGGGATCTGAGAATTAAGGAGAAAGATAAGAGATTTCCTTATGTTTCAATCATCTTTATCTTCTTCATCATCATCATTATTATCATCATCATATTCTCTCTTCTTTGTAGCTTTTGAACTGTCATAAAAAAATAATAATAATAATAAATAATAATAAAATAAAATAAAAGGAGATGCAAATACTTGAGGGATGAGAGAGGGGTGGAGACTTTTTGGGTTAGGGGAAAGTGAGAGTTAGGTCACTTTATGGGTTAGGTGGGGTAGGTGGGAAATAATAATAAAAGTGAGAAAAAAATATTATTTTAATAAAAAAGTGTGTATAATAAATAAACTGATGTGAGTATTTTATAAAAGTGATGATGTGGTAAATTTTATATTATTTAATGAATACAAATAAATCTATTTCTTACATATTATGTAATAAGGGTATAATAGTCAATTTATATAAATTACATTTTCCATCATTCCTTTTTTCTCTTCAACCAAACAAAAGAATTTTCCACCCTCCAACCAAACACACAATAGGGAAAATTAAATATTTTTCATCCTCCTACAATTTTCCATACTCCCATTTTTTCACTCCTCCAACCAAACGGACTCTTAGTCCAGCAGTGTGGGTGCCGGTGTGTGTATGTGTGAGTCTGTGACTGTGTTAAGAATTAAAAACACACCTCAAAGCTATGCATGTCTTACAAGAAGCAAATCACAATATCCTTAGGCAGAAAATGCATGCTTATAGAAAAGAAGTAATAAACTTCAAAGTATTTTAGGATTATAAAGAATAGAAAATCCATAGATCAAGGTCACTTAACTGACTCATAAAAATCAATTTCAGATTTATCATTCAGGCATAAGAAATTCACTTATCAACTCGACCTGCAACAACTCAGAAGCTTCCCACACTTTCCTTTAATCCCAAAATCGCACCAACAACTGCATTCCATGTCCCCTCATCTGGAACACATCCTTGAATTACCATCTCATCAACAATGTGAACAGCCTTGTGTGTCTCCTCTCTTACAGAAACACTCCACCAGAATTCGAAAGTGCTAGTATTAATTGCAATTATCAAAAAGAAAGGGGAAAAAAATGTGCAATCATTTGAGCCATTTCAATGCCCTATACAATCACAACGACAAGCCCAACTCAAGGAACTAGACCATGGGCCTTATATGAATACAAAGGACCCATTGTTCTATAAAGACACTCTCGTAAAAGAGGTTAAAGAATCATGAAGAATGGGGTAAAAACCCATTAGCAAATAAAGAGAGAAAATGACATTGAATAAGGTGCAAATAACCTAAGAAAATGGCCATCGAAAAGGGTCCTTGGAAAGTCCAATAAAAAATAGGACAAGTCCAAAAGAGCCCACCAAGGAACCAACCACCAGGATTGAGTTCCTTGGAAAAAAAAGAATGAAGGAGACGCACTGTGCTCCAAAAGGTATTGGAACTTTGGAATTGAAAATTGACGCACTGTGCTCCAAAAGGTATTGGAACTTTGGAATTGAAAATTGACTAATCTATATGAAAAGATTTGAGGGACCTCAATGAGAGGGAAAAGCAAAAGGAGAAAGATGCTTGGGAGGCTTTCAAAGTTCACCCATCTAAAAAAAAACCATTTATATTACTTTCAAGAAAAAGAGCCAATAAAAAAAGTTACTATTAGCCCAGCGAACCTTCAAAATGTCCATTTCTCAACCTTGAGAATGGACCCTCTCCTCGTTGAACTCAAATGGCATCTGATACACCACTTTCTATGAAGAGAAAACAATTAAAATACTTTCAAATGCGGGTTCCCAAGAAAACAAAATAAGAATGGAAAAAGGAAAGAAGACCAAGAACTCCTTCAGAGTCATGGCAGAAGGCCATGGTTGATCCAGTGAACTAAAAGCTGCTCTGTTTCAAGGAACCAGAGCATACCCACTATAAAAAGATCATCAAGGCAAATTTAAGGGGGGAGGAAAAACACTAAGCATCTAAGATCTACACAGTATCAGGAAAAATAAGTAAGAAACACTAGCCTTGGTCAAGGACCTTGGGAAGAAATATTGTGTGAATAGATATTTCAACTTGTAGAAAAACTTGGGGGCTCCACAATGATCTAAGGTCCCAGATCTCACAAGTCTTGTAGAGTCTCAAGGACCTACTTAAGTCTGTGAAGTTTGGGATTTATAGGCTTTATGGACTTTTTCCTTAGACTCTCTAAGAAGCATTATAGAAAGGAAAATTTACACTTATAGAACTTGTATTTTTGAAAACCACATTGATCTAGGCTTCCAAGTCTCACAAGTCTTGTGGATCCTAAAGGGTCTATTGAAGTCTGTGGACTTGGGATTCAAAGGTCTTGTGGTTCTAAGAACCAATATTTTGGGTTTCACAAATAAATAATAAAATCCATTAAACTATTCTTTTTTCTCTCTAATTCTTTTAGTTCCTTCATAGACATATATGTATTTTTTCCCTCTTGGATTTTTGGATTTGTGTTTGCGCACAGGTTGGTTCTAAGAAACAGATTTATCTTTCGCGGTGGAACCAAACCCAACTCACCCGTAACTCTATTATGGCCTTGCAGAGCCCAAGCCTTAAAACTAGAGCATGGGCCTAATTAATGACAAAAAATTGGCCTTCAACAGAAGGCAAGATCTGCAAAATGCCAATTGGTCTCCAAATCAAGGTACACATGCAAGAAATTTTGAACAGTGTGCCTGTACACAAGCCACCCTTCTCAGGCACCACTTAAGTGTGGTCAGCACAGGGTTATAGAACTTTTAAAAGCTCTGCAGAGTCTGCACAACAGTTCACCTTTGAGGCATATGCCCTAAACCCTAACTATGCGGGCAAGAAAATTCATGAAATCAGCTTTGCAGCCCACCAATAATTTTATTTTCATATTCAAAATAATATATCACCCAACAGAATATGAAAAATTCATTAAATTTATAAACACATTGACTATTTATGAGTCATAATCCCAACATTTACAGTGCTTTTACAGAAGAAACTCATGATCATAACCAATTCATTTGATAGTTCTAAAGGATGGTCCAAATAATGTTTCAAGGAGTGCTAGACAAACTTTTTCCAATGAATACCATAAAATATGACACATTCTTTTATAAAATATCAGTTACATGAACATGTTAATGATAAGAGACACTCCATCAAATTACAACGCTTGCATGTTAAAAAAGTATCATTGATTAGATAAATGAATAAGCTTCTGAAGTCAAAGAGATGGCATGTGTCAATACACAGATGAGTAAATATCCAATGGTCATGGGGACTATATACAATCTCTTTTCTTTTTTCTCTATTCTAGTATGAACATAAAACTTGCAACAATAAATCCAAATCCAAATCCAAATTGAAAAAATTCAGCCCCCAACCCCTCAATATCTATTTTGCCAATTATCCAAGGACATGGAAATCCAAGTCCAACAATTATCAACTTGTCATATTAGTTTGAGAATCAGAAACTCTATTTGATTATCTCTATATAGATGATCAAATGTAGTGAATCAAAATGGCAAAACCATCGAATGAATGTTCTTCATCAAGTTGCCAACATTCCTAGGGATGCTTCATTTTCTTTGACAGCTGAGAACGTTTATCTCCCCATTTCATTCACACACTAAAAAGAATGAAAGCTTTACCTGCTACTACGATTAGTAGAAAAATAAAGATTGCAAAATACTTCATGTTTATTGACATTAAAAATGATTAGATGCTTATCAGTGAAATATCCTTCACTAAGTCCATCAGTGTGGGTGCTGGTGTTTGTATGCGTGACTGTCTTAAGAATTAAAAACACACTTCAAAGCTGTGCATGTCTTACAAGAAGCAAATCACAATATCCTTAGCCAGTAAATGCATGTTTGTAGAAAAGAAGTAATAAACTTCAAAGAATTTTAGGATTATAAAGAATAGAAAATCCATAGATCAAGATCTCACTTACTAACCCATAAAAACCAATTTCAGATCTTCTTTCAGGCGTAAGAAATTTGCTTATCAACTCGACCCGCAACAACTCAGAAGAGTTCCCCACACTTTCCTTCAATCCCAAAATCGCACCAACCACTGCATTCCATGTCCCCTTAGCTGGAACACATCCATGAATCACCATCTCATCAACAATGTGAACAGCCTTGTGTATGTCTCCTCTCTTACAGAAACACCATCAGAGAATCAGAAGTGCCAGTATTAATTGAGGTGTACAACTGAAAAGCCCAGTTTGGATCACCATTGGTACAAAGGCCTTGTACCACCGTACTATAAATCCTAACATGAAGGCTCCACGTTAATCATTTGGTGAGAGTTCACAAAGGACCATCTCATCAAGGAAGTTTGCAGCTTCTTGGAACTTCTCACATAAGCCATTAATAATTTTTGCATACCACCCCTGCATCTGGTTTCAATCCCTGGAGCTTCATCCTGTTAAGAATCTCAGAGCTTCCATAAGCTTTCCTTCTTTACAGAGTTCATGAATTTAAGAACTATAATTTATCGTGTTTGGCCACTGGCATTTGCTTATTATCATCTCCAAACCTTCCCTTGCTTGTGAAGAATGCCCACCCTTGCAAAAACCATCCGTTAAAGCACTATCATCCATCTACAACACAAGAACAAGAAAATTACTAATTAACGGTAAAACAAATGTTTAATTATTTACCCAAAAGTCAGCAACCAAAACTTTTTAAAAGAAAAAGATAATTAACAACATAAGAATAGTATACTGATAGTCATACTTTGTCGTTTTTAATATCCAGCGATAAACTTCTAAGGCGTAAATAGAAACAGACGCAGCGTGGCAAGTCCCTATGCTTAGAGCCAATTAGCAACTGTTACAGTCCTAAACAAAGAAGCAGCAAACGCCAAGAAGAATAAATGACGTAGGAACTGCAGAAGCTGAAGGTGGCAGCACGAGAAACAGTAAAAATAACCATCTAGGTCCAGAATAGTGGATTCGAGAAAGGGCAAAGGTGGAAGCAAAATCAGTAGATCACATCAACCCCAAAACAAAGTTTCATTAGGTAGCACAATAGCACATTCTACTATGATACCAAGAAACTTGCTACAGGAACTGACCACTTTATTGCAACAACAATAGGAGAAGGATACTAGGATAGTTTGTAGTAAGTACACTTTAACAGAATAAAAATAAGTAGCTTAAAATTAAATGGAAGATAAAGTTGTCTAATATATTGATTTGAACCAATAAAGTTGTCTAAAATATTAATTTAAATATTCAAAACATTTTCTCGCCATCTAAAAACGCAATCTTTTGTGTCTTCTCCTTGCCGTGTCTCTCCTTACTGACCATGGTGAAGTCAAAGGTCTTCTTTGCGCATGACCAGAAATTCCATTTGACTTTCTCTCAAATTTCTTAGTTTCTTAGGCTTTCTTATCTTGCCATTCATGATCTCAACAATCATACTTTCTACAGATCCTTTGGATGAACATATGCCACCCAGCATTCAATACCATAAACAGTCAACTTATAGAATCTGAGAAAAAGTAGTACAATATTTGGCATTACGAATATTAGGGTCAAAACTCAATACAAATTCTCATACACAATCCCACAAGAATACACAAAGCTAGAAACTTTGAATTTGGTAATTTACACCACTAAAATAACAAAACCCCAGATAAAGCAGCATAGCTTTTTTTTTTTTTTTTTTTGATACGGAAGCAGCATATAGCTTGTACTGTTATGCATCAACCAAATGTAATTGAAAAGGCAATCAATATGAATTATGGGAGACCAAATATGAAAGAGGAAATTACCTTCGGGATTCAGGGGTAGTTTGACATGGCTCTGGATTTTGGGGCTCCGTTTTGTTTCAATTCCTTGATGTGGATTGCCATTTCAACACAACACAAAGGCCCCTGATTGAATCCCCATGTAAGTGTAATGCTGTTGTGAAATTTTAGGCATGTTTGGCACTGCCACGTGCTATCCATTGTTTAGCGTTACGGCCACGGAAAATCAAAACCAAAAATAAAAACAAAAAACAAAAACAAAAAGTAAAAAGTAAATAAATAATAATAATGATAGTAATTCATAAATCTCAAGGAACCGACTTTGATTTTCAAAAAAAAAAAAAAAAAAGAAGAAGAAGAAACCGACTTTGATTTTCAAAAAAAGGAAACCGACTTTGATGAAAAATCCGAATCCTCATAGGACTGGATTTAGAAAAATAAATTTATAAATACCCCCAAACCTCTAGACTTTTAGTCTATACTCTGTTTTGCTTTGCTTCTTTACTTCTTATTCTGTTCTGTTTCTTTTCAATTTGTTTCTTTTTAGTAGTCCATGGCTGAGCAAGCACCAACATCATCCATGGATTCCCGGAAAAGAAAGAGAGACAGCGACTCCAACCCCAACAACAACAACAATAAGAGGGCTCCCAATAGGCTTGTGGTGGACGAACCCATGAACCACGATGACAACTCTGTTGTCATTCTACACCCTGATACCATGGAAACTCTCAACTTTTTTCATGGTGACGCTGTCTTGATCAAGGGCAAGATGAGACGAAACACCGTCTGCATTGTGCTTGCCAGCGATGCGAGCGCTTCTGAGGACAATAACAAGTCAAAGATTTTGATGAACAAGGTGGTGAGGTCCAACCTCAGAGTCAAGCTTGGTGATGTTGTTTCGGTTCATCAATGTCCCGATATTAAGTTCGGCAAGAAAGTTCACGTTCTTCCTCTTGATGACACAATCGAAGGGCTTACTGGGAATCTATTTGATACCTATTTGAAGCCATATTTCATGGACTCGTATAGGCCTGTGAAGAAAGGTGATCTTTTTCTTGTCAGAGGTGGTATGAGGAGTGTTGAGTTTAAGGTTATGGAGACTGATCCTGGAGAGTATTGTGTAGTTGCGCCTGACACTGAAGTTTTTTGTGAAGGAGAGGCTGTGAGGAGAGAAGATGAGGAAAGATTGGATGAGATTGGCTATGATGATATTGGTGGTGTTAGGAAGCAACTTGCTCTGATTCGTGAGTTGGTGGAATTGCCTTTAAGGCATCCTCAACTTTTCAAGACTATTGGAGTGAAGCCACCTAAGGGAATTCTGCTGTATGGGCCTCCTGGTACTGGCAAGACACTCATAGCAAAGGCTATTGCTAATGAAACTGGGGCTTTCTTTTTCTGTATCAATGGCCCGGAGATTATGAGCAAGATGGCTGGTGAGAGTGAGAGCAATCTGAGGAAAGCTTTTGCTGAAGCAGAGAAGAATGCCCCTTCCATTATATTCATTGATGAAATTGACTCTATTGCTCCCAAGCGTGAAAAGACGGGTGGAGAGGTAGAGAGGAGAATTGTTTCACAGCTTTTGACATTGATGGATGGTGTGAATTCCCGAGCACATGTTATTGTTATTGGAGCTACAAACAGGCCTAACAGTATTGACCCTGCTTTGAGAAGGTTTGGGAGGTTTGATAAAGAGATTGATATTGGTGTTCCAGATGAAGTTGGGCGTCTTGAGGTTCTTCAGATCCATACCAAGAAGATGAAGCTCTCTGAAGATGTGAACTTGGAAAGAGTGGCCAAGGAAACTCATGGTCATGTCGGTGCTGATCTTGCAGCTCTTTGCACTGAAGCTGCATTGCAATGTATTAGAGAAAAAATGGATGTTATTGACATGGAAGATGAAACCATTGATGCTGAGGTTCTAAACTCCATGGCTGTCACGAACGATCATTTTATTGCTGCCCTGGGAACCAGCACTGCTTCTGCATTGCGTGAAACTGTTGTGGAAGTACCCAATGTTAGCTGGGAAGACATTGGTGGACTTGAGGGCGTAAAGAGGGAGCTTCAAGAGACAGTTCAATATCCGGTAGAGCATCCTGAAAAGTTTGAGAAGTTTGGAATGTCTCCCTCTAGAGGAGTTCTTTTCTATGGTCCTCCTGGTTGTGGAAAAACCCTTCTGGCCAAGGCTATTGCTAATGAATGTCAGGCTAATTTCATTAGCATCAAGGGTCCTGAGCTACTCACAATGTGGTTTGGAGAGAGTGAGGCCAATGTTAGGGATGTTTTCGACAAGGCTCGCCAGTCTGCACCTTGTGTATTGTTTTTTGATGAACTTGACTCAATTGCTATTCAAAGGGGAAGTAGCATTGGAGATGCAGGTGGTGCTGCTGATAGAGTATTGAACCAGCTCTTAACTGAGATGGATGGATTATCTGCCAAAAAAACTATCTTTGTCATTGGAGCTACCAATAGGCCTGATATAATTGACCCAGCTCTTCTAAGACCCGGCCGTCTTGATCAGCTGATCTATATTCCTCTGCCTGATGAGAGTTCAAGACTTCAGATTTTTAAAGCTTGTCTGAGGAAATCACCTGTGTCAAAAGATGTTGATCTTACAGCTCTTGCCAAGCTTACTGCAGGCTTTAGTGGGGCTGATATCACGGAAATATGCCAGAGAGCTTGCAAATATGCTATTAGAGAGGACATTCTGAAGGATATTGAGAGGGAAAAGAGGGAAAAATTTGTTGCTATGGCAGAGGATTCTACAACAGATGAAATTGAAGTGGCTGAGATAAAGGCAGCTCACTTTGAGGAGTCATTGAAGTTTGCGAGGAGGAGTGTGAGTGATGCTGACATCCGCAAGTACCAAGCTTTTGCTCAAACCTTGCAGCAATCCAGGGGCTTTGGGTCTGATTTTAAGTTTACTGAGGCAGGACACACACCCCATGGTTCAAATCTATTTGCATCTTCAGCTGATGGGATTGAAGATGCTGACCTTTATGATTAGTTTCATAATAATGTTTTATTTTCTATGTATTTAGGATTTTTCCATTATTGGAATCACAACCATACAATTTTTGTAGCCATAAAAGGTTTTAATATGATAGGATTTTAGATTTTTAGTTTCTCTAATCTCTAGCATCTTACTCTCTGTAATGGACTGGAGCTATGACAATGTCTGGCAATGTCAAACTTTTTAATTTTTCATAGTATTAATATTATTATTATTTTGATAGGTACCTTAGATTTTTTTTTTTTTTTTTGAGAACAAGGTACCTTAGAATTTGAACATATAGCATCAGTTTATGATTATTGTTTTTACCATTAAGCTAAAAGGCCCATCATTATTTTTGTGTAGCTAGGATTCAAATCTCAAATTTCTTATTTAATCATAAGAGACTTTATCAATTGTTAGAATCGAAACCATAATTTTCATAATATGATTGGTATTTTCGATTTTTCAAATTCCCAACAAAAAATCAAGTAACTCTATATATTTATTAATAAACCACAAGTCAATACTTCATATACGAGTGTTTCGGTTTGGTGGAAAACCAAATGGTTTCGGAATAATAATCAAATTGCTTCATATAAATGAATCTCTCTACACGTTATCTTAAAACGGAATGGGATCTAACTTTTTTTTTCTTTTCACCGTTAATCATATCAAGACTAATGAGGGACAAGATGGAGGAGTTAGGGCTAAGCAAAGTGGAGTAGTTAGGGAAATGCAAAGAACTTGTTGGGTTGGGTGGGGGTGTGGGGTTGTTGAACCAATACTAGATGAATAATGAGGGACAAAGTGGAGTAGTTAGGGCTGGGCAAAAACCTGCAAAATACGACCTTTATTCCCGACCTAATTCTACCGAAGGGATTTGAGCGGGGTCAACTCGATTCTCGCGCTAAGGCCTTTTCAAGTTTTGGGTTGGTCTCAAGTTTAACCTGACCCGCCTGATCCTACTTCTTTTTTTTTTCTTTTTTTCTTTTTTCTTTTTTTTTTTTGAGTTTTTACAACTTGGACAGGTTTGATGTATATTCCCTAATATAGTATTCTTAAACCCCAAAAAAAAAATGTCTTTTGAAAATTATATATTTTTATCTCCTATTATAATATATATTTTTTTAAATTCTAGGACAAATTATAACTCCTTTTCAAGTTTTGGGTTGGTCTCAAGTTTAACCTGACCCGCCTGATCCTACTTCTTTTTTTTTTCTTTTTTCTTTTTTTTCTTTTTTTGAGTTTTTACAACTTGGACAGGTTTGATGTATATTCCCTAATATAGTATTCTTAAACCCCAAAAAAAAAATGTCTTTTGAAAATTATATATTTTTATCTCCTATTATAATATATATATTTTTAAATTCTAGGACAAATTATAACTTACTCATTTGTAATTTGGCTAAAATTTAAGTTGTTTACCTATGGTTTGAAAATTGGCACTTTACCTACCTAAGCTATGCTCTATTAGGGTTCATAACTCACCTCCTCACTTCTTCACTATAAACAGGAAAACATAACAAAATCAAAGAAAAGAAGATCAATAGATGGTATTTGTAAAAATTTCTAAAATTTTGGCTCAAGAACTTTAATAGAACTCAGATTACTCTAACAATTATAAGCTATATACATTTAAGAGGTAAAACAAAAAAGAGACCATTTGTATACATGATCAACTATAGCTAGATCAAGAAAATTTAAAAAGAAGACAATCAAGTTGTGATGACTGTCAAAGGTTTTCATTTGAATGGGATAATCGGTATTGGCCTTATATGAACCCAATCTCTCAATACCAACGATTTTCTCAATAGCAGCATAATAGTCTGTTTGGATTGACGAGGAAGGAAGGGGAGTAAAATAAAGTAGAGTAAATTTAGCCCAAAATTAACATCTTTTCAGCAAACTCTACTCTACCCTCCTCCTTTCCCTCTCATTGTAAATGACCATTACAACCACAAACATTACTTGAACCAAAAGCACTAAATCTAGAATTGCCACAACCCTTAAACAATCTCGATGTTGAAAATTCCCAATTTTGGAAAACCCCAGTTTTCAAAGGAAAGCAACAGACTAACCAAAAATAAAGAATAAAAAATCTCAATACCGTGAACATTACCCCCCCCCCCCCCCCCACCCCCCCGCCCCCCAAAAAAAAAACCCTTTGCCTTCTTGACAACCACCTTGTCGCCACCACAAGGCAACCTTGACCTTTGCAACCAACAACCACTTTAGTCAACAAAATCAACCACCAACGAACAACCACTTCCAAGTCCCACAAAGCCCTCACAATCAAATCCCCCAATCTCAAACCCCTTGGGTTTGAATCATGGTAGGCCAAATCAGAGAGTGGGATAGAGAAAGAAATCCAATCATGGGCTTGAATCGTGGTATGCCAGCCATGGGTTTGGTGGTGCAGTGGCGGCCCTAGTTGGTGATTAACTGATTATATCTTGATAATCGGTGTTGGTGGAGCATAGTCATGGGTTTGGACTGTGGATTGTGTACGATGGAGGGGAGAGAGAGACATGTCACCAAAAACTTTCTCTAAAACTGGTTGATTTTATGGTGCAAATCGATGTTTGAGTGACTTTTGTATCTATTGAAGTTCTTGAGCTCAAGGTTTTAAAATTTTTACAAAATGCCTCATTGTGAGCTTGTTTTCTTTAGTTTTGTTGTGTTTATAATGGCAAATTGTGGAGGTGGGTTACGGATCCTTATAGAGCATACCACATGTGGGTAAAGTACAAAATTTCAATCCTCGGGTAGGTCACTTAAGTTTCGACTAAATCACAAGTGAGTAAGTTATAATCTTTTTCTATTTTCTATTATAGATTTCCCTCTTATTTCCTTTTCCAATTTAAAACCTTGATCAAAGCTTCTTATTTCCCTCATTTATAAGGAGGGAATGGAAAGAAATGAAAAGAATAATTTTAGAACATTCTTCCCTTCCTTTATTTAGGAGTTTTAATGGAAGAAATGGAAAGTCCATTCCCTTGTTTGGAAGTTTAAGGTTTCGTTTGGGAGTTTATAAGAGAATGAAATGATCATAAGGGAATGGAATGTATGGAAAAGAATGGAATTAAGTAACCTTGATTGGATATTTTAAAATAAAGGAATGGAAGGGAATGAAAATTAATAGAATATAAATAATCTTGTTTGGGAGTAACATAAAGAGAATTGAATCATTTTATAAAAATATTACTATTTGACCCATATTTTAAAATAAAAGGTTGAATGTATAAGGGTATTAGGAGGTTTAGTAAAAATAATCATTAAATCTAATTTCATTCCCTCCCATTCCTCCCAATTTCGGGGAGAATGAAAATTTGAGGTTTTAAGGGAATAGAGAGGAATGAGTGTTCTCTCTTATCCATTCAATTCCCTCCTACTTAAACTCTCAAACAAGGGAATGGACTCTCGATTTCCTCCATTAAAATTCTCAAACAAGAGAATGAAAGAATATTCTATAATTATTATTTTCATTCATTTCCATTCTATTTCATTCCCTCCTCCCAAACGAGGGCTAAGTGGGAGGAAATAAAATGAGTAGGAGGGAGCACTCATTCCTTTCTATTCCCTTAAAATCTCAAATTTTCATTCTACCCAAAATCAGGAGGAATGAAAGAGAATGAGATTATATTTTATGAATTTTTTATTAAAACTCTCAAAATACCCCTATATATTCAACCCTTTATTTTAAAATAGGGGTCTAATAGTATTGTCATAAAATGATTCCATTTTATTCTCTCTATGTTATTTCTAAACAAGATTACTTACATTCCATTCATTTTCATTCATTTCCTTCTTTATTTTAAAACATCCAATCAAGGTTACTTAATTCCATTCTATTCTTTTTTTTTTTTTTTTCATTCATTTCTCTTACTTAAATCCATTCCATTACATTCATTTACATTCCCTTATGATCATTCCATTTCATTCTCTTGTGAACTCTCAAACGTAGCCTTAAGAACCAAACATCTTTTATACCTTTTATATCCATTTCAAATTTGAATTAAACCTTAAAAGGATATCCCTTGACATTAATGACCTGACTTATTTGAGAAAATATTCAATCACTTATTCAAATTTTTCCAATAAAAATGTCAACTTAAATTTGAATTTAAAAGCTCACCTCATTAAAGCCTCTAAATTTTCCAATTTGATTTTTAGGATTCAAAATTAAAATCCAAACATTGACTGACCTGATTCTATTTGGAAACGCAATATAAATTTACATATTTCCTTCTCTTGAATTTTCACCGCATTGAAATTCAGATTAAACCTTAAGAGAACGGAAATCAAGCCACCAGCCAAATTCGAACTACCAGCCCAATATTGATCCTTTCATATATCAACATTTAAATTAAAAAAAAAAAAAAAAAAAAAAAAAGGAAGATAAAAGATGGACAAATTGACAAAACCAGATGAACGTTGGAATTTTTAAATGGAATTTCAAAGCATCTCAAATCATGGTGGAGTCAAAGACAAAATTTAGAAATGAATTTTTTTTTTTTTTTTTTTTTTTTTTTTTTTTTTTTTTTTTTATGGCCATTTGGGTTAGCATATCAGAATTTAGTGCATTAAACTTGAATAAGGAAACATGCAATTAACCCAAAAATCAAAGCCAATTTGATTTCCTTACACATATGACTAAATTTAAAGGAATAATTTAAATGATTTATTTTCCATTTGTTTCAAATAAAGTTATATTTACTTTATAAGTAGCTATTTTATATTTTTAAATATATAAACATTATATATTTTATATATAACTTTGGTAAAATTTTAATAAGTATTTAGTTGTGCTTATTTATAAAGAGTTTCACTTACTTCTAGTACATTTTAAATTGGACTTGTCCTTTTGTACATTTTAAGTATTTAGTTGTGTTTATTTATAAAGTACATTTTAAATTGTACTTTTGTTTTAAATATACAACGGCAAGTGGCAGTAGTTTTTAATCTCCACTTTTTATTTAATTAGTGGGTGATGTGACAATTTCTCGTTAAAATAAAAGGAGATTTCTTTTAGGATTTGGCTTACCTCCAGTGCTTTTTTAACTAAACATGTTCTTTTATTTTAAACTAGCCTCTGAGCACGCGCTCACGCGTGTTCTTAGAGACTCTTTTTTTTTTTTTTTTTTGTAAAAGTTAATAATTTGAATCAATTATAATTTGAGATTACTACATTTTTCAATCACAAAAAAACCCAAGAGTGTGATAAGTAAATTATTTCATCCAAAACGCAGAGCACTCATCACACCCCTAGGTATTTCTATAATTGAAAAATGTAGTAATTTCAAATTATAATAGACGAAAATTATTAACCTTTACAAAAAAAATATAAGAGCAATTTGAAAACCATCAAGAGAATGGTCCTGTTTTGTAGGCAACGTTTTAGTGGGAATTAAAGATGTATCTATTTATCACAAAAAAAAAAAAAATGTATATCTATTTAGTTTAGTTTAGTTTTTTTTTTTTTTTTTATATATATATATATATATTTAGTTTTGTTTTTGGATAAACGTGGGTGTTTTTTTAAAGGAAAAAAATAGCAGCATCGTGGGTTGTTTAACTTATTTTTCTATTTAAAAAAAAAAAAAAACAAACGTATAGTTACTTTGAAGAAGTGGGTTAGTGGAAAAGTGTTCCTATTTTGTAGGCAATATATTAGTGCAAGCTAGATATGCATTTTTACCAGACTATTCTTTAGTTTTATCTCTATTTAAACCTAGGGGTGTACGGGTATTTTGGAATTAAAAAAAAAATCCAGTCCAAACAGGGGAAGCCTCTTAAATAGTAGTATAGATATACAATGGTAAGTGGTAGTAAATTTTAATCCCCACCTTTTATAAGTTAGTAGATGATGTGATAGTTTTTCATTAAAATAAAAAGAAATTTCTTTTAAAAAAGTACTGGAGGTAAGCCAAAACTCTTTCTTTTAAAATAGTACTGGAGATATGCCAAACCCATTTGTAAATATATCAGATGCATATGAATGAAGTTACAAGCTAATAATATTTAAACCTTATGTAGTGTAAAAGCCAGTTGATTTTTTTCCCATTTAGCTTTGGCTTAAATGGTACATTTTCCTTTAGAGAGAAAAATATAAAAGGTACATATTTTCATTGTTACAGTTGGGTTGAATTGGGTTTGGTATACAAATCTTCTATAGAGTATTTCCTTTAAATGTGTTTAACATCTATTAGGATTAGTATAATGTTATTTGAAAATTCATAGTAAAGCTTGTTTCATATCACAAATATATGTTTGTTATTTTGGCTCTAGCACTACAAGAAAAAGAGCAATTGTGGTGGGTTTTTTGTGGCGGTTACGAAAGCTACCGCTATATGCCTCATATTGTGGTGCTTTTTTGAATCGCTGATGTACATGAGATATATTGCGGCGTTCCATTGAACCGCCGCCATAGATATAGCCTTTTGCGGAACTCTATAGTGGCGGTATAAAATACCGCTGCAATATATGTGTTTTAGCGGCATTTCTTTTAGTTATAGCGACGGTATACAGAACCACCACAATATATTTCTTTTTGCAGCATGTTTACTTAGTTATAGCAGCGGTTTTAGTGACCGCCACAATAGATCTTTTAATTGCCCAAACACCAAAACATCTCAAATCCAAAACACCAAAACCCATTGAAACCAAAACCAAGCAATCAAACAAACCCACCCCACGACTCATCACCTAATTAATCACCACTTCCACAACCACTAACCATCACCACCATAGAGGGACGAGGTAGAAAGAGAGAGACCCACTAAAAGAGAGACATTGATTTGAGCGAAAGAGAGAGTGAAACACCTTTCTTTGAGAGAGAGAGACATCGATCTGAGCAAGAGAGAGAGACCCACTAGTTTAAGAGAATGAGAAATCGATATGAGAGAGGAGGAGGTAGAGACATTTGGGTCTGATTTTTAGCAAAATTGAGAGATAGAGAGAGCGGATTGATGAGAGATGAGCAAAGATGACAGTGCTCAGTCATGGAGTTAGAGAGAGATCTGGTGGTGGCACTATGATGAGCAAAGATGGCAGTGCTCAGTCATGGAGTTAGAGAGAGATTTGATAGTTTTGGAAAGAGAGAGAGAAAGGAAGGATTGAGAATGTCTTAGAAGAGTTGGAGAACCGATTTGAGAAGGAGGTTTTGGGGCTAAAATTTCTCTTTTGAGTGTGTGATTGTGTGAGAAAATGCTCGATAAAATGTTATTTTGATTAATTGTTATTGATCTAAAAATATGAGTTATATTTTGGGAAGAACAAAGAGAACATAAACATGTTCTTCCAAAACATTAATAATAATTAAAGGAATAAAAAAATTAATTTTATTTTCTTATTTTATTTTTAAAAAAATTTAGAAATTCAAAAAAAATTAATTTTTATATGATTTATTATTTATTTAAATGCTGACTTGGAATTTTTAATATGCTAAATATGTTTTTTTAATTTTTTTTAATAGTCATGTCAACATTTAGTATGCAAACAATGCACCCCGTTTTCCATGTAAGCAATTTCCGTTAATGAGATAACGGTAAAGACCAAAATAGAACGCATTTTTCATTTTAGGGAATAAAAGTAGTAAAATAAAAAAGTAGGGGCCAAAATAGAAATAACCTTAAAATATAAGGACAAAAAGTCCATTTATGCATTTTTTTTATCCTTACCACACAAAATTTCCCACGCCTAACTATTTTTTTCACTCTTTCCCCCCAAATGTTTTTTCCCTTCCCACAAAAAATTTCCCCAAAATTTTTTTTTCCCACTTACATGCCGCTCCCCTTCTTTCTCTCTCACTTTCATGTACACATCTCCCTCTCTCTTTTCCATGTGCTGCCAATCCCCTCTCCCTCTTTCTCACTTCATCCCCCTTCACCTCTTGATCTCTTGGTTAACTATCACTAGATTTTCATCCATCAAATCACTCCCCATGGTTTGTGCCTTCTCCCAACATAAATCCAACATAAGTTTCCTTGACCCGTTTCCTAAACCTCTTGGGTTTTTATTCTATCTTTTTGAGATTGCTCTTTGAGTGTGTGGGTTTTGTTCTTGGGGGTTGTTTTATTGAGTTTGTTGGGACATTAGAGACTTGATTGGAGGTTTTTAAGTTAATGAGGTGAAATGGATGTATTGTTTGGCAACCATGTGAGTTGGGTTTAGTGAGAAATCATTTGAGTTTTTGATTTATATGGGAGATTGGGGTTAATTTATGAAAGATTTTTCCTTGCATTTTGAAATGACTTTGTCTATGTGGGTGTGAGTGTAGTGTTAACTATAAATTTGTGCAGTGATGTGAGCATGTGCTTTTTGCATTCCAAGTGTTTGATAAATTGTTTATATGAGATTATGGGTTTCATTTCTTATTTTTAATATGCTTTAAGACGTTGTTTTAATTTGAATAAAGTCTTAAAGCATTTGGGCTAATATTAAAAATAAAGCAATTTTCTTTTGGATTCTAAAGCTGTTAGGGACAGATTTGAGTCAGCTGCAACATGTGATTTTTAATAAATTATAGAAAAATTATTTTGAGCTGAACTTTTTATGGTACATACTACATATATAAGAGTTTATCCCTATTTAATTTCAAGTTAATCGGACAACTTTTCATGGAACAAACAATTTTTACAAAAGGGCTGACCTACTTTGTTGTGAATCTGAAAGTACGAAAGATATGTTAGGATCTGTGGAATTTACTTGAAACCTTTGAGGAGTGGAGTGGATTGGAATTTCTACACATATAGCTCATGTGTGATTGGAATTTCTACACATATAGCTCATGTGTGATTAGAATTTCTACACATATAGCTCATGTGTTTCCTTCCACATGTGTTTTACTTAGTTAATTTCAATAATGGTTTGGTTTAATCACTTGGTACCCAAAGGAAACTCATGAGATATGCTAACTCTATTTTGAAGTGATGTGTTTTATGTTATCTAATAAATGCACATTGTTTGCAGTGGTGTACTAAAATTCTTTGGTTGTATTATGGTCCTTTGGATCACTTGAGGGTCATCTAAAGGTTGTGCAGTAATGACCTAAACATATACGTGTGAAGCTTTGGATTTCCTCATTACCTTTGAGGTGAAATCCTGGTTCATTGAGTGTCATATGAATTAGAAAAGTTTTCTTAAGTATACATTTTTAACAACAATTAGGTTTTTTCTGGTTATTTTTACTAGTTTAAAGAATTTCAAATATTGGACTGTATTTTTGGATGGATCATTTGAAGACTAGATGTTTCTAAGATGGGATCGTAGTGGTGTTGCCAAAGTAAATAAATAATAAAGCAATTGAATTAGAAAGGAAATATGTGTGAAGTGATCTCCAAGGATGCTGCAGTGCTAGGTTGTGAAGCATAAGATTGTGATTTGACTCGTGAGAGTGGCCACTTTAGAAAGTATTTGAGGATAGCCAACCCTCCTAGAATCCCAATTATAGGAACTAGCACTAGGAAATGGCCTTTATTATATGAAGTGGTATAAAATGTCTTCATAGTTTTTTTTATCATTTTTTGCATCAACCTTCTAGCTGGTAGCTTTGTTAACTTTCTACCCAACAAATATTGTTCCCTTTGAAAAAGTGTTCATTGTAACAGCATGGTAATACAGTCATATTGACTGATTTGACTTCAATCTTAAATGATATCCTTATTTGTAATACTATAATGTGGGAATAAAAAGAAAAATTGTAGCTTGGGCCCTCAGGAACTAAGGTTTCCTTTTCTGTTTATCTAGAACTCCCCCTTAGATTCTTTCTCCTCTTTTAACCTTTTATATATAATTCTTTAATCTGGTTGAATATTTGAAAAAAAAAATTTCAAATTGATCTTACTATTTCTGGTTAACTGGTTCCTTTCCATGACTACATATGTTGCTGAGTTTCAGGAATAAAGCAAATAAGAAGAAAGAAGAAGAAAAGAAATTGGAAAGGCAAAGGGAGAAGGTATTATGCAGTTATTTCTAAGGTTTTCTCTTTTCTTATTTGATAGCTCCTTTACATTGCCTTTTCTAAATCTTGTTAAGAATTTTGATTACTCTTTTAAATTTTTTACTGCTTTTTCTCTAATGGAAGACAAAGAGAGATTTGGGCAGGGGTGGGGGTAGATAGTTTAAAGGCGTAAAACCCATTTTCATCCCTACATTTTCACCCGATTCCCACTTTGGTCCCTATCTTTTATTTTCACCGCTTTTAGTCCCTAAAATCAAAAAAGTGATCTCGTTTTTGTCCCTACCGTCAGTGCACTAACGGCAAAGTCCTAGGTGGCAAACGGAAGACCTTCTTAACTAACGTGGCATTGATGTGGCGCTAATATGGCGATTAAAATATTATTAAAAAATATTATTTAGCATTTTTATATGCCACGTCAGCATTATTTGAATTTAAAAAAAGCCATGTCAGTTTAATTAAAAAAATAAAAATAATTTATATTTTTCAATTTCAATTTAATTCAAACTAAATTAAAAAAAATTAAATCTAATTTTATTATTATTATTATTATTGCTTTCATTATTTTGTAGGTAAGAACACAAGAGCTTGTTCTTCATGTTCTTCCGAATCCAAGAACAATCAAACCCAAAACAAGGGCACAATCAAACCCAGTACAATGCAAAATTTCACACAAAATCCCTATCCTCCACCGAAACCTCCAGAACATGAAAGAATCATCAAACCTAAACCCACATGAGAAAACCAACCCAGAAAAATCATCAAACCTCCAACCCAGAACTTCATTCTTCATGTTCTTCTCCAAATCAAGACAAACCCAATTGACTAACCCACTCAAAATCAATCTTAGCACAAAAAATTCCAACACAATCAACATTGAAACCTCTAGGAAATCAAACCCATAAATCCAGAAAAATATACAAATCCGCATAAAAGAAAAAACAAAAAAAAAAAAAAAAAACAAACAAACAAACCCAAAATAGCTTGGGCAAAATCTCAAAACACAAACAAACTCAAAACACATACAAACCTAGAACATCAAGGGCAAAAAAAAAAAAAAAAAAACACAAACACAAACAAACCCAAAATCCAAAACCAATACAACCATTTTTATTTTTGCTTCAAATCTTTCTTCCAAATCCCTGGAGAACAAATAAGATTTCCTTGCCGATCCGGTTATTGACGAGGTTTTCGCCAGGCTCCTCCTCCATCCTATTCACGCTCAACAGAACTTCGTTGACTGTCCATCGAAGCCTTCTAGGAGCTAAAACGACATCGCCGCTGCGGGTGAGGATAAAATCTTGTCCTTCGCAAAGATTCTCACGCCGTCCGATGCCAACAACAGCGGCGGATTCTCCATCCCGAGGTTCTGTGCCGACTCAATCTTTCCTCCGCTGAACTACAAGGCTAAGCTGTCGGTGCAGACCTTGTCGGTCACCGACGTTCACGGCGTGGTCTGCTTGTGAGTTTGTGAGCTCTGGCACCTGGTGGAGAAGAAGGCTGAGCTTGTGAGCTTAGTGGTAAAGAGTGTAGGGTGAAGAGAGAGAGAGGGAGTTTGAGATTAGTGGTAGAGATTGTAGAAGATTTTTTTTAAGCTGACGAGGTTAACCAAAAACAAAAACAAAAACAAAAAGAATTAAAAAGATTTTGAATTTTATTTTTTAAGAAATTATTTTAGTTTAAATTAGATTTAAGATTTTTTTAAAAAAATTTTAATTTACTTTTTTTTTTATAAATTTTCTTAGCTAGCTTTTTTTATTAATTTAAATGCTGACATGGCATTTAAAAAATGTTAAATATATTTTTTTACTATTATTTTATTAACCACGTCAGTGCCACGTCAGCTAATAAGGTCTTCCATCTGCCACCTAGGACTTTGCCGTTAGAGCACTGATGGTAGGGACAAAAACGAGATCACTTTTTTGATTTTAGGGACTAAAAACGGTGAAAATAAAAGATAGGGACCAAAGTGGGAATCGGGTGAAAATGTAAGGATGAAAATAGGTTTTACGCCTAGTTTAAATAGTGCTTTAAAACACAAGTAGAATATGTGTATAGTATGAGAAATTTTAAAGTGGAGTTGGTAATTTATTTGTATAAATTGATATATAATTAACCTCTTTAAAGCTTGCCTTGGTGTGAAAAAATGTTAAATATATTTTTTTACTATTATTTTATTAACCACGTCAGTGCCACGTCAGCTAATAAGGTCTTTCGTCTGCCACCTAGGACTTTGCCATTAGAGCACTGACGGTAGGGACAAAAACGAGATCACTTTTTTGATTTTAGGGACTAAAAGTGGTGAAAATAAAAGATAGGGACCAAAGTGGGAATCGGGTGAAAATGTAAGGACGAAAATAGGTTTTACGCCTAGTTTAAATAGTGCTTTAAAACACAAGTAGAATATGTGTATAGTATGAGAAATTTTAAAGTGGAGTTGGTAATTTATTAGTATCAATTGATATATAATTAACCTCTTTAAAGCTTGCCTTGGTGTGAAAAAATGTTAAATATATTTTTTTACTATTATTTTATTAACCACGTCAGTGCCACGTCAGTTAATAAGGTCTTCCATCTGCCACCTAGGACTTTGCCATTAGAGCACTGACGGTAGGGACAAAAGCGAGATCACTTTTTTTATTTTAGGAACTAAAAGCGGTGAAAATAAAAGATAGGGACCAAAGTGGGAATCGGGTGAAAATGTAAGGACGAAAATAGGTTTTACGCCTAGTTTAAATAGTGCTTTAAAACACAAGTAGAATATGTGTATAGTATGAGAAATTTTAAAGTGGAGTTGGTAATTTATTAGTATCAATTAATATATAATTAACCTCTTTAAAGCTTGCCTTGGTGTGATAGCAAGTGCCTTTCACCAAAAGTAGTTTGCAAGTTCTAATGTTCAAGCCAAAATTGAACAGTCTACTATTTATGTAAGTAATGTTGTTTCTTGTTTAGTTTTAATTAGTCTTTACTAAAGTCGGGGTAATTTGATAATTTGAATAACTTCTTTGCTCTTTGCTTTTCTGTTTATGCTGACTTTGGGAAATTGTAGTACTAATTCAACATAATAAATGGTTGAATGTTAAAGCAAGAGCAGAGAAGCAGCTACTCTTTGTTTTCATTCATTGTTATCAAACCTTGAAAGAAAAGGAACAAGCTTCCTTGTATTTCTTTCAAAGTCCTTAGTATAGAAGTGCAGTATGCAGCTTTACCTTTCCTGTTCCTATCTTCATCATAATTGGACTTATGTCCAGATATGATGGATAGGAGTAAAAATCTTTGGTTTCTTGTTAAAACTTATTTCAAACTTGTTTAATCTTCCTGCCTCTTCCTTTTTCTCCCTTTACAAGTAGGTTTATGAGTTGACATTACCTTGATCCCATGAGGTAAACTTTTCTTGTAATTGCTCTGATTCACTATATAAATTTTATTTTTATATCTTGATCTTGTCCTCCATTTTAAGTTCTTCTACTTGTAGATTTGCATCTACTCATACTTGCATTATTTTGGTGTTTCTAAGTTTGATATATACTATTATTAGGATGAGTACTAATATTTAGAGTATTGCCTTTTGGTAGATTATGTTGACATCGCTAGTTTCTGATAAAGAACAGAATCTCCAAACTATGATGAAAATGCATGGGCTTCATGACAGGCCTTATTGGATAATCTTGCGTGCATATTTTCTTTCCATATCTTCGATCTTCATTCTATGTCTTGTGATCTTCATTCTATGTCTTGTAATGCTTTGAATATTACATATAACAGTAACATCAGTATCATTTTTTTTTTTTTTTTGTTTGCAAAGACTTGATAACATGGTGTGATAACATGGACCAAAGAATTTGTGTGATGCTTAATGCTTTTATACATCATTAATTATTATCATGTACTCCACATGAAACTGGTTTTACTAGCTCTAATTATTATCAAGTTTAATATTCTTGCGTTGATGTAGTGTTGAATAGGAGCAACAAGTATGTAATTACTATAGTAGGATTAGCTTCTACCTTTTGGAAGCTTATTAATTTATGCTCATCTTTAATATTTTCCTGCTTACATGCTATTTCTTTCTTTTGTTGGGTTTATCTTAATTGAAAAAAATTCTCTCCAGAATTCTTGATAAACCTATATAGAGCTTCTTTATGCGCCCTCCAAATAAAATGTCTAGCCCAGAATCAATTATGGATGGATTCGTATGTTTTGCTTTTAACATGAATATAAAATTTTACTTTCGCTTTAATTAACTAATATTGCCATGAGCTATAGCCAAATGCATATGTTATATTTTAGGATTCTTGTATATGTACGCCTACCTTGTTGATCTTTCACATTGAAGTTTGCCTTGCTTATAGAAAACTTGTTTCTCTTTATGTAAAAACAACCCTTTTTAGATTGTGATTCAAGAACTTTTAGCTAGCCTTGGAATGCATTGTTATAATGGCCCATTTGTTTTTATGGTTTGTGTGATTTAATTTGCTGGTAGATTCTCTAATTTTACAAGGTTCTATAATTTGGGTCAGAACATGAAGGTACTAGGCTCAAGCGAATATTTTGATGGTGTAGTGAAAAATCTTTGCTAATTTCAAAAATGAAGTTTGTGTTGTGGATTAATTTCATAGTTTAATCAAACAAGGGCTTTATTAAGGTTGTCAATGGGATCTTGTGGTATTTATTCTTAGGGGTGTAGGATTGTAGGTTATGACCTAATTGCAAGGTGGATTTGCATGGGAAAATAGATCACTAGTTAATCAAACCTCACTTCTCTAGGAAGCCAAAAGCACCATTTGTTCCAAGGATGCCCACTCTTGGGTATTAGAGTGTCAATTCCCAACTTTGGGTCAAAAGGAGTTTCTATGAGCGTTGAGCAATTTTTTTTTTCTATAGGTGCATTGAGCAATGATATAATAAATTAAAAAGTAACTAAATTGGGTGGATAAAAAGTTTTACTAGTGTGATGGAGGCAGTATGGGAGTACTTCTTTTGCTGGTTTGTAAATCACAATTTGGTAAAGCCATACTAATAAAAAATTCTTTGCTCTAGAATGCAAACTTTGATGATACTTTCCATTAATTTCAAAGTGACTGTGACGTAGCTTTGGTGCTCCAACAAAGCTAGAGAACCTGTAAGGCCTTAGGACATGAACTTCTATTTCTATGTTTTCCTGTGTATTTTGCATTGTTAATAGTTGCCATTAAATTTTTTTTCTCCCTTTACAAGCATTTCCTGCCTTCCATGTCACATCATATGTAGTTTTAAGGTGGGAGGCAGGGATTGGTGACAGAAGAGGAGAAGGATAAAGAAATACCTTAATTTTCATCTCCTAAAAACAGCTGATTTTGAATATACTGTTTGCTAGAGATCTTAATCTTTCATTTCACTTTGTATTTTATTTAGATAGGAATGCCACATATTGCTTATTAGATAAGAATTAATATTAGTAAGGAAGACTTTGTCCATACTAATATCAAACAAATTTATCCATTATGTAAGATGCTCTATGATTTAGATCTTGAGTTTGCTTCTCTCATGCTCTCTTAATTTCAATCTCATAGGTTTTATGTCAACGTTGTAAGTGTTTTAACTTAGGTTGAATGCTTGAACATTAAATAATTGTGTGGTGTCATTTATTGGGCATATAATATAATTATGAGTTGGTTTTTGAATAGTAGCTTTTATGTTTGCATTCACATGCTTATTTTTCACTTCAATAACTTGTTGCATGCTTCTTAGTCATTTGATTCATTAAGAGTATGTTACGGTAATTGATTATGAACGTTATGACCAATTTTCTGAATGCATGATTTTTAATATATTGCAGTTTGGAAATTTAGAGGAGTTCCAGGAAGAGTTTAAGGATATAAATCAAGAGGAGCAGATTATTATATTATGTTAGAGAAATATATTTTGCAAGTGTTGAAGGACATCCTCTAACACTTCGGAACTTTGATTATGTAATTAACTTAGCCTGGGCGGTTGTTTTATTCATAGCAACACATCTTTTTTTCAATCTAATGATGATGGTATCATGTAGACGCTATTATTTATATTGATAATATATTTGTCTATTTCATCATATGTTAATATATATTGTGTTAGTTTGGAAACATTTGTGGTGTTGAATTAGTTACATTTGTGGTATTGTGTAAACAACAGGATCTTTGTATTACAATAGCTACTAAGTAAACAGGTTATTATGGCGAAAAAAAATTACCTATAGCGGCGTTCCAAAGCGCTGCTAAAAGTGTGCTAGGAACATTTTAAAAGAACCCTTATAGCGACACTTCTTGCCTGCCGCTAAATGAGGACACCTATAGCGGTGCTTTGGACCACCGCTAAAGGTTGATTCACCTAATTCCTAGCCTTATATGGCAGCGGTAGAATGCCCGCCACAATAAACCAATAGCGCTGCTAAAAGCTACCTATACAACAGCGCTTTTTTATTACCGCCGCAATAGATCTACTGTGACACTTCAAAGGTGGCGTTGATAACCGTCGCAATAGTAGCTACCACTAAAGGTCAAAAGCGGCACTTTTGGGACGCCGCAATAGCCCTTTTTCTTGTAGTGTAGATTTATGAGATGATGGTTTGTTATGATTTTGTATTTTGTTTCAACAAGTTGTTAATACAGCTACTGGAAGTTGATGTTTTTGAACTTCTTAAGAGCTTTGTCTTTTTTTCCTTAAATTTTACTTTTAGATTTTGGATTATTTTCTTTTGGGGAGGGGGGGGGGGGGGGGAAGGGAGGGGAGGGGAACCTTTTTTTTATTTAATTTTTTGTATGCTAATAAGAGCTTCTATGATCACCTGCCATAAATAATTATACATAAATTACAAAGAAATAAGATACAATACTTTTTAATAAAAATTTAGTTTCTTTTTCTACCATAATTGTAAAGTTACGTTCTTATAACAACAAAAATGACTACTATTTTCCACATCAGAACAACAACAACCGTCACAATAATGACAATAACCATAACCATAACAATAACAATAACAACTATATTTTGTTGTCATCGCGGGTCCCAACATCATCATCATAATATCTAACTTGAAATATACAATTATTTTTCAACATATAAGAAAGACCACTTTAACACATTATTTTCCACAAAGAATTTTATGCCCTTATGCTAAAGTAATACTCTAGTTGTGTTGACTCAAATATAAATTTTCTTAAATTTTGTTTGGAAAATAATGTGTCATAGAAATGAGTTGCTAAAGGAATTTTTGCAAGAAGAAAAGGTGATGAGGTGTTGGGCAGACTTTTCTTCTTTTTTTTTTTTTTTTTTTTGAAGATACTTAAAGGTGCAATGAAAAATAAAAAGGCGACAAAAGATTTATTTGTTGGTAGCGTCGTTCAATTGACCCAAGTCATCCAACCGATTATGGGAATCATAAAAATTTTATATATTTCTTTTACTGTGTTATAAATTGCAGGTATGATCTTTACATATAAAATAGTCTCATTGGATCACTAATATTTGTAGCACTGACATGAGTTAAAAACTGTGTGTATACAGCTTTCTCATTTGTTTTATGTGAGTCTAAATCCAAGAAGTTTACTTTTACCACGCGTATAATCTCTAAAATACAACTCTTTAAATTTTTTCTATAATAATTGGAAAAATAGGAATGAGAACCATTGTGCTCACAGCTCTCTCTTTTGTTTTACGTGAGTTTACATCAGAGAAGTTTTCAATTACCTCATGCAATTTCTAAGACACAACTCTCTAAAAAAAAAAATTAGTTTTTATTATATATAATAATGTGAAAGGTACATAATAATAATAATGTGTCAAGAGAGGATTTTTGTGTTTATGAAAAACAATGGTATATTTCTAGTTAGTTATTATGATGATATGTGACCGACAATGATAGCAAAAAACAGTTTTTAATTATTATTATTTGCCATTCTCATTGTTAATAATAACAATAACAATAAAAATAAAAATAACAATAATTAACAACGAATTTTCATTGCTTTCCTCAATCCAATATTATCAAAATAAACAAATTAAAATAAACAACCATTTTTCATACACACAAAAATCATCATTGACACATTATTTCTTTTCTTTTCATTTTTGGAAGAAATAAATTTTTAGAAAGTTCTTAGGTGGCTATTTTTGAGCGAAAATAAAAGTGGGCTCTCATGTCCTTTGAGGTGAGTTTGAATTGGAATGTGTTCTCTTTCATGGAAAAATTAACATTACGTGGTCACTTGTCTAAGACTATTGAGTGTTCACTTAAACATGGCTTAAAGTGGTAAAATTCATGGATCTTGAGAGAGGGGGGGGGGGGGGGGGGGGGGGGAATCTATGTGGGCTGTCCAATATTAATAATAATTTATTATTTTATTTCAGTGTATTACTATTACTAGCTTACTGCACAATTTTTTTTTCCCCCTAAAACAATATGTTTGTTCATGTGGCACCATTATAAATAGTGAGTCCCTTGCATATTAAATTTCTCCCCAAGTTTTCGGTAACTTGGTTGCCACAATTCTCTTCTTTTTCTTTTTCCTCCCATTTTGGGCAACTTGGTTCCACAATTCCTATTTTCTCTCTCCTCACTCCCCTACAATGTCGGCAACTTGGTTGCCACAATTGGTTTCCTTTCAGCCACTCCTCATTCGAACACTTCACCTGGCAGCTAGGCAGTAATTTCGGGCAGCAAGAATTTCAATAATGAGATTACCGAAATTCAAGCTTTTCTCTCTCATACTTTTTGTTAAAATTTTGGTAACACCATTGCTGAAATTCACTCTCTTTCCTCACTTTCCCAAATAACTTTGAACAATACCCATATCACAAATAAACTCGATTTTCTGCAATATTTAGCCAAAAGACTCAACGATCACATGGATAATTTTGGTCTGATACCAAATTGATAACAAACGAACCATTTGCCATTGTTCAAGAAAAGAAAGGAATTGTACAATTGTGATGGCTTCCATCCTTTTGATGGGAACGGTTCACTTATATTGTTTTTAGATTTTTTTTTTTTTTTTAAATAAAGAATCTTTTTTTTTTTTTTTTTGAGAAAGTAAAAAAGAACTTCTATTAAAGAGGTTTGCTTATCTATATATTTGGGAATATATATCTTGAATATACTTTGGTTAAATGAGCATTGGGTATAAGAGTATAAGGAGAGGGGGGAAATGATATTTTGAGCACGTCTAGTAAAAGTCTTTAGGGCCCTTTTGGATTGAGGGGGGAGTAGAAGGGAGTAGAGTAGTGTTGGCTAAAAATAAGCTAATTTTGAGCACGTCTCGTAAAAGTCTTTAGGGCCCTTTCTAGACTAATGATGAATTTTAGTTTTTCAAATCAACTAGTTCTATAATTTGCTTTCTCCCTATCTGAAGAAATAAGTAAGATGGTATACAATATATATCCACTTATTGGTGTTGGAATTTTACTTAAAAGTAACTCAAGAGAAACAAATATAATACATCTATCAATTAACAATTCTATTATGTGCATATTTAACAAAAATCAACAATAAGATCTGAGAAATTTCTTACTAGGTTATATTATTCAAGAAAATCACAAGAAACCAAGATGTTCTCCCCAACTGGTCATGATTAACAAAGAGCTTTCTTTTCTTTTCTCACAGCCCTTGCAAGTGTGGCCTTGACAATATTTATAATATTAAAAAAAGACATAACTAGCCATAAAATCCTCCCTATCGTAATAAAAATTCATGTGACAAATATTTACATTCTTAATGAACAACTTCATTACTAAGTCAATCAAATTCATTAATGAAGAAGTTTAGTAATATGTCATTACTTATGTAACTCCATTCTAATGTATGGATTCATCTATCATTTATATCCAGCATCACTATAATTTAGGAATGACAACGAAGCAGGTTTCCTATTCCCACACCCCACTTCATCTTCGAGGCAGGTTTTTTTCTCCATCCCGTTCTAGCGAAAACCTACGGATGCCGCTAGTACCCATCCCGCCACACTCAAAATTTTTATATATAATTTATTATAAATTTATTTTGAATGCATTAAATTAAAACTCATTAAACTTTCTTTTTTTTTAAAAAGGCTCTAAATTTCCAATACATTCTCAAAGCATAACAATACAACAATTCAACTAATATGAAATACAAAAACAATTCAAACATAGCAATACAACAATTAGAAAATATAAACAATTTAAATATTAAAACATAAAAGTATAAATTCAATAATACAATATACAAAAACATCATAAATTTTAAGTTAGAAGGCTAAAAGCACATACGTATGTCTTAAAAAACCTTAAAAAAAAAAATTTTTGATTGTTAAAATATAAATGGGGCAGGTGTAGGTTTAAATTGTCATCCCTACTGTAATTTGACAGCACCTCTAATTAGGAGGTCAAGTTTTCAATTTTGCCGTTTACATTTGTTTAAAATATATATATGTGTATATATATATATATAAATAGTAAAAATTTAATTAAAATTGTTAGATTGTATGTATGCATACACATTATTATTGTCAAGTTACTAGCAATGACACGATAGATTTATTAAGACCAATGCTCAACTTGCATGAATTTCATTATGGAAAGATTGTCAAGATTATTCGGCACTAACCATTGAAGGACTAACCTTATTGTCTTTCATAGTTTGGGCAATTTTTTAAGTTGCACACTTTTCCATCATGGTCCAACAATGTGCCTATAAGAGTAGGCTACATTATGATGGATATGGTCAAGTCAAGTACTATAATGAATGCATTCATAATTTTATTTTACTAAATCAAGTAGACCTATTTCAATATACTAATATTTTACGTCATAAAAATATTGCATAATTTCACAAGAAATTTTGATTAATTATTTATTGATAATAGAGACATCATAAAATATCATGTTAGGTCACATTATTCTAACAATTGGAACTTCTAATTACCTCAGGGCCGGCCCTTCCCCTAGGCGAATTAGGCAATTGCCTAAAGCCTCTAAGTGGAAGGGAGGTCCCAAAATTTTAGAAAAGAAGGGATAGTAGGGGAAAAAATTTGGTTTCAAATGAATCTAAAAAAATCCAGCACATCCTTTTGACCAAAAAAAAAAAAACAAAATTTCTGTTATACCCGGTTAAACATTGGTAGTACAAAAAAAAAAATTTGGTCTAAATAAAATCAATTGTCCCAAAAATAAACATCATTATCCTCTAGACAAACCAAAATTCAACAAGATAAACTACAAATCTGGTCTAAGAAATTAACCACAAAACAATCAATAATCAAAACAAATAAAAAACCTAAAATCCCTAAAATTTTTACCGTCTCTTTCTCATTCTTGCTCTGCTTTTTTCTCTTAACTCTTGCTCTCCGCCTCTCTCATTCTTTCTCTCCATTGTTGTTGGGCCTGGCTTCCTGGCTCAAGCTTCCTTTCTATTAGGTTCTAAGTACTTAGAAACTAATGTATTAAAATTCTAATTTGTATTGTTGGCAAACCATGATCAAAACAAGTTTTTAGTCTTGTTTTAGACTTGCTCAAAGTATGTGTTTTATATAAAGTTGGAATTGAGTTGCTGCTGCAGAATTCATTGTGGAATTCGGTCTGGCTCGATCGATCAAGAATTAGACTCGACCGATTAAAAGTCGGGCAGAATGTTTTTTCTGCAGAATTTCCAATTCAGCCCTAAGCCCATATGACGTGTAAGATTTTATGTTTTGCCCTAGGTATAAAAGGGAAAACCTAGCCACGTTTTTGAGGTTGCTCTATTTGTTGTGTATGTGAATCTCTTGTGAGATCTGAGAGGTGGTTGCCTTCACACATGCTTAGGATTACCAAGAAGGAGATTTCATTGAGAGCTTGATGATCATTCAATTGCTGCACTAAAGAGCTTAAAGATACACAAGCGGGAGTACTTGTACTTGCTGGAGAATCCAAGAAAGAAGGAGTCCGTGGTCTTGGAGCTTGCACGTGGTCGTGTCAGTAAGTTTTCTACATGAGGTAGCAATAGAATATTAGTGGTCTAAGTCGCTATTGTAAAATTTCGATTCTTTTATAGTGGATTCAAGTTTACCTTAAGGATAACTAAGTTAAATCCTCTCCAGATTTTTTACCGATTTGGTTTTCCTGGGTCATCATATCTTTGTATTCTTTATTTTCCGCACTTTACATTGATATGATTATATGATTGTGTTAACCTAGATCTGGAATTTGGACTAAGTAATAACTTAGCTTGTTAACTAGGTTAATCCAATTGTATTTTAAGGAGTCTAAAAACGTACACTTTCCTTTGATCTAAATCATCTAATTGCCGATTGCCCTTTTTTTTTTTTTTTTTTTTTTTTTTTTTTTTTTTTTTTTTTTCTCGCTACTGTCATTCTTTCTCTCCACTGTTGCTAGGCCTGGCTACCTGGCTCAAGCTTCCTTTCCTTCGATCTAAATCATCTAATTGCCAACTACCTTTTCTTTTTCTTTTTTTTCGCTACTGTCGTGCTATGCCTACGTTTTAATTCTGGCATTCTGCACTACAAAATGGGTTTTGACTTTTGAGCTTGAGGACCTAAGGTATGAGTGTATAACTTATAAGGCTTACTTTAGTTTCTACTTTAGATTTGTTAAAGGGGCTGGGTTGTGGCTGGAACTTTCACGTTTGGGCCTTCAATTTTTTTTTTTTTTTTTTTTAGGTGGTGTAATAGGATTTGTTTTATGTTTTTTTGGGGGTGGGTCTTGACAGTTTTTTTTTTTTTTTTTTTTTTTTTTTTTTTTTTTTTTTTTTTTTTTTTTGGGTTATAGGTGTAAATGTAATAGGATTTGTTTTATGTTTTTTGTGGGTGGGTCTTAGCAGGCATCTTCTTGGTTGGGCTGCGCTTGTTTTTGTTATGGCTGTGCTTAATTTTTTTTTTTTTTTTTTTTTGGTTATTTTAATCTTGTGTTTATATGTGGTGTGTGTGTGTGTGTGTGTGTGTATTAGTTATTTTTAATATAATGAATAAATCTTTATTTAAGCAGGTTGAGATTGCTAAAAACTTGTTATTATTCGATGAAACTACACAATTCTTTGTATATAAATCAGGTTCTATTTCTCATTTGCTCTACACTTAAAAGTTATTTTTTATTTTAGTATTTATAAATATATTGTTTAATTAGAAATGTCTACTAGAAAATATGCATTTAGATATAAAAAACTTAGAAAAAGAAAAAAAGAAGAAAAATTAATTGAGTCTCAAAAAGAATCAATGTGTAAATTTGTTATTAGTAATAAACAAAATATAACACAAAATTTAGATGAAAATATCACAAATGAACAAGAAATTCACCAAAAAGAGTTAGAAGATAATGAAATGATACTGTAGGAACTGAGTTTGAGCACCTTTCCTTAGAGGAAGTGGACCCAAGCCCAGCTAGCCCAATACAATGAATTTGTAGAGAGCGGGTTAAAGGACTAGGCTTTAATAGGGATTGCAACAACTAAATATGGTAGTGATTAGGTTGAATGACGAGAACGTAGGCTAAAGCATGGAGCATGGCTCCTCGGCCCTCATCTTAAGAGCTGGAAGTTCTTTATTTCTTCTTCAATGCTTGATTACAAGGTTGATACCAATGCTACAATATTTTCTGTCTCTCAAAATCCCGTCCCCCTTTCTGGGGGACTTCTTCCATTATATATCCCCCTTTTGGTTAATCTTGACCTTCCATTTGTTGGTCATGCAGATCACCACTTGAGTGCTTGTCTCATCAGTCACCTTCCCCTTCTTTCTGTGGATTGCAGCAACTATGGCAACACTACTCAGGGGTTACTTCTCCATTAATGTGGCCAGAACATTAGTTGTGGGCATTTAATGTGGAGGTGATAGCTCCTCCTGGAATTGCTCTTCCACCATGCTTCCGTGACTGACCCATTGTACTTGTCTTTTCTTTGGAAACGCTCTGAAGGGCCACCTCTGATGGTGCTTTGTTCTTCCTCTCCATGGTCTCGATTGGCCGAGGACAGGATTGTCCTCGGCAATGCTTCTTGGTAACTAAATCTTTTTCAGTTCGTCCTCGAACATTTCTTCCTCCTCGGCGTCGGCCTTGGGCCTAGTATGAAGTGGGCCGGGGTTATCAAAACCCTGTCCCCACAGATACAATTGCAAGATAACAATGATGTTCAATTTTGCAATACAACAAATCTTGATAATGAACTTC
Organism: Quercus gilva; assembly: GCA_023621385.1. Lineage (NCBI taxonomy): Eukaryota > Viridiplantae > Streptophyta > Magnoliopsida > Fagales > Fagaceae > Quercus > Quercus gilva. The sequence goes on from CM042477.1 coordinate 50,418,122, forward strand.
AAAAGAATTTAGAAGAAAATGAAAAAAATGATGAAAATGTCACAAATGAACAAGTTCACCATAATGATGTTCAACTTGACATGTTGAATCATATTCCTTCAAATGAAAAATAGATTTTAAATGAAATATATTATAATATAAAATATTAAATAAATATTAATTAATACTTAAGTGTAAAAAAGACCTTATTTTAGTTCTCGCCTTAGGCCCCAAAATGTCTAGGGTCAGCCCTGAGGGCAATAAGAGTAAAAGATGTATGATTAAAAACATTTCAATTCTCGGATTGAACAGTAGAATAGAGAGCTTCATTACTTCTCCAACTTGAGCTCCAAGCAGAACGGCTTATTCTAGCCTTGTTAAAGCTGGGCAAAATGTGGGCAACAAAATTGATGGATCTAGCACAATGGACAGAGTCCCACCCTATAAAGCCTTCTAATGGTATGTCATTATTATTATATAACCTAGCACGTAAGTTTCTAAAGAAGCTGAAAGCTATGATGTGTTATATTATAGAGGATATATGGTGTAACGGGTATATGTAATCACCCTTTCGTATAGGGGTGTGTTTCATGCTTGTAGGATTTACTCCTGTAAGAGAGGGTGGTTTCATATGCTCTTGAGATTTTTTTGCTGCGGAAGAATTTGTTGGAATAATAAATTTAACACTATGAAAGAAAGTGTCTTGTCAAATATTTTGTAATAAATCTCATCACACTCAAATAGAATATGTGAAGGAGTTCTCAATAAAAGATGTTTTATTAATACTCAAAGCATCATACACTTTGCCACAAACCAAACATTCTTGCTTCTTATTTCTCAATACTTATTGGATTGCTTTCTTACTCATGCACACTCATGCATAAACTATCACCAAGTTGAAAATTTTAAATGCTGAAAAGAAAAGTCAATAAAACCAACTCTTTCTTCCTTTAAAATGATAAAATCCAATCTGGCGTTTCTGATGTTTTTCTCACACAAGGTAATATCAAAGACAACATTCACCAACTAAAGTATCCTATGTCCCTATATTACTTTCTAGCCACCCTAAAGACATGCAAGCACATATCATACTAAGTAATAACACACATGCAGAATACTTGAAGAAATAATCATCGTTCTATTGCTAGTCAGTGATGACTCATAGCTCGATAGACAATATCCTCTTCTCTTTTTTTTTTTTCTGTGTTGGATGCTGAAGTAGTATTTTTTTTTTTCTTGTGATGAACAGAACTCTGGATTGATGCGGCCCATAGGCGCATAGCTAAACAGTATAGTTTGATAAGGGCATTGTTGTTAATTGCTATTCCCCTAAGCGTTCTTTTTTTACAACATGGTTCAGACTGACCAAATATTGTTACATCCCATGGCATTGCAATGGGCAACCAAAAATGAATTAGCCTCAGCAGTCAGCACTAGCACTGAACCATAAGTTCTCAGCTGTTTAGCTCCCAAAGCAGGCCATATTGTAAAGCATAAAAAAGGCTCCTGATTAAAGCCACCAGGACTATTGAACACCCATAAATTATGTCTTAAGTTCACACTCAGTCTGAACTCCACTCTAGCCTTCAACACTGCTCCCGGAATTTAGATTTACAAGTAATCTAAGATCCAGTCAGATCCAAATTATGCGTTTGTTTATATTCTTGGCAATGCTTGAGTATTTTTAGTTCTTTTAAAAATAGCTGTTCTTACTTTATCATAATGCTGAAGTTCTGGAAATTCTCATCCCACTTAACGGAAAATTGTACTTTGATTTTGACCAGAGTTTATGCATTTGTCCAATTTGTTTTAGTTTACAATTTTTTCCAAACCAATGACACTAGTGGGTTCAGAATGATGACCAAAAGAATTTAAATGATTTACCCTACAATCTGCCACACCAAAGGACCACACAATGCTTAACACAATACCAAAGTTGTCACACACCAAACAAGCCACAAGTACACAATTTACCTTAATTTGAAACCCAAAAGATGGCATTGTTCAATATGACAAATTATTTCCAAGGGCTTGGGATTGCACGCTAGATGCCTTTATTTCAACAATCACATCGACGCCAATAACCTTGTGGCTCAATGCCATGATCCCATTTTTTGAATGGAAAAACTTGGATTAAAATCCTCTCCACCACTTGTAAAAGAGGAGAGGACTAGCATATGACACAAAGCAGCCTTGAAAATCCTGCCATACAGCACTAGCTAACCAAACTGCCAATTTTTAATGGTTTTGGGTTTGATTTGTGACCATATTCCGCATCCAATGAAACTCAGCCCTACATGCCACTTCATCTATATAAGAGCATCATATGCAACTAGCTATCCTGAATCACTGCTACCTATTCTATAAAGCGTGTGAAGCAACACAAACATTTCCAAGGAAGATGAGGATCATCCATAACTCACATAAAAGAGTTCATCTAACACTGTACTTTAGTATTTGGAATATAGAAAACAATCTAATCTCATTATGATACCTACTTCTGAGTGCATGTAGAACAACTTTTAATGCTTTGATTTTCAAATCCGGTCTAGGAGAATAATGCCTCAAGCAAGTCTTACAAAGTCCATTGAAATCCATGGAAATTATGATCAATGTACTGCACCCCAACAACAATCATCCATCTACAACACAAGAACAAGAAAATACTAATTAAGGGTAGAACAAATGTTTGTATGTATCTTACCCAAAAAGTTGCAACCAAAATTAGAAAAATGAAAAGAAAAAAAATATATGATTAACAATATAAGAATAGTATACTAATTTTCATACTTTGGCATTTTTAATATCCAGAGACAAACTTCTAAGACAAACTAAATAGAAATAGAGGCAAAGTGGCAAGCCCTAAGATGAAAGCCAATTAGCAACTGTCACAGCCCTAACAAAGAAGCAGCTAAAGTCAAGAAGGAATGATGTAGGAACTTAGAAACTGAAGGTGGCAGCAGCTGAAAGAGCAAAATTAACCATCTTGGTCCAGAATAGTGGATTAGAGATAAGGAAAAGGTGGAAACAAATATCACATCCCCATTCCAAATTTCATTAGATATCACATTCTACTATAATATTTATCTAAGAAATTTGCTACTAGAAGTGACCAATTTATGGCAACAACAATAGAGGAAGGATAGTTTGTACAAAGTACATTTCACACTGCAAAAATAACTAAGCTTAAATGGAAGATAAGACATGCTAATATATTGATTTGAACTCATAAAGTTGTCTAAAATATTAATGTTAGCATTCACAAGGTTTTTCTCACTACCTTAAGACACACTCTTCTTTGTCTACTATACTTGCCATATCACGACTCTTAACTGCCAATATCAAATTTGCATATACAGGCGGTCTATAACCATGTCTGTTGCTGAATTCTACACGTTACACTATTTTGGATCTTCAAGTTTTTGATCAAAACTTTAATTGGTTTATTGGTTAGCTAAGGTAAATCCAATGCATTCACTTATCTTTCTAGCAAAGCTACCTGATTATTATCATTAGCAGAGAAGTATTCTTCAGACCCTGAAGTATATGAAAAAATCAACTACAAATCTGAAACTGAAACCGAAAGAATAGTGCTTTCAGTTTGATGTGCAATTATAAGGATGAAGAAATTACTTGATGAGGGAACATTGATATCATCATCATCAATTCATCATACCCAACTACAGATTTAACTTCTTTATATTTAAATGGTGAAACACCATTCAATAAATACCCATCTATAACTTCAGTTAATTCCTACTTGGAACAATTAAAATTTTCCTTCACCACTTTGGCTGGCTTTGTAAACAGGCAAGAAGCATCTAGAAATCCTACTAAAAAAGCTTTATTTCACCACCTTGCCTTAGAGTGCATGTACATAAAACTCCGCTTGAACCCTCTGACATTCATCATACATCATCATTGCAATCTGAGTTAATACAACAAATCAGTATGATCCTCAACTATTTTGACAATATTATCAATGAAATAAATCATTCAGAGTAGATTAAATATGGGAAAGACCTTCCTATTTCCATTCATTGTTTCTATTGTTCAAATCAGCCAAAAAATCAAATTTTTGACTCATCAAATAAGCAACGAAAATTACAAGAATCACATTGAGACAAGCAATCAAAACTAAAATGGACTACCAAATTTTGTGCGTAACAATCATTTTTGCAAGATAATACATACGCTTTGGGCATTTTGATCCTTCCCCATCCGTGAAGGACTTTAAGGGAATGAAAGATAAACACCTAACTGTCAAAATGTTATTTAAATGCAGAAGCAACAAAAAATTCCTCTTTTCAAGAGAGAAATGAACTAAGTGCTTTAGGAGATCAAGTTGGATTCTACAGAATTTTATTACTTCTCTTAAATCAATAAAAAGTATGATATATAGTGTTCAATCTCTCATCTTTCTACATGAGTTTTCAAAAGACGGTCTTCTCACCAAATCTACTGAAGAGAACATTCACCAATACTTTCAAAGTAGACAACAAAAACAAATCCAAGTCAATCCATATTTGATGCTTGATCTTCATCTAGTCTTCTCTTGCCCTACAAAAGGAAAGAGAGTAGGCATTCTTTCATTGAGAGAGAGAGAGAGAGAGAGAGAGAGAGAGATGGGATTACCTAAATCAAAAAGAAAAAAACCCAATAATTGGGAAACTAATAAGGCAGAAAAATTACTTAATTTCATACCCAAAATCTCCATCCGAAGTATTTGAAATGCAAACCACTCCCATGACAACCCCACTCCCTAACAAAGGACAAATACAAGATGTATACGGCTATCCCAATTGTTGCCAATGGATTCACATCTCTGTTATAATAAAAGTTTCCCACATCATAAATACGATTTGTCATTGCAGAAAAAAAAAAAAAAAAAAACCACCCAGATGAATTGTATTTTGTATTCTGGCAATTCACCAGAACATTGGCAGTAATAGCCATGACCAAACAATCTACAAGAAGAGTCCCCTTCTTTCCCAATCCATAAAAGATAAACCTGGATATATATATATATATATATATATATCCTACCACCATTTACTGCTTTGCTACTTATCTTTACCAAGACCATATCATAACCTGAATAATCATATATATTATGTAGGCTATGAAGTTTGGATGCTTACAGATACACTTGTGCTCAAACATTCATAATATTATCTATACATAATATAGACTTTCCTAGTTTAAATTTATCAAATAATGTACATTATCAATAAATTCAACTGGTTACTTGCAGCTTGATACCCGCAACAAACATATGGCTTTCAAATCTTAGTAGTAATCACCAAGGACCCCAACACTCATTCAATTGATAATGGAGTAGCAGATACTTCACACATTGAACATAAGGTTCCTCTTCAATTGATCACCCCATACTTGTTAAAAAGAATTTTACTAAAACAATATATTTTCAGGAATAGATTTTCTGAAATTATCTTTTTCCAAATTTATGAGACATTAACATAATAAATTAGGTGAAAAGTACGAATGTAAAGACTATAAAAGATCCTTGATTTCACATGAGTGACTACAGATAAACATTTCATACTGAAAAGCAACCATAAAGGACTAAGACCCTTTTAATGAGCATTATTTTTGCCAAATTAAGCTTCAGTGGAATCCACAAACCATAAAGTACTGCAAACCTAATAAAACACTAATTTACAATCCCAAAACAGTCCACAAAGCTAAAACCAGGTCATTTCTATTTTAGTGTGTCGCTTTGACAACTTAGGAGTATGACGGCAGCCTCTGAAGCTCAGCTGTCTGCACCACGACAACAAACTTTATTAAACAGTAAATTCTCTCTGTCTTCTTTCTCCTCCTTTCTTCCCTCAAGAATCTACAAATCAAGATATTGAAAAGAAGTACTGATTCGTATAATAATTGAGGGGTTAAAGAGAAGCAAAAGGAGAATCTACATATGAAAACTCGGAATACGCAGAAACTGAAAAGTCAGTTCAAGGATTAGAGCTGAATTCAAGCTCAAAGCCAATACATATTGCGAGTGCGAGTTTAATTACCCTCATTAATTATGTAACTTATCAGGGTCACAAGTCACAACTTATACAAAAACTTTGAAATTGGTAATTTACAACCAAGAACTCCAACACCACAAAAAATAACAAAGACCCAGATAAAGAATCAGCTTATAATTCAACACAAAATGAGTAAAAGAAGTAACACCACACCTACCTACCACCAAAACAAACATTCAAACAAACAGCTCGTCCAAACATATAATTCCAAAACCACAAAACAATACTATAATGTAATTGAAAAAGAAATGAATATAAATTACTGGAGCTCAAATGAAAAGAGAAATTACCTTCAGGAGTCCAACCATAGGTGCGGCGAGAGACAGAGAGCATTGAATTAAGCAATGCAGAAGCAGTGGCTGTGTGATAGGGAAGCATCGATTCCACACAACAACTCAGCTCCACAGGCGACCTTTTTCCCAACAAATGAAAACATCATTAGTTCGAATATCAAAATGATTCATTCATTCATTCATTTCACTGAGAAAGTTTTTGCTTTTGTTTTTGTTTTGAAGTGTTACCTGAAAATGCGGTTGGAGAGGGAGTTTTGTTTGGGGATGCGAAACGGTGAGCTTGCGGGTCTGGCTCCGGGACCTGCAGCGAGCCTCGATGCCACTGTGGTTCGAGCCGCTGCAGATCTAAGGACGGACTTGGCGGCCCTGGCGGCCCTGGCGGCGGCGAATGACATGGCTCTGCCTCTGGGGTTTTGGTTTTGGTTTGTGGCTGCGTTTTTGTTTCAAGGGTTTTGCATTTCTTTTTGGGGTTTTAGGTTTCAGTAAGGTCTTTGTGTGTATACACGCTCGTACGAGAATGGTGAGCCATATTGGAATTTTGATATAGGGTAAAATAGTAAAATACGTAAACCAAAACTACTTGCTAATCAGACTTTTCAAAATTCATCCAATTTGACACGTAAGCTCAAACTGCATATAACATCGTTTGTGCTCATTTTTTTCAAAAACTAATTTGTCGTTAAGTTAAATTGCCACAATCTAGTCCCACTATGATTGTGCAAAGGGAGCGTTTTAGTGAATAGTAGATGGATGAATCAAATATTGAGTATAGAGCAAAATAAGGATTAGTGTCTGTTTAGATGGATGAATCAAATATTGAGTATAGAGCAAAATAAGGATTAGTGTCTGTTTAGGAATAACCTATTTAGTTTTTTTGTCAAAAACTTTTTGTTGAAAGTGTGATAAAATATACTTGTATTTTAAAATTTTTTTAAAAGTTAAAAAAATGTGGGAAAATTTGAGGTTTCAAAAAATGTAATTAAAAGCTAAAAATAAGCTTTCAAACTGTCATAAGTGTGGTTTGTGCTTAGGGGCAAATTAGATATTTTTGAAAAGTTTGGGTAATATCTGTCATTAGTCCAAATCTTAGAGGTAGTTTTTGCATTTTAGTATTTGATATACTATTATGAGTTGGGATTGTGCCCACTGCACTATAAAACTTAAGTAAAATTCTATCTATGTGTGCAATTTACTAGGTTCTCATTTGAATTCAAACACATAATTTTAATAAAATAAATTTTGCTTATGTCCCTTTGTATACACTTGGGTGATAGGTTTAATGGACTTGGAGCATATGTCATAAACTCATATATCTTAATTTCCATCCACCATACTATCAATCCCAATGGTGACTCTAAGAATTTTTTCTAGGGTAGTCCTTAAAAAACTTAAAATTATAGAAAATTTAATAAAAAGAGAACTTATATATATATATATATATATATATACAAGATAGAAATTTTACTCTAGTCTAATCTATGTGTATATATGTGTGAAGCTCCCTCTTGGAGACTTGAACCCCGGCCCTTGCCCCCCACACTCCACAAGCACTTATACTTGTGGAGTGACCATCACACTAAGGGTGTGCGGTGGTATAAAAAGAGAACTTGAATATGAGAGTAATAAAGCGAGGGAGGATCTAAAATAATAATAGATAAGAAAAAAATGGAGAGAGAGAGAGAGAGAGAAGGGCAGAGAGAAATGTAAAATACATGTTGTGATTGCTTGCCAAGTTGTCGAGAAAAGCAGAGCTACTAGCACTACTGAGGAGAACTCATGGCCACATTATCTCTCTTGGTACCATTTTTATAAGGAAAAATTAAATTATGAATTATTTTTTATGTAATGGATTAAAAAAGTTATGAATCCGAATGATTAGAGGTTTTTATTTTTGAATGACCTTTTATTGAATATTTTGTTCATTTATTGTTATTTGGCCTAATATTTTTGTTGTTTGTGATATATTTGTAGTTATTTGGACTAATTTTTGTTGTTGTTATTTGGTTTTTTATTTTTTATTTTTTGTTTAAGTATTATATTTGGTGGGCCAAGATTACTCTTGTGATTAATACTAGAGACACAAAAATTTTACGACATCCCTAAATTAATATTCCAAAATTTTTTAATTAAATTGATATTAAATTAAAGATTGTGGTGGGCCCTTGTGTGAGTTGGCATGCTAAGTTAGGAATGTTACATGTTGTTGTGTCCCTAGCATTACAGTTATTACTTATTAGTGTTGAACCCAAATTCATGGGATCTTAAGACAGAGTGTTAAATATTTGTTTTTAGCTAGACAAAATAGGTATGTAGACGCCCAATTTTTTAACTCCAATTTAACCTCACTTGCATTAAATTGCATTGCATATCATCACCATCTCATGTCTTTAGGGAAAGACTGTAATTTGGGTCGTTTAATCTCCAAATAATTTTCATAAAATAAATCTTAAGGTCATAACTATCAAAACAACAGTTCATGAGTATTAATCGGACAACCAAATTAAAAGAAATTAAGAAACACTTTTTAACGATAAAGTGCACTTATATGAATTAAATCCCGACCATAGGTGATTATGATCTCTTAATTTTAATTGGTCTATTTATAGTCCAATTTAAATTAAATGATGTGTCATGATCCTATTGGCTGAGAATAGAGTCTACGGTAAGGTTGCATGCATCTAATTTAATCCAACGTTAAAGTATTTAACCCAAAGTTCAATTAATTAATTAATTAATTAATTTTCTGACCTTAAGATTCAAGAAAATCATAAAAGGAAGTCAAAATTTAGAAGAACCATATCCCAATTGAAAATGGAAACAAACAAAACAAAAAATGAAAAGATCCAGATGATTTGGGACCAAGTGCCAATCGGCACTTGGATCAGATTCCCCAAATTTTCTTCCCCTTTTAGTTCAGCTTGCTCCCCAATTACTTTTACCTCGTTTCCTACGTTTTTTCTTCAAAACATAATTTTCTAGGAATCCCACATTGCCTGGAGACTCATCTCTAACTCCCCCACTTCTATTATAAATACACCAACAATTCAAAAACACATCGAGTATCTCAGAAACTCAAGAAATTCTACGAGCTTCCTAGAAAATTGAGATTTCTCTCTCCTTCTGTCCATATTCTCTAGAGTTAGCAGTAGGAATGTGCCTTTGGTGTCTTGGACCTCTTGGTCTCAATTCACTAGAAGAGATAGTTTGGACCTCCTAGTTTCAGGCTACCAACTTCCTACTCACAAACCCCCTCTAGAAGAGTATTCTTGCTTGGAGTGCTGGTGCATGCAAGTAAGGTTTCTAAGCCTTTCTTTTTCATTATCACTATAAGGGATAGTTTTTCACATGTTCTTGCTTGTTAGCATGTTAGATCTAGGATATTTATAGCCTTTCTATGAATTAGGGGTTTTCAATAACATGTCCATATGCTCTTGGATTATTGTTTTTCAATTTCATATAACATGTTCATACTCTTAATTTACGGTTTGTCACACATCACACACATATTAATCATCTCTTTCAATTTCAATCTAAGCATGCCTAGAATATGGTTTCATCATGCTCTTATTTGTTTCAATATCTTTGCAATCACATGTTCTTGGATGATATAAACTCTTAGATGATATGATATAATCATTGGCCACCAAAGTCTAGAAAACTGATTTCTGCCCAACACATTTCCAATCCTGTAACCTAGCCTCCGAACTTAAAAGAATGATTAATAGATTAGACTTATCCTTATAATCTTCTCTTTCTAGATTGTAACTAGGAATGAAAGTGTTATATTTTGTTTTAGATTGTATCTATGACCAAAGCGATGTAATTTTTAGTTATTATCAAAGAGATGTACATTTAATTTCAAATTATCAATAACAATGATGTACTTTTTTCAATTATTTTAGTTTCTTATTTTCTCTATTAAAATAAGTGTTGACTCCATTGTAAAACTCTTAACCTATAAGGGATAATAACAACAGTAAAATTTCCATTGTCCCTTGAGAGGCACCAATTTGACTCTACCCTATTTGTGTGGGTTATGTTAAAACCTTATTTTTGAAGGTTTAGGCCGGGGGCGCGGTCTCTCACAAGGTATAATTATTATATATAATTTTTTTAGAGTATAATATTTTTTAGGCAAGTCAAGGTATTCCTATGAACACCCTAGCATCTATGTAAAGCGGCCCATGATCTGTTCATGGAGTTTTCAAAGTATCTTATAGAATAATTTGGTCAAAAGCTAGGACACAACTTTCTTATAATAAAAAATAAATAAATTTTCCTTGTAAAAGATAAAATAATTTGTGTTGTATAGGCCAATACAACTATGTAAGTTTTACTCTATTAGGGTATGTCTATATACCACTGTGGGGCCAAGGAATTAGGCAACCCCGGCCCACTTCGTACCAAACCCAAGGCCCATGCTGAGGAGGAAGAAACTTTTGAAGGCAACGTGACAAAGTCCAGATCACCCATGAAGACCGCCGAGGACAACTATGTCCTCAGCCAACCTTGACCAAAAAAAGGAGAGTCAACACCCCATCAAAGGCAGTCTCCCAAAGCATCCCAAGAGAAAGAACAAGTATAATGTGTCGATCATGGAAGGACGGTGGAGAAGCAAATCCAAGACAAATTGTCACCTCCACATTAAATGCCCACCGCTAACGTTCTGGCCGCATTAATGAGGAAATGACCCCCGAACACTACAGCCTTAATAGCTGCAACTCACGGAAGGATGAAAAAATGGCTAATGGGACAAGTACTCAAGTAGTGACCTGCCTGGTCGACAAATGTAGGGCAAGGATCAACTGAAAAAAGATATATAATGTAAGAAACTCTTCTGAAAATGGATCTTTTCCAGAGGGGGGAAAAAAGAAGGCTAACTGGTCCTCACTGGAAGGGAGCTCACCAAATTGAACCAAGAATAAACCTTCTTCATTAAACACAGTCCATCTCAGTTTGATTGCCATGAATGCCATACTAACCTCTGTCCATTCGCTAAAACCCGGCCCTTTAACCCGCTCTCTACAAATTCATTGTATCAGGCTAGCTGGGCTTGAGTCCATTCATCCAAAGAAAAAGCAGTGCTCAAACCTAGTCCCTATAATTGGCGCCATCTGTGGGAAAGGGCCTGTGTGATAACAAGTACAGCGGTTAGTTAAGGTGGGCCCAAACTCTCACCGGCAAGGGTCCCTAGAGAGGGCCACTTTGATGGCAGTGTATGCTACGCGAAGGCACCACCGTTGTTTCTGAGAACATGCACAGTCTTTGTCATAACTCAGTGCTCGCTCAAGTCAACACGTTGAAGCGCTGACCATGTGAGGTGGATTGCTACGTGGAACACAGCTCCAGGGGCTCTGGGCATCAACCATACGCTCCGTACCTCCGTTAAGGGGTTAATCCTCACAAGAAAAGAAAACTAAGTCCTAGACAGAACCAAGGTATTGCATGATCCTCGGACTCAAACTTGTGGGGAAATTAGGTACTTCATAAAAGAAAACTAAGTCCTAGACAGAATCAAGGTATTGCATGGTCCTCAGATTCAAACCTGTGGGGAAACTAGGTACTTCAGAAGAAAACTAAGTCCTAGACAGAACCAAGGTATTGCATGGTCCTCGAACTCAAACCTATGGGGAAATTAGGTACTTCAAAAAAGAAAACTAAGTCCTAGACAGAACCAAGGTATTACATGGTCCTCAGACTCAAACCTGTGGGGAAACTAGGTACTTCAGAAGAAAACTAAGTCTTAGACAGAACCAAAGTATTGCATGGTCCTCGGACTCAAACTTGTGGGGAAACTAGGTACTTCAGAAAAGAAAACTAAGTCCTAGACAGAACCAAGATATTACATGGTCTTCGGACTCAAACCTATGGGGAAACTAGGTACTTCAGAAGAAAACTAAGTCCTAGATAGAACCAAGGTATTGCATGGTCTTCGGACTCGAACCTGTGGGGAAACTAGGTACTTCAGAAGAAAACTAAGTCCTAGACAGAACCAATGTATTGCATGGTCCTCAGACTCAAACCTGTGGAGAAACTAGGTACTTCAGAAAAGAAAACTAAGTTCTAGACAGAACCAAGGTATTGCATGGTCATCGGACTCAAACTTGTGGGGAAACTAGGTACTTCAGAAAAGAAAACTAAGTCCTAGACAGAACCAAGGTATTACATGATCCTCGGACTCAAACCTATGGGAAACTAGGTACTTCAGAAGAAAACTAAGTCCTAGATAGAACCAAGGTATTGCATAGTCCTCGGACTCAAACCTGTGGGGGAAACTAGACACTTCAGAAAAGAAAACTAAGTCCTAAACATAACCAAGGTATTGCATGATCCTTGGACTCAAACTTGTGGAAAAACTAGGTACTTTAGAAGAAAACTAAGTCCTAGACAGAACCAAGCTATTTCATGGTCCTTAGACTCAAACTTATGGGAAAACTAGGTACTTCAAAAGAAAACTAAGTTCTAGACAAAATCAAGGTATTGCGTGGTCCTCGGACTCAAACCTGTGGGGAAACTAGATACTTCAGAAGAAAACTAAGTCCTAGACAGAACCAAGGTATTGCATGGTTCTCGGACTCAAACTTGTGGGGAAACTAGGTACTTCAGAAGAAAACTAAGTCCTAGACAGAACCAAGGTATTGCATGGTCCTCGGACTCAAACCTGTGGGGAAGCTAGGTACTTCAGAAAAGAAAACTAAGTCCTAGACATAACCAAGGTATTGCATGATCCTCGAACTCAAACTTGTGGGAAAACTAGGTACTTCAGAAGAAAACTAAGTCCTAGACAGAACCAAGCTATTGCTTGGTCCTCGGACTCAAACCTGTGGGGAAACTAGGTATTTCAGAAGAAAACTAAGTTCTAAACAGAACCAAAGTATTGCTTGGTCCTCGGACTCAAACTTGTGGGGAAATTAGATACTTCAGAAGAAAACTAAGTTCTAGACAAAACCAAGGTATTGCATGGTCTTCGGACTCGAACCTGTGGGGAAACTAGGCACTTTAAAAGAAAACTAAGTCTTAGATAGAACTAAGGTATTGCATGGTCCTCAGACTCAAACTTGTGGGGAAACTAAGTACTTAAAAAAAAAAACTAAGTCCTAGATAGAACCAAGGTATTGCATGGTCCTCGGACTCAAACCTATAGGGAAATTAGGTACTTCAGAAGAAAACTAAGTCCTAAATAGAATCAAGGTATTGCATGGTCCTTGGACTCAAACCTGTAGGGAAACTAGGTACTTTAGAAGAAAACTAAGTCCTAGACAAAACTAAGGTATTGCATGGTCGTCGGACTCAAACCTGTGGGGAAACTAGGTATTTTAGAAAAGAAAACTAAGTCCTAGACAGAACCAAGGTATTGCATGGTCCTTGGACTCAAACTTGTAAGAAAACTAAGTACTTCAGAAGAAAACTAAGTCTTAGACAGAACCAAAGTATTGCATAGTCCTCGAACTCAAGCCTATGGAAAAACGATCCTCAGGTCAAACACTTGGGGAAAAACGATGTCGCAGCATCACTAAGAACGCCGAATAGAGCCTTGGTACACATTGGTCCCCCCCCCCCCCCCCGGCGCTGGATCGCTTGTTTAAATCCAATGTGCTCGGCTAGTCGCACAGTCCACGGGGCAGAGCACCCGATTATCTTCCTGGTTATTCCTATATTGTTACCTTAGTTAAAGATAGCGACCAAGGGCTATCGTCGGCTTTGTCGAAATTAGGATGACAATTCTTCGTTACTACTAACGGCATCAATTCTAAGTCCCGTTGGAGGTAAAAAATAACACACACATTAAATAATTATTGCAGTGAAAATAAAAGATTCGTAAAGTAAGAAGAACAGCACTTTTTTATTGAATAAAAGAAAGATACATCATACATCAGATGGCTATGGCAGACTTGTTTTAAAGCTAACTACAATAGGAGAGGTTGAGGCAGGCTTGTTTTAAAGCTAACTACAATAAGAAAGGCTAAGGCAAGCTTGTTTTAAACCTAACTCTAAAAAGAGAAAGCCCATGGGAATGGTAGATTCGTAGTCTCATCCCAGCAGCGATTGAGCCTGTGGGGATGGCACCGGCAATGAGAAAGAAAAAGAGGCGGAAGTGCCTGATGGCCCCATCTTAGGATGTTCCCTTGATTCTCTCCCAGTTTCATGATAATTAGGCATTGGGGAGGGCAACACTCGGGTATCAACCATTCAGCGATCTTGCAAACCTCCATTGGGGTCTCACCATCAACGCGAGACCCAAACTTTGTCACGCTGAAAGTCTGATGCGACCCGCGCTCGCTTCGATTCTTAGCTGAAGGAGGAAGGCCTTCTTTCTTGCTCGATTGAAGGGAAGGAACATCTTTGTCCTTTGCTTCCTTTGCCTCAACTGCCTCGCCCTCATCCAAGGTCATCTCATTCCTTAAGCCTTGATCACGACCTTGGCAAAGTCCTTGGAAATGCCTAAAGTGTTGAGAGCTTGAAGTTTTTGCTGAGCATGGGGATTTGTAATTGAGAAAGAACAATTCCCCCAAAGGGCCTTATATAGAAGGCGAAATCTAGCAAAAATTAATCCGCATGAAATTTGAGGAGAGAGATACGGCGAAGCAAATCTCGCCCAATTTCCAAAGAAATTCCCAACCATTGGATCTACGCCACTTTACGAGGACATTAATGAAGGCACGCCTCGTACACCGAAACGTCAAGAACGTGCCTTGGATAGGTGAAAAGACTCTGACATTAATAGAGGACAAGACTTGATAAGCCATGGCAAAGGCCCTAGGACATCAAAATCCTCCTCTCCGCCTGAGGAGCTTGACAGCAGGATTTTGAGGGGCTATTGTGGGGCCAAGGAATTAGGCAACCTCGGCCCACTTCGTACCAAGCCCAAGGCCCATGCCGAGGAGGAAGAAACTTCTGAGGGCAACGTGAAAAAGTCCGGATCACCCAGGAAGACCGTCGAGGACAACTATGTCCTCGGCCAACCCTGACTAGAGGAGGGAGAGTCAACACCCCATCAAAGGCAGCCTCCCAAAGCATCTCAAGAGAAAGAACAAGTATAATATGCCGATCATGGGAGGACGATGGAGGAGCAAATCCAAGACAAACTGTCATCTCCACATTAAATGCCCACCGCTGACATTCTAGCCGCATTAATGAGGAAATAACCCCCGAACACTGTAGCCTTGGTAGCTGCAACTCACGGAAGGATGGAAAAACGGCTGATGGAACAAGCACTCAAGTAGTGACCTGCCTGGTCGACAAATGTAGGGTAAGAATCAACTGAAAAGAGATATATAATGTAAGAAACTCTTCTGAAAATGGATCTTTTCTGGAGGGGGGAAAAAAGAAGGCTAACTGGTCCTTAATAGAAGGGAGCTCACCAAATTGAACCAAGAATAAACCTTCTTCATTAAACACAGTCCATCTCAGTTTGGTTGCCATGAACGCCATACTAACTGCTGTCCATTCGCTAAAACCCGACCCTTTAACCCGCTCTCTACAAATTCATTGTGTCGGGCTAACTAGGATTGAGTCCACTCATCCAAAGGAAAAGCAGTGCTCAAACCCAGTCCCTACAACCACAATAGAGTATTATTGAAATTTTTACTTTTTTAGCCCTCTTATAAAAAATTATTGAAAACTTTTCATCATATCAGTATTTGGACGTATTAGAAATTATCTTCTAATAGTCCGTGTGCAGCACTGTTCATCTATCACTGTGTAATTATTTTTTTTGGCTGCCCACTGTGTAATTATTATTCACGCGGAAATTTGGAATTATTACTAACAGTTACTGTGTGACACTATTTACTATTGTACAGAAGTGTTTGCTTTCACTATTCACTATACTATTATGAATTTACTGTTCATCTTTTGGTTTTTTCACTTTTGTATTCCTATATTTATAGCATTTGTATGAGTCAGAATAGGCAAGCTCATAGCAAGCTAATAGAAGCCTTAGGCATAGGAAAAGATAAGAATGTCAGTCCCTTTGTATCAAAACCCCTCTCCAATCCTCTGTCAGTCCCAAAAAAATCCTTTCCTGTATTAAAAAAAATTATCCTTGTATCAGAGGAATCGTCCTTGGATTATTTTGAAGAATTTGAGTATCAGTTTTTAAAGTATTATTCAAGTAAGTTTTTTTATCTTTTCAAAATAGATTTTTATTATCAGTTTTTATATATTGTACTGTTTTTTTGTTCTTGCAGCACATTTCTTTCTTAGCATCCGTCCTTATTATTCTCTTGCTGCATGGTAACTGTCAGTAATAATTTCAAATTTTATGTGAACAGCAACTGCACAGTTACAGATGAACAGTGCTGCACAATGACCATCCGAAGATAATTTCTAATACGTCCAAATACGGATACAGCGGAAAGTCTTCAATAATTTATGATACTGAGACTGAAGTGGCAACTCCTCGTGCCAATAATTTATGATACTGGGACTGAAGTAGCAATTCCTCGTACACAAAGTGCTTGGAGGTTTAAGGCGAAAAATGGTTCAAACTATAGAGTTAGCAGCATATTATAATTATCTCTAAAATAAAATACTTGGTTTTGTTTAATATTGATTGTGTCATCTGCGACCTGTCTCTGTTAATAATCTAAAGTCTAAACGTTAAGTGCGGTCAGATTACTAAGCACACGTATATTGTGAAAATGTTTCTTTGATCATACTTATCACTTATTGTTAGTGAACTTACAAAATTATAGGCAGGATTTTCACAGAGCCTTACCAAATGGAGTCATGATTCCTTGATCAAGCAATTTGGCAACAGATCAGCGGGATTTTGATAATATTGCTAACCAAAATGAAAACAATGCTCTCAATTCAGAATTCAATTTTCAAAAAAAAAAAAAAATCAGAATTCAATTAGGATAAAATTTATGAAGTTACAATGAGTAATTCACTTCTGAATACAAATAATTCCTCTTGCATATCAGAAACAAACAAGTGGCCTTGCCATCAAGCATTACTTTCTTGACTTGCTCTTAATTCGGTTCATCTTTACTAGAGCACCAAGTACTAGCGGTATGCAAATTGCCCGTGACATATCCACTCCATTCCCTGAGGCATCAGAGTGTGCATCCCCTGTAGATATCCTGTGTTGCTCTTCAAGATGGATTGAGTTTGGGACGTAGAAGCCTCCTCTTTCGCCTGGTTTAATCCCAATTAGCCGGCCCAGTGACATGCTACGGTCTTGAAAGAAAGATGCTGTGGACTGGTTCATCTCGCAGTGGATCAATACATTATTAGTAAGAGGGTGGGAGAAGCTTGTGTGTAAATAATGACTACTTCTTGTGAGATATAAAAGAGGAAATATTCTTATTAGAAACGTTTAATTGCTTTTGCAGTCCTAACTTGCTTTTCTAATGAGATGTGAACTAATATGGAAGCAACAAATCCCAGCTCTAGCATTGACATTCCCATAGAAGAGGTAAGATTCCCCTCATGAGTGAATCAAACGGAATTCTTTTTCATCAAATGCTACAATTGTCTTTTCAATAGCTTCTAGTGAACAGGTGGCTGAAGATTCATTTATAAATTTCAACAGAGAACTTAGTTAAGTTTGGAACAGAATTCAGAAAAAATTATATGTTAAAATGGCTATCAGAAAGTATATGTTTTTCAAGTTCCTATATACCCATATACAGCTGAAATTATGACAAAATGAATTCAAATTAGATAGCAATGTGTATCAAACAAGTATTTGGCTACAAAAACAAGCATCCGTGCACTAGCATATGTAAGAAAAAATGACGTGAAAGGAAGATGAAAAGGATAAGTTCAGTTTGAGTCACCTCAGTATCAAGGTTGGAGGATGAGAATGAGGAGAAACTGGTTGATGGCATGTGCCCAGAGTAGGGCTGTACTGCAGCAGCCGGTAAGCTCTCCCTTACTCTAAGTCTTACGTTCATAATCCCAAGCCCGAGCGGCCATCCTCTCGGTTCCTGAGAAGAGTGATCAGTTAATACATAGTTTCACAGAATTCATGAAGTACAGAACAATTGTCGACATAATTTTGGTAAATACAAACATCAGCAGTTCAGATAATGAAGAAAGAAATTGGAATCATTACTCTCTAGAGTTAGATTAATATAAAATGAAGCCTTCCATTCTATGATTTGGTCTGCTTTTTTTATTTACTTACAGAAAAATTTCAAGTCTAAAATACATGCCAATGATGTCAGAGTAAGGAGATCAGTGCCCCACAGCTCTCCTGGCAACTGGATAATGAAAATGGAAAATAATTCGTGAAATACTTAAGAGTAGTCAAATAGGAATCTTGATCTTTGATACTGGGTTAATATGAAAGAAATTCTTTTTCTTCCGTTTGCGATTAAAAATCAAAGCAATTTGATTCACAAATCAATTATGTTTAAAATGCTAACAAGTCCTTCAATCACAGGCCAGAGAAAGAAACATGTTCATGGCCAAGCCTTTGTCACCAGAGCTTAGTTCCTTTTTGTTCACCAATCAAAATTTCCTGCATCCATAAGCCCCACAAAAGAGAGACAATCCCTACTCCCCCCATTTTTCCTTTCAAAAGACTGAAAAAGTTACAACAAAGCCTGCATCTTGAATGAGGACATGCATATTGCAAGATGGATGCTATGAAGTGGTTGGTGCTGAAATAATACTCTCACACTGCTACTTACATTATATCCTGAAATTTGAAGAGAAGTCCCAAGACAAATAGAGTTCTACTCCTTTTGCGAATGGAATTTAGCTAATGCATACATTAACTTCTAACAAACTGAGAATACCATGAAAGCAATACTAGTTCTTGTAAATCGTTAAGGATATATTGTGGTATCACGTATTATCCCAAGTTCGAAAAAAGCTCATCTACACCTAACCATAGGCCTTGTAACATCTATATATACCATACTAGGGTTCTCTTTATTATGTACTTTATCATGTAATGAAAATGTAGTCGTTAGGGCTCTACACCGTGGATGTAGGCCATAATTCCCCATTGTCTTTTTTTTATCTCTTTCTCCTCTATGCTTCCGATCACTCTCTACAATTTTCTCGTTTTTATTTTGATGTTAACCTAAATGAAGCAAAGATGAAATTGCCTTGGTGAAGTTGCAATAAAAACCAGGAAGAAGGCAAGCATTATGATAAAATAACATGGTTGCATTATGTGGAAAGAATCATTAGCAACATAGAGAAGACATCATATATTACAAAAAGAGGAAATTTGTGGACACAACTTACTATCACAACTTTTGACACAACGATGATATGGCTGATTGTG